>OY757318.1:26919768-28119768 GCA_963583905.1 Stenurella melanura | reverse complement strand
ATGATCTAGCTAAGAGATTTTATAGAAGTTAATGCAAATGGAGATACTTATATATATCCAACAGAGTCTATTTTACCTATCTGTGTAGAGTACAAAGTTGTAAATACTAAATTTTTATTTCAAACAGCGAAATAGTAGCATGACTGGAGATGTTTGTCCCATTCCCAAAAATTCAGAAGCGTTCATTTTGGGGGAACTAATTGGTAGCGGCGCTTTTGCAAACGTATACAAAGCAGTTGATAAGGTAAGTAATGAATTTTATTAGCAAATTAAGGACGTCATAAATATAAGTACCATATACTGATTGAGGATAAATAGCGAATGGACTAAGAGAGTATGCCCTCTTTCAAATAATCAATTTCAATACATCTTTTGTTGTGTTACCCTACCATATAACTCATAGCACTAACCAGCTTCGTCCCTTTCAAACATTTTAGTCTCCTACCGGTATATGGGTACAAATTTTGTAAAGTTACTGCATTCACCAAAACATTATGCGTGCATTTTTTAATATGAGTGACTCCGATATGCTTGACCAAATCTCAGCGGTGTGTTATTGATAATTTTTTGCTCCTTAAAGTGATACACAGTGACATGGGTGAAGTTAAAACTATCTTAGAGTCTGGTATGGAGTACAGTTTCTTGTTTCTATGTTACGATGTAGAGAGGAAAAGCTGATGGTTATGTACTACATCTGTTGAAAACAAATAGCAAAAAAATTAAGTGATGTAGGTTGCCGTTAGTACTTGAAAAAGTGACCTTCAGGGAAATACAGCACCTTCTAGCGACTTGTATATCTGCCTATATACAGTAGCTAAGTAATATTAGTTGAGGATTGTAGATTGTTTATAAAGTCGATCATGTCTTCAGCCTTTGTTCACCTCAACCAAAAACATCTATTGTGAATTACCCTACAATTAGTTCTTGCTCAGTATTCCCAAACTTTTCAATTCCTATTACTTTAAACTTAATGCGATTTAGCGTCTTGTATTCGCAGTCTTTATCGCAGTATCGTGGTATCAGCATTTATTATTTTCTGCCTTTCCCGTATTCTTAAGATGATACCTGAAAGGGCCATGGCCTGTTAGAAGGCCTACCATTATCGTTACGTCAGACTTTCCGAGTTCTAGAAGCCTTGTGACATTATTTGTTGAATATGTTATGAAATTTTTCACTAGCCTTTGGCTTGCAGTATTCCTCCAGTAGGACTTTTTCTGTTCTGTTGTGTCCCTTAGATAAACCAAAACACGGTCTAGGCTCAAAAAATAGGGCTTCAGCTTCCTTTGCAAGGATGTTAGCTAAGTAGGTATATCAGAGTAGATAAGAAACTATATTAAAAAAAACCTGTAACCGCTTATATGTGATTACTTTTACACTTTCTTCTGGGTAGTTATAAATAATATCTTATTCCTGCATTTTGTACTTTGGTTTTTTCCCCCCTTTTTTTTGTAAGATATGGGTACCACTATTACAATGAATACACTAAAGAGCCAGCAATAAAACTTTGTCGTTTTTAAGTAAATTTTTGTTTTTATTGATAAAGGTTTAATCTTTTGAAAACCACTTGAAATTTAACTACTTCCCACATAGACGATATATTTTGCACAAATATTACCCATATTGCACACATATTATATTTTTTGTCATAACTATCCATTTGTGGAGTCAGATCCTGTAGTGCGAATTGTTCCATTTCATCAAAATAGTAGTTTTCAAAATGTTTGTGACTACCGCAGAATCATACCCAAAATAATACAATAAAATTTTAAGATGTGCCAGAACTTCCTCTTCAGTTTCACGAAATATTTCCGTCCGAGCCATTTTCATGTTGACCATAGTCATCACAGTTCCTGCTGTACTTAAGGCTGTTCGAATCATCCATTGTTATGTGACCTTTTCAATATTACTTAATTTTGGCTCATTCACACACAAAAAATCTGCTAAAGTTCACCTCAAGAACAAATCGTTGGGCTAACATTTGCCACTAATGGGATGGAACTTTGGTGAGACCATACGAGACAATCACGACAGATGACATGATGATGTGTGACATACCATACAACAAGTGGCAACCAACTAAAACAATGCATTGGTCACAAAACTTTTACACATGTTATGGTTGAGGCGATTTATTTCAAAATGTATATTTTTTCATAAATTGATTAGTTGACACATTATTTGGCCAAGCATATCAGACAATGTATAAATTATAATTTGTTATGTGGAAGTGTTAAAAATACTGTTTCAAAGCTATGATAAAAGGTGATATACCTACTCTATTTGGAAAATGCAGAGAATAATAAATCACTAAGACAAAGGGTGTACTGTTTCTTTTTGTAATTATGAAAATTGTACCGAAAAATAAATTATTAATCTAATTTATCCACTAACGTGATGTTCTTACTGTCAGTAATTTCGTATGAAATAAATGTCTGTTGTTTAATTTAAATAAATATTAATAATTTTAACCCTTATACCCGGCTATGATGTTTTAATTTGCTGATGATAATGTTTACAAGAAAGATTGACCCAAGAAATCGCAGCAGTAGGAACAAGGACAGACATTGGATTGAAGCATGTAGAGATGTCGCAGTACGAACAATCTTTCGCTAAAAGTACTGCTCTTCAATGTAAATAGTAAATAATACAAATAAATTACTAATAAGCACCCTGATTGTTTTTAGAGAATTTGCATTTATAATGAGCTTTTAGTCTCTTTCATTTCCAAATAGATTTTAGCCACTTTTTGCATAAATTTTATACAAAGAATTTGCAACTGTATTTTCTCAATGTGATTTTTTCCAACCACCAATCATAATTTTTGTCTTTGATATCCGTAATCTGCATGCAAAAAGAAATATGTTAAATTATGACATCATTTTTTTTTATTTTTTAGAAAACGAAATGTGATATAGCTATAAAATCCTACCGAATGAAAAAGAGAGACCTTGGCCATTTTTCACGGGCAGCTACTGAAATGGCATTCCTTAGATTTTTAAACCATCCCAGCATTATTAGCTATGTTATTTCAGATATAAAAAAACAGTAAGGCCTATATACTATTATATAAATGAAATGTACAACATTAATTTTAATAATAATAATATATTTTTTAAGGTACATGTATCTCGGTATTGAGTATTCTGGTCATGGCTCTCTAATACATTTTATGGAGAACAAAGTTGGGCTTACCGAACTAACTGTACGAGCCGTCATGAAACAGCTTCTATCAGCACTAATATACCTTCACAGCATGTTTATATTCCACGGTGATGTGAAACCAGAGAATATTATTGTTACTGATATAAAGCAGACCTTGGTAATAAAACTATCAGATTTTGGGTAAGTGTTAACTAAAGCTGACACGAACATTTTAAAAATGAAATCTTCTTTGTTAGTCTTGCTGATGTAATTATGAAGGACCACTCCAATATGAAAAAAGCTGGATCTTTTTTCTACATGGCTCCAGAAATTCATCTAGGATTCCCTTTTGACTACTCGGCTGACCTTTATTCAGCTGGGGTACTTATGTACGAAATGATGTTTGGTGCGAAACCTTTCCCCACAACCGTCTCACAGGATCGGTATATAAATATGTTAAGGAAAAGAGCAGACATTTTGGCAAGTATTTTTTATTTTTTTACTTAATACTTGCATTTAGATAAATAATCGAAAACAAGTGTATTCATAAGCATCTATTGTGGGCTTTGAATGACGAACCTATTTCGTCCGATAGGGATTCTAGTATACATTATGAAAGGACTTTCATAATTCTCTAATCTGTTTAAATCCAGAAACATATTTAAATAGGGACCAAACCTTTTGTATTTCATTCTTAATTGAATCATTGTTTGAAAATGACCTAAAAAGGGTCGAAACTGCAGTCACGTTTTTGTGCAAATATAGTGGTAAAAAACATAGTAGTGTTTTACTCAATTTCGTTAGTTATTAAATTAGTTAATTCAATTACCTCCAGTTCTAAGTTTTGGTCTTGGTAATTTGGTAAAGTTGTATAAATCACATACTAAAAGAAGAGACAAAAATTACTCAATAATTGTATTGACATCAGTATAGAACTTATAACTTAGAACCTGAAATAAGTCATTACTCTCATAAATTAATACAGTACTCAATAATGATGTCAAACAAAAATAGCACCAAAACGTCGCCAATATTTTCACATATTTACATAAATGAAATTGTCTTTATTTAAGAGAAAAATCCATTTTGTTGGTACCTACTTTGTGAACTAAGAACTTACAAAATAGATCTATTTTTATATGAAATAAATCTCTATTGTTTAATTAATATTTCCTTAATTATAATAATGATACTTAATAATTTTATTGATCTACGAAAAACCTCCTAAACCTGACTATGATATTTGAATATGCATATGATAACTGGTTACGAGAGATCGCAATGGCAGAGACAAAGACAGATCGGCAGAGATTCAACCGAAGCAGGTAGAAATGTCGTAGTATGGGCATTTCACGCAAACCTCTAATAGTACAGCTCACCAATATAATATAATATTGTTACGGATTTCCACCTTTTTGGAAACACCCTGTATAAATCCGTGGGTTCTAAATAATTTTAACAAGAGATTAAACACTACTAACACTTTATTTAACTATTTACTGACTACAATACTTCAAATTCACTTTATTTACTATTTATCTAACCTCACTTTTCACTTTTCTACTTGTTCACTTTTATAAACTGCTTTCTTCATAAAACTTCCTCTTCCGCGCTGGTAATCGCGCCTTATATACTCCGAATTTGACTCTCTAGATCCATCTAGAAACATTCAAGAATCTTCTCCAACAATATTCCAGAAAAGTCCATTTTATTCTGTTGGCTTCCATTCACAATTAGTAGGCATAGGCATATCATCTGTTCCAAGGGAGTGTAATTCATAACACTGCCCCCTCCTTAAGCCTGATCGTCCCGATCAGGCAACTTAGAATCATCGATGTATTTCGCCAGTCTGTCCAAATGCACGATCTTCATCTTGGACTTTTTGCTTCGTTGAATCCGATAGACGACGTCATTAATTCGGGTAATAACAGTGTACAGTCCCAAGGCGGTTGAAGTTTCGGTGACCTGCCTTTCTTCCGCTGTGGGTTGTACAGCCAAACCAGATCTCCGGCCTTGAACCCTTCTGAACTACCCTTACGGTCATATCGAGCCTTCATTCTGTCACTGGCTATGGTGATTTGGTCTCTAACTAACTCATGGACATTCCTTAGCCGTTCACTCACTTCATCTACATAGCTGTTCACAGGAAGCCGTTCTCCACCTGGTGTTCCAAACATCAAATCACACGGCAGTCTGATCTCATGTCCAAATACTACACGAGCCGGAGTCTGTTTTGTAGTCTCGTGGATAGCAGCTCTATATGCCATGAGGAAAAACGGTATGTGGAGATCCCAGTCACGTTGATTTTTATGAACGACTTTAGAGAGATGTTCTTTCATAGTCTTATTATGTCGCTCCACCGTTCCATCTGATTGCGGGTGAAGGGCTGTCGTCCGTGTTTTGTGTATTCCTAATAACTTGCAGATTTGCTGAAATACCCCTGACTCAAAATTTCTCCCTTGATCTGAATGCAGCTCCAGGGGTACACCAAACCGACATATCAAGTTACCTACCAAGACTTTGGCGACAGTAACCGCTTCCTGGTTCGGAATTGCTTAGGCTTCAGGCCATTTACTAAAATAGTCCATGGCAACCAGTATGTACTTGTTACCGTCCTTGGTTACTGGGAATGGTCCGGCTATATCGATCGCAATCCTCTCAAAAGGAGCCCCGACGTTATATTGCTTCATTGCACCCCTACTTCTAGTCTGAGGTTCTTTACTGGCTGCACAAATTTTACAATTACGACGCCAAGCTTCAACATCTTGACGACTATTTACCCAGTAAAATCGTTCACGTACTTTATTCAGGGTCTTGTTAACGCCGAAGTGTCCACCGGATGCTCCATTATGCACTTCTTGAAGTACTTTCGGTACTCGACACCTAGGAATCACTAGACGCATAACAACTTGCTTCCCATCCGGGCTCTCCCATGCTCTTTTTAACAGCCCGTTCATAACTCTAAGTGAGTCCCACTGTGCCCACAAAGCCTTCAATCCAACTGCTTTGTCCGAAACATCCTTCCACTCTGGTCGAATTCCTTTTTCCTTTGCTCTCAATATAGCCCCAATCTCTGCATCATTCAGTTGTTCTTGTCTCAGGGCTTCAGTTGTCCAATCATCTGGAACGTCTATTTTAACAGTGTTGACTACTCCCGTGCCCTGCTGTTTCTCCACATGGCGGCAGTGCTTGCAGTCGTCCTTGCATGGTCTTCTAGATAAAGCGTCTGCGTTCTTATGAGATCTTCCTGGTCGATGCTCGATTTTAAAGTCGTACTGTTGCAGCCGTTCTATCCAACGAGCCAGTTGACCTTCCGGGGTTTTCAACTGCAACAGCCATTTCAACGCAGCATAGTCGGTCCTGATTTTGAAATGTCGTCCGTAGAGATACTTATGAAAATGGTCCACTGATTTGACGATGGCCAATAACTCTTTCCTGGTTACACAATAGTTTCGTTCTGGTTTGGAGAGCACCTTGCTGAAGTACTCGATCACTCTTTCCTCTCCGTTCTGAATTTGGGACAGCACACAACCAACCGAAGAATTGCTGGCATCTGTATCTAAAATAAAAAGTCCATTCCGTTGTGGGTATGCTAGCACAGGACCAGTGCATAGAGCTGCCTTCAATTTTCTCTATGCCGTTTCACACTCCGGTGTCCACTGGTACTGAACTTTCTCCTCTGTTAGCCGGTGTAATGGCTTCGCAATGTCTGCAAACCCTTCCACAAAGCGTCTATAATAAGTGCAAAGGCCAAGGAAGCTTCGTACTTCATGAACGTTAGATGGCCTTGGCCAATCTCGTACGGCAGAAATTTTGTCGGGATCCGTTTGTATTCCCTCCGAAGACACTACGTTTTTTTTTTTTTTTTTTTTTTTTTTGTGGCGGAGGAGGGGAAATCCTCATGGACACCCGGCGCACGTGTCTATCGCGACGGGTAGTGCCGGACTTTTACCGGCTAAAACCCCTCCTCCGTTCCGCCCCGGAACCGCTTGCGCATTACTTCAGGGCGTGGGCTTGGCTATGGCGCTCTCTCCTGCGCCTCCTTCTCTAGCCTCTCTCTTGTTTTCATGACTGTCACTATAAAGTCTGTGATTAGCTTCCATTTTCCTCCGTCTTCTAGCATTAGTGCTATTATGTTGTCCTTGGTCACAGTGCCTAACGTGTTCCGGATATTGCCTCTGTCCTCTGCCCATCTGTCACACTCGAAGATGGCATGCTCCGCGTCGTCGGGGCCTCGTTTGCACAAGCTACAGCTATCTTCTTGGGCTTTCCCTATCGCGTGTAAATAGTTGTTAAAGCAGCCATGGCCGCTGAGGAACTGGGTCAGGTAGTAATTTACCTCCCCATGTTCCCTGTTGTGCCATCTCCTCAAGTCTTTTATCAGGGTTCTGGTCCATGCTCCTTTTCCCGGTTGTCGCCACTTTGCCTGCCACATTTCTAGTGTCCTACTCCTCTCCTCCTTTATTAACCTGTCAGTTTTCTCTACTCTGTGGAGCCTATCTCTTTCCTCTACCAGCTCCTCGATGGGGACGACTCCTGCTATTACCAGCACGGCGTCCAGTGATATGGTGCGGTATGCGCTGCAAATTCTTATCGCCACCATTCTCTGGGTTTTGTGTATTCTCGCTAAGTATTTCTTCGTTGTTGTGGCCGTTTTCCACACAGGCGCTGCATAGAGCAGTATGGAGTGTATCACACTGCTCATTTATCTCCGCTTGCTTGCCCTTGGACCACCGATATTCGGCATAAGTCTGCTTATTGCTGCCGCAACCTTCTCTGCTCTCTCTGCTGTTTTGTATATGTGCTCTCTAAAGGTCATTCCCTTGTCCAGCCATACTCCCAGGTATTTGATGGTCTTATTGATCTCTATAGTTGTCCCCTGTACAGTAATGAGTGGCATCCTATGTCTTCTTCGTCCCGTAAGCATGATGGCTTCTGTTTTTTCTGGGGCTATCCTCAGTTGCCTCTCTCCCAGCCAGGTCACCACGTTGTCAATGGCCTTGTTTGCCGCCCGTTGAATATCCTCGACGGTTCTGGCCACGGTGATTAAGGCAAGATCGTCCGCATATGCTACCATGGTCACTCCCTGTGGTTGTTTTATTCTTAGAGCCCCGTCATACAGGACGTTCCACAGGGTCGGCCCGAGGACCGATCCCTGTGGCACCCCGCATGTCATCCTTAACGTTTCTGTGTCCAGCCCGTCGTCCAGGATTATCTCGCGTTCACTAAGGTAGCTGCACATGACATTCCAGAGGTATTCTGTGGTCCCCTTCCTTCTCAGCTCGTTGATTATATCTGCCCATGGGGCCGAGTTAAAAGCGTTTTTTATATCTATTGTTATTAATAGACACAAATTTTTGGTCCTCCAGGTCCCTGTGTTGGCTTCCCTTGCAATTTTTAGAACTCTGTCAACCGCGTCCACTGTGGACCGACCTTTCCTGAAGCCATATTGTGCGTTAGATAGTGTCACGCTATCTTTCAGCCTCCTGGCTAGTAGGTGTTCTGCCAGTTTCCCCAGGCTATCCAGTAGGCATATGGGCCTATGTTTATCCTGTCCGTCGGTCGTCTTTTTGGTCAGCAGCACAAGTCTGGCCGACTTCCATATCCTGGGATATTCCCCAGTTATCAGTATGTCGTTCATTATGTCCGTGACAGTTTCGGGTGTCGCTTCTACCATGGCTTGTACCGCTTCGGCATTAATCCCATCTGGTCCTGAGGCTTTCTTGGGCTTTAATCTCTTTGCGGCCTCTTGTACTTCATTTGCGCTGAAGATCGGTATGACCTCAGCGGGGTTAACGGCCCATTCCGTGGGTGGGTGATTCGGGAAGAGTTCGTCGACGATTTCCTTGGTTCTTCTGAGGCTGACTTTGGCCGGGCCAGCTAGTTTCAAGTTTTTAGTCATTATCTTGTAGCCTTTGCCCCATACGTCGTTGTCTATTTCTTCACACAGGTGCTTCCACTGCGTGTCCTTCGACTTTGTTATGGCATCCCTAAGCGACTTTCGTGCCTTTCTGTACTGTTCCATCTTATCTGTTTCGATGGCTCCTGCGTTCTTGTTCATCCTGGTTAGGGTCCTTTTTATTTTTAGACATTCTCTTCTCTTGTATGCAATGTCCTCGTTCCACCAGTATATTGGTCTTTTCTTTATTAAGGATTTTTTCTTACATGTCTCCTCGCATGCCTCTTTGAGGCGTGCCACTAGTTCCTCTGGATTTTTGGGTTTTCCCCCTTGTTCTTTCTGTCGGAGGCAGTGGATGAGTTTTTCTCCATCTGCGTTACTCCATATCCAGCTTGTTAGTTGCTTATGCGTTCTCATGTTGTCCTTGGTCCTGTTTTGATATGTATTGATTTGGAACTCTATACATTTGTGCCCGCTCAAGGTTTCCTCCTCCCTTACTCTCCAGCCTTCTATCATCCGAGCCATGCTGGAATTCGCCATGGTAATGTCTGGGGTCGATTCTTTATCTCGCATTTGAAAGGTTGGGGTATCCCCTATGTTCATTGGTATCAGGTCTAGTTCCGCCATCCAGTCCGACAGGTATCTTCCTCTTTGGTCCAATTTTCGTGCTCCCCATTCAGGAGACTTAGCATTAAAATCCCCTGCGATCAGAACTGGCCCCTCTTTATTTTTTATACTGTCCGCGAGGTTGTCCAGCATCCCCGCTGCCTCTTCCATATCTATATTCGGGGAGATGTACACGCTGTATACAGTCCCCCAGCGCGTCTTGATGCATAGGAACCCTTTGTTTGCCTCGGTTTCATCCACTTTTATGTTATTGCCACGTATGCCGATTGCTGCATCTTCGTTCTCGTCCGTACGGTACCCGATGGCCCTTGTTTTCTTGCGGTTGCATTCTCCGATAATCAGCAGTTCTGCATTGTTTTCAACCGCACTCGCCAATAGCAGGTCGTGTGCGTCTCTCCCTCTGTCAATGTTAAGTTGTAGGACTCTGATTAGATTTCTCGGCGGGTCCTGTGCATCCCTGCTCCTATTGTTTCCATCGTTGTTTGCTGTGCGCCTGGGTCTGTTCTTGTCTGTGGATGGAGGCAGGGGGAGTAGTTTTACGTCACCGCCCATGCCTAGTCATGGCTGGTTGCTGGGCCCAGCGGTGTCCATTTGCTGCGAAGTGACAGCTAGGGATTCTGTCCTCGCTCTTATATTCCCGTCTGCGTTACTGGGGCCTGTTTTTGCTTCCTGTTGTGGGGCTTTTTCTGTACCACATGGTTGGTTACTAGGCCCTGTCGTGTCCCTTTGTTGCGGACCCTCGGCATCGGTGTTATCCTTCTTGGCCCCGTTTCTTGCCGGTCTCGGGGTTCCTGGCTTGGCGTATACCAGTTGTCTATACAGTGGGCACCTGGTAGAGTCTGCTCTATGTTCTTCTGCACACTCTCGGCAGTGAGCTTTGTTTTTACAGTCTATAGCTTTGTGGCCTTTTTTGCCGCAGTTTAAGCATTCTCCTGTCCGATCTATTTTTTCTTTGCAGACGTTCGTCGCGTGTCCAAACTGTAGGCACTTGTAGCATCTTGTTATGGCGATTCGTTCGCGTACGCGGCAGCTCGTCCAGCCTATACGCACTCTTCCCTTATTTAACAGTCCACTTGCTAACTCATTTGGTATTCTTGCTGTTGTGATATGGTTCCCATCACGGGATGGTCTGAACGGGCCTATTGTTATACCTTCCGCCCCCACGGCTCCTGTTTCTTTCTTTATAGCTTCGAGGACCTCGCTCTCTGGGACTGTAGGGTCTATATCCATTATATGGATGATTTTTCCATTATTCGTAGCTTTTGCTTCTGTGTCTTTGATCTTACTGATGATTTCGTTCCTCAGTATGGTCGCCTGGGTACTTTCCCCTTCTAACCTCAGGGATAGGTTACCTCCACCTGTCTGTCTGGCTGACTTTATCCTGACTCCGATTTTGTCTAGCTCTATATTTTCCTTGACTGATTTCAGGAGCTCCGCATAGGTCTTTCCCTCGCTCCTCACTATTACCTCTTCATCTTTTCTTTTCCCTCTTTTGAACCTGTTGGTCGTTTGCCACTCTCCATCCTCCTGCTTGGCTGGTTTTTTTCTTCCGGCTGGGACGCAGATTTTGGCGTGCACACTGCTGCCCGCTAGGGCGCATTCTATTAGTTTTCGTACCTCCGTCAGCTTGTTGCCCTCCAGCCGGTGGGCTAACGCGATTTTTGTCCTTCCGTTTTTTTCGGCTGTTTTCCTTAGTTTAACGAGAAGTGAATATAGCTCGCCAATGTTCTCTTGTGCGTTTTCTGAGTTGCTAAAGCCTGCCAAGAAGGTAAAACTTTCATTTGCACTTAGTGCTTCGTCGTCGTCGAGGATGATTTTATTGCAGTTCATAAGGCATGCTACCCCTCCATGTTTGAGGTTTTGATCCCTTAGAACTTGTTCTACTTGGGGTACCCGCTGGCTAAGCCTCTTTGCCAGATACGAGTTTCCAGCCGTACTTGGGTCGATGATAAGCACCACGTCGTACTCAGGAGTGGTGTCGAGAATGCTGCCTATCTCTGTGTGAGTCCTCTCATAAGTTTGTTCTGGCCATTCGCTGCCCACTAACTCCCCAATTCTGTCCTGATTCACGCCTTTATCTATTTCGGCTCTTAGCTTCGCGGCCTTTTCCATGTCTCCGACCCAATTCTCCTCCGTTTGCGTTGCCGCGTCGGTAGGTTTGGGTGTTTCAGGTCGTGTGGTCATCTCCTCTAGGTCTGTCTGTGTGGAGGTCTCTTTCGTCTCTTTTAGCTCAACCTCTCGGGCTTGCGACTCTTCATCTGATGCCCTACCTGCCTCCTTCGTTCTCGTCAGATCTGTCCACCTTTTTTCTTTATTGCTCATTATCTCGGTCAGCCTATTTAATTCTCTGATTCCGCTTTTAATTTCAACTTTGGTATTTGGGTTGACCGTTATTAGGTCTCTCAGCAATTTCGCGGTTTCGTCCATTTTCTTTATGACGTTTTTAAGGTCCGCCGTCGCCTTGTTGATTTCTTCCTCAGCCCATCCTTCGTTTTTAGAATATTCTACCCTTTTCCTCTTTTTCTCGTGCTCTGTCCAGAGCGCACTTAATGAGGAAGTTCTGCACCTCGTTGGGCTTCTTTGCAGAGAGCTTCTTCTGGCGAATACGTCTTTTTCGCTTAGAAAGGTTAAATCGACTTCCTTTGCCTTACCCTTGTCCTTGTCCGTCATTTTACGTTCTTCCTTTTCTACTTGTATTTTATTATCGTCCATATTAGTTCCCACGATTAGGGTCGAATTCCGGTCGGCCCCCAGGTGACGCCCATCCTGGAGGTAAGGCTATATACTGCGGAGGTCGCCCGGTGTCCGCAGGTTTTTGCGACTTCGCTGTCGGTTCTTTTATAGAGGTTGCCTCCTCGCGGATCGGCCAGTTAAGGCAAGTCCCCCGGTCCCGGCTACCACACAACGTTCCCCTGCGGTGCCATTTTTTTCTTTTCCGCCGAGGTCGTTGAAGTGTGGGCCGTGATTACGGTATTAAGCGAGTGAGTGGCACAACTCACCCGTGGCTCGGATAAACCCCGGGTTCGCCATTACCCGAAGACACTACGTGACCAAGGAATTTAACTTCTTTCTGAAATAGTAAACACTTCTTCGGGTTCAACTTCAGGTGTGCATTCCTTACTTGTCTAAATACTTCTTGAAGATTTTTCAAATGTTCTGTAAAGTCTCGTCCCATAACCAGCACGTCGTCAAGGTAAACCAGGCATGTCTTCCAGGTTAGCCCTCGTAGTACAAATTCTATCAATCGTTCAAACGTAGCTGGAGCATTGCAAAGTCCAAAAGGCATCACCGTAAATTGGTAAAGACCACTGCCTGCTGAAAACGCTGTCTTTTCCTTATCATCAGGATGAAGCCCAACTTGCCAATAACCGCTCCTAAGGTCTAACGTCGAAAACCATCGTGAGCCTGCCAATGTACTTAACGTGTCGTCAATCCGGGGTAATGGGTAACTGTCTTTCTTTGTCACATCGTTCAATTTTCGGTAATCAACACAGAATCTTAACGTTCCGTCCTTTTTGGCAACTAAAACTACTGGCGATGACCAGGGACTTGTTGACTCCTCAATAACTCCATCTTGTAGCATTTTATCTATCATTGCCGAGGCTTCTTCTTGTTTTGCCAGCGGAAGCCTCCTAGGTTGTTGTCGAATAGCGGGTGAGTCACCAGTATTTATCCGATGCTGGACTATATCTGTTTTTGTAAGGGCCTCCGTACTTTTGGCAAATACTGAACTTTCCTTTTTCAGGAACTTGATTGCTTCCCCTCGTTCATCCTTAGATAAATGCTCCAACTGGGAACTCAGCAAGGTCAAGACTTCCTGATCTATATCCGTAGATGAATTTCCCTCCGTTTGTTCCTCACACCTTGCTACCCATGTGACCGGTTCATAGGAGCCAATCGGTTTGCCTTCTTTGATTGTTACTGCATGGGAATTTAAATTGACGACTCTAATTGGGATTTTATCTTTAGTCCGAGTTAAAGTTCTTGCCACAACAATATTGGTTAGGGACTTAATCGATTCGTCACCTTCCACCAGGCCAACACGGTAGCCTCCAGGATTTCCTTCCAAGGCAGCATCGATGATCTGTTCCGAATGAGCAGGAATCTTAATCGTCTTTGTTGTCAATAGCCTTGCTTTACGGAATTGGTCATCTGCGGTTGCCAGGATAAATTCCTCATTCCCAATTTTCAAGACTCGCTCCCCTACGTCAACAATAAACCTCTTCTCTTCCATGATGTCCAGTCCCAAAATGAAATCATCTGTAATGTCAGCCACAATGACCTTGTAATTGAATCTCAATCGTCCAACTTGCAGTTCCAAATTAACCTCTCCATGGACTGCAGCCCTGTCTCCCGTGGCTGTCCGAATAATTAGTTCATTTTGCTTTTTCTTAATCTGCAAGCCTGATATAAACCCTGGCCGCACTATTGATGACGTAGCGCCTGTGTCAACAGTAAACACACACTTTCTTCCATTCACATATCCTTGCAACAGCAGACTACTTGGAATTCTTCGCAGCTGGGACATCTTTATTTCTCTGGGGGCACCGTGTTCCCTAGCCAGCACAGCCCCCTTAGTTTTCCTGCTGCTCTTCTACATTTACAGCATTTACTCGTCTGTCCGAGTTCTGCTGTCGACAGTCTCGTTTCATATGTCCCATCCTGCCGCAGTTGTAGCATTTAATACCCCCACTTGGCTTTTCTCTATTTTGTTGGTTTTCCTGTCTTCTTAGAGGATTGAATTTAGCCAGTAATTGACTGAACATTTTATGTATATCGGCCAACATAGGGTTCTGGTTCTCCTTTTCTGACTGCGATTCTTCCAGCGTCATAGCCCGTACTCTTGACTTTGGAGTATCCCTATAGACGGCTTCTACCTCTAGTGCATGCACCAAGGCTTCACTACTACTTTTATGTCGGGATAGCCTGAGGACTCGTCTGATCTCCTCGTCCCTTATCCCGTCTAGGAATGCCCCCACTGCCAATTGCTCTTTAAATTCTTTTGGTGCATTAGGGTATGCTAAGTGTGCCAGTCTTTCCACCGCAGCTTCAAATTCTTGCAGACTCTCTCCAGCTTTCTGAACGCGCACTTTCAGCTGGGTCTGGTATACTTGAGCAAGGTGTTGATCGCCATATCGTAGATCTAAGGCGGCTTCTAAAACTCTAAAATTCCGTTGTTGGTCTACCGGAATTGTCTGGAGCAATTCCAATGCTTGGCCTCTTAAAGCTACGATTAATGCCTTAGCCTTCTCTTCGCCATTCCAGTTGTTTGCACTCGCTGCTGCCTCAAACTGTGTCTTGTAAGTCATCCAGGAACTTTGACCATCAAAGGAGGGAATTTTTAATCGCTGGCCTGATGACACCACTTGCTGGTTTCCTCTTTCCCTCAACTGTCTTTTAAGCTGGTCAATCTCTCCTTTGACTTCTTCTTCGAACTTGTTTACTTTTTCCTCGACCTTATCTGTTTTTCCTTCAACCCGATCTACTTTTTCTTTGACTTCACTGACTTCTTCCGCTACCTTATTTTTGAGTTCTTCGGTGACGGCAAATATGGCACTCTGTTGGCCTTCTATAATTTTCCTTAGTTCGTCTCTTTCTTCTTGATGTCGTTTCTCTTGACGTCGTTTCTCCTCTTGACGTCGTTTCTCCTCTTCTTGTTTCTCCTCTTGACGTCTTCATTCTTGATCCTCAAAAATTTTTCTTAATTCTTCTTGACGTTTTTGTTCTTGGTCTATCATCATATTTTGCATTTGTGCCATAAAGTCCTGCATTTGTTTTTCGGATGCCATGCTTCTGGTTGTTATCGGCATATAATTATCAACAAAATTTAATAATCACGTCAATATCGGTAATAAACTGTCCAAAAATCTCGAAACAGCACGAAAAAGTCTTATCTAGAGTCTTTGTCACTTAACCTCTAATGTCCAACAAAATGTTCGAAAAATGTCTCAAAAATGCACTTAAACACTATTTTTCCTGTTCGAAAATAAACCTCGAACAATGTCCAGTAAATTAGTCCTTCCTGTGTTAGCACTAACTCCGAGAATACTGTCCCAGTCTTCTCAACACTCCCGAAAAATCCTCTTGTCAAAATTCCGCTTCCGACACCAAAATGTTACGGATTTCCACCTTTATGGAAACACCCTGTATGAATCCGTGGGTTCTAAATAATTTTAACAAGAGATTAAACACTACTAACACTTTATTTAACTATTTACTGACTACAATACTTCAAATTCACTTTATTTACTATTTATCTAACCTCACTTTTCACTTTTCTACTTGTTCACTTTTATAAACTGCTTTCTTCATAAAACTTCCTCTTCCGCGCTGGTAATCGCGCCTTATATACTCCGAATTTGACTCTCTAGATCCATCTAGAAACATTCAAGAATCTTCTCCAACAATATTCCAGAAAAGTCCATTTTATTCTGTTGGCTTCCATTCACAATTAGTAGGCATAGGCGTATCATCTGTTCCAAGGGGGTGTAATTCATAACAATATATAATAGAAATCACTAATAAGCATACTGACTGTATTTATAGGATTTGCATTTATAATGAATTTTTATTAGCTACTCTTTTCATTTTCAAATAGACTTTAAAAGTTTTATCAAAAGTTTATCTTGACAAAAATTGTTGTATGATTATGTAGAAACTTGTGATGATCTAAAGTGGAATAAATTAAAATAGGAAGAACATGTGGTTTCAGAGATATGTCTAAAGCAGCTGCATAATCTGAAGCCTTATGTTTAAAATATAAGGTTAGGCCGGTCATTGTAAAGTCGAAATCATCGATTTTAGTTAGAAAATTTTGCATTTTTGCATTTTTCGAACTGTTTTTTGAGGATAGAAAAAAAAATGTGACATAATGGGGCAAAACTGACACTGGATTCAGATTCAGCAGGAAATAATTGGTCTGGTCCATGGAATCGACATCTTTCTTTTGTGTGTGCCTGTGTTAGTTTCAATTTGAATTTAATTATTTCAATCAAGAACTGATTTATCTTTTAAATTCTTTATTACTTCCTCAACCTCTTTGGGTTCTGTGGGGTATAGAAACATGGTGTCACTAATTTGTGAGCCGTTTCTACATTCAGTTGGGACAGTTTGGAAATGTTCAGACAATTTTTCTCTTGCAACATTACAAGTTCATCAAAATTCCATGTCGCATAAGATTATATGGTATGCATAAGACGACTAATTAGACGCTAAAAGTGAATGGTCTTTGAGAGGTCGTTAAGAGATTGATATCATCTACAATACAACACTTAACACGACTTAAGGAATATAGTTGTAAACCGGTTGTAAAAAAAATAATGTGACCTCATAAGATAGTTGTACTAAAATCACTAAAAAACATGATAAGACGTTAATAGGTTCTTGACACAAAATAATAATAATACGTAGTAAAGAGGTACAAATTTGTCACATACAGCCGTTCTTCCATTTGCCCTGCACGCGAGCACACTCACGCATACACACACACAAAATAAATACTATATTATCTAGTCTCCCGCAGTATACCCATTGAAGCATACAGGTGAGGCAGTCAATAGCGAGGTTGTTCATTTTGTTTGAATATCGGAATATTTTTTATAGTATTTGTGAGCTTGTTATAAGAAAAATGTTTGACGTCATTATCAAGTTCATTCCATAAATGAGGTGCAATAAAACTAAATGATTTTTGAAAAATTTCGGATTTATGTTGTTTTACCAAAAAATGTTCTATATATCTAGTATTATGATGATGAACTTGGGTAACCAATTTTGTACGTAAATAGTTTGGTTCACCTGTACTTAATATTTTCCAGATGAGAGTATACATATGTAACAATCTACGATATTCCATATTTAATATTTTTAATTCACGTAAATAAGGTGATATATGGTTTCTGTATGGAATTAGAGAAGTCATAGTATTTTCATATACATCGCCGTAGTCAAATAGCGTTAAAATCAACGTATTGCAAATTTTAAGTTTAGTATCTGACGTTAAAATGTTAAAATAGGACCTAAAGTTGAGGGGAGTCATTAAGAAGGCTATATTGATTTTGAATATGACTTCCATATGACCCATAAATGAAAATATGGCGTCCAAAAATTGATAATAGTAACAGAAGTTATATCAGTAGTCAATACGATCTCGAGACGACCCAATAAACATAAATATATACACTCCAAAAAGTGATAGTTGTAACAGATGTTCATTAGACCTTGATACGATTCATGAATAAAAATATAATGCAATTTTTGTGCAACCAAATGTCAGTGTTAGTCTGTAAATAAAAATAGAAGAGTGAGCGTCTATTTCTCTTATAAAATTTAAAGATTAATTTTACAAGAGATTGGCGTAAATATAAACAGTCAACGACCTCTAGAAGGGCAGTTTGAAAATAAGACTGCAAGGTAGTTTAAAGCATGAAAATTGACAATATAGTCGTATGAAACGACAATTGAGTCACGTGTACAGTGTGACCACGCCATTGGCCAGTCGATCGTTATTACTATATGGTGAATAAGACTATGTTTGTATCTAAAATATAAAGCGACTTCAGAGTAATTTAAAAACAGTCTAGTTTTACAAATTTATAACTATTAGGTCGTAAGTAGTCTCAGCCATGTTTTCTGTTGGAATTTCAACCAAATTTGTTGTCCGTGTTTGACAATAAAAAATATTGAATCTTAAAATTTACTTTGCTGCAGGGTTTTTACATATAAATTTGACTAGAAAATATGCTTCTTTATATATTTTCATTTATTCTCTACAAACCCTTTGAAACTAATAATTATATATATATAATAATTTATTCTTCATAAATTCTCAAATTTTCTTTAATTTTGATTATTCTAAAGGTGAGTTGTGCTTTTCATGATATCTTCGACATTTTTACAGTAAAGGTTAATCCCCAGAAGTTTTGGTATCATAACAGTGCTAGAAATAATAATAAAATAAATGTATTCTGTAAGTTTAGTTTACAAGAGTAGGCCAGGTGACAATTTATATATTGGTATCTGTATCAATTTAGACATATAACATTTTCTTAAATAACACGACTTGGTTCATATGTAATAATAATAATAATAATTTATTGGTCACACGAAGGTCTTAATAGACAAATTAATAGAACTTAAATTTCATCTGCCACTAAATATTAATAATATACTGACGTCAGAAAATTTCGAGGCTTTCACAGCATTATTTAATTTCCTTAAAGCAATAAATACAAGTTTATAAATAAAGCAGTTTTAGGTTAGAGGAAAAAAAAATGAATTAAATAACGGTTAAAGTTACGAACACAATTAAAAAAAAAAATAGAGAAAAAAAAATATAATCACAGACTTCTATCGTTATAGTATTTATTTAAAGAATAATAACACTTAAGTATTAATAATTTCTTAAGTTCTGATTTAAAATATTTTATTTGCATATTTTTATACCTAACAGGTAAATGATTATATGCTTTTATTGCCAAATATTTTGGACTTTGTTCATATTTTGTTAATCTATGCATTGGTATTTCCAGTGTTGTGTTATTTCTTGTGTTATGAGAGTGATAATTATTTAAAGTATTCAAACTTAGTTCTGTTTTATCATATATTAATAGATTCAATAGCAAAGTGCAGGGTAATGTTAATATTCCCAATTCCTTAAGCACAGTCCTGCAGCTATCGCGCTTATTTAATCCAACAATAAATCTCACAGCTCGTTTTTGTAATTTGAAGACTCTGATACTATCGCTCGCAGTTCTCCGGGCAATTATGGCATAAGAGATTATAGAATGAAACTGCGCATGATAGTACATAATCAAGACCGACCTGTCAACAAAATCCCGCAACTGATTAATAAAATAGCAAGCTGGAGCAATTCGCTTGTAAATGTTGTCAATGTGTATAGACCATAAACAGTTGTCTGATATATGTAAGCCCAGGAATTTAACAATTTGTTCTTGTCTAATAGTACCACTATTCGTCTTTATTAAAAGGCTTTCCTCATAATTTTTCTTTAAGTTGCTGAACCTTAAAAATAGAGATTTTTTTTTTTTTTTTTTTTATTGTTTAAAATGCATCAACCGCTAAGGGTTATTAGCATATATACATATAATTTACATTGTACTATTATGGATAAGTAATATACAAGGCACTAAGAATTTCATTAACTGAAAATACAGCTTACGAGCAAAAGGAACAATTTGATACACATTTATATTTTATTATAAATATTAATATTTTTTAAAAATTTTATTGTGTTCATTAAATTTTGGAGATTGTTCCCTAGGGCTTCATCAATTTGACCGATTTGACAGTTTCTTCTCTCTTCTAAGTACTCTGGGCAGTCTATTAGAATGTGTTTAACGCTGAGATACTCGTGACATAATTCGCAAAGTGGTGGGTTTTCTCTGGATAGTAGATGTTCATGCGTGAACCGTGTGTGTCCTAGTCGTAGTCTGGAGATTTTAACTTGTGCTCTACGATTTGGTGGTAGGGACAAGAAACTGTTTACTTTTAATTTAACTTTTTTAAGTTTGGTGTTGGTACTGTTCCATTTTTGCTGCCATCGTTCATTGATCTCTTTTTTGAACATGCAAATTAGATCGGATTGCGTATAGATGTCGCACGTTTCTACAGTTGGGGAGACTGTTGCGTCACGGGCTGCTGCATCGGCTGCTTCATTACCCGGGATGCCAATATGGGACGGAACGTACAAAAATGTTATGCTCACGTTCAGTAGGTGTAATTGGTACATCATCTGCTGGATCAGTTGGACTAGTGGGTTATCAGCATATAGGTGACTCAATGATTGAAGAGAACTTAGCGAGTCTGAGCAGATAATATAGCTGTCTTCACTGTAGTTATTCATGAGGTTTATAACAGCCTGGTAGATTGCGAACAGTTCTCCTGTATATACGCTACTGCCTTTTGGGAGACGAAACTTCAATGTGGCGGTGGGTGTAATGACTGCTGAACCTACACTATTATCTTCAGGGTTCATGGATGCGTCGGTATAGATGAACTGTGAGTTTATGAGTGTTGTAGAGATTTGACGAAAAGCGTTTAGGATTATTTGCGAATGAGTGTCTTTTTTATTGTATTTCGATAGATCGGCATTAAGTTTAACCGGTGGGAGAATCCATGGTGCTGTATTGGAGTTTGTGGAAGGCAAAGTTATGGTGGGGAAGGAAGAATTTAATTGAGCAAGGAACCTGTTCAATCTCTCATAGAATGGAGGAATAATGTTGGGATTTCGGTCGTAGATAAGTTTAAAACGATTTGAGAAAGTATTGGCGTGGTTAAAATTGTTGTTAGAAGCTGATATTTTGGAGGCATATGACAGAGATGCTGACATTATTCGTTCTGATATAGGCATTTCGCCCACTAAACAGTAGAGAGATTCTATAGGTGTTGTTGGAAAAGCTCCTATAATTATTCGAAGTGCTTTGTTCTCGATAGATTTCACTGCTCTGAAGTAACTTTTCCTGGATGTTCCATGCACCATCAAGCCATAATCGATTCTTGAATAGAGATTTTTTATTATTTAGAATAAGCCTATTTTCCGAAAACCATTCTTGAGCTTGTGAGAGCCTTACATTAGATTTGTCCACAGTTTGCTTTATATTACATTCCGATATTAAGAGAGATGAATCATCAGCGAATAAAATAGAGTCGTCCACAATAAAATCGTTCACATAAATAATGTACAGTAAGGGACCTAAAACTGACCCTTGTGGTACTCCTGTTGAAGTTTCATGGACGTCAGACTTGCAGTTATTAATTTGAACAAAGTGTGCTCTGCCACACATATAGCTTTTAAACCAATTTAGTGGTTCACCTCTTATACCGTAGCTTTCAAGTTTCCTTATAAGGCTTTTTTATCTTTATCTAAGTTCTCATATAGATAAGAAAACATTTTAAGATTATTCAAGAAGTGTATGATAGCAGTTGTCATAGAGAGACCAGCACGAAATCCGAATTGATTTTTATTGAACAACTTATGCTTTTCAAAGAATTTTGTAATTTTATGTGCCACATATTTTTCAAATATTTTAGAGAACGAACTTAATATTGATATTGGTCGATAATTCTCCACCTTTAAATTACAACCTGACTTAAATAAATGTACTATTTTGGCAACTTTCAGTTTATCTGGGAAAATTCCTTCACTTAGTGAACAGTTTAATAGTTCTGTTAATGGTTTCAAAATTGGAATTATAAATTTTTTTAGTAAGTTTGTGCTAATGTTGTCCACACCTGAGGAATTTGAATTTTTCAGATTTTGCACAATACTCAAGACTTCGTACTCAGTTGCGGGTTCAAAATAAAATGAATATGGATTTTGTTTCATATGAATTTCATGGAAATTTTGTTGAGGTGGATTAGGAAGCAATAAATTAGGTACTTCATTGAAATATTTGTTTAGATGATTACCTACAATATAATTATCATCTATGAGAATATTATTTATGTCTAAAACAAGTTCATTTTTATATTTATTGTTGTTTGGCTTGATTATATTCCATGCCATTTTTTATTTATTTTTTGTATCAGTAATTAAATTATTGTTATACATTTTTTTAGCTCTTTTTAGTAGTTTGATCGTTGTTCTTTTATATTCCATATTGTAGACGAATGAATACAAGACATACATATAGGTAAAATATGTACAGTACATACTGATTCGTTACGTTCTTTTCTTTTCTTTAGAACTATTTGGTGGTATGAAGGTCCTAATAATGGTCATCATGATCTTGTAACAACTTTTTTATGACATTAAGAAGTCTTTGAATTCACACGATCTAATAGCCTTATAACGGCCTTGCCCGATTAAATCATACAAAAGTTGTGTGAAAAGTCGTGACAACCCTTTCAATATGGCCAAATCTGGTCATAAAAGGGTTGTAAGAAGGTCGTCATGTCTAAAAGTACGTTGTATATTACATTGTAACAACATCGCTACGTTTTTTATAAGACTCAGAATGTTACTTGGGTATAGATGGGAGAGTGAGGCATGTTCTGTTTTTGTAGAAAATGGTAAATCATAAATATAATGTATTACTTACTACATAGAATAACATTGTTCTCATGTAAAGTATGTTCTGGCATCATTAAAATAAGAAATTAATCGAAACACACGGTTTACAGCAGGTATGTAAACCCTACCCCCGACAGAGTCGAACTTAATATTGTCAATGTATCATGGAATATCGATTTTGTCAATGCTCCACAAATATATAAAATCTATCTTGACACAAGCAAAACAGATTAAATTTTTTAATTTATCACTGTACTAAATAACTATTTATTTACCAAAGACAATTCTAACTTTTTACTGTTATTGTGCACAAAAATTCTAAGTACAGCTCTGTGGGATATCCTTTATACTAAGGAGACAGTAATTTATGGTTGGTTTTTATGGCATTTTTTATATCTTAAACATATGTAGTGAACTGTATAATAATTTTTTTTTTGTGTTTTTAGTATCCCCGCTTTGAGTCGACTTTCCTGACCCCCAATTGCCTTAATTTAGTGAAGAATTTGTTAAGCTATGATAAGCAGAACAGACTCTCAGGAAAAGCCCTAGCTGAGCACCCGTTCTTAAGTTTGAAGCCTGTACAAGATACCGAATCTCATTATATGAAAGCATGTGAATGCTTATTGAAAGGTGTACAATTAATAAATCGTCTGGAATATGGCTCCGGTTATATTGATGTAATAGAAGCAATCTTACACTTGAAGATTCATATAAACCGTGTTCAAAATGATGATGGATTATACAAGTATTCTATGTTAAAGTTGCGTGATTATTTGGCATACTGTTCAAAAGTAGAAGAGAGATTAATAAGTGACAGGCATCAAGGACGTATAGATGTGCAAACACAGTCGGAAGAATTAAGGTTTGTTGATTGCTTTAAGGGACCATTCAACAAATACGTTTGCCCCTCTCCCTTTATATAATTTTGTAACTTTTATGATTTTATGTGAACCCTCCTCTACATTCAGGGATAAAAATTACACTTAGAAAAATATTCTGTTAATTTTTTTAGAACGTTAACTTTTTGTTAATCTCCCCTACCCATATCAGTCACTGCCACATTTTAGGTGACCCCCCCCCCCCCCCCCCAAGCAAACGTATTTGTCGAATGGTTTTTAAGAGGTGCAAGTATATAAAAACTAGACTCCCACCCTGTAAACGAACTAATAACTGTATAATGAGAGAGATAGAGCTGTTGACCTTGAGTCGTTTTTCTGTCTGTAGAGGAATAAAAAAAACACAGCTTCCAAGATTTTGCAATACACATTACTTCTTTTATTAGTTCAATTTTTAGATAGTCACATTTGTGAGCTACTCATCAGCGCTTGAAATGTAAGTCGGCATAATTTTATTCGAATTTGCAACATTGTTACTTCCTAATTCCACCCTCATTAAGCATGATCTGACTTTCAGATTTAGTTTATTAGAAACAAGAACTAAATAAAATATAGGGCTAAGAAGTTGAAGCTGTATAATTTTTTAAAATTGCGTCTGGAGAGAATTTTTTATTTCATCTCTAGCTCCCAAACCATGAAGTGTCATAAGTTTTCTTGAGATTGAGTGTTGGAAGTGTGAAATCAAGTTCGCTGTATATTGAAAGGTATTATCTAAATGTTAGTTGTGGCACTCTCTTAATTCTTCTACTCTCCTTTTTGGGATGTCCTGCTATATGTATGTTTATTTCTAAATGAAATCTAAGGACATTATTTAAAAGTGAAGAAAGAAACATTTGGCTCCTGCCAATGAAGAGGCCCGAGAGAATATCCTGCACACCATGTATATTAGTTCGTTTTTGTAGTAATTACTTTCAACTGCCGCTTTCCAATTCCGGGTATTTTTCTATTTCATTACCTATAGTTAATACCTTTTCAATTTTACTTTTAATTTTTTTTCAATTTTAATAAATAAACTAATACATAAATAAACTAATACTACAAATTAAACAAAACTTATCTCTTTTCATCCACAGCTGGCTGTCTGTGTCTATATTGCCTTATAAACACATATATTGCTCTCCTCCACTTGAGCCTGGTATAAATTTTACGACGTGCCTCAGCTATAGGCACTCCTCTAATATATATACACTTGTTTACTTTATTTTTGGTGGTATTAACAAACACTTAATTTTAACAGTAATTATTCAATTATTAATTCGGTGTGTGCGCTTCGTTCTTCTATTATTAAAAAGGGTCAATTGGATTGTTACTTATTTTTATCTCTTTCAATATGAAGGTGTATGCTGAAATCAACGCCCGCACTACTATCTGCTTATGATATATGCATCGTTGGAGAAATGCATTGTGCTCAACCCCGTGAACGTGAACGTGGCATTGAAATGGTTAAACAGGGATTAGATGTAATATTTCCTCTAATGGTACATGAACCAGAAGGAAGAAGAAGGACTTTACTAGTCACTAAAGTGCGTATATTGCTACATCGTTTCATTGGTTACTGAATGATTTCTGGAGACATAGTTTCCAGAAACACCGAAACTCTCGAACAGTACGCTCGACGCGCGTTTCGCTAACCATGCTAGCATCATCGGGAGTTTTAACCATCTCCCGATGATATTCGAGTGCAGTGTTCAAAAGTTTTGGTGTTTGTGCAAACTACGTCTTCAGAGGCAGTGTCACACTAGCCCCTTGCAATACTGAGCAAGGTTTTTTTTTTTTAGATCGATCAGTGGATGAAGTTGCTAGAACGAAATGCAGGACGGCGCACAACGAATTAATTCAGCCATGTTGTATCTACTACTGTTCTATTTATTTGTATATTTGTGGGATATCAGCAGTGTGTGTATATTATTTGCTTTGTTGTTCCTAATATTCGTTTATTTTTCTATATACATTCGTTGATAGGGGCCATTCAAATATTACGTAAGCATAAAAATGACATTTTCCCCCCATCTTCAGTGCTTACGTAATGCTTGAATGACCCTTTATTATCATAGACGTCAGAATTACCATTTAAGTTTATTAATTTAAAAGTTTAATAGCTTTAAGAAGTTCTGTGATTTTTAGTTTTAATGTTACTGTATTTATAAAGTTGTTTTTGTTAGTTTTTGCCAGTGACCTCAGTTTACTAGTCTTAAATTCCTGAAAGGTTTATATTTTCACTGAAATATTTCCAAATGTTCTTACATGTAATGTTTAGTACCAGACATCAGTGTCTAATGGCTGTGATTCGCTGAAATATGTGAATTTTTTATTCCTTGAATTTTAATTGTTCAATTAAAGTGTTTCAATTTTTTATATTGATGGTTTTACTTTTTTATTCAAAATCCCCAGTATAGGTGCAAGCAAGAATAATAGTAAAAGATATAGCAATGCATTTTTTAAATAATTTCAAATGATTTTCGGTACTTTTATTGGCCTAAAATTGGGGGTTGTTGGTTTGGTTGTGTTTGACCTTATTAGGTTAAGAAGCAACTGTAAGTTTACTATGTTCACGATTGAAAGAACTATATACATTTTTAGCAATGATCGTATTTACCCTGACAAAGTAAAAGCACCCAGAGTGCCTTACCACAATAGAGAAATATACAGTAGACTCTAAACTTCTATATAGAAAAAATGGGACTTGGTTTCATTTTTTATGCTCTTGACCAGACCGAGTGCGCAAAGACGTATTCGCGCGCTATAATCGAGAACTAACTTGTTTTGTACTGAATGTAGCCCACGCGTCAATGGGAAGACTGGGTGGTCATGGACAAAAATAAGGGGAAGTGATCCAACTGTATATTATTAAGCAGTGGCCTTACGATTCCCAACCTGAATTAATCTAACCTAAATAAAAAGTTCAAGTACAAATTATGAATGTTTATAGATGCCTTGGCTTCATCAAAGTACATGGCTGTAGCCATTCAAATGCCACGCATTTATTTTCAGGCACTAAATTATCAGGAGAATGTTCTGTCTTTTTTTTACTGTAACCGTGTTTTTGATACTATCCACTACAATTTATTAATTCCAAAATTATTCAATGTGGGTGTTTAAAAAGTTGGGTTGTATTATATTTACAAGGCAGAACAGAAACAGTAGTATCAACAGCTAATAAATCTACCATTAAAAATGGACTAGGAGTACCTCACGGCTCCATTCTAGGTTCATTCTTTTCCATTATTTTCTTAAATGATATAACTGACCGTGTGATTTAGAAGAATGCATCATACTTTACGCAGATGATGCAAACATATTAATAGAGATAGCAGCATGAAAAAAGTAATAATACTTCAAAGGAAACCCTAAATTACTTTATAAATACATTTTAAATGCTAATCAAACCTTTTACATGGAATTCCTGTCAAACAATATTACTGTTAATTACAATCCACTCTTAAAAATACAAAATAAAACTACGGAAAGTGCAAGTACGATTATATTTTTAGGGTTAATCATAGACCAAAAGCTGACGTGGGAACCGCATATATGGTCTATCTCAGCGTTAGCCACGTGTGTATCACAAGAAGCATACAATCCAAGATGATTTGAATTGAGGGACGAACAGTGTCGGATCAACCAGTCAAAACATGTCGCACAGCTATGCTAATTGTGTGGGCACAAACGTTGGCCCATTATCGGTTTTAACCTCATGAAAGAATGAAAGAGATGAACGTGTAATTGTAGAAGCTTTATAGATGGAAAGTCATAGGTTTATAATAGCTTACCACTTGATATAATTCAATGCCTATGCTAAGCATTTTCAATCCTGTTACTGTGTTCATCAAAATATTTCTACTGAAAATGTGGTGATAGACTATAACATTTATCCTCTTAGCCGTTACCATTTTACCACAAAATAAATCGAAGCCAAACTTATATTTTTAATAAAAATGGCGGACCTAATGGTATACCACCTGTACTTCTAATAAATTGCTCGTCAACACTCTCAGAACCTCTTAAAATTTTATTATAAAAGTCTAGATAACGGTATTGTTCCTACGGAATGGAAAACATCTACCATTATACCGATATTTAAATTGAGTAACAAAATCAACATCGAAAATTACAGAAGAATTGCAATTATTTCCTGTATCCTGAAAGTAATAGAATCTATACTTCCAGATGACCTTTTCACCATATTCAGTAAGTCAATCAACGAACAACATGAGTTTTTCAAGGGACAGTCGACGACTACGAACTGGACAATATATCATGGCTAACCTGGTAAACAACCTTGAACAATGTGAACAAGTTGACATTATCTATAGGGACCTGTCTAAAGCCTTTGACCGCATCTGCCATGAACTTCTATTATATAAACTGAGATGCATGGGCACGACCGATGTTTACCTGGAATGGATTAAGCGCTACCTTCAAGCCAGACAACATGTTAAAATCTGTGATAAAGTGTCTAACATATTAAGTGTTACCTACATCAGGCATACCTCAAGGCTTCCATATTGGTGCAGTACTCTTTTTGCTCGAAAGTTGTTTTATGCCATATCGATTAAGAAGTTGTCGTATGTCTGCGTGATCAAATTCACCACCACCATCACAACGAAAATCCTGAATCACATGACCAGTCGTAATAGTCTCATTGATAAATTGCTGTAGCCGTGCTGAAACATCAGATTTGTGTTTCATAAAATATACAAATCTGTGAGATTAGAAATCGTCTTTAAAGAGCACAAAATACTTTGAGCCACCAACAGACTCATTAAATGGCCTGATTTGCTCTTGATTTGCAAGATTTTGGACATCCTACCAGAATCATAATTTCCGTTTAAGTCTAGCTGGATGCTTCTTAATAAAGGTGAACGTGATGTGGACACTCTTACAAGTCAACTTTTTACGTACGAGAGATCTCTAGTTACACATGAAAAGTCTTCTAATGAATCAGAGACATTCATGATTAAAGATATGTCATCAAAATCTGACATTGCAAGTCAAAGTTCGTCAAACAAAACTGTAAAAAGCTACAGAACGAATGTCACATGCAATTATTGTCTTAAAAAGGGTCATATTGTACGTAATTGTTATAAATGTATCAAGGATGGAAGGCCCGATAAATCGAAAAATCCAAAACCCCGAACAAATTAAATAACCGACTCACCATCTCAATCAGGTTCATCTTTTATGTCGGTTTCGTCATTAGTTTTCGAATTTAATGATTCACGAGTTGCACCAAATATTATGGACTGGTATGTAGATAATGGAATTACTTATCATGTCACAAATCAACAGAGTATTATCTTAAATTTCAAGCCATTTAACGATTCACACGTCATTATTACTGCAAATGGAGATCGAGCCAAAGCAGTTGGCAAAGGTACCGTGGAAATTGAGGCTCTGATAAAAAATTCCTGGGAATCCGCAACTCTTCATGATGTCTGGTTTGTTCCGACAATCAGTAAAAACCTATTTTCTACATTGGCGGCACAAGACAGAAATCCATCGAGTGAATTCCTGTCAACTTCACTTAAGTGTACATTAGGCAACAAGGAAGGCAGACATGTAACCGCTTGCGTGATCATCGAAAGAAAAACGGAGGTCTTTACTTCTCATATATATCGTTTAGACTGCACAAAATAGATTTACTAAATTTTATATTTATAAAATGGTCAGCCATGCCAAGTTTTTGATTCACACGTAAGATTAGACATAACTGGTTTAAACTCACTAGAAGATTGTAGGAAACTTGCCCTTCTCTATTTTCTACATAAAATAATCAATGGTTCTATTGACTATCCATCTCTCTTGGGTAAAATTAATTTTCATGCTGCCCCCTGCAACACCTGTCACAGGAGATTATTTTTTATCAAACCTCAGGACTATCTACAGACAACAAGGTTTTTGCAACTTTAACGACAATTTCGTTGCACATGCGATCTGTTTGGCACCAACTTATATAATCTTAAAAAAGCTCTCAGGAGACTTTAAATAAATGTGCTTTTTTCCCCTTGCGGCCTTTTCATCTAAAAAAATATGTGTACGTGTGAGAACAAATCTTAAAGCAAGGCGTAGCTCAAGCCCTACACACGCCATAAACGCTGAGACAGACTTTAAGTGATACTGTAATCCTTCCCATCGACTCAGTTACACTTAAAAATATTATATTTATTGTTTAAAATTTATCACGAGCTCTTGTTTATGTACACAGCAAGGTAGCCGCCAGTGTCTCCAAAAGAAATATTTATAACGTAGAATAAACTTTGCCTTTTGCGCATTTCGCAGCTCATAAGATTCTGAAACACCTCTAAAACTTTTTCATTATAGATTGGTACCTTTGGTTTTACAATATAGCTTATAATATTCTGGGACTTGTCACCGGTCTGTCAGAAATCAGCCGAATGGCTGGCAGGCCAAATGCAGAAGGCGGTTGTCTTGGGGTCCCTTCGCCTACCCAGGGCACATGATTCTGGTATTTACAATAACTAACCCCACAGGTCGTGGGGAGTTGTTGTAATTATGGCCGGTGCGGCTACCGTGTGGTATGGGTCGGAAAGCACAGAAGCCCTGTCCGGCAAGGGGGAAACCGTAAAAATAGTAATAATAAAGTTATTTATTATCTCATAAACAAATAGTTAGTATATATTTCAAATTAAATTCAAATGAAAAAGTGGGAGGACCTAAAATGTATACATATTGTAAATTTTAAGAATTTTAAAGAGGACAATTTTTAAAGAGATTTAATTAACATTCAATTTTTCAGAATTTTTGATCAAGAAACTGTAGACGAAAAAATTAGTTTTTTAGTAAACTGTTGTGCATTTTCAGTTTTATAAAGAAATGAGAAATTATGTAAATAAAGCTATTCAACGAGAAAAACGGACATTTTTCTCCTATCAATTTAATAATTGTAAACCCAATGAGACATGGAATATTTCGAAAAATAACTGTATGTTACCCGAGAAGTCAAAAGATATACCTGATAACTTAAAAAATGAGAATGAAGTTAATAATTTTTTCATTAGTTCAATTCCTGTTGTGAAGGATCCAAAACAACTTTTAGATTTTTATAAGAATAATCGCATCGTAAATAGTGAATTTAAGTTTATGGAAGTAAATGATCTTTTTATTTACCAATCTGCATGCAGTATAGAAAGTAATGCCAAGGGCTGTGATGAACTGAATATAAAACTTATAAAATTAGGTTGCCCATCTATTGTGCAATATATTACGCATATAGTGAATTTTTGTTTTCAACAAAATGTTTATCCTACATCGTGGAACAATGCGATAGTGAAAGTCCTGCCTAAAAAATCTAATCCTTCTGAATATAAAGATCTTAGAGCTATCAGTATAATGCCAACAATTTCTAAGGTAATAGAGGAAGCAATCGAAGTTCAGTTGAGAAATCATTTTGAAAAATTTGATTTGTTACCATCAGCACAATCAGGTTTCAGAAAGGCTTATAGTTGTACAATGGCTTTACTACACGTTGTAGCTGATATCATTATATAGGGCTACTGATCGGAGCGATTGTACAATTTTAGTTCTATTAGATTTCAGCAGGGCTTTCGACACAATCAAGTATGATTTACTACTTAATATCCCAGTATATGGGTCTTTCTGAAAACTCCATCAACCTAATAGAGAACTATCTTAAAAATGGGAAACAGAGAGTCTGTATAGATGGCGTAAGCTCTTCTTATCTAAGTCTGAATTTGGGAGTACCACAAGGATCAATTTTAGGTGTCCTGCTTTTTTCAATTTATACATTTAATTTAGTGAATAATTTACAGCACTGCAAGTCTCATTTTTACGCAGATAATACCCAAATCTATTACAGCTTCCCCCTTCAGATGTTGCCTAATACAGGTTTGTTAATCAACAGTGATATTGAGTCATTTGTTAAAACAGCCACAGACCATTGCTTAATTATAAATCCTATTAAATCGAACATATTAACCTTTGGAACTAAAACAATCCGCCAAACTGTAAATAATGCCATTAATATTCAAATTGATAATTCCAAGCTTGAAATAGTTGATCAGGCAAAAAACTTAGGACTGTTAATGAATAGTGAGTTAAGGTTTGAAAAATATATTAATAATATACAGCGTTCATATTTCTCTCTAAAATTAATTTTGTTTGAATTTTGCGTTTATTAAAAACCAATAATATTCACCAATTCAAAATAAAATTTAAAAAGTTTCTCCTCGATAAACAACACTAACTTGGACTAATCAATTATTATAAATTAATATTTCCTGAATTTCACATGTCCTAAACCAAAATTTAAAGAACTTCATCTAACAAGTAGCTCCTCCAAAACATTTTATTTGTATCCCACAAATCCAGAGGAAATAGAAAAACTTATACATAAAACAACTGTGAAAACGTCAGCAGGTATTGATGACGTTTGTGGAAAGGCACTAAGGCCAAACACAGACGGTGCAACCCTAATATAACCAAACTCTGAAGAAACCCCAGTTTCAAACTAGTTTCAAACCGTACAACACACACGGTGTAACGCGATTGTAACTCATGTGCTTATTAGTCGTGTGCCTTGTTTTGTATAAAAATGTCGACCTCAAGTGATGAAGAAGACAGCTTTGTACTTTTACCTCCGCCAAAGGCGAAGGCTAAAAAGAAGAAGTATGTGGATACATCCATATCTTGAGAGAAATATAATTGTAAAGCATTTGTGGCTGCTAAAGAATTAGAACACACTGACGAGAAATTTATAGCATTTTACCGCATGACTAAAGATACATATTTGGAACTTGTGGATTTGGTGAAGCCTGTCCATGCTTTTTCAGTCACATCTTTGCGTGAATATGCAGCCAATTCATGGTTGTATAAGCAAGGGTGCTTTTCCACTTCTTGTACAAACAAAATATTTAATTGTTGTTCACTCATTTTCGTCACAAATTTGAAACTAGTTGCGCGTTAAAACCAGCACGACGAATCTAGCGCAACTGATTTGAAACGGGTTGCTAATGCGTATAAATCGGTTGCACCGTCTGAGGTACTCCATCTATATACATGTGTTTGAAACTCAAAAGTCATTTGAGTCTCAGTTTCGTTACATTTGGGTTGCACCGTCTGTATATGGCCTAAGAGCTGTCAGTAATATTATCCCAAGCAGCACAAACATGCAATTTAGCCAAGATAACTAAAATTTAGTCACAAAAACGTTTTAATTCCTTTCGTTTAGTTGCATTTTGGTCATATGATTTTAGCCATGGTGTAATATCGAAATTTAAACACTAAAACGTTATGATGGCCTATTTTTAGTTATATACTGGTCATATTCTAGTAGCCACAATCTGGCCATACAAGTTTGGTAACACATAGGTCTTCGATAGGCAAGTAATTAAATAGCAACAACGCGTTGTTCTAAAACAGTCATTCTAGCTATAAAAATGGCCAGAATATGTTGACATGGTTTTAGCTATTAATTTAGCGTTGATAACCGAACTATTGTCAAAAAAATATCCATGATATAACTATTTTAATTAGGCTCTATTTTGGCTATTGTCTTAGCTGATATTTCCGCAGTATGGCGAAAATACAAACAAAAAGGTCATTACTAAATGACCTATTTGGTAGACATAAGAACTTATGTTGGTACCAATGAGACTGTTATTGCGGTCGAAGGTTGGTAATAGCAGGGTAGGTTCTCATAACCTTAAAACAACATAAAAACAGAAATAAAAAATACTCTGTTCGCCTTGTGATAATTATAAATTACTGGATCTGTACCCTGCCTTAAAAAAATAAGAGCCATAGTCAACATGAACAAGAAATATTTTTCAGACAAATAAGGAAAAGACAAGTGGTTTCTGATTTCTGACTAAAAATAATAAAATTGTACAAATGACATATGCAACTAAAAGTCAGGGAAAGTACTACATATTTGGAGGTGATATGAAAACTAAAGAATGTTTTTTTGAAAAACCAATTCGTTCTTCTCATTTAAACATATATGTGACGGGTAGTGAAATCCATTAAAACAATTTTCATTGAGAGACATCAAATGTAAACTTTTGTCTGTAAAATACCATACGCGGATGGTGTTCTTATACCTTTGCTTCATACTATATATAAGTATAACTATTTGTCGTAATTTTAATAATATGAAACTAAAGATTTAAGTTGTTTATACCTATATCTAATTTTATGCTTCCTTTTATTTCTACCTACCTACCTACATACAATAGAAAAAAAACATTTATTAAGAAATACATGTTAATTAGGGCTCTTTTTGTGTAGTATACTTAATTAGGATGTTTTTATTTACTTTTCCTTACTTAAATCTATTTTATAGTAACATAAAAACTATTCTATATAAATTAAATCTACATATGTCAACGAAATCTGTAACATTAAGATTCACACAGATCATTTTATTAATCTGTGGGTTATAGTTTGGCCATTGTTTGGCGAGAGAACTCGTTTACAGTTTTAACTATTTTCTGGTCAGATTTTTGGTTGTGTTCTCGCCAATATTACCAGTACAATTTGCTATTCCGCTAAAAATGTTTGTTAGTCTCCTTTTGGTAATACTAGAGCTTACTTCCAGCATCATTAGCAAAAATATATGCCAAATTGTGACAACTTGCCGCCATGACACAGAAGATTGTTGCCATGTTCCGGACGGCCGCCATTATGTTGAATTTTCAATATTTCATTAAATGTGTCTCTAAAATAACGTTTTAATATGCTAATTCCATATTTTAACCATTTCTGATAACTCTACCCTCAATTGAGTGCCTAAAAACTATAAAATGTGTATATGTATTATATGTCGAATGAATTTAATTCAGTTAAAATATAGGTATTATTAGGAGGCCACTTTATAATTATGAGTATTTTATGTAAGTTTACAGAAATTATGCCTGGGTTTATAAAATTGTACCATCTATTGGTCCCAAACACACAATTTTCAATAAGTTAGTGGATGTCCATGTATAAATACTCTACCTACATGACATTAGGCCAAAACATAACCATATAGTCTACTTTTATTGTTTTATGCTTAAAAGATATATTTGTCACAGTTATTACCAGTTCACCACCAATAAGTAATATTTGTAACAATTTTATAGCCGATTTCTAGCTTATTAATTTCCATTAACAGAACTTTAATTTACGGTTGTATATAGTCATAAAAACCATTTTGTAGCTAGCGATGAAACAGCCAGGAATGGCCATTTAGCATCGGTTTTGTTTCGAAGGCCAGAATATTATTCCCCATTTTGGTCACCATTACGTGTTTAAAGTGTAATCATGCAGTTCTTATAGAAGCCATTATAACTAAATAGCCAATCCTATTTAGCTACTGTAACGTCATGATGTCCAAAGTACAACTTTCTGTGCTGCTTGGGATTAGAACACCACTGTCATATATCATCAATGAATCATTTACTACTGCACGATATCCTGATGTATTCAAACTATCAAAATCGATACCAATATACAAGAGTAAAGGGTCAATAACCGATATTTCCAATTATAGAAATATATGTGTTCAAAATCAGTTGGCCAAAGTATTTGAAATTAGCTTCAGTACTAGGTTAAACAACTTTCTTGAAACAAATAACCTAATATCTCAATCGCAAAACGGCTTTAGACAAAACAAATCAACATCTACAGCAATGGCTGACTTATGCACTTACATCTATGATGCCCTAAATAATAAACAGCATCCTCTTGGGTTATTCTTTGATTTAAGTAGAGCCTTTGACTGTTTAGACCATCAATTGTTACTAGAAAAATTAAACTGCATCGGTGTTAGGGGAATTGCAAACCAGTGGATTGGATCGTACCTACATGATAGAACACAACAAGTAGTTATAGACAAATGTATGTCGGAACCACGAACAGTAAACATGGGAGTACCTCAAGGCTCGATACTTGGCCCCTTACTCTTTATAATTTTCATAAATGATATGCCTCTGTCATGCCGCTCCACAGACAGGACGATTATATATGCAGACGATAGTAACAATATTGTTTCGAAAAATACACTAAATGAAACCATACATCAAGCAAATTTGTCAGCAGATGAGTTTGAAATGTGGTGCTCAAGTAATGGTTTACAAATAAATACCAAAAAGACAGTATATATGCAGTTCATGACCAAAAATAACAAACAGGACTGTAGTCCTTTTATCACAATTAAAAACCAAACTATAGAACGTGTAACGTCTACAAAGTTTTTGGGCGTTACTATAGATGAAAAAATGACATGGAGGCATCACACAGAAAATATGATTGAAAAGTTAAGCACTGCCTGCTTTGTTATGAGACAGATTCGTGACACTGTTTCTGTTGAGGTGTTAAAAAGTGCATATTTTGGATTGGTACAATCTATTTTGTCCTATGGTTTGATATTCTGGGGGAACTCGGCCCATATTGATAAAGTGTTTATTATTCAGAAAAGAATAATTAGATGTATGATGAATGTCCATCCTCAAACTCACTGCAAACCCCTTTTTATAAATCTTTGCATACTGACATTACCGTCATTATTTATTTTTAGTCTTACACTTAACATAAAAAAACAAACTAATCAGTTTCAACGGAACAACACTGTACATAACTACAACACCCGCACATGTAATCAAATACACACTCCCTTTTCAAGATTGTTGGTGAGCCAAAATTCACATGTCTATCTCGGTATCACCTGCTACAATAAGCTCAGCCAAATACTAGATGATGTAGATTCACTAAGCTACAAGATGTTTAAACATAAATTACATATGTACCTACTAAGCAAGGCTTTCTATTCTGTCGAGGAGTTTTTAACTTGTAATGTTTAATTTGATTTTAATTTGTAATGTCCAGTTTGATTCTCAGCGTATATTGTTTTCAGTGTATATTGTTTATATGTTTTTAGTAATTTTTAGTAATTTTGAGTAATGTTAGTATTTAGTGATTAGTGTTTACCTTCTGTCGACAAGTCTGATAATTTGTATTGTGCAATATTTAAAGACGAATAAATGCATATTATTATTATTAAATTAATATAAATGCCCTTTCATTACTCATTAGTTTTTTATTTTTATTTATTGCATTTGGTATCTTAGTTTAGTATGTATATTCCATTAGGCAGGGGCCCATTGGTGCAACTAGAGAATTTTTCTGGGGGTGGCCAGGCCCCTTCACCAATTCAAAATAAAATTTAAAAAGTTTCTCCTCGATAAACAACACTAACTTGGACTAATCAATTATTATAAATTAAATTAATATAAATGCCCTTTCATTACTCATTAGTTTTTTATTTTTATTTATTGCATTTGGTATCTTAGTTTAGTATGTATATTCCATTAGGCAGGGGCCCATTGGCGCAACTAGAGAATTTTTCTGGGGGTGGCCAGGCCCCTTGTGTTTGAAACGCAAAGTTTAGTGGCGGATCATGCAAGAGATACTTAGGTGTTCTGTGGATATAGGTACCTATATATGTACATGGGACGGTTGTCATTTCAAGGCCACTTAATGACCTTTACCTTGACAAAAGGAGTCATCGTGCTGTGGCAAGGCTGGCCAAAAGGACAACCGGCCATTGAACTTTTGATGCTCGGAGCCAACCCCTGGAATTAAAACAATTTAAACATAATTATGATCGATTCGTCGACTCCCTGAATCTTAACCTTCAACACCTAATTTTATCTAATCGAAACGAATCGCTCCGAATATGCTATTATTTTCTTATACACTCACTGCGGTATGAACGATAGAACCAAAGAGATACAGCAGTCAAGTCAGCCAGCAGACAGGCGCAGACTCGAGACTCACATGCTAACGCGGATAGTTTAAAAACAAAACGGCTGAGCTGGCACTCCCCGACATTACCGTTTTAATCAACGCACAGGCGAATATGCTTAACCTCACTTGTGTCAAATTGGTACATAGAACTCGGGGATGGATTCCGAATAATTTAGTGATACATCAGTCGATAAATTTGTTTTTTTGCTAATTTTTTTGTTTCCTCTGGGGTGGGCCGTGGCTAGTTTGGGGAGGGCCTGGCCCACCCTGCCCCCCCTCTAGTTGCGCCAATGGGCAGGGCCGGCGACCATAGTGGTGCTCACAGGCTCGAGCACCACACGTATGACAAAGTGGTGGTGCTGAGCACCATACGCCTAGCAACGACAACTAGATACACTTTTGAAAAAATACAATCGTTCTCAACTATTATTAAACTTGTATTAGAATGTATAGTATCTAAAATTTACCTCGCCTGCGCAGTGATAGGAAGTGCTACTAACGTGGACTAAATTCTCTCTGCACTCCAATTTTTATTGTTTTGGAATCATTTTTTTAATGCTCCTAAGAGATAGTGCTTCAAAATGTATCTGCAAGTTTTTGATTTTTTTGCTTAGTTTTTAATAAAAATGAATTTTTCATAAAAAATTGATAAATTTTTTGTAAAATATAAAATAATAGAGTGTATAGCATGTCGCGCATCCTTAAGAAACGCCCCGTTCCTTAACGACGTGCTAATATTTCAGGGTGTGATCGCTTAATTTTTTGCTACAGGGTGTTGAAATTTATTTTTAATCCTTATTTTTTTAAATCTCAGAAATTACTTTAAATATTACTCCCAATTTTGGTATGTGTTAATAAGATATAGAACCACATATTTTAGTTAGAAAAGTTATTTTATCGCTTCACCATTGGCGTCCCTACGAACATGTCTGATATTTTATATCAGAAGAGTGGTACGTCACTGACATGTTTGTATGTGGATTTTCCTGTAAACGGTCTCTTGCGTTTTTCTCGTCAGACGCACAGTTCCTGTTTAAAACAATTAAATTTAAATTGAAACTAATTACACAGGCACACAAAAAATATGTCGATTCCACGAACCAGACGACTCTGGCTGAATTTGAATCCGGTGTCAGTTTTGCCCCACCACGTCACAATTTTTTTCTATCCTCAAATAACAGTTAGAAAAATGCAATTAATTTTTGTTGCTGTTTTTTGAGGGCAGAAAAAAATTGTGACGTGGTGGGGCAATACTGACACCAAATTAGAATTCAACAAGCTGAAATACACCGGAAATGATTGGTCTGGTCTGTGGAATCGACAACTTTTTTTTTGTTTACCTGTGTAATTAGGTTCAATTTGAAATTAATTGTTTTAATCAATCTGGCGAGAAAAACATTAAAGGCCGTTTTCATGTAGAATTGACCAGGCTATTCAGGAAAAATATTCAAATAGAAAAATATCAGTGGCGTACCATTTTTTTTTTTGTAAAAAATATCGGAGAACTAAAATATGTGGTCTTATATCCTATTATCGCATACCAAAATTACCCTTGTATTTTACTATAATTTTATATTTTTCTATGAAAAATCCATTTTTACTAAAAACTAAATAAAAAAATCAAAGAACTTGGAAGTACATTTTGAAGTACTATTTCTTACAAGCATTAAAAAAAATTATTAAAAAATTATAAAAATTGGAGGACAGAGAGAGAGATATTTCTCCACGTCAGTGCACTTTCTATCACGGTGCAGCGTGAGCGTGTGGATCCGTTTAAAGTTGGTACAGTAGGATCATACTCAAAAATAAAAGTTATCTGTATATTTTTTCTAAACATCATCTCAGAAAAACAATTGAAAGTCGAATTTCGGAGGTACGAGTATCACTTTAGTTTTACGCCATCCGAAAGGCAATACATTTTTTTCATGATATATGAAACAGTATTTTTCCTAAAAACTACTGGGTACATATTTAATTTTATATTTTATTTCCATTATGTAGTTGTAGTCCGAAAAATATATAGCAATTATTGAAATTTTCTATTTTATGTAAAACAAGGGTAAAATTAGTTACCAACAAATATCTTGACGTAACTAACATATTGTTTACTTTAAATTACATATTTTTGTTTTCCACGGCTAATTTGATAAATTGACAGTTTATAGTAAATTAGACAATAGACGAGGTATTTCAATTTAAAAAAAAAGAAAGTAAAATTCATATCTCCGAAATGCGACTTTCAATTATTTTTCTGACACGATTTTTGGAAAACATGTGATTTTCTGTAACTTTTATTTTTGAACTTCTTTACGTACCTAACTCCAATATTAACGAAGTTAAAAGAGGTTCTAACGTTTCCGCGACCACCCTATACTTATGACTATAATAAATAACGTTCATGATTTCTTATAAATTGTGACTGCTTAACTTCGCCATTTATTTTTCATTGTTTATTTTATAAAAAATAATAGATTGTATTTTTTTTTTTAGATGGAAAATAATAAAGACGTGTTATTATAATTATTATTAACTAAAAAAGTGCAAAGTTGGGTTCTCCTCCGGTATCCTTCTCCTTCCCCCTCTTTCAATATTTAGTACTAAACTGAACACCACACGTGACATTGAAAAGATGCTGGCCCTGCCATTAGGTAATTTAGATGGTGGTAAATTTTATCTTTTCAGGTTAAATGGAAGAGCAACTTGTTAGTATTCTGTCACTAAATAAGTTGAACTTCGCCCTTTATTTCCAAAAAGATATATGACATGCTGTATTTTTTTTTCTATTTTCAATTGGAATTAATAAAGACGTTTATTTTTTTTTTTTTATTTTTTTTTTTTCGCGTTAGCGATGCTGGACAGTTCTCCCGTGTCTCCGATATTCTCACAGGGGAAGCGCCAGCGAATTATCTACAACCACTCCCCACATCCCGCAGGGTTAGTGGTTGTAGATTCCAGAATCGTGTGCCCTAAGTAGACGCAGGGACCCTAAGACGACTGCCTTCTGCATTTGGCCTGCCAACCATTCGGCTGATTTTTGGCAGGCCGGTATGGTCTTCAATGCTGAGAGCAGCGTGGGCCTTATCCCACCGAGAACGGCGATTATTAGGACGACCATCTTGACCGAGTAGTCTGGGTATAGCGCTCGGAGCTCATACTGGAGATCTCGGTATTTGGTCCGTTTCTCCTCCTCCTTCAAGGTGATGTTTGTCTTGGCAGGTGCCGAGAACTCGATGACATACATCACCTTGGTCTGGTGGTCGAGGAGGACTATGTCAGGCTTGTTGGCTTAAATCAGCCTGACGGTCGGGAACGAGTAGTTCCAATAAATTCGGCACTTCTCGTTCTCGACAACGGACTCGATCTCTCCGGAAACATAAGGCAGCACTGGTGTTTGGTCTACCTCGTACGAGTGCCGAAGATGGTAATACAGCACTCGTAAAGCCGCGTTATGTCTGTGAATGTAGGCCGAAGTCGCGTAAATCGGACATGCAGATAGTAAATGCATGAGCGACTCCGGCGCCTGATGGCAGGTCCTACAATTTAGGTCGGGGACCTCTACACCCATAACACGACTGCGGTAGACCAAGGTGTTAATAACACCATCTTGGCAGGCCACAATGAATCCCTCGGTCTCCGACTTTAGCCCTGCTGACCTCAGGAATGAGAAGGTCAGCTTTGTCGATAAACCCAGTGTCTCTATGTTGTTGTAGAACACTCCATGCATGGGTCTATCGACGTGCTGCCTGAACAGATTTCTCTGCTCGGCAGCTTTGATTTGGGTTGTCAGGCGATTTGGCGGAAGCTCAGTTACTGACTGTGCATCAGCACTCCTACGGTTTCATGATCTCTCACTAACCGCAGGAGTGGATCTGAGCTCCTCAAGATGTTACATGCCATACTCAGCGCTACTCTGCGATGCATGCACTCCAGGCTCAAGAGTCCTCTGCCCCCCCGTTGGCATGGGAGGTACACTCGAGGAACGGACGATCTAGGATGAATGCTTCTGTGAATATGCATCATCTTGTGGGTATCCCTATCCAATTGACACAGCTCGTCTACTGTCCACTTGACTACTCCAAAGGAGTAGAGCAGAATCGGAACGGCAAGTATATTAGTCGCAGACACCTTGTTCTTTCCCGAAAGTTCGGAAGACCAAATCTTTCGAAGTCGGTGTCTGTACTTGCCGCGGAGAGTGTCCTTAATTTGTTTTACGTCCTGGATGTGATGTTGTTGCACACCCAAGTACGTGTAGGTCTCTCCGGCATCCAGATGTCTTAGGATGCTTCCGTCTGCCAGCTGCGCATCTTCAGGGAATAGCCCGCATCGTCCTCTCTTGAGGTGGACGACTGCACATTTGTCCAACCCAAATTCCATGCCAATAGCCCGCGTGTACTCTTGGACCACCCTAAGAGAGTTTTGGAGTTCGCCCTCTCCGGAGGCATACAGTTTTAGGTCATCCATATAGAATAAATGGGTGACCTTATGCCTCCGGTTGCTGGGTGATCCACATTGGTATCCGCGGGTTTGACGTAGTTCTACAGACAACGGCAGCAGTGAGATGCAGAATAGGAGAGGACTGAGGGAGTCGCCCTGGAAAACTTCTCTCCTAAATGATACCGGCTCTGTCGAAATCCGCTGAGCACCAGATGTTACGGTGAAGCGGGTTCTCCAGAGTGGCATCAGTTGTTCAATGCATCCCACTATTGGTGCGGGTACCGCAAAGCACTGAAGCAGGTGTAAAAATAATGCATGTGATGTTGTATCGAATGCCTTACGGTAATCGATCCACGCCATTCATAGATTACGCTTGTATTGCACAGAATCCTGAGCAATACAGCGGTCTATCAACAGGTTCTCTTTGCAGCCTGCCACACCTTTTTTACTGCCTCGCTGCTCGTGTATCTCTAGGAATACAGGCTCAACTGACCTCAAAGTCCTGGCGTACAAGATACGTGTAAATAACTTGTAGCAGGAATTGAGGCAAGTGATCGGTCTGTAGTTTTTCGGGTTGGACAGGTCCCCCTTTTTGGGGATCAGTACAGTTCGTCCTTCGGCAAACCAGTCCGGAATCTGCTGCCCCTCGTTCAACCACGAGTTGAAAACTCGAGCCAGACCGCGGTGAGTGGTAGGAAATTTCTTCCACCACCAGTTGTTTATGCCATCTGGGCCCGGGGCAGCGAAGTTCTTTGTGCCAACAAGCGCCTGTTGGACTTCTTCCGTACTGATCGCCGGACACACTTTGTCTTGCCTTTCTACAAGTCTGTGACAAAGGGCCTCGAAATGTGCTATCGCTGGAGTGTCATTGTCAAATGGACAACACGCTGTGGCTCTTGGAACAGACGAGAGGGGTTTGTTTGGAACAGATGATTTTGTTCCATGCTCCGCGCTCGTCTGACCAAAGATTTTTTAATTCAATTCAATTCAATTCATTTATTTATGTTAATACATTGTAAAATGTTTACACAAGTCAATACATAATTAAAATTTTATACAGAAAGAGCATTACAATAGACATTCTTTCAGACAATAAAGTTTTTGTACATATATAACCAACACAATTTAAAATAACAAGAAAAGAAGTACAATAGAAGAATAAGAGTTAAAAGTAGTTTAAATTAACAAATATAATATATTAAAATCATATATTTGGGGTGTCTACATTCTCCATGCATAGTCCATCAAAGTCCTCGATGCTGTACAGACTGTTTGATGACAGAATTAATTCCAGATAGTTTTTGAATTTATTGAAAGGTAAGTTTCTAAGTGACCGGGGAAGTTTATTGAAAAGTTGAATTCCGATTCTATGGGTTTTTTTTAACCTTTGGTGAGGTATTACTAGATTATACCTAAATCGAGTGTTGTGATTGTGTATATCCTCATGAGTTACATAGTCCTCACAATGTTTTTTGACATTTAATAAATTTTCATACACAATAATAGCATAAAGAGTCATTATTTTTAGCGATGAGAAAATTGGTTTACAACTGGCATCCCAGTTTGCTCTTGCAATGCCTCTTACTGCCGCTTTTTGTAAAACAAATAATTTTTGAAGGTGAATGTTTGCAGCATTGCCCCATACCAGAATTACATACCGTAGAAGTGAATGGAACAATCCGTAGTAGGTAGTTAACGCTACTGATTGATTTGATAAGTCTCTAATTCTTCTCACAGCAAATACCACTTTAGCTAATCTAGTACAGAGGAAGTTGATATGATCCTCCCATATTAATTGAGCATCTATATGGATTCCCAAAAATTTTACGTTTGTGGTGGCATCATTTGAGATTGGTTTGATATTGAAATTTACGGAAACAGTTTTACTTTCATTTAAGAATAGATCATTTTTAGTAAACCATTGTTTTGCTTGATAGACAATGTTATCATAGACAACACTAGAGTCCTCTTCCTTGTTAATACTTATTGCAAATGTTGTATCGTCAGCAAATAATATCGTTAGTGAATTTTTATATACTATATTCTTTGGCATATCATTTATATATACAAGGAATAGGAGAGGCCCCAGGACTGAACCTTGAGGTACTCCTCTCAGGACTTCCAATGGCTTACTTCTTTTGTTACCACTTACTACTATTTGAGATCTATTTCTTAGATATGAATCAAATAGATCCAGGCATTTGCCCCGTACACCATAGAAAGATAGTTTTTGTAAAAGAATTGAGTGATTCACGCAGTCGAAGGCTGCCGACAAATCAGTAAAAATTCCTAAGCAATTATTTTTTGCTTCAAAGCTGTTTTCAATGAATTTAGTGAGTGACATTATGGCATCTACGGTACATAGGCCTTTTTGAAAACCGAATTGGTTAGGGTTTATAAGTTTATTCAGATTTGTCTGGCGGCAGCATACACGGCACTGTTGATCTGCCATATGTTGGCATCTTCTGGAAGTTCCTCATCGATTAACGAATCCATTCTTGCCAGGTCTTGTGGCTTTGGGTTAACCCTCGTCCTGTGGGTGACATCGTCGTACTCCAGGGGATGTTCTGCGTCAGCAGCTGGTTGCCGCGGTGGTAATGCGGCCGGCAGTTCTTCCTGCTGACGGGGTGCCCTTTGATAACCTGTTCTACGCAGGAAGGATACTTGATCTCTCAGATGTTGTTGAGAGAAGGCGCGATACTCCGGGTGCATATCACACCACAACCGGTGTAGTCGCGCCATGTACCCCCTGCGCTCAGGTTCGCTGCTCTCATAGCAGTCTAGCAAATCGTCCCGTAGTGCCCTTGTCATTTATTATTATTATTATTATTATTATTAGAAGTAAAGGTAGGATTTGATCGAAAATCCTAGAAAGAAAAAATTATGACGTTATTTAGGGAATAACCTCCTAAATGTATATTGCCGGTTATTAGTTTGGTCCATAATGGGTGATTTAGCACCGAGTTATATCGCTAGGGCTGCAGCAATGAACAGAAATGGTAGATCTTACAGTGATGTTATGTTTAGTAACTCTAATTCAACCATCCATTGAAATGTTGCACGTTGGAGGCAAGATGGAGATTATGTGAGAAGATGGCAGTTCAATAAAAAACGAACTGGAAGAAGTTCGTGGAACCAGAATAAGTAAGATGAGAGCCGTTTCTACATAAATTCAATTGATGATAGGGAAAAAGTGTATCAATGTCCCGCAGAACAAAATTAACAATTTAATTTTACTCCGAGTTTCTTTCGGTGGAAGCTCAATTATTGTGTGGGGTGGCATATGTTTAGTAGCAGGTGCAGAGTTGGTGGTGATTGATGGCAGCACAAAGTTCCTCTTATTTCAAGACAATGATCACCCGCTCACCACTCGTGTAATTGACATTTTAAACCTACTGAAAATACCTACAATGATTTGGCCTGCACGTTCCCCGGACTTGAATATAATTGAACATGTATGGTACATGCTAGGTAGACGACTTAGGTAAAAAATTCCTGCACAGAATAAGCTAGAGTTGCTTTAATTGAAATATGGGAGAATTTGAAATGATCAATAAGTTGATCATAAGTATGGGAAGGAGGATGACTACAGTCATAAGAGCTTATGGGGGACACGTTACTGAAAAAGATAATCCTTATGATTTTTGCTCATTATTAGTCTAGAACAAGTCAAAATGTATTATTAATTTTTTGCAAAGACGCTTTGTAAAACAAACTGTAATTAGCTAGCTATTAGTTAACTTTTCCTTTTAAGAGATTCCGTTCAGAGAGTCAATCTGTATTTTATATTTAAATCTATGTTCTGAACACATCTACAATTAATGCTACCCAGGAAGAGCGACGTGGACACTGTGGTGGTGGTTGGCAAGTAACAAGTAGCAGATGTATTTTAAGCCATTAAGGACTCAGGAGCGTACTTAAGGTGATAAATAGGGTATGTTCCAACATAGAAGCCTAGAAACATGAACATGGTTGGGAACCCAAGTAACAAATTAAATGCTTTTTAGATTTATTTACGTTTTATCGGTGTTTTATAATGGCCACCTCATAAACCACTGATTTATGCCAGATTTATTAAATGCCAAATGCACTTAAAGATAGTTTTATCTTAAAGAAAGTTTTTAAAAAGCCTTCAAGAATTTACATTAAAACTAAATTATCTTTCAGTCTTTGAGTCTTTATTGGCTTATGATTGACTTATCAAGGTATTTGTCACGCCTTCAATAAAACTTTATAGCTGTTAAGTTCAAGTTAGGAGGACCAAGTTTTGATAGAGATTAAGCAAAAGTTGTTTTATCATTGCTTTATAAAATTAATTGGAGATGATTGTTAATGATGGACGATAAATCTAGTATGCTTTGAAATCAGTAAGTTTTAGGTCGAACCTTCATAAAACCAACTGCTTGCTAGAGTTTTAATAAAGCAAACAAACATCTGTAGTAAATCAGTCTTGAACATAAAAGGATTTGGTTTACCTTTGCAGTAATAAGATATACATATTTGTCGGTATTTTGTTTGTATATGTAGAGCAGTGATCGATGATAAATTAAAATATCACTAGTAAAACCAAGACACTTCATAAAAAGCGGGAGAAAATTGTGTTTATAGGGAGCGCACGAATTTTTAAGAACTATCTAATACATGTTTTACAGTAAACTTAGCCTCGTTGAAAATTTTAACCCACTATAAGTAGTCCCATCAATTCATTAAAAGTAGTCCATCTTTAACTGTTTTTCTGAACGGTTCTTAGTAGCCGCCAATTGTCTCTTTTATAACTATAGCGACCCATAGTGCATGTAGAATAGACTTATTTACATTTATTTTTACATCATTAAATACAAAAGTTCGCTCAAAGCATTTGTCTGTGTCTTTTAAGTTTTGATATAGTGCCTAAAACAGGTACTATTTTATAATAGCCTTCAGATACTCTCTGAGTAAAGTTTTAGATAATTCAATAAAACTTGAAAGTGTTAAAAGTTTTAAAGAGGTATGTAGGCCCTCCTCTAGATGAGCCCCTCCCTGTACTCTTATAAAGGTTTTAAATCGGCTTCATTGAGTCCTTCCAAACTACTTATGTCTATAAGCAGTCTTGGAAATAAGTTTTTAGGATACCTTATAGATTATTTTAAAACTACAAGTTGGGAAGGGTGAAACCGACTTGGAGGGTGAGATGTCTCCATTTAAGCTGGAATCTTTTTAAAAAGGTATGTTTATGTGTACAATTAAGTTTCCAATCATTTTTTTTTCAAATTAAAAGGAGCCTGAAATCAGGCCTCATTGACCCACCTTCCTTTGAAAAAAGAAAAAAACACGTAAAAAAAAATCAATTAATCTCCGTTCATTTAAATTTGTGTGTATATATATGATGATATAAAACCCTTACTGGCCCTACCCTAAAACTTTCATGACAATTAAGACACTAAAGAAATTCAAACAAGCGAAATAAAAAAAAATTGTTACAAATATAAATTTATTTAAATAGAAATGGGGAGTTTTACAATATGGAAAACCCTGAATAAATCATGTTTGCATGACCAAGTAGAAATAATTTACAAAATTAAATTAATGGCCAAAACAAACAATCATTATAAGGACATTACACATTCACTAACAATTCACAACTAAGTTTATAAATATAAATAAACTACTCTAAATAACCTGCTCAAAATTTAGCAAACAAATATTGTCAAGTGGACAATTCTATGTATGTATATCAGTCTAAAAATTGCACAATTCATTATATACATACAACACAAGAATTAATAACTGAAATGCAGATCGTAACTTATATATAAAACATGTCTAATTTTTCCCATTTATCCATAGTGGTACAGTGGTGGTGTAACCAAAAAATATAGAGATTTTTCTTACCGTGTAATGGCAATGCTGTTTATTTTCAGCAAGATATAAAAAAGATAAATATTAAAGAGTAGTTAATATATCGTTTACAAAAACAAATATTTGGCCACAAGTAACATTAACAATACTATTTTATAACCCCCAAATGATACTAAAACAAATTGGAAATCATGCATCAATTTTTATTGTTTAATGACAGACATTTTGGTACAAAAAATCACATAAACAGGGTGCTGTGTAAATAGCTATACATACACGTGCAGGATAGGGAAAATCTAGTTGAGTTCAAAACATGCTGACAGGTATCTCATGGATTTCTTCTTACATAATTTTTGAAAAATTTTTTACTTAACATAATTTTTAAACTGTTTTGTTTAATTGACACTTCACACGTCTGTGATATTCAGGGTTGCCCTGTATAAACAAATATAATTTTTTTTACTGATACAAGCATTACATAATTTAATGACAAACAATACATAATAAAATTTTGGGCACCACCTTATTGTTCTAATATTGATGTTTTCATCTTGACAAATAGCAAAACATCAAAAATTAAACAAATTTAAGAAAGGCAAGTTTTAAAATTCATTCAACGAATGATTTTAATTTTGTATGTTTTGAAATTTAAGGACATTACATAATCGGCACTGCATTTGATGGCAAACGTAATCCTGAAAATGTTTAATTTTGATGGATACCTTTTATCAAAGTTTTGCCAACCTGACAGTATTGTTACGTGTGGATCTGATTATCACAGACATGGTTGTCAAGTTTTAATTAAGGGTTTAAAAAATATAACGTCTCAAAAAGGACCTAATACACCGCTTATGCAAATCTAAGATCGTTAAATTGTCCTATTTTTCAATATGTTGTAGCTTTCACCTTCTTAATCAAGTCTTAACAGGCGCTAACGTCAAAGTCCTCACCCCTCTGAGATTTTGGAGGTGGAAGTCATTAAAATAATCTTAAATTGCACTATGAGAGAAAAGGCATTTTTCTAACCATTTTGGATGGAATTTTTTTTAAAACACTCATGAGGGTTTTGACTATAAGGTTACGGATATGAGTTCATTTCCATCTTAGGGAATAAAACGAGATGATTAACTACAAATAGAGATTAATGGCTCACAATGTTACAACTTTACGCTGAAAATCGAAAACATATACGGACATATAAGCAGTAAAGTTAAATAAGAAGTGAAGTAAAATAATTAAGGGGTATAAAATGTAGTGAAATGGGAGGATTTTCTTGGAAATAGCAATCAATAGCTTACAATTCATGGAAATCCAATTTACATGAATTGTAAGCTAATGTCCATTGAGACTGTTGATTAGGAACGTCAGAACTACAACATAGACGATAATTTAACAGATTCCAGATTTCCATAAGCAGTGTAGAAAATTCACTGTATATTAGTAGTGAAGGGCTGCAGAGAGTGAAATCAGCTTATGAAACACCCTGTACACAGTTTTATAAATATCTAAAAGAAACAAAAGACATAATTTACTTCTACATTCAAAAGTCCGATTAAAAGCATAAACTGTAACGCGCAAATAACTTATTGAACAAATCTGACAATAAAGCAGCACACTGCATAAACGTTAAAGCAATTTCACATGGGATTATTTTCTTGTCAGACTCGAGCCATATTTTCAACACCTGATAATTTCTGTCGGAGAATAAACATAATGCTTTTTTATTTACAAGCGTTTATTTGTAACTGAACCTGCCATAATGTGATGTAGTCTGAAAATTTATAAAATTAGAAATTTTGGGAGGGTCACAAAATATAAACAAAAAAACAACTATTTACTGTCTATAAGGCGGCGTTCCAGAAATAAGTACTTGAAGAAACAATTGCTGATATACAAGTTGCTTGATTTAAAACTTACAAATACATGACGTATGTCAGCTGACAATTACTGCCTAGTTTTACATAAAACAAATAAAACCTAACTATAGATATTGAGTAAAATTATTGATATGATTTATTCACGATAATCTCTACAACGTGCCTTAACATTAAAATAAAACTAAAACAAAATAAAATTTTTGGATTCATACATTCTTCTTGGTTGATGAGTTATCTGCTAAAAAATGTAGTTTTATCACTGTCAAAGCTCGAAAACAATGCATGAAGGCTCAATCCCCACCATCAGCCCACTTACAGTCTAGTAAAATGCTGAATTATTTTCAATGCATCTGTTACACTCGAGCTTCGGTTGAGTAGCACTATACACAAACTTAAGAATATTTAACTGGAGTGAGACCACAGATTTGCAACTTCAGTGTTAGTTGGACGTCATTCGACTGCACATCGATGAAAGAAAAAAACAGGACATCTGAATATGATACACAAGAGATCGGATCGAAGTGAAGTAGAATCAGACCAGACAAGTCTGAATAACCACACAACATACTAACAACAACTAACTTGATGACATGTTTGTTATCAAATTAGGGAAAATACATCTATTTTTCCGGCAATTAAGCGAACGTTTTGCATGGTTTGGATGTTCACATTGCGAACATATAAAGACCTTGATTCTTTGTGTGAAAATTGGATTAATACAATATATATACATATACAAATAAAGAACTGCATCACACAATGAACTAGTAAATTAAAACATAAATAACAACACATAAATAGTTTTTAGAATTATGTACAGAGCAGTTAACTAAATAAAACATGAGTTTATTTGAAACATTAAATTTCAGGAACAACTGAGCGAGACTTAAAATTATTTCCACCGAAAATGACTGTTTCAAAAATTGTTCGAAGGCTAGTTTATATCGGTAAGTTGAAAGACAATAAGTAAATTAACTAAACATTTACAAATACAATTTAAAATATTTACAACAGGTCACAGGTACAAGTTTAAATTATTTTAAAACAAAAAATACTTTCTGAAGGTGACACAAAAACGAAAACAATTGTGATATAGCTAATGATAATTTTTTCACACTAGACCACAAACCTAAAACCGGTTATTTCATATACCTATTAACATTAAAAATTGCCCTTTGACTATACAGGGTGTATATAAAATAAGGGAATAAACTTCGAGGGTAAAAACATGAAAAGTTCCCACAATGGGTATCCAAATGCTTCTTAAAAGTGCTACTGTCAGTCGAAGGTGGCCTACAAAAATTGGATCCCATTTAGTATCTCTGGAATCCTGTGAGAGACATGGATTAATAAATGTTACTATCTTACAGTATTTGCCAAAACGAACATGCGAAACTAGAGGGGGGGGGCTAGATTTTCTTAGCTAAAATTACATATAAAAGGTGCTTATTCATAATTGCTGTTTGCGAGATATACTTCTCCAAACGAAAGCAATGCATAATAAGGAGCTGAGGTTAGTTAGTGAAATTACCTAGCATAACAAAATTTGGTACTATTCATAATTGTTGTTTGCGAGATATAATTCTCCGATACTGCAATATAACCTTTATTAATATTCATCGCTGTATCTCAAAAAGTTCTTGTAGTATTAAATGTAAATCAGTTTTTGAAGACCATCTTCAAAGAGTTGTAGTGTCCTTAGGAAGTTTTTGTAAACTCATGTTCAGTCCTCTAAGTTAGTCCTCCTATTTTGTATTCATCCTGTGTAATAATTAATTAGCAAACACAAAAAAAAAGTTCTGCACCAGAAATTTTTCTATATATTTTAACATGCTTAAAACGAATCTGATATCCACATTGTTTGGTTTCTTCTCAATTGTTTTTAAATCGCAAAATGTGACTTTCTATCTGCGACATTTTTCGTGATTCAATCAAAATCGAGACTATAAATCAAGAAATTGTGACAGATTAATTTTTAGCACAACAAAATACATAGGAAAATACTAATCCAATTTCTAGTATATATCATATTTTTTTGGTAGCTATGTAAGTTGTACAGAACATTTAGAGGTAATTTATAATCCCTAATTACGTAAATGGAGAAAGATACTATTATTCTTAGTTTTTAGTTTTGTCAAAATCTCAGATTAAGAAACATAACTCTGTTTAAAATATATTGTACTTGTGTGTAACAAGAACAATATTCGGATGAGGATATGAAGTGATAGAAAGAGAAATGTTTTGATAAGCACCGCCATAATCAAAATGTCAAAAGTAACAAAATATTAATGTTTTTGACTCTATTGTTTGATTAGAATTATTACAAAACATGTTTTTGAATAAAAATGGCTATATTGAAGTATATGCTCTAATATCCAAATGATTCTTGAATAATAAGTTTCCCTATATAAATCTATGCTTACGTATAAATGCGGTTCTAATGTAAATAATAAATAAGTTATGTATGTTACATAGAACAGTCTAGAATAATTAACCCATATTTCTTTTTTAATCCGAGGTTAGAATTATATTACTGCCTACTTTACATTTGTTTACATAGAACCTACCGTATGTACTTAATAGGTAAGGCAATTCAGTTTATTTATTGGTAACTTCAGGTTTATATAGACCTCCCCAAAATAATGAAGGTTTGCTATATATATATACGTTTTTCCAGGACGCACCATATTTTGGTATTTAATTAAAATGATTGTTCATTTTGCTAACTACTTATATTTTGTTATCTTGCTTGGTTTAAAAGATATTAAACACATTTTCCCTGAACAGTTTCTTAGTGAAGACAAGACAAAAAATTTGGTTCTCGAATCTTTAAAATAAGAGGAGGATCCAAAAAATCATTTTATTTGTAATATTATGAATTAGGAGTGGTAGTAGCTATTCTCTCAAGAATTAATTAAAATGAGATTTAAAAAATACTAAATATTATTCACATTAGAAAAAAGTGGAGCACCCTGTATTATGGAAACAATAAATCCTAGGAAAACTTTATATAAGCGTACCCCCATTATTTCTAGTTCTATCGATACTTGAAATTACTAACAAACTGAATGACCCCATATAAAGGAATGCACTAAAGTTGTCTAGTTATAAAGATCAAACAAGGTGTTGGTTATGCCCCATACATTTACTGTCCACTTGTTCCAATATATACTTAATTTGTCAAAAAATTATTCTTTATAACACACTTCATGTTTTCAGAATTGCGGGGGCTTACAAATTATTTATACTACTACCTAATCTACAGGTAAGCATCGTCACTTCTTGACTGTGATTATTTAATTAGAATTTATTATGAAGCCTATTGAGAGGCAATGTAGCTTAAAGCAAAATAAGTGCACAAATAATTAACTTTTAACAAAAGGAAAGCAGGAAAATGGACATTTCTAAACAAATGAATTCAAAATCAGAAGGACAGAGACAACTACTCTAATCAGGTTTTACATTTTATTAAAAAAACACCAGTATGAGGGAATTATTTGGTGTTAAGTGTATACAAATGTAATCGAACCTATTATGAACACTCGCCATCTACATAATATTCCTTAAGAACGTGATTCAAAAGCAAGAAATGTTTTTAATTTAGGCAATATATGTTATTTATCACATTATCTAACAATATTTGTCGACGCGTGTTTAACTACTTAATGTAAATATTTATGATCATAATATTGTAGCAACTTTTAACAGGATTAAAAACTGCTATCCATATTTATTATGTATAGTGTCCCAAGACAAACTATTCTCATATTTCGTAAATTTGAACTGATTTGAGTTTTTCCATATTAGTTATCATTTCTTAAAATGTCTTGAGCCTCATTATGAATATTCAGAATGGATCTTTAATTCTGTTCTAAAAATTGAGTACATTTCTCTACGAACAAAACTTCATATCGCTCGTCTGGGGGAAAAGTGACACAACTCAAAAAACATTATTTTTCAGAAGCAATTTAAGATTTTGAATTTATTAAATTCTAAAATTTTCTATAGAGCCGCAAATATTAAAGGCGGTTCTTGCAAAAAACACACATACACTCTTCAACAACTATGGTCGTACTGAGGATGTGTCGCTTTTCCAGATCTATAAGTAGTAAAATTGATAGAATGGAAAAGTGACACTTTAAAAAATAAATATGTTAGTTATGCCATTTCTCCTGAGCATAGAAATATATAAGAGCAAATCATGCATGAACATAACTCAAAATCGCGAATTTTTGACTTGTCACTTTTTCTCCGGACGAGCGATATAACCTTCCTACTCAGTTTGAATTCCCGATATAGTATTTTTATCTTTTTAAAATCTTTACTGTTTTGTTGAAATTTAATGTAGTTTTCAAAACTCAAAAACCAGTAACAAACAATTTTTTGGAATAAAATACCAGAAAGAATTTTTGCAATTTTGGAAAATATCGAAAACTGAACCGCAATCATAATAGTTTGGATTCAGCTAAACAGTTATAGATTTCTTAAGCATTCAAATCAGTTACAATTTATGAAATATTTACGTTCGAGTTCTATATTGGTCACCCCTTACAGACCAAAGCATAGATTTATTCAAACACTCAAAAATATAATTATCCTGATATTAAACTTCGTTTTCAACTGTCTGTTTATTTTGCCAAGTGTCTAATATATAGATTAATATTTTTGAGATCTGAAAACTCTTGACTACGTGCACAAAAGAAATCTGTAAATATAATTTTACCTTTCTCGGTAGATTTTCCATTTAAAAAATACATATTGGAAAAACCTCACTAGGTAGACATATTATTCAAGTGAGAGAGAGAGACAGAGGTCCAATGTGGATATTTACTACAACTTATCATAGCTTCTTTTATAAATAAACAGGGTGGTAGATGTCCATGGAAAAAATGGTTGCCAATTTTTGAAAGTGAATTACTAAAAAAACTATAGAAAAAACACTTTAAAATTTTAAAGAATATGCAGGTCGCAGAAGTAAATAAAAAGTATTATAAAAATGTTTTCTCGGTTGAAGGGCTTCAGCAAAAAAATCGGTCATTTTGTATTTCCTTACCAATTCCTAAAAATGGGATTATAAACATCACTTCTTAAAATAACAACCAACACTCTGTATAACCAAAAAAATGTATCACTATCTAAAAAATACCAACATTTTCAGTTACGCTGAAAATTACTAAAGAATGCAGCGGGAAAAACATAAGACGTTCCTCACACTTTTTTCAACGAAATTTTGGGGTCTGTTTTGTTCATATGAAGGACAAGTTCTTTGAAAATTTCAGTTCTTCAAAATAACGAAAATAAGTTTTAGTTTTTTTTAAATGGGGTACCTCTTTAATCACTTTGGCAAAAAATATGTATTACAGGAAGACTCTTAAAAATGATATAGAAAAAGTTTCATAATTGTGCTTGCAGAATATTCGATTTTCATTAGAGTTAAAATATATTTTTTCTACAAATCAATTAATAAAAATTTTTTTTTTCCAAAATTTTCAAAATATTTCTATTAAAAGAAGTCTAAGGCTATTTTTTATGAATATGTGTTTTTTATGTACAAAATAGTTCTCAAAATCTCATTAAAAAAATATGGGAGCCGCTATGCGATGCTTAGCCTGCTACGTTCTTTATAATAGTAAGTCAGACCTCTCTGCCTCTCTCATAGGGCAACCATGAAACAAGACAACAGTTTATACAATGTTACTTTAGTATAACGAAACTACTAAAGAAAAACATTAACGAAGTAAGTTTGTGGAGTTTAATAAATTAAATTTAAAAAAATTGGTGCCTAATGCCCCAAAAAAGCAATCAAATATATAGCTATGGATATCGCTGATTCAAAGTTATTATTCCTCATTAGCACAGCATGTTCACTGGGATCTTAAATATGACATACAGAGTACGATGTCACGAAATAACTACTAACAAAATTTTGCAGCAAACAACTTCCTATGAAGTAGTTTCCATTATCTCTAAAATGCTTGAACTACACTTGAATACTATTTGGCAACTAAGTTGGCATCATCTGGAGATGACTAAAACTTAAGTTTTAATCATCTCCAGGGGAAGCCAACTTGGTTGTTAAAATGTGCATTGAGTGATAGTGTTCAAGGGCTTTGATGATTGTGGAAACTACTTCATAGGACAAATGTTGATGCGCCACAACGCCGCACCTTAAAAAATAAACAGTGCAAAGGCTCCGAATATAGAATAGCAAATTTTAAGTAAGAAATTCCATAAAAATTAATTTTAAAATCACTATAATTCAATTTAAATTTGTACAGCAGTATATTTTAAAATTATTTTTAAAGAATTTCTCACGCATTTCAATTACAATAAAAATATACTACTACTCTTCAAACTTGCAATGATTACTAAAAAAAAATTTTAAATCGAAATTATGAAAATAGTACTTCTCTAAACGTTAAGTACATTCCGCATTCAAGTAAGTGACTTACACATTTTAGTACAAAACGCCTTCTAAGAATTCAAAAGTTAATATTGCTGCATAAAATATGAATTTTGTTATTTTTGTTATTTTAATCTTATATCTGTTTGGCCACCACCGATATATTATATTCTTATCTGACCACTCCACTTATCTTTCATTTAAAATGATCAAGATTAAGCATATCAGATAACCTGACAGATTTTTAAATATAGTACATGACAAATAAATAACTGCTAATTACAAATGATGAAATAAATAAATTCACATGCAGCGGTTATTTTCATATTGAAGACTCATGTCATGATTAGAATCTAACTTTTCCACTGAAAATGTTTTGTTTAAAACTGCATAATTACGATATAGTTCGGGACATGATAATTACACTCAGCGATTTTAAAAATTAAAAATAAATATTCCATATATATAAATATGTCATAAATACATTTTAAAATTATTTACAAAGCGATTAACAATTAAATATACCATGTGACGTAACATGACATGAATCTGAAATATACAAAAAATGTGAAAATTTACAACTTTTGGGGATTAACTATAATATCTAACTTGTAAATTTGAAACAGGTTACTTAAAAGTACCAAACAAAAAAAAATAAAAATAAAACAAAATGACATGACAAGTGTGGTTTGACTCATTGATATCGTTCCAATATCCTTCTTGGGCAGGATTTAAAGCATTTCACAAAATCATAACCAGAAAACGTTTTTTGGGTTTGAGTAACTAAAAGTAAAGCACTTCGTATAAAAATAATGACATATTCACATTAATTTTCCTCTGGCATAATTAATAAATAATGTTTTTGAAACTTATAACTTTTACGAAATGAAGTAATGCTACAGTAATTTCCAGTCTAAAATACAAAAGCTGCTAGTCTATTTATTACTAAATCAATGGAAGGTCAGGTGAAAAACTAACCTGCGGAATATCCTGAAAATGAGCGTTCATCGTAACTTAAAACCAGCAGCACAGCACAAACAAATTGGGTAAACTGGTCTGACTGTTGATAGTCTGAATGCTCACCCGATTTAAATCTTTGTATCCCCTGATATACACTGACATTACAAAAAAATGCATAAGAAAACTATACAAAACAATCGAAGAGACTCTCACATACTATATATATATCTCTATCATATTTATAATAAAAGATGTGACAATCTCTGCAAAGACGAAACGGAAAGAGAACAAAACACCATATTTGAACAGAAAAAATTTCAAATGTTCACAGTTCAATTACATATCAATCAAAAGTGCGTTAACTACATCATACAAAATTTCTTCTTATAATTTTTAGTTTATAAAAACATTCTTTTAATAATCCTTGTATTTATATCGCCGATGATTAACTAAAACTCACTGTACAGTCTGAACAGTGTAACCTGTTCATTTGGGCGCATAGCTAGGCCAAAAAGTCCGGATCACTATAGTCATTTTCACTTTCATCACCTGACGAACTCACGAACTTTCTTCGCTTCTTTTTATGTCTATGTTTTTTCGCCTTCTCCAGTGACCTTTGAGTTCGTGGAGTACGTTTTGTATCACTATCGAACCTTCGATTTGATATCACCAATTTGGGCACTTTCGGTGGAGAGTCCTGAAACAACATTACACATATAACTTTGAAGTTGCAAGTACTTATTAAGCAGCAACACATTATTTTCAAATGCATGATACTATGAAAGAGGAGATACGCTCGGTACAAGTATCAGCTTAGATCAAGTGTATGCATAACATCACTTGTGAGAAATGTTCAAAATGGGTTAACGGCAGCCACTTGTCGCATTTTGAAATTAGTGCAGATTACAATAAAACTCTCACATTTTATCAATGAATTCTTAGAGAAAATTATATTTTATTTGATTATTTATTTATTTACTTTAACCCAAAACTTGATACTTTTGAAGTTATATTGGTGAATACGGATTTTTAAAGATAAAACGTTCTACTCTACTCCCATTTTTGGTGTAAATCCTAAATGTTTAAAATGTAAATGTACGCTTAACTTTTGTACCCATAATTTTATCGCTTTTTTTATTAAACAATCCTAAACCTCCTTCAATTTGACAGGCAAAAAGTGTACTTGTCAGGACCTACTACGTTGATATATTTATTAAATCCTTTACAGTCATGACTTTTATACAAAACATTTTTTTTTCCTTGCCATGTTAATTAATCTATGAGGCAGCTTCATTTCTTAAACTCAACATAACTCACTTTCCTCAACACAATAATATACACGGTCATGACACAAGAGGTTGTAGCCAAATCTGCATCAATAAATTCAACTTAATACAAGAAATAAACTTAAATAAGTTCCAAAACAAACTTCCTTTATTTCTCTGTGAAAATGGTTTCCATTCCCTACAAAAACTTTATAATTTCAACATTGTCAATGAGGGCTATCTTGACTCACCAGTTGGCACCACTGAACCGTGAGGTATCTTTCAAAATTGGTTCTAAATGTTATGAACGTACGATTTATTTTATTTGTGTATAAATTATTGGATATTACAATTTTTCCAGTTTCTTTGTGCCGTTTAAAAAAAAAAAATAATGTCTCAATGCTGTTCACTGCCACTTTGCTCCACATCAAATTTATCATTAGATTTACTTGCGGAAAAACTTGCTTAAAGAAATGGTCGACAGCAATTCGTCGAAATAAATTTAAGTCAACCAGGCATTCGCATGTCTGCAAGAACATTTCAATTCCGAATATTTTACATTACTGAAAGAATCAATTAAGAAAAATCGTTAAGTAATTTATTAATTTCATGTTTTTAGTACACTTATCATTTCATGATCCTTTTACTACTACGGAGACAATATAATAATACACATTTCTCTTATCAAGTTTTTTGTTCTTTCAGCTACTCCTTCCTAAAAAATCGGTAAAGGTATTTACACAGAACTTCCCTCTTTATTCATATAAGACGGTCACTCTAAAAAATTATTAATTAAAAGATGACATATGAGAATTGTAATCGCCATGTAGTTAGCCCTATCATTACACAGAAAACCAGATAACTTTTTTCCATCATCTACTGTACCTATAGTGGTGGGGGAACAAAAATTTCAATTTTTTTTTCTTTTCAAAACTTATTTTGTTGAAATAGGTTTAGAATATAATGAAGCGTGGAAATTTAAAACAAAAATCCATCATCTATTCTACTGTAGTGCTAAAAAAATTTTTAAAAAATATTTTTTTAAATTTACAAAACCAATTCCTTTTCCTAAATATGTTTAGAATGTCTTGAAACGTGGAAATTTTAAATTTGAGTAAAACAAATTTTTTTCCATCATCCATTTTATACAAAATTTTCAAAATTTCAAATTTTTTTATTTTAAATTTTTTTATTATTATTTTTTAATAGGTTCAGAATGTCACCAAACGTGGAATTTTTAAATTTGAGCAAAGAAATTTTTTTCCCATCACCCATTTTATAAAAAGTTTTCAAAATTTTCAAAATTTTTTTGTTTAAAATTTTCAAAAAAATTTAGTTTTTTTTTTAACAGGTGTAGAATGTCGCGAAACGCGATTTAAAATTTCCAAAAAAAATTATTTTTTGAAATAGGTTTAGAATTTCACGAAACATGAAAGTTTTAAATTTGAGTGAAAAAAAAGTTTTCCATTATCTATTCCCTTTAGACAGTCCACCCCGTATATTTGGCGTCAGCCACCTACCAAATTTGACTGTTCTCCGTCAAGTATTTTTAGTTAATGCACTGACAGACAGAGAGACAGACCGAAAGACAGGCAGACTGACGGAATTGAAAAACCTATATTTTCGTAATCTACATGATCTGAAACGTGAAAATCAGAAAAAATCTCGGATGATTTTTTCTCGAATACAATACTTCCCTTCCGTATGATAAGGAAGTAAAAAAAAGAACCAGCGCCGGGTAAATTTCTATCATTGTCTTGAAGTTTAGTTAATCAAAAGAGCTTGTATCAAATAATAATCTAACCTTTTTTGATTCATTAAGTTTCAAGACTCTGACAGAAATGTACTGGGCACTGCTTCTTATTAAGAAAGGAGTAGCTGAAAGAATAAAAATTAGAAGAGGAATTTCTAGATCATAAAATGATAAGCATACTTAGCATGAAGTTAATAAATTACTTACGATTTTTCTTTATAGATTCTTTTGGTAAGGTAAATTCTTTGAGACTGAAATGTTTTTTGCAGACAAGGGAATGCCTTGTTGACACAAAATTGCACACACACGAATTGCTGTCAACAATTTCTTTAAGAAAGTTTTGTCGCAAGGAAATGTGTGGTCTCCTTTTGTTGCGGAGCAAAGTGGCACTGAACAACATTGAGGCATTATTCGTCTTTAAAAACGACACAAAGAAACTAGAAGAATTGAAATATCTAGCAATTTATACACAAATAAAACATATGTTAAGTTCATAACATTTAAAACGAATTTTGACAGATACCTCACACTTCAGTAGCGCTCTCTGGTGGTCAAGCGAAGCCTGTTAGCCCTCATTTACTTATTATTGGAATTATTGGTTTCCTACAGTATTTTCTGACTTTCCGTTTGAGTATTCTAAGCTCCTCCCAGGCGGCTGCCACTAAGCGAATGGCTTTGAAATTAACACCACAATAATAAATGTTTGGAATTCCGTGTCGGCAACGCAGAGAATCTTGTGTTTCATATGCACTGACTTTTTCATTCAATTACTACTACTACAACCATTGCTGTTTGGAAACTTTGCAAAATTTATTTATTTATTTATTTATTAAAAAGAATGAATGCATCATGTAAAGAAATAACTCTTTCTTGTAGAATTTCATGAGCTTATAATATTATTGTAAATATTAAATATTAACTGTATGATTCGTATTTAAACGTTTTAATCGATTAATCGACATTTTATTTAAATCATTAAAATATCAGTTAATAGTACAGTAAAATTAGATCAAAAATTAAATAAATAAATAACTCTTTGTTGCAATTTTTCTTCAAAAAAATTTACCCACTTTTAACAATCCTATGGGCCTCTAGAAAATGACCTTTACGTCTTTAAGTAAATGGGTTAAATATGCTCAAAACATTAATTTTTGGCCAATATTTTTAAAGTATACAATTTAGTGGAGAATGATTAGACATTTTCCAAAGCTTGCGAAATTTTTTTCATATGGTTTTTTTTTTGCACGATTAAAATTAATTCAATTTGAGAGCTTTTGTCACCCTTTGCGAAAACCAAATTTATTTTTCTCAAAGATTTTTTTTTTTTATTTAGATTTCAATAATCGAGTCAGTTCTATCAAGTTTTTACTAAAAGCCTATCAAAGAAATTATTGAATCAATCGGGGATGCAGACGAAATTGTTGAAATGCGTCATTTTTTTAAGCATGGCGCGGTGCCGGTAACCTTGAAAAGATAAATCAACAAGTCAAATTTCATTTGAAGGATAGTGGAATATTATTTTAAAAATATCTGATTTTCTCTCATATTTTAACAATTTCATCATGTTTATTTATAAGAAAATCTTTTCAAATTCTACCCAAGCTCAAGAGTGTTGTGAGATTAATATTTCTCTTACATCAGTTATATTAACCTTATTCTTTTAACACAACCTCCGTTTTAGCCTTAATTTTGAGCACGCAAAACAGTCTTTTATTGTAATAAAATTATTACCTCACAATAAAACAAGATACAAAATGTAAACAGGTTTAAATCTAATATTTTTTTAATCGAAATCAACGATTGACGTTATTGTCAAATAAACACTCATCAATTTTAACGAGTAGAAGTCGCAGTCTGGAAATATCTATTTGATTAAAATTTTGCTCCAGCAGGGCACAAATTACTGCCAATAACTTTTTTGAAATAAGTATTCGGGAATGCCTAACTACAACTATAATTTGTCACTTAACAGTTTTATTAAACATAGACATTTTCAACATTTTAAAGTAAAATTGGTGATCATTCAATTTACGTAAAGTTCTCTTCTACGATGATTATTAAAAATTTTGGATGTAATAAGTTATCTTATTGTGTAAAGGCAGAACTGTTATTAACACTTAATACAATAATAATATTTTAAGATACACCAGCAAAAAATTACCGTATGCCTTTATAAGGTGAATGGCATTTGAAGCAGATTACTGTTAATATATTTTTGCGATCATAAAGCTCTTGTAAAAACGTATAATCAAAACTCGGCTATGTTATTCGTCTCCATTAGTAGGTGGAGTGAAAATAAATAATTTTAAGGAGCTTGATTCAAACAAGAGTAATGTTGCTTTCGGTTGGAAACCTTTTTCTGGGCACGGCTGTACATTTAAATTATAAACATTGCTATTAAGACTCCCTTTACAATCTGCACTAAAACTGAGAGCAGATTTGAATTTCTCATCTTAAAAAACGCCTATTCGCCCATTTTCACACCTATATTTCTTCAACTTCAAAGGTTATTTGAGAAAATGTAAAACATAGTATTGACTTTAACACCTCTTATCTTTGTTAACATCAATTTTTTGACTAAGGTAAGTTCAGCAAAATCGCAATATTTTAATGCCCAGAAATTCACTGTTGCTCTATGGACCATCCTGTACTAACAAATATATTTGTACACAGCATCAGGAAGTCAGCTAGACGTATAGGGAAATACTTAGGTACATGTGCGACATGGGTCAGGATAGCGAGTGATATAAATAGATGGTGGGGCATACTAGCTAGTTGCTGGCCGAATTGCTTACTTCGTTTAGTAAGTAATGCATTGAAGAGCGTAATGTGTAGTTGACTTAACTTCAAACAATTTACGAATAGTTACACGTCTCAAAATATTAATTAATTTGTTAAAATTGTAATGAAGCGTTTTTTGTCATAGAAATTGCACCACGAATTTATTCAATTAATTTATTCATGTTAACACATTGTAAAATGTTAGGTTTCTAAGTGAGCGGGGAAGTTTATTGAAAAGTTCGATTCTATGGGGTTTTTTTTAACCTTTGGTGAGCTATTACTAGATTATACCTAAATCGAGTGTTGTGATTGTGTATATCCTCATGTAAGTAAGTAAGTAAGTAAATCTTTTATTTCAACAGATTTGAATACAAAATATTTTTATCTGTGAAATACGTCATATTTCACCAAATATGGTGACACCCATGGAAGTTATATAATATAATAAACACAATTATACAAGCATATCAAAACAAAGACGGAAAAAAATATAAAAAATACAGAAACAACATCAATTAGCAACTAACAATATAAATATATATGTAAATACAATGTAAAGACCTATGCAGAGAAAAAATCATTAAGTGTGTAACAATTTTTTTCTATTAAGTGTTTTTTGAGAGATTTTTTGAACACATGTTGATTTGCAGATTCCTTAATTTCTGGAGGTAGAAAGTTGAATAGTCTGCAGCCATTGTATATAATGCTCCTTTGATATAAGGAGGTTGAATGAGCGTCAGGTTGAAGTTCAAACTTATGACGAGTATCATGGTCATGGGGAGTTATATTTTGAGTGAACATAGCTCTGTTTTTGAAAACAAAGCAGCAGACTTCATAGATGTAGGTACCAATAACTGTTAGTATGCCAAATTGGCGAAAAGCGTTTCTACAGGATTCCCGATAACCTAGATTTGCTAAGATTCTTATTGCAACTTTCTGTAAAATAAAAACGCGTTGATTTTGCCCAGTGCTTCCCCAGTTTACAATTCCATTTCTTAGGTGGGAGTGAAAAGATGAATAATAGAGGGTTTTAAGAATGTTACTACTGCAGTAATTTTTCAGAAATCTTAATGCATAGCACGACTTACTTAGTTTTCCACAGAGATTTTCGATGTGTGTGTTCCATCGCAAATTATTATCTAAGGTGATACCCAACATTTTGACGGAGTCTACAGTTTGTAATGGAAAGCTATTGTTCAAAGAGTATGTAGATCTTTGCGATTTAAACAGCATGCACTGTGTTTTATCATGATTTAAGCACAAATGATTATGCTCAGCCCACTCCGTAATCATAGAGTAAACTGTACTTGCAAGTGTCATAAGATTGTTTATGTTTTCAGTTGTTATCAATACATTGGTATCATCGGCATATTGTGTAATCGTAATAGATTTTACATCCTGTAGGTAAAAATTTAAATCATTTGCAAAAATTAGAAACAATGTAGGGCCTAGAATTGATCCCTGAGGGACACCGGTTAATATATTTCGACTTGAACTTGTTTTGCCATTCGGCAGGCAAACTTTCTGAGTGCGCTCCTGAAGGTACGTTTTAAACAACTGTAGGTTTACGCCCCTAATGCCATACCTAAAGAGTTTTGCTAATAATAGTTCATGGTCTACATTATCAAATGCCTTACTGAAATCTATAAAGAGCCCTAGAGCCGGAATCTTATTGTCAATTGCTCTAGAGATTTCAGAGACAAAATTGGTAATGGCTGTATCAGTATTTTTGTTTTTAGTATAACCATGTTGGTTTGGGGAAATTATTTTATATGTATAAAGGTATATAGTTAATTGATCATTTATTGCAATTTCGAGGACTTTTGAGAAACTGGAGAGAAGGCTTATAGGTCTGTAATTAGCGATACTGTTTGGGTTGCCTTTCTTATATGAAGGATTTACGATTGCAACCTTAAGTTTCGATGGAAAAATACCTTCTTGAAACATTAAATTGATTATAAATGTTAGGGGTTTGCAAATCAGATACTTACACTTTTTTAGAAGATTGTTGGATATATTGTCAAAACCGCTAGAATTAGAGCTTTTTAATTTATTAATTATTTCAATGGTATCAGAGTCTACTAATGGAGCTAGAAACAGGGAGTTGTTTTTCATTGGCACATTGGATTCCAGAAATGCCAGATCATTATTAGTACTTGGAAATGGACCAGTAGTAAAATGTTGATTGAATCTGTTTGCCAGATTTGTGCCAGTTAACTTAATATTGTTATCAATAATTTCTATGTTGTGATAAGAATGTTTTTTATTTTGCAAATTAGATATTATTTGCCACATCTGTTTTTGTTTGTTTTCAGCTTGACTGATTTGTCTATCATAGTATAGCCTCCTTGCAATTTTTAATTTGCTATTATAAGTTTGATGGGTTTCATTCCGTAGCCTAATGAATTGAGGATACCTGTTCGAAAGATCAGTGTATATTGATAGTTGATGTTTAAGCATTACTATTTCATCGTTTATCCAATGGTCATGATTAATATCATCATTATCAGCAACACAGAATTTTCGCAAAGGAAAATTTATATCAAAGTGATACATAAATGTATTAAAAAAATTATCAAATGCTCTCTCTGTAGAAGTAGAGTTATATATATCATACCAATTTTCATTGTTCAAGATCCGAAGAAAGTTTGTAGTGTTCTCTGAATTGAAACACCGCTTATATATAGTTTTTTTGATCGATTTTTCCTTGTTTACATTAATTATCAGTGTTTGAGCTAAGTGATCAGATAAGTTCAGATCAACAATATCGGCTAGAAAATTGTCAAATTTGTCATTTAGTAGCATGTTATCGATGCAAGTACTAGAGTTACTCGAAATCCGCGTCGGTTCTTTTATTACAAACTGAAAACCATGACAATCCAAGATATCTTTGAACAATATTACATTATTCTCATTTGATAAGAAGTTTAAGTTGAAGTCACCAACTATCAGTACCTTTTTATTGAGATTTAAGTAATCAAGCAAGTCGTGAAATGAATCGAGAAACATCTGAATATTACTTGATGGGGGCCTATAAATAGCAGCAATATACATATTTAAATTTTCGAGTTCAATTGCACAACATTCAATAATACCCTCGACTGAAATTTTGCTACAAGAAACCTCCTTATATTTTGGAGCATTTTTCTTTTTTATATAAATTGCAGAGCCACCATGGAGCATTTTTTTACGGCAAAAACATGCAGCTAAATTATAGTTACTTAAATGAATAGTTTTTAGTTCATCAATGTTTTTCCAATGCTCAGTTATAACCAGAATGTCAATATTTAAGTTTTTTATGGACACTTCTAAAGGCAGTATTTTGTTGGAGATACACTGAATGTTTTGATGCAGAATTGAAAATCTATAGTCATTATTTTTACCATTAGTAGTACCTCTGCTTGTTGCGGTAAGATCTGCGGTGGTCGCTATTGTATGCCGATCCAGAGGTGTAGTTAATATTGCGCCTTGCTTCGTACTGAAAGAACCGTTTTACTTCAACTTCTTCAGGCCAGTTTGAGGGATTCAGAAGGTCATCAAGGAGATCAGCTCTTGCTTCTACTTTATAGCTAGCATAGTCACCAGATTTTACCATTAGCTTTTCAATCCTAAATCTTTCCGAGCTACCAAACGTTGTTTCTAAGTATTCTCTTAGATCCTCTTCAGTAACTTGATCACCCAATCTTCTGACTTGGATATTAGTTTTTGGATAAAGTTTAGCAGCTGTTAATTTAGTATTTGCAATTTTTTTAGTGCCAATAACTGAGGCAGCCTTTTTGTTATCGCCATTTCTTGGTTTACTAGATAAATTAGGTTTCATGTGGTTGGCCTTTCTGGATGTTTGTATATTATTTTCCATATTAGAGGTAATACTGTTGGCTATTTCATCAAGTTTTGTTGAGGACCTTAAGTTAGTTTTCTTATTAGAATCATTTATCACCATAGGAACATTACTGGAAGTTGATGAATTTTCTTTTATTAAAATTCTAAGGGATGATATTTCTTTATCCATAAGTGTGAGTTACAGAGTCCTCACAATGTTTTTTGACATTTAATAAATTTTCATACACAATAATAGCATAAAGAGTCATTATTTTTAGCGATGAGAAAATTGGTTTACAACTGGCACCCCAGTTTACTTTTGCAATGCCTCCTACTGTCGCTTTTTGTAAAACAAATAATTTCTGAAGGTGAATGGAGTGTTTCCGGCACTTCTGCAAGAGGGGACAGAGACACTCATCCGTCCGGTCTATCATTTGTTGAGAACCTGCCTGGCCACGGGGTATATTCCTATACCCTGGAGGGCCGTCAAGGTGGTTTTCATACCTAAAGCAGGACGTACGTCGTACGACACTGCCAACTCCTACAGAGCTATCAGCCTAACATCCTTCCTTCTCAAAACTTTAGAGAGGTTGGTTGAAAGGTACGTCAAAGACGGAGCACTGACCTCAGTACCTCTGCATCCGTCACAACATGCTTACCAGGCCGGTAAGTCAGTGGAAACGGCCCTTCATCCGATCGTTTTGAGGATCGAGAAGGCGCTGCACCACAAAGAACTTGCGGCCGGAGCCTTTTTAGATATCGAAGGAGCCTTTGACCATACCTCCTTCGATTCAATCTGCGCCGCCGCTGCCTATCATGGCATCGAAGACACCATCATTAGATGGTTGAGGGCCATGTTGGCGGGAAGGCAAATAACAGCTGCCAATGAGGATACGGCAGTTAAAGTTTCAGTAAGGAGAGGCTGCCCACAAGGGGGCGTCCTATCTCCTCTGCTATGGAACCTCGTTCTCGATGGCCTATTACAGGAACTCGAGAACGAGGATCTTTTTGCGCAAGGTTACGCAGATGACCTTGCAATCATCATCTCGGGAAAATTCCCAAATACGGTTAGCGGACTCTTACAAAGGGCCTTGCAGATCATACAAAGATGGTGCAATGACCAGGGCCTTAGAGTCAATCCCTCAAAGGCGCAAATGGTCATCTTTACTAGGAGACGCAGGCTAGACGGTTTCGTCGAACCCGTACTCTACAACACTACTCTAACGATCTCAAGGACAGTGAAGTATCTAGGGGTCATCCTGGACTCTAAGCTGACCTGGAGAGATCATATAGAGAGACAAGTACAAAGGGCCACTACAACCCTATGGGTATGTAGAAGAACCTTTGGCAAAACATGGGGGCTAAACCCCAGGGTGGCTATGTGGTACTATACTGTCATAGTTAGATCAATGATTACGTATGCCTCTCTTGTCTGGTGGCCTGCCACAACCAGGTCAACCATACGACAGAAGCTAACACAACTCCAAAGACTTGCCTGCTTAGGAGTCACAGGAGCAATACGCACGACCCCCACAGCAGCTCTGGAGGTCCTTCTGGACCTTGCGCCCCTTCACCTAGTGATTGTGGCCGAGGCTCGGAAAGCGGCTTACAGACTGGAATGCGGAGGTCAGTGGAAGAAAGGAGGAGAACAATCAGGTCACACAAGGGCCCTAGCTGATGCGATAGGAGCCCACTCACTTCTGGAGGCCAGGAGTGACGACGTGATGCCTTCCTTCTCCTTCGCACAACCCTTCGAGGTAGTCTTCCCGAAAAGGGAAGACTGGAGACAACTCGAGGACATACTCAGGCCTGCAGATATTGTCTGGTTCACGGACGGATCGAGGCTAGAGGAAAGTACCGGAGCGGGTATATTTGGGGAAAGGCCCAGGGCTGAGCTTTCCTATGCCCTGGGCAAATTCGCCACGGTATTCCAGACCGAGATCTTCGCTATTTTGGTCTGCGCACAGGAGAACATCCGAAGGAAATACTCCAACAAACACATATATATATGTAGCGATAGCCAAGCGGCCCTCAAGGCCCTTGCATCGAATCGGACCAAGTCAAAACTGGTCCAAAACTGTAAACAGGCCCTCTGTGAACTTGGCTCATCAAACTGGGTCAGGCTTCTCTGGGTGCCTGGACACAGCAACATTGAGGGTAACGAGCGGGCCGATGCTCTGGCCAGAAGGGGCTCTCGTGAACCTCTGCTCGGTCCGGAGCCGGCTCTCGGCTACCCTAGATCCCAAGCCAAGAGGTTGATAGATAACTGGACTCGCTCCCAGTTCATTGACCTCTGGGATTCCTATCCAGGATTCCGGCAAGCGAAGCTCCTAATCTCAGGACCCTTGCCGGAGAGAACAAAGCAATTTCTGTGTCTAAGCAGAAAGCAAATTAGAGCCGTAACAGGCCTCCTGACCGGACATGGCTCTTTTAGGAAACACCTACACACAATGGGGGTGGTTGACCACCCCGATTGCAGGTTCTGTGAGGACGAGGAGGAGACTTCCATCCACGTTCTCACTTCTTGCCCAGGACTGATGAACCTGAGGCACAAGCACTTCGGCGCTGGCTTTCCAGTGCTGGAGGAAATAAGGAGTTCTCCCGTGGGAAGGATTTCAGCCTTTGGGCTGGAATCCGGTCTGTACGGAGGAGCTCCCTAATTTGTTAGCGGTGGCACAATGGGCCACAAGGCCTGAGTGCGGCGACCTCCAGGCGCCCCGCTAAAAGAAGAAGAAGAAGAAGAAGGTGAATGTTTGCAGCATTGCCCCATACCAGAATTCCACACCGTAGAAGTGAATGGAACAATCCGTAGTAGGTAGTTAATGCTACTGATTGATTTGATAAGTCTCTAATTCTTCTCACAGCAAATACACTTTAGCTAATTTAGTACAGAGGAAGTTAATATGATCCTCCCATATTAATCGAGCATCTATATGGATTGCCAAAAATTTTACGTTCGTGGTGGCATCATTTGAGATTGGCTTGATATTAAAATTTACGAAAACAGTTTTACTTTCATTTAAAAATAGACCGTTTTTAGTAAACCATTGTAACTGAGATACTAATATACACATAGCTCATATAAACATTAGATCTCTTATGTCTACATTTTTTTTTCTCATAGGTGTAACGAAACATGGTTAAATCCATATATAAAAAACTGTGATTGATTGATTGATTGATTTACCAGCGTAAGGTGAGCATTGCTGCCGATTCCAAGCATCCATGAAGGTTCGTTCCAACACGCAGCTTGGTCTTCCGTTGAATACGCCCAACGGACTGCCAAACTGCGTGCCGGAATCAAATCTCAGATGTTTTATATACCGCCAGACCGGCTGCATACGCTGGGTTAGACATGCTTGTTGTCAGCAGCGACAGCCACATGACGTGTGGGGTAGGAGTATAGGATGGGAAGTGTAGGTGTTCATGAGATGCTTCTTTTAAGTTTCCATGCTTCTTTTTTGGTTTTCATCTGTTATCATCGGATGAGAAGTGTAGACATTTACAAGATGCTTCTTCTTATTTTTCATCCCTCTTTTAAGTTTCCATCTATCAGCATCTCCTTATTTATTCTTCCTTCAAGTCTTCTGTTTCTGAATTTAGCAGTGTGCACCTGCTTCTGCCCGCTTGCATTCACTTCGTTTGTCTGTCAAGACATACATGCATTCGCTCGCCGTCGGGAGCTTTTTTTTAACTAACCATTCCACAGGTAAATATTAATTTATGGTGGAAGTGCCCTATCTTGCTTTAAAAAAGCTTCTTATGGCGGGCTGGTTATGAGAAAGAGGCCCGAGAAAATATTTTGCACACCCTGTATGTTAGTTTCTTTCTACAGTAATTACCTTCAACTGCCGCTTTCTAATTCCGGGTATTTTCTATTTCATTAGCTATATTTAATACCTTTTCATTTTTACTTTTAAATTTTTCTCTGTTGTGCAATGAATGGTCCTGCGACAAGGATTGATAAACTAATAAATAGAACTTAAAAATAAATAAAAATAAAACTTATCTTTCATCCCAATGCAATCAGTTAGGACTAGAGTTATATTATAGAATGTCCCAATATTCCGTATCCCTACATGGTGCTGCTATAAATTCTTCTGGTCAAAGTAAAATAGGTTTAAGTAAATTTACTTTTATTCCCAGTAGAATCGTGCAGCAGCTGCTAGAGGGCATCCAAATATTACTTACTGAAAGCCATGGACATATCAAACAATTTTTGTGAAAAAGTAACTGACTACAATTTTCTTTAAATTAGAATGAATCATTTCCATAGAATATAAGTATAGATAGATAGATTCCTGTTATCAAATAAATTAATTTTGAAATTAAATAATCAAATTTATCTTGAGATTAACTTTGATGCACTCTAACGGTAACAAGTTAACTTGGAATATAAGTAAAATTAGTAAAACTGACTTATTTTGGCTGCAAGAACCTACGGTATTTCTATATACACGGAACAGAAAAAAAGAAAATATTTACCTCGTCATGTGATTATATACATCCATTAAAGCATAGTTTTTTGTGTACATTCACACTTTTCTTACTAGCTGGAAAACAAATACTTACTTCAAGCACCTTCTAATTTTCTTACAAGTGTCACCTTTCAATCACAAATTTTTCAAACATGTTCTCACAATCAAAGGTGATCTCTTAGATTGTCCACAAGGATAATGTTTGAAGATGTCAATGATGTGGTCAACACTGAGAGACGGCAAACAAAATGATTATGATTCTTAAAATAGGAAGAGCATTGAAGAAGGCGCATGTTTAGTTTGTAAAAGAGGTGAAAACAAAAATGGTTGACACATTGAAGAGGTTGTAAACTGATGAGTTGCAGAACTGTACTGAACAATAGAAGACTCATACAACAGGGTATCGATAAAGCAGAGTAGTGTATTTATTCCTTTCGTTACTCTTGACAAATATATTCAGATATACCAAATAAATGGGTTTAAGTTACTCTAGATGAATATCTAAGGCTCAGGATGTTTTCTCTCATACAATCACGCGTGCTGAACGGCATGTGGCGTGTTGGCACTAATTTGTTCTTAATATGTTTTATATTCATTGTAAAATAAAAATAACTGAAGTAGTTCTCAAGGAAACACATATTTTTTTATTTAAGACATCAAATCTATGAAGTCTATGAGTTTCATCGTCATATTTTTAAAATTCTTCAAATTGTAACACTAGGTCTCCAAATATGATGGTTTTCTTATAGTTCAAGAGAGAAACATAAGGTTACTATGCTTATTTCAGAAAGGGTAAAACAATACAACAATAGTATTTATAGTGACATAGTAAAAGCGCTAGGGTACCTTGCTGACTTCTGATCCGATGGCCAGGGATTCGCTACTTACAGTACGATTTTTGAGTACTTACTTAGCTAATGATATAAAAGTACATAATTACCACCAAATTGTAGGGTTCAATGAGTTTTATTAAGGACTTCCATCTTGACGGTTTAAAAAAATGCATTGCATTTTTGCAATACATGTAAAAATGTCCCTGTAAAATGATTTCCCCGAATTTCTTTGTTTTCGAATATTACAAAGCATCGAAACAAGGAAGGTTCATTTGTGCGTTGCACGGCTCAACCCTTGCCGCAGGGCACCTGCCGGCTTACTTCGTAATGATACGCAATCATGAGCGACAATTTTATGGCCCCGGCATAGCAGATTAGAGGTACTTACGCCTGCATTTAAATAATCTGGTTCTAAAATTTGAATGCATTTTTCTCGAAGACACATTTTTCGAAAGGGTAGCCAAGCTTTCTACATTTGACCACTTGAGCTGAAATTTTGACTAGGTATTTTAAGAACACATAGTTTTTGTATCACAGGGGTTTTCGAAAAAAGAATTTGTTGCAATTACTATTAAACTTTTACTTTGAAAAAATAGTGAAAAACTCTGCCATTCTGATAGTTTTTCGAAATTACAAAAAATCCTGTGTGACACATGATAGCCATGGAGATAAGAAACTAACTTCAATTTATTGCGTTTATTTCAAGTGGACACATTTCCCAAAATTGTGGCTATTGTTCGACTGATTTTTTGGAGGCCCATTTCGTGTGTATCTCACGGCCGCCATTTTTGTTTTCTTTCCAGAAAAATTATTGTTAACACACTTTCTATTTAAAAATAAATATCAAAAAACCGAATTCTTCCAAATTCCTCCTATAAATAGGCTTTCTGGAACAATGATTTTTTTTTTAGTTTCTTGTTATATCGGATGATATTTTATTGCAGATTTATATTATAACAAACATTTTTTTATATATACAAAGGGTATCAAGTTTCATGTCATTAAAAAAAACTAGTGATGGGGAGCTACAAGACAAACAAAAACCCTTATGTACCACGGGACAGTAGTTTCGGAGAAAATTTAACTAGTTGAGAACTTCTGATCAGATAGTACTTATAATATTGTAAATAACAATTAACCAAGTATAGGGCACTGAACTGTACATAATAAATGGAAGACCAATACAGATATATGCGCGTGAACAAAATACGGCCAACATGCGATTGAAAGTTGGCGGCATATGCGTCGCCGCAGTGGAAATCAAATATTAAAAGTATGTTAGTGCTTGAGCCAGAATGCTTCTTGAAGACCACGATCAGTAAACTATACGGTTACCTCATGTGCAACGGGCGACGTCACTTGTAGACCCTGGACACATCTGAGAGTGCGCGCAACATAAACATAATTGCAGATCAAGGACAGAGTTTCGCTACATCCAGAGCCGGCACTACCATTTAAATCTTTTTTTCATTAGTAATCTATGAACTCTTTAATACTTTAAGCTATCTAGTCTTGCTCCATCATAGATCACACCCTACAAAAAATATCGCAGGTCGCAGATATATTTTTTTACTGTAAACCGTAAGTAGTTATAGGTGCAGCTTTCATTAATTTTCGCTGGGCAGAAAAATATCTAGTGCCAGCCCTGGTTGGGTCTACAATACACATCATAATTCCGTCCCCCGCTTCACGCGTTTCCTTCGCCTTAATGCTGCTGATTGAGGCAACGTTTAGTTTACTGATCGTGCTTGAAGACATTATGCACCGACGCCATTATTCTTTGATTTGTTTCCCGTAGCGGGAGGTCTTGGATTAGTGCAGAATTTTAGAGCCGTCGTCAAGTAATTCTCTCGTTTTTATCGATTGTTTTATTTAGCAGGTATTTACAGTTTGTGATAAGTTAATCAAACAATATGGTCCGGAATTGCATTGTAGGTACTGCTTTGCAAGAATCGGGGCAAATATTTGTTGTATTTTAAGTAAGTACCTTGTTCTTGTCTATTCTATAAAATATGCTACTATCTAAATATCGGCGACAACTCCGAGTTTTGGGATCTTTTCTTTTAACGTGCGTGGGTAATTTTGCCTGAAAAATTTTCGATAGGCTATATTTTCCAAGATATCTACTTAACTCTACATGATAAATATACAGAATTCAGTGGAAATTTAGGATACAAAATTCTCTAACCTCACCTATTTTCCATAATTTTCTTTGCGAATTTTAAAGTTTATTGCTATTTGTGAATCTACCTAACTAATTTTAAACAATCCAAAGATAGGTTTTATCAATTATAGTCGGATTCAACTGAAAATCGGTATCTGGGGGTTATCGAGGTTCCAGATTAGAATTATCTGGGCCTAATTTTTAAGACTAAAAAATAAATAATAGTTAAAAAAAAACTAAAAAAACACACTTTAATAGCAAACCGAACTAAAAAGCAAAAAATAATACAATACAATACAAATAAGCGTGGGGTACTTGATATCAACTGGTATAAATATTTCATACTAATTAGCACCCCACGCTTTTTTGTATTGTATTGTATTATTTTTTACTTTTTAGTTCAGTTTGCTATTAAAGCGTGTTTTTTTTAAACTATTAATTTTAATGGTCATTGTCTCAATAATAAGAAATGAGCATAGTAAAAAAAACTAGCTAAATATCACCTGGCCTATTTGGACACTGCCTCCGTCTTTATGTATAGGAATTTATTATTTAATAAAAAAATATTATATAAAAAAATATTTTTAAGAACAAGCTTTTATTTTAAAAAACTGCACTAAAAATAAAAAAATAATTTTTTAAAATCCATACACCTGGAAACCAAAAGCTTTGGGGACGGCCACATAGCACTATCGCATAGTTACTTTGCTCAATTGACAGCCCCCAAAGCTTTTGGTTTCCAGGCGTATGAATTTTAAAAAATTATTTTTTATTTTTTAGTAGTTTTTTAAAATAAAAGCTTTTTTTACATAATTTTTTTTTCGACATAAGCGCACTTTCCTCTTGAACGATTTTCATATTTCTTGCCCTATCCAATATACTATTTAACTTGAAGCCATTCTAAGTGCACCTGAAATGGTTATCGGACAGGCAATAACTTTGGGTGAAGTTAAAATTTGGTTGTGCAACTAAAAAAAAAATTTCCATTTGTTGCACACTTAATCGACCACACTGTATGTCCTGGGTGTAGAATCAGGTCATGCCAATCATAAAAATGCATTGTCATCGAAATTGAATCGACATGTAAAATTTCAACTCAATAGGATAAGAGGAAGTGGTTCTAATTCAGCTTGCAAGATTTGACCTAAACAAACTAACACAATAACATTGCAAGTAAATAAAAGTTTTTTAAAAAAGCATACAGATCATCACTTGGAACTCGCGTTATGCTGAAAAATAAAAAGTTAATAAAACATATCTAAAGAGTTAAACATTGTCCACTTATTACTTATAGTTAATATTCATACTTATAGACAATATAAATATTTTCATCCGAGAGTTAAAAATCATAAACTATATGATCTGAAATCTGCAATAAGAACATTTATATTCCAAAATAAAGAGTTTTTATAACTCAGTATCTGCATCATATTCAGGGCACTCAAGACTCATTAGAAAACAATCAATACATAAACTTTATCGTATACTAAAATCAACAAAACCATTCATTTGATGTTAAAGCACATAATAAGTTTTGGTTGTTGGTATGTGTTCTTATAATTTTACAAACTTTATTACATATTATTAATAATCTTAATAATCACAGATGTAACTTAACAACCATTAAAAACCAAAATAGTATTTGCATAAACTTACAGGAACGTATCTGTAAGAAATAATAATTAGTAAATACAATTTGTTAATGAAATAAAACTTAAAGCTACTGTGACAAGGCACACCTTATTTTTAAAAACCCATGGCATTTTTGGGGTTTGTTGGATAATATAGAAGCGAAATGACCTCCTATAAATCCCTGTTCAAGGTTAACATCGCTTTACCAAATACTCTGTATATAGTACATTAAAATGGTGGTGAAAATATTTGCAAGCGATTAGACCCAAAAGCGCAATTTCTTAACGATAACGTACTTAAAAATAAAGTATTTCATATAATCTCGCGTTTGCTACACTAAAAAGGTGGTAACCGATTCAAATTTAAAATTAAAGATCAGAGAATATAGAATAATCGATTCTTACCTTGTAATTATCAAGTGCGACTTGATCTGCCTCGGTAAGTATAGATGAAGCAGCTCCAGTTTGGTTTGTCTGTGGAGTAGCATTAGCATTAGCATTGACAGCTGCTAATGCTGTAAGCACTTTTGGAGCGTTTTCATCCTCATCCAGATCCTCAGGATCCAATTGTAACATAAGGTGTTTAAACTGAAATGAAGAATTGCAAGTCAATGTACACATAACAAATTCAGATGAACATACATCTAAGTATTGCCTAATGAGGTCTCTCCTTCCTTCTTCATCCAGGTATTCTGGAGGACTACCTTCTTTGAGTTTTTGTAGTGTCGCCTTTGGGTTGAAGAGGACGTTTGACCTACGATTTATTGCTTTCTCATACACTTTAGCAGGTTCCGATGGAGAATATTGCTGAATTTTACTGAAAGTTTAAACGAATAATAAAATTGCCCAAGAAACAGTTTGCTATTTGTAATACACATAACAAGTCTTGTTGTCTAGTCAAAGTCTTAGTTTAAGTGTGTATTTGTAAACAAAAGCAAAACTAGCATCTACACAAATGGTTAGTACTATTAATTGATGAAGCGTAAGAAGGGTTTCATACTTACCCATCACTGAGACCATAGACATCTTTTATATGTTGTTTTAACATCAACAGAAGCAAACAACCTTGTGCTGCTGTTATACAGGCCTGCAGTTGACTCGTATCCTCAGGTACACGAGAAGCTAAGATTTCTTCATCCTCGTCGTCCTCATCTAGTGCGGAAATATTTATGGCTTCGCCGTTTTCACTGTCTAATATTTTATTTTGGCCATCCGTCATAATTAAGCCCTAAACAAATTTTAAAACATTACAAATTCTAACAATAAATCAATGTTTATAGTTTACAATTATTTCTTCAATGTCAGAAGTAAATGACGGTACATTTAGAATTTCAATAAAATATTAAGAATTTTATTGTTTTTTGTCCGAAAAACAAAATGAGAAATAGGGACCCCGCACATTCCTTATGGAAAGTGACCCTCGGTTAAATTGGCTAAATGACTAGTATATTACAGTTTACGACTCACAGATCAACAGTTCTCATGGCCACAAGGCCCAAAAATTGATAAGTTTTTTTTTTACAGCCATTTGAAGCATTTGCATGTTGTCACAATACCAGAAAAAATACTTTTCTTACAATACTTTATTCCTAAGATGTTTTTGAGGCGAATTGAACTCCACTTATAAAATAGCTTCATCACATACTGTTTTTGAGATAATGAAGTGCAACCACTATAACCTTTATATTTTTCGTTTGTTTCATGAACAATAATACGTTATATCTGAAGATTTTCTTAAGACAAATTGAACTTTGTTGAAGTTTATAAAAATACCCCACCAAGTACAAGTGAACCATGCTAGGATGGCAGGTAGCCACGCAGAGTGAGAAGAAATATCCTCATTGTTGGAGTGAGACAAGCTTCTTAACTATGAAACTATAGTACAGTCGGAGGAAGAAGTTACACTAAAAGGTGCCAGCCTATGTACAATACATTATTTTACAGTCACATTGATTTTGTACAACAATATAATCTTACAAAAAAAAAAAAAAAATTACATATTATATATAAGTAGTTGTTTATGTGTATGACAAAATTAAATTAATAATATTAGTCACTACGTAGCAATATAAGGGATTCGTAAATTGATTGTGCAGGGAATATTCTTTTAGGTGGGATATTTGAAATATTTATTATATATTTTTAAATAAACAATATATAGATATTTCTAATAGGTACCTATCTATTAAATATAAATTATACACCACAAGCACTTTTCTTGAGACTGTACCGATGTTTACACAACGAAGGAACATAAACAAGTGAGCTGCGTAGAGGTAGGCTGATTTCGATCACTGCATGTCCTAACCTCATCTGCCATTCTAGGATGGTTCACGTATACCATTTTTATTATATTGAAGCTCAAACATAACAAAAATATTGTTTTTGACCACCTTTGATGTAGCACAACTTTTAAACCGAATATCTTACAAAGCTGTTGAAAAATATCAATGAAAACACTCAAATCGTAATGAACAGGTAATAGCAAACATCGAATATTCCAGAACACATTTTCATCATGTAAAGTGGCTCTCGATTACGTTTAATTACTCATTTGTTTGATAGGTATTCTCCATTGTATTGGGCATTACTAATTCCTTAAATGTTCCATCCACTCCGTTGACTAACCTATAAAATTAAGAGGTGGTGCTGTCACACATACATTTCCATAAAGTGTGACAAAGTGTGACGAGAGGGGACGAGGGGACCAAACTTTTATGACATCACATTATTTCCACCTACGCATACCATTACTTTAATTGCATGAAATTCAAAAAAATATAGAGATCAGAAAATTCTACCTCAAAATTTAACGCCGTAAAATATGTGACGTTACAAAAGGGGGAGGGGGGGTTGACTCGAATGTGACAACCTGTGACAGGGGGCGGGAGGAGTAGAAAAACTGTAAAATTTGCTTGACGTAATTAATGGATGGCCTCTTGTAATATCCAAAATGTGTTGTAATTCATAAATAATATCTATCTTTAATAATTCATAAACAAATAGTTGGAAAACACTGTTGTCAGACCGCTATAGAGGTGTTTCAGAATCTCATGAGCCGCGAAATGCGCAGAAGGCAAAGTTTAATCTGAGTTATAAGTATGTTTTTGAAGAAACTGGAGGCTGCCTTGCTGTATACATAAACAAGAGCTCGGGATAAATTGTAAACAATAAATATAATATTTTTAAGAAGTGTAACTGAGTCAACAAGACGGATTATGTCTCTGCGCATATCGAGGTCACGGCTCATGAGGTTTTAAAACATCTTTAAAGTGTTTATTATAGATTTCTTGAATCCAAATTAAAGAATGATAATATTTCATTACTCTGGCAGAAGCAAAATCAAAACTTAATGGTCAGAACTTTAAATATCTTCATCTTGTATTAAGAATGCACACGGCATACTTAATACAATTTATCTTTTTCATCCTTCACACAACTTACCTTTGACAATGTCCTTATGTCAAATTGACATTAGGATAAATAATTTAAATAAAAATATCTAAGTAGACACGTCCAGACATACATATAACGACTCAAGGAAAATTATGACAATCTGTTTTCCTTGTTTGTATTAGCTAAATTACTGTCTGCGCCATATTAGTACTTACTTATACATGTGCTTGTACCATACCTACCAGTTTGTTTGTTTGGCGTACCTATAAATCGTCACAATTTCAAAGGGCAATAAAGTTTATATTTATTTATTTAAAAACATGTGGGGTGCGAATTCCATTAAAACCATTCAAATTAATAATAAACTGATTATGAAACATTACAATGATGAAACATGAACACTTCAAGCAGCTGTAGCAAAAAAACTGAATTTAAGCAATGTATCAGTTTTATATTACGGTTATATCTGATGCATTGTTTTCATGTTTGAAATAACTATATACATAACAATAATTTCTATCTTACCTCTCTAAATGATTGCAGCAGATTTGTTCCAGAAACTGAGATCATAATATCAATGTGATGAACGATAAACAGTGGCTCATCCTGAACTTGATAAGGGAAGTATGCCATGTTATCAGACAGGTACAACATGTACGATAAAGTGGTACGCTGTAAAAAAATAAAATAAAATAAGCTTTGCAATCACCGAAAATCTTTGGCAACTTACAGCTTGTTCATCAAACTGTTTTAAAATATTAAGTATTAAGGCACGTCTTTGCTGTCTTGAACTACGAAGAATGGAGTACAAATAGCCATTTAGAGCACTTGGATATTCGCCTTGTTCTTTTACCCTAGATCCTCTTACTATAACATCGCCTTGCAATATTTTTTGCAGCTGGTAGGACAACCTAATTCCAATCGAAGACTTTGTGTGAATAAAACCAGGGTATTTCTTTTCTATATCTAGTAATTGTTTATCTGCACTATGAGACACTAATTTTTCACAATCAGTACTCATGCATATTAAATAGGGCACTATTTGTACTGGATGTACTAAACCCTGTTGTAAGACCAGTTGAATGACACGGAGCGCTGGCTGTCGCACTTGAAGGTTATGATGCAAATATGACTGCATAATTTCTTTTAGATACAGTTGGATGACTGTACTCGCCATTCCCGATGATACATCGCCCATTTCCTTCAAATTTTCCTCCTTTGACCTCTTTGACCCTACAAAAGAAAGATACATGTTCACAAACTATAAAAGTAACAAAATTTATTATTTCTGAAATAATAAAACCAAATGTTAAACATTATATGTACTATTTATTTATTATTTAAATACAGTAAAGTATACATGTACATTTTTTGTATCTCGTGAAAACGTACTAATAAAAAAATCAATCAATCAAAAACAGAAACTTTTTTTAAATAACTCACATTCTAAATCCTGTTGAATCATCCTATTTTCTTCCTCAACTAGATAATTTTCAATATTTATAAGGACCTCAACCTTCATTCTCAATGGAGCATCATCCGATGTTAACTGCTTATGATAAAACATTTTTAATTCATTTTCCAACATGAATTCATAATGGCGTATGCAAATACATCCAATAGCTTTTAATGTATTTGCTTGGATATCGATATCGTCCCGTTGTAGAAAAAATGTCATAATTTGATACACTTGGTCCTTAGTATCGGGCTAGAAAGAATAAAATCTTAACTATTCATAAATATAATAGTTTCTTATACTTACCGGAAGATCCCCTATAACATCAGGATCTTTAAAGTCAAAATGGCGCAACAATAAACCGACTATAAAGAGAGCTCTTCTAAACAATGCCCGATATTTAATATCGACCAAACACTTGGTATAATCCATTTCAACCCAAGTTTTGTACCTTATTAAATATTCATAGTATTTCTTGAAGCAGTCTCTAATGAGTTGATAATTGTGGGTAACTTTATTGATGATCGAGCCTAAACACGACAAACAACTGCTGACTATTGGACGATCGTGCTGCAGCACCAGTTTCATGGCATCTTCCTCAAGTTGTGCCAAAAAAGAATCGCTAGGATGTTCCATTAGAGGTACGACTAACTCCAGCATTCTCGCCACACTACTTATAATTTGTATATCTCCAGCAGATTGACACTTTAAGCCAAGATAGGGCTGTAAAGTACTTGCATGCTTCACTAATAGTTGCGGCCTTATCTTCGCAAACAAATGAAGAGTCGTAAGGCAAGCCACAAGACGTTGTGAAGAACCACTGCTATCAGTGCTTTCCTCGAGACTCAGTACATTCTCTATTAGGCAATCAACAATTTGGCGACAAGCAAGAAGCAAAGCTTTCGGAGGCTCTGTTGCGATTTTTGTCGAGTCATCCTTGTCTTCCTTTGGTTTAAATAACTGCAACGAATGAAAACAATGAAATTGTTAAACATCAAGAAATGTAATAATACTGAAAAACAACATTTATCAGAAATTTTTAAGTAAAAAAGAAATGAAGTGGTTAACACATGGTAACTAAGGAAGACCCAGTGTTATGACCAAAAAATTGCCGCTTACAATAATAATCCTAAATTAATATTAGAATTCTTAATTAAACCAAAAAGTTATAAACTTGGTGAAAATAATATACGTTTTGAAATAAATAATTCAGTTTCTGTATTTCATAAAAATGAGGAAGGTTTTAATAATTTTTTTATACCTAGTATTGTTAAAATTACTGACTCCATCCCTAACGCTAATTAGTGGTCACAAGCAATTATGGAGCTACTGAATCTGAATTTTCATTGTTAACTTGACTTGTGTGTTTTTATGTATGTGTTGTACCTGCTCATTTTTCTGTCAGTATGTAATAAAATGCACATTTTTATATCTTAGATTTTAAAGTTATTTTAAGTAAAAAACAATTTTGTTGTCATATATCTGTATAAGATCTGCTTGACTAATAAATTTTTATTATTATTATTAAATGAACTTAGATCAATTATATTAGCCATAGACAATAAATGCAGCGTGAACTTGCTATTAAATTTTAAAAAATTCCACATTTGTAGAGTGAATCCTGAAAATTTATAGTATGCAGAATTTTCCCCTTTTACATTTATTTCTCCCCTTGTATCAACTCCCTGAAAGGGTTAAATGTATCAAAAACGGATTTGGAGTACTTACGTTCATTCTAAGTAACTTATTTATTAGAAGCAAAGACATTTTTACTGGATTTTCACAGTTAAATTCGCTTGGAATTTTTTGTTTTATAACTTTTTAAAATGACATTATTTTACACCTTTTTTCCATTCCCTTGGAGCGGTTGCAGCAAAAAACTAATAGCATAATCTAGAAGAGCAGTCAATTTTACCTACTAAATGAGGGTTTTATCTCATTTGGACCCTGGGAACATAGATTTTTCCAGTGTCTGTAAATGTACGCTTAGCCGTTAATGAGTTAAATGTAATGTATTGTTATAAATTATTATATGTAAAATATGTCAAAGACTTATATTAGGTGCTCTATTTTTCAATAAAGATTGTCATCTTGTTTACTTACACTTAACAAAAGTTGTTCAAACCATTCCAGTCCAATCTCCTTTGATGATGCTACGACATCCGTGATGTTCATCACTTTCCGAAGCAGAGAAGTGTCTTTGGTGGGAGTGAACCACATGTTTTGAAACACTTCCATGACTAGTTTTCTTATTCCTTCCTCATCGTTTACCCTCCGAATCATTTTTACACATATTTCTGGAATTTTCGGAAATTCTGGGCATTCAATACATATGTCCTTTAATATTTTTATAACCCTCTTTCTTACGCTTACGCCTGTATCTAATATTCGAGCAGATAACATTTCGTAATATTTATTGATTAATTCTGGCCGGCTCAAAACAAATTTTCCTACGAGATCTACGGCAGCTTCCCTCACGGAAGTAGAGTGGTCAAGAAAGGAGTGGTTTACACCCATCTGCATATCATGGCGGCCTAATACTGATGGATCAGCCTCCACTATCATAGTCAAACATTTCATTGCTTTGGTCCTTATGGCAATTGACGTTTCCTTCAATACTATTAAAATCTGAAAAATATACAACAAATTTAGTTTCTTAACTAGAAAATCATATACTGTGATCTTGATACTTACAGCTTTTAAGTACTGGTCAAAGCTCTGCGAGAAGTATCTTTTCGATGCCAAGAACTGTGCTATAAGTTCAGCACTATTGTAGTCAATATAGGTTTGAAAAATTTGGACACGATTTCCAGAAGATATGGTTTCTTGAAAGGGTTTAATTTTATTTACGAGAAACTTCTTCTTTTCCTCAATTAAGCGAAACTTCTCGGCATTTTCTTGATCGGCCGACTCTTTCTTGTCTTTTTCCTTTTCCTTTTCTGTGTCCGATTCATCGCTTTCCTCGTACCTTTTTGTTCTATGGTTGTCTCTGGTGCTGTTCTTCTTATTCCCGCTAGCAAGCTGCGTTTTCTCAGTTACAGCATCTTTGTACCACTGAGATATGTAGAAATGCCTGGCATATTTATAAGCCTCGTCGTTTTGAGCATTAACTGCCAAGAAATCCAGCAAAACTCGTCTAAGAAACTGCGTACGTTCTTCATCGGAGCTTACACTGCTGTTCTTCTTCTAGAAAAAATTGCACCAATGTAGAAAACGTTAACTTTTCGACACTAAATAGATGCATCCCTAGATAACATACTACGATTCTAATAACAAAAATATTGGACTATGTGGAAAAAGTGACCAGTAATAAATTTCCTGAAAGTTACATGAACAGTAATGCACCAAGAATAAACAACCCATTGAATTCAGCTGTACATTTCACAATTCCATTTTTAAATAATAAACTGCACATATTTCTCATGTATATACACCCAAATTCACCATTTGAGGAAACTATTCACAAAAGTGGCGAGATATTGATACTCTATAATATTAGGTGAATTTAATGTAAATAGAACCAAAAAACGTCCAGCTGAATCAATTTCTTGGAAATCCCACATTTAATAATGAAAGTACACCACCTAAAGAATTTAATTAAGAATTAATGGAAAACAATACAGACTCAATATCAGATCTAGTACTATATACAAGTAATCTCACCAACAATATTACTAGAATTGAAACACATCCTGACATAGGACCCGACCACCTGGCTATAGAAATAACTTTCGATCTCAAAACACCAATACTTGAAAAAGACGAAACATACATTAACTATAACAAATGTAACATAGAGAAGGTAAATAGCGTTATCAAATCCTATACTCAGGAAATCCAATTTCACACTCACAATTTCACCTGGGCAAGGAAACAGTAAAAAGTTTCCATGAAAAACTAACGCAAACTATAATAGAACAGTTACCGACAACAACAAAATACTTCCTGTACAATCTGCTGCCATTCATCATTTGACTAATAAAAAACAAAAGAAAAATGTACCGAGACTATAAATTAAACCCTAATCCATACTATAGAACGTAAATTAATAACCATAATAAAAATATACACAGACTCATAGAACATTACAACAAAATAAAGAAACTAAGTAATTAAATATATGCATTGAAACAAATAAAGAACAAAGTAGAAATTACTGGCAACAAGTTCGCAAACTTACCAAATACAAGCAGACAATCAACATACCAATGTTATAATACCTTTAATCATTCACACCTGGAAAAAGCAGAATTTTTTACTGAACCCTTTACCAAAACATATACTGAAGGACACAACATAACTACTTTAACAATCCTCCACAAAACGAAAATCAGACGACAGAAGAGTCCTTCATCGTGATAAACGAGGGAATAAACAGCACCAGGATATGATTACATAACAAACCAGACTGTAAGAAAGCTCCATTATGACATTTATCTATATATTATAAAAAATCTATGAATACTGTCTAAACAATCAATACTTTCCCCCTGACTTGAAATATGGCATTATCATCACCATTCCAGAACCATGCAGCAATGCAGCAAACAGTCGCATAACTTTACTCCCAGTACTAGCCAAAAACTTTGAAAAAATTATCAAGAAAAGAATACACAAATCCATTGGACAACACATTACCAATTATCAATTTGGTTTCAAAGAACACTTCTACAGCCGACCCGCTTACAATAATACCATCGAACATACAATTCTCCAAACTTATTGAACATCAAAGTACTGCTACATTTCTCGACATTTGATAGTGTCTAGCATGCCAGATTATAAACTGATGTGTCTAAACTCTCCCAGATATCTTATCCATCTTCTAAGAGAGATTACTTAAACTAACATGAAACAACAAATTAAGGTAAATTAAAAATTTTCTCCAAACTTCAACAGGGAGTCCCACAAGGCTCTCCTCTATCACCCATGCTTTATAATATCTACTGCTATGACATTCTATCGGAACTGGAAAACAACTGCAACCCAAATTTATATATTGATGCAATCGTAGAATGGGGTAACAAATGGCGTACCAGAATAAACCTGTCCAAGTCACAGTATAATTTTTAACCACAAGATAAAATAGATTCCTTAAAAATCAGTATTACAATCACATATCATCCAACCAGCAAATTTGTATCATAATTTATATGTTCTACGATTATTATTTTATTGTTATTTTATTAATACTTCTAGCTGCTAATTGATTATATTAGAATTTCAGAAAATACTATTTTGTTTGCAACTGAACTATTTTATAAATTTATCATTAAAATGTTTCTGCAGAAAAATTTTAAATATTTTATAATGCAGTCAAGAAATTATTTTGTAAATGTTTCCGTGACTAAGTTATAAAATGTTTCAGCTTATAAAACTAAATTGTTTTATAACAATTAATTAACAATGTTCTGCAGCATTTTTAGCACTATTATAAATACACATTGGAATTATTTTATAGTTATATCTTATCATCTTACAAAACAGTTATATTATAGGTCTATTTGTGACAATTTTGCTTTTAAGAATGATGTTCCAAAACGTGTTATACAGGGTGTAATCAGTTTCATGTCATTAAAAAAAAATTGGTAATGGGGACCGACTAGACAAACAAAAAAACTTTATGACTTTTCCCTCTAGGGGCACTTTGAAAAACACTGATCTAGGTTAACATATTTAATTTTATGGTAGACAACTATTGAGAACCACTGCTTTTCTTGGTCGATGGACTTGTACTTCCCAATTATACAACTTTTAAATTGTCATAAAAAACTTAACCCCAACAGATTTATCATAAGAGCTGCAAAAGTATTGCGAAAGTAAATGACCTATTTTGTAGGATTCACGTAAAAGTTACAATGAGGCGCATTTTTTTATAGATGTTTTATAGAAATCGTCTACTAGTTTAAATATTTTGAAATGCTTGCTACTAACACAACAGTATTTTATAGAGGAAAGCCATCTTAAAAGGCCAGCGTTCGTGATGGTAAATATGACAAGATATGAAACTTTAAAATATGAAATGTTTATTAATTTAGTTACATTGCAAAAAAACTCGAAATTTATAAAACCGATATTTACAAATTTTCAAAAATCATCAATAAATGTGGGGCACATTAAAAATGTATTAAAAACATAGCCATAGTTCACAGTTAAAGTTTCTCTGCTTCAAACATTACAGTTGTAAGCCAGAACAGGTCTCTTAAATAATTATTATAGGCCATTAGGTACCTACAAAATGAACAATTTTTGTTTTGTAAAGGTACTCTGAATATCACCATCACCGAATTATAAAAACTTTAGTAATGTATATTTTCCGTGAAAACTTTTCAATTACCACTTTATACCACTTAAAGAGCTTAAATGGCACGCTCTATAAGGATCACCATTACCTATCTCCAAGTTTTATAGTGAGAAGTAATAGAAATGTAACTGTTACTCTTATAAACTTTAAATACAGAACCTCTTCCTTCTCGCTCTTTCTTTCACCACAAACCTCTTTCTCTTTCTTTAGTTGATGATGATGAAATTATTACATCTTTCTTTGTAACAATATGGAGACTTTTACTCTGTATATGAAATATACGTACTTCAATTAGAAATATATTATATTTGACTTTTATGGCATATATGCCTCTGAAATGTTCATGCAAATGCATCTTTACTGTAAAATTAACATTTGTACCTCGAAAAAATAAAGGCGCCACCGAAATTATATATATTTAAAAGTTTTAAGTAAAAATTTTTTTTTTTAATTTCTCACAACATTCGATTTTTCATTAAAAACTGCACTTTTTAACTTATGGTGCATATTTATATTTACATAACATGTAGTATCAGCTGAGTATATTAAATATTCAACTTATCCTTCAACAGTTTTCTTAAAAGTATCAATATGGCGTCCACTAAGAGGATCGAAAATACGGCATCCATATTGAAAATACCAAAAGGACACTATAAATCTGAAAAGAAACTTCTGGGATTCTTATAGAACTTTTGTGCCTCTATATAACCAAGAATGTGCGGTTGGATTTTTCCCTGAACATTTCAGAGGTGGACTTGAATAAATTTATCAATATCTAATAAAATTTATCAAAATTCAATTAATTTATTAAAGCGTTTCCACAAAAATATGTAACATCAGCAGTCCTGCTATAAATATAATTTTATGGATTGACAAATCATATGACAACGCGATGAAATATTGGTAATACTCATTATAATGGCAGACATTTTTCTGGACGCGCACAAACAGAAAGCCAGATATGCTGCAATTTCAATTGCTATTAAAGTGTGTATTTATTTATAGACTGATGTCCAGGTTTACCTACTTATAGGTATTTACGTATAATAATAAAGACAGTGGTTAGGTGTAATTTTAAAGTGCAGCTTTTAGATTGCGTTAGTACCTGGTTATTTTAGATATTTATTGTTATTAAGTTTTGTGAATTATTTCATCGTTATTCTTATCTTGATCACTACTTTGGGGTAAAAGTAACTTAAATATAATTAAATAGCAGTAGAACGAAATCCGGTCCTGAAATGACTCTGAACGATTTCCAACCTGTAAAAATCAACAATATTGAAAAATGTGTATACTGTATGAGAGTTTATGAATGTCACACTGATTCTAGTTTAGAAATGAGAAAAACATTAAAAAATAGAATAAACTTATAAAAACGTAGAATTTGCGGTTATGTTAACAATTATTGTTGTTATTGTGAGACGAGGAAGTTTTATATTCAGCAGAGCCAACCCCTATATAGGAATTGAAAACTATTAGTTTTATAAATTTGTGACTACAACTTCTATAAAAACTCTTTATATAAATTAAAGTAATAGTTACTAAAAGTTGTATAAGTCTGTGATGGAAATGTTTCCGTTGCCGTTTTATAAAACCTAAGGTTTTAAAACGTTTAGTAATTTTACATACCTACTATGCAACTTCGCAACTCTTTAGTAATCTTATAAACCACTTTTATAAACTCACAATCTTAATAAACCACTTATAAAAATAACAGTTACTTTAAGTGAGCAAAATTGTTCATTGGGTAGTAATAAATCACAGTACCATATGCTTTTAGTGTCAAAAATACTTGCAATTTTTAGGATACATTTAATAAAATCTTTCATTTTATTAGTTTGTATAAAGCAGCATTTTTCTTAATAATGACTATTTAATAGCACTTATAAAACAGTCGTTTAGTTGTTTTATAGCAGTAATTTAACAAAGTGTGAAGTGTGTTTTATAGCATAATTAAATTAAGCTTTAATAAAACTGCTATATAGCGATGGTACTAAATTTTCATAAGGCCTGCCGAAATGTTTATATAATTATTTTGTATTGTTTCAAAATATTAACAGTGACTGAAATATTTTATAAGCTGGTGCCAATTTTGCATTTATAGCTGCTGTGAAAACGTTATGAAAGTGTTTCTGAGAGTAATGTTGTTTTATAAAATTTGTATCAGAAACATTTATTCAACTTTTATAAAATATCAAATAGCTGGTTGGGTAAGAAATCAAACATCTGTTGACCTTAGGGGCCATTCATTAATTGTCACACTTTGAGGGGGGAGGAGGGGGTCCGTAAAGTGTGACAGAGTGTGACAAGAGGGGAGGAGGGGGTCAAACTTTTGTGACATCACAACAGGAGGGAGGGGCTGCCTCGAATGTGACAACCTGTGACATGGGGGGGGGGGGTTCAAAACTGTAAAATTTGCGCGACGTAATTAATGGATAGCCCCTTATCTCTACTTTCGATTTTGGATCAACTGCAGTTATCTCCTCATTTTGGCATCTGGGGAAGCCAAAATATAACATAAATAGGCAATATTCATTATAATTATTTTATTCAACCAATCACAAGCCCAATGAAAACCTAGCCACCCAATCAAAAGGTGAACATTGGAGTTCTAGCCAAGATGCAGGAGACCTTACATTCAATAGTGGTATTTTAACAGAATAAGAAAATTTTAATTTACCTTGATCTTAGATGATGGCTCGTCACTGTCCTTCATTTCTTCCTGTTTGATGTCTTTTATCATTTGATCGATAGTGTTTAACTTGCATCTAGATAGTACACTATCTCTTCTTAGCCTGGCTGCAACAACACCGAGATAATCCAAACTTGCAACACGCAAAGACATATCTGTGCCCTTATTGGAAAAATTTGTCACAAGCATCTTGCCCAACAAACACAGTAGTAGTTCTGTCGCAGGCCATTCTGGTTTATTCACCGTTGATAACAAATCCTGCACGAAATTTTCGAACAAAGGCCTGTAATCTATTTCCTCCGTTTTATTTCCGCATTTGTTTAGAAACACGGTGAGAAATGTCCCAGCGGTCGAAGTGGCCTTTTCATATTTATTACATATAAAGACATCTTTGTCCACCTAAAATTGAACAGTTGCATTAGTAATGATATCTAAAAAAATATTTAAGAAAAACACGGCAGTTTTGAAACTTGCCAGTTTGGCTCAGTTTTACATTCTGAATAACATGTTAAGTTTGCGACCTCGTAGCAATATCAACAACGCAGCCACAATAGCAAAATGACATCAATTATCAATTTTTTGGCATTATCTCCTGTCCACCACCTTCTAAGTAAAAAAATAGTTATTATAAAAGTTGCAGAGAAGTAAATTTTCCACAAGTTTTGTCTAAAACTTTTTTTCCTAAATCAAATAATTTTCAAGTTATGTTCAAGTACAATGGAGCCGTATCTCTTAGAATTACATAAAAGTGCTCTTTTCACTCAGTATTATACTTATTGTTGAATAATTATTCATTGATAATGAATTCTACTCATTTCCACATTACTATGAAATAGTTTTTTTTTTTTATTGTGGTCTACCCATAGGCCTAATTTACAACTCTCATTCTAATGTGTTATTTTACTTTGTTTGAATGCTCTACCAAATTCATAGATTCTATTTTTGTGTTTAGCTAAGTATTATCATCCTTTTCGATACTCTCCTGCTCACTACCTTTATGTGTGAATGGTCTGCGGATGGCTTCTTCAGAGTTGTTCAGAACTGTGCACACACAAAAAAAAGAGATCAGTTACCGGAACCCAACATAGTAATCCCTATGTATTTAGACACGCTGAACGAATCTGATGGCTGTTTAGCTCCATCACCCACCAATTTTTTGTAAATTGCGAAAATAGCCTAGGAAACCTGATTTCTTTAGGTTATTTTCGCGATTTACCAAAAATCGGTGGGTGATGGAGCTAAACGGACATCGAATTCATGTTCAGCACGTCGAAATACATCAGGATTACTATGTCTGGTCCCAAGGACGGATCACTTTTTTTGTGGGTCTATGTTATTATTAATTGCAGATGAATAAATAAAGTTTCAATATAAACAAATATGCTTAGGTTATACTTGTATAAATAATGTCAGTATGCTAGTAGGATACAATTTATGTCTATGTTAAAGTAAATTAGAGAATACAAACTGTATACTAGATCATTATTAATATTACAATTAATAGAACGATATACTATTGTGATTTAAATACATTTTAATATAATTATATGTTGCGATTTACAACCCCCGACAATATATTAAATAATTATTCGACGATAAGCAAAATATTGGGTATGAAGGGCACATATATGCAATTTTTAGAAATACTGCTAATGTTACTTGAACATAACTCAAGACATTATTTGCTTTAGAAAAAAAAGTTTTGGACAAAACTTGTAGAAAATTTACGCCTCTACAACTTTTTGTATAGAAGGTGCTGGAAGGGACATAATGCAAAAAAAACTGATTTTTAACGCTATTTTGTCATAGTGACGGCATTGTTGACAAAGCCGTAAACTTAATATATCATTAAAGTTTCAGAACTCCCTTATTTTTCCGGGTTAGCCCCTATTTAATTCCCTGTTGATTGCGCTAATTTTAGTTTCTTACATTGGATACTTTCTCTCCAGTTTGATTCTTTTCTTTGGAATCACTGTGTGCAAAATTATTAGGTAAGGACACCACACACTGAATTAACTGTAAAACCAAAGCAGTAAGCATTTGTATATGCTCCTCGCTGTTTAATCTGTAGGTTCTTAAACTACGCTTTGTATTAGGAAGACGGGCTATGGAGGCTAATATATCATCTAACAAGATTCTTCGATGCTTTTCATATTTTGTAAAAATCTAGAATAAAACCGTTTAGTTACATGAAGTGATAGCAATGATAAGTATTTCGCTTACCGTTGTAACAAGCTTTAAACAAGCCAACTGCAGCTCGCTGACGTTTTCTGCGAAGAAAGGAGAAACCCCCATTGAAGAAGCATGAAGCACAGAGGTATCAGTTAAAACCTGTATATTTAGCAGTTCCGCTAGTAAATTCACCAACTCAGAAATTTTTGTGTACAAAACTAAAATACCCTTCTCGGATACTTGTGTACTTTTCTTCCGACGGCCGTCTTTCTTTTTGTTATCTAATCGATATGTTGAGTCAAATGATGGGAATATTGTGTTCTGCAGTTGGTACTTTATGTATAACACGACTCTGTCTATTACTTCTTCCAAGTAAACTCGTTTAGACATGTTACGTGAAGTCATAATGTACATACACACTAGACATGCATCGGCAGCACCCATGACTCTCTCCATAGCTGTTTCAAGCCACAACTGCCTAATGCTCTCGTTATCCTCCTACAAGAAAAAAATTATAAATAACTGTTGACATATCTTATATCAGTCGAAATTATTACATCGGTTATTGGTGACACCCTGTCCCCTCCCCTAATGTTCAATTCCAATATATTGAGTAATCTAGAGAGCTTCTCGGTGGGTATCATTTCCATTGCCCCTAGGATTTTTAGTTTGGCTGCTTCAGTACACAACTCTTGCATAATGTTACGACTTAAAAGGTATTCTTCTTGAATCATTCCATCTTCAGCTACAAAAGAATGTTTAAGATCCTCGAATGTGTAATATATAATAAAATGTATTCTCATATCTCACTAGCTCGTACTGAACAACAGAACAGTTTTATTAGCAAAAGATCTACTGTCTGAGCCACAACCATGGTGTGCCGCAAGGAAGTGTCTTGGGCCCACTTCTTTTTATAATATTTCTCAATGACATAATAAATACTGTAAGTGACAGTAGCAAAATAAACATTATAAGTTATGCTGATGACACCAATCTTACAGTAAAAGGCAAAACATTTGCTGACATTCAGCAATGTATCACTCATACATGGGAAAATTTAAAAGACTGGTTTTATACCAACCAGATTATTTTAAATGAAGCCAAGTCTAATTGCATACTTTTTAAGACCCACAATTCTATGTTTCAAATACCTAAACATCTCACTGAAGAAATAGAAATTCCTATCTCTAATAGCGCGAAACTATTGGGCGTGGTGGTAGATAATAATTGTAAATGGGTGGAGCACATTGATGATGTCATAAAAAAGTTAAACAAAACCTGCTTTGCTCTTAGAATTCTATCACGCACATTTAATTTGGACACTCTCAAGACAGTCTATTATGCTAATTTTTATTCCACTGTCAAGTATGGCATTGAAATCTGGGGCGGAAGCACCAATCTGACCGGTGTTTTCAAAGTGCAGAAAAGAGCTGTTCGAATAATTCTCAAAAAGTTTTTTTATGAATCGTGCAGAGGGTGTTTCAAAACGAATAACATGCTCACAGTTCCAGGATTGTACATTTACTCTTGTTTAATGTATTTAAAAGCAAACAAGCTTGATTTTGAAGTGTCCAACTTTAAACATGCTTATGACACACGAAATAAAGATAATTTTCAATTTCCGCAGCATCGTCTGACAATCACTGAAAAGGGACCATACTACTCTGCAATAAAATTTTATAACACTCTGCCAACAAATATAAAAGAAACCTTTCACCAGAACTCTTTCAAAAAGCAAGTTTTCCTGTATATCTGTGATATTGAACCTTATTTACTTCAAGACTTTTTAAACTTTTAGTCGGGACATCATGTACTAATGATGTCTTTTTTATATATATATTGTAATGTTTGTCTGAACTTATTGTATTCTTGTTTTTTTTTTCTTTCTTTATCAATGACCTGTTTTCCACATATTATTGTTATTGTAATATGTCTGATGAAACTGAATAAAACTTACTTACTTACTTACTATTAGTAATTTACGTATATTTTCAGATTATGTTGCATTCAAATCAGGGAATCCCAGGCAGACACTGCCTACCATGAGTTAATCATAACATAAATAACAAAATAACAGGGTTCTTCTATTAAGGATGACTTATTGCAGTATTTATTATATTTCACAAATCGACCATATTTTGACAAAGGACCCGACACAAAATACACGGTTAAAGTTATATAGTTGTTTGAGCTAATACCAGGTGAAATGTATTTGTTGGACCATTCCGAACAAGAGTTCTTATGTGCAGTAAGTCCAAAAAGTCCAGATTTCAAGTTACAGACACTTGAAAGTCAAACCATAATTGTTCATATACTTGAAGGTTTTTAACTTTCCAAGTGCTACAGTCACTCAGTGTTGAGATTTCAGAGGAATTGGCCAGAACAAGGGTTGTAGGAATATGAGTAAGCTACCTTGTGATAAGCTTGACTTTGACCTCTAGCAGTATTTTCAAAGTCATTTGATCCGTAAACTCTTTTTATTTGAATAAAACCTATATTTTGCACCCCGGATTCAGAAAAAAATCATAATCTCACTTTAAGATATGAATCTTTCAAGAAAAAGTTATATAGAAGGGAGGATATTAACCCATTAAGGTCATCTGAAAGTATTTCGCTTACATTATTGTTACAAAATAGCTTGGAAATTCTGATTTAGTAGGAACTTACCCAAATTAAAGTTGTAGGAAATCAAATAAACTAACTTCTGGTAACCTTGACGTAGAAACGTCATTAAAAGATCATGTCTTTTTATATAACACTATATTTTTGGGTTGTTTGTATTTGATATACATATGCTAGAGCTGGGTCATGAAAATGACGATGAATAAGATCAATTCATTGAGATCGGCCAAAGGAATGACGAGCTAGGATTTATGAGGTTAAGGATTTCATCTGGATTCAAAAACACTACTCAGTACCAAGTATGGATTCCCTTTAATGGAGAGTACATTCACGATGGAGATGGAGGGAAACTTGTTTTTGGTTATTATTGCACTTATCAATCTGAGACACGAACTCTTGGAACTTATGCTCACGTAACATCTGTACTTTGGTATCTAGGATATGCTAGACATCAAGAGAATGTTTCTTATCCTTCACTTCAAGTCCTACAATCAGTTCAAAATGTAGCTATGGACATAAATCAAATTGAAATAATACATCCTTTACAAAATAATTAAAAAATATTTCAACCCAATGATATTCTATGATGATTCAAAACTGTTAATAAACTTCAAGAAAATAAAGCAAAAACCCCAAAAAACAAAAAAATGAACAAAAAAACCAACCGAAAACAAAGAAATAAAAAAGAAATCAAACACCTGTCACATCCGCGCCGTTGACTCTGAACGCCGACTAAGAACGGATTATATTCAGCAAAATAAAATAATTCATTCCACAATGAATAATCTTAAAACTATACGTCAAAATCAAAACCAAGTTAGTTTATTTGCCTTCCTACAACTTTTATCTGGGTAAGTTCTTACTGAATCAGAATTTCCAAGCTATTTTGTAACAATAACTTTTCTGACTTTCAGATGACCTTCATGGATTAATATTTACGATAAAATTATAACATAAAAAATTGGAACATATTGATAGTTTGAACAATAATAATAATAATATTAATAATAATAATAATAATTCATATTGATGACACTATTGTTTTAGGTACCTCCAGAGCCAAACTATGTGACAGATGAAGATGAAGTGGATGATGACGAATTGGGCATAGATATAAGATGTTCCTGGTCAGTTGGAGATACAATACGGTCATGAAGATCAAGGTACAGAAGACATTGCTGAAAACCAGAGTACAAGTGCCATTTCTGAGCAAAAGGGTATGAAAAAGCAGAGACTTTCTAATTCTCTACCGAAATGGAAAAAATGCGATCCCAAGTATACCTTTACCGACACTGAGTTTGCTACTATTGAAAAAGAGAAAATAGAAGCACTGATAAAAGAACATGGAGCCCTCAACCCATTGAAGATTTTTGAAACATTTCTTTCAAATGATATAGTAGATTATATAAAGGAAGAAACTTTGCATTGCGCTAAGCGTGTAAGGAACGATGCTTCATTCGGTTTAGAAATTGATGAACTAAGGTGTTTTATAGGAATACTTTTGTTTTCTGGATATCACCAAGTTCTAGCTGAAAGAATGTACAGATACTACAGATACAGACTTAGGTATTTCAATTAATATATGGGTGGTGTCGATCATCTTGATTGGTTCATTAGTAAATATAGAATCCAAATTCGTAGAAAAAAATGGTTCTGGTCAATGTTCATTCGTATTCTGGATATGGAACTAACAAACGCCTGGATTTTGTACCGCACCATGCATGGTTGTGAGGCTATCAGCTGTCTAGAATTCCGTAGAGCGGTTGCAGTTCCATATATGAAATTCACATCCTCTGCTAAAAGGAAAACCAAAGCAGCAGTGGCCCCTGAAGACGTTCGTTTCGATGGCCTAAATCATTTTGTGCAATATCGTGATGGTCAGAGAAGATGCCAAAGAAAAGATTGCAAGAGTAGACCTAAAAGCTACTGCATAAAATGTGACGTTACTCTTTGTGCCAATTGTTTCCTACCTCACCACCAAATATAGCTTTTTCTTGAAGGATTCATCTCTTAAAGTGAGATGAGTTTTTTCTGAATCCAAGGTGCAATTTAAAAAAAAAAGAGTCTATCATCAAATGACTTGAAAATATTGCTAGAGGTAAAGTCAAGGTTATCACAAGGTAGTTTATTCATATTCCTACAAGTTTTGTTCTGGTCGATTCCTCTGAAATCTCAACACTTAGTTACTATAGCACTTGGAAAGTTAAAAAGTAGTAGTATATATATGACTAATCATTAGTTGACCTTCAAGTGTCCGTAACTTGAAATTTATGGACCTTTTGGACCTACTACACATAAGAAGTCTTGTTCGTAATGCAGCGAATACATTTCAGCTGGTTTTAGCTCAAACGACTGTATAACTTTTACCATGTGTTTTGTGCGGGGTCCTTTAATAACTATTACTCATATAATTTATACCAACATCTGTAGTGTCACAAGGCTCAATATTAGGCCCCTTGCTTTTTGTAACGTTTGTCAATAATATCTCCACTTATATTAAGCACTCAAGATTTTTATTTTATGCAGATGACATAAAATTGTTTCTCTAAAGGGGCCGTCCATAAAATACGTCACTCCCTCCCCTTTCGTCCCGCTAAGTTACACTTTCAGGGACCCGCTTAAAAATATTACGTCACAAAAGCTAGCCCACACCCCTATAAACGATTTCTTGTGATTAAAAATAGCATACAGATGAATAATTTAATTTTTTTTTTTTTCATAAACGAACGAAAAGAGCGTCTGCATTTACTGAATGCTAAGTAACAAATAATAGTATATTATTCAACAAGCATATAATGATGGCTATTATTCACGAGGGTGAAGTTTAAGACACGAGCCGCAGGCGAGTGCCGTAAATCACCAGAGTGAATAATAGCCATTATAAGCGAGTAGTAGAATACTATACTGTGTCCACGACTATCAAATATTTAATATTTATTTCATTTCATTTCTCCTATTAAAGAAAGATTCATATGTCATTATATATAATTATTTAGATTTTTCGGGCAACAAGTTTAATGAGGTGATTTATGCAGCTTTCTTTATCTCTGGCGATGTCAAAGAAACCTCGTTTTCACTGTCAGTATCCATATATTTAATTATATTACCCTTTTTGAGTACCTAATATGTAAAATTATTGTAAATAACGTTGGCGTTGAATTCGCACAAATTTTGACGTTTCAAATCAATTACAGAATTACGCTTTGACACATTGTCATGGCTTACTATTAAAAAAATACAGTTAGCAGGCACCTAGGTAAATGGTTTCAACAATAATGTTAAGGATTGCCGCGTGTTGATAATAGATGATGCTTTGAAAAAAACTTACTAATGTACTTTTTGAGTGTTCATTAAAGTACCTCCTCGGCACGTACCATTTGAGTGCTTCCTAGAAAACTTAGAGAAACAACACTTGTCTTTTGGTTGCTACAATTTTGACATTTTAAATTTTGAGTAAAAAGTCACTAATGTCATTTCTTATAAACAACTGACTGTCCTCAATATTCACTGCAACCAGTGAATAATGAAATCATTATTCACTGCAGGGAATAATGGATAGCATTATCCCTGAGGAAACACATACATAATAGGTACATTATATTTTAATAGTCGTGGGCAAAATAAATTATGTATGCGTTTCCTCAAAGATAATGCTATCCATTATTCCTTGCAGTGAATAATGATTTCATTATTCACTGATTGCAATGAATAATGAGGACAGTCAGTTGTTTATAAGAAATGACATTAGTGACTTTACTAAAAATTAAAATGTCAAAATTGCAGCAACTAAATGACAAGTGTTGTCTCTCTAAGTTTTCTAGGAAGTACTCAAATGGTATATGCCGAAAATGTACTTTAATGAACACTCAAAAACTGCATTAGAAAGTTTTTTCAAAGCATTATCTATTAGCAACACACAGTGCTCAACATTGTTTTTCAAACCATTTACCTACGTGCCTACAAAGTGTATTTTATTAGTAAGCCATGACAATGTGTCAAAGTGTTATTCTGTAATTGATTTGAAACGTCAAAATTTGTGCGATTTCAATGCTAACGTTATTTACAATAATTTTACATATTAGGTACTCAAAAGGAGTAATATAATTAAATAAATGGATACTGACAGTGAAAATGAGATTTCTTTGCCACCGCCAAAGATAAAGGAAGCTGCAGAAATCGCCTCATTAAAATTGTTGTCCAAAGAATCGAAAAAATTATATATGATGACATATGAATCTTTCTTAAATAGGAGAAATGAAATGAACATGAATTGAATAAATATTAAATATTTAATAGTCGTGGGCAAAGTATAGTATTCTACTCGCATATAATGTCTATTATTCACTCTGGTGATTTACAACATTAGTTAGTATAAATGCGACTTGTTTTTTACTATCAGTCCGAAGTGTTTCGAGTCAGTTTACATTCAGTTGTTATTGTTTCAACAAAGAAGAGTACGTGGAAACGCTATCTTCTTTGATCTTGGATCTACAGAGTCATCGATCACGATGAACGCTCTTTTCGATATTAAGTAAATATTTGTTAAAATATATAAAATTAAGTTGTCCCTATTCTGACCTCATAAGTAAATAAATAAATGTATACAATCTGAAACATTAATTTTTGACTATCCATATGTTTATTTACAGGCTTTTAAGTACTTGATGATGACTTCCTATCAAAATGAAAAATGTTTAAAAACTGGCAAGTTAAAAAAAAATTAAAATAAAATTGATGAACTGCGAACGTCACATTTCCTTAGACCCCCCCGCCTCCCCCTTGTCATATCTCGTCACGTTAAGCAATACCCCCCCCCCTATTTGCGAACATATTTTATGAACGGCGCCAAATTAACATTACAAAAGATGCTGAAATGTTACAAAGTGATCTTGAGACAATTTCTACTTTTTGCAAGGACCATGACCTTCTCATTCAACAATCAGTCTTGCCTCTGAATGCTAAAGAAAATTAGGATTTATTCTTATAGTTTATCTCACTTTAAAATGCAGTGCTTGTAAAGACAGGGAATGTGTGTCCTTGTCAGAACAGATTTTGTATTTTATTTTTACTGCAATAAAATAAGAACATCTATGCTGTTATTTGAATTAAATAAATTCGATGTATTTATAAGATAGTCAAAATTACATTACATTGTTGGTGAACAAACATGGGTTGTGTATTATAAATACACGTTATTTTGCAAAACCTTAAAGTTTTATAATGGAAAATAAGTGGTGTTTTGTACCAGGATGCAAAAATACATCCAAGAACGCACCTGAAACGGTTTTCGTGACAGTATCAAAACAAAAACAACGCAAAATAAAGTGACTTAAAGCCGCTAGATGTGATCCACCTACAACAGCATCAGTATTTTTCTGCTGTGAGGATCATTTCAAAATAAGTTGAGTAAGTAAAGTAAGTTTAAAACTTTCATTATCAGGCATGAATATTAGTCTAAAATAATGAATAACTAGCTACCTAACACTGTTGACATTACAAGTTTATGAGCAACATTTATAGGTTATGTTTATATAATATCAACCTTGTACGTATATTATATTGAAGAACTATATTTATGCAATAATCATAATATAGGAATCAATAAACTATGACAAAGTAGAAATAGATAAATATAAAGAAAATGAAAAAGTTTAGTACTTTTGTTGCAGCTTTAGAGCTTCTCAATTCTGCTATGTTGAAACGTTCATCTCTCTTCATAAATTCCACGACCATGAACACATCCACTGCCGGTACATTTCCTAAATGAACTCTTCGAATCTTGTATTAGCCATTTCGAATTAAATCACAGGTAAATACGTACAAAAAGTATTCAAAATGCTATGTTTACATAGTACGTACATGCGATATTACTGTTTGATGTAATCGATGACGTCACCAGTGTCACCACCAATAATGGCGTGTTTCACGTAGCTGTTCAAATATTCAAATTTTATGTTATTTATTTGTTGAAATATTAACTTAATAGACGACGGATTCCTTTTTAAATACAGGGAAATGCTTTAATACTTTATGTACTTAATTTTAATAATATCGAAAAAGTTAATTTGAATATAATGGAAACACCTAATTAAACGCCGAAAAAAGATTCTAATATTATTTATATTTTACATCATCAAATGGATGTACCTGCTGTTTTAAACTTTCATGTACCAGACAACAGACTAAGACAGAGATTGTATGCTTAACGCCTCACCGTAAGCTCACCTGTTGAAAAGTGTTCATCGGCAACTAACAGTATAAGCTGTGATGTAGATATATTCTATATGTTCAATAATAATTATTATGACATATAAACATTTAGATTTCTTTTTATATTTTTATAATTATGCATTAATATTTATAATTATGCATTAATGTTATATTTAGTATAAATATTTTTAGTATAAATAAATAAATATAAGTGATCACTTACTAATCTCTGAGACGTCAATTTCCTCAGCTAATTTGAGAACGTGTTCAATAGATTTATTAAACCTATGATATGTGTTGGTCTCCATAAGTTCTTCTTGAGAAAGTTTCTCTAGTACAGGTACAAATTTTTTCTCAACTCTCCGCAGCTTAGGTTTGACAACGATTGGTTCAGGTTTTTCTTCTCTCGCCAATTTTCTTCTCTTGTTACTGCCTACAAGTGCAGAAAAACTATCCGGCTGATACTCGTCATCATCGCTTTCAGTGTTCCTCCGCTTTTCTCTTCTTTTTCTTGTCGGTGTTTCCTCCTCCTCGGAATCGGATTCTTTGTAGGCTTCGTCTTTAACCTTATTGTTTCTTGTTAAAACAATGCCAAGATTTTTTGCTAGTTTTGGTTTGGTTTCAATGAATTCTTTAAGACTCTTCTGCATTAACTGTTGATCTTCTTCAGACAGCCTATCTAACTTTATTATTGGTTGTTTAATATCAGATTGTTGTGAACTAGACCTCGATTGGTCAGTATTTACCTCTGCCGTTTCGATTTTGGGGTCCACAACAGCTTCTTTCGGAGTTGTATCTACATCTACTGCACTTACTTCAGTATTAGATTTAATTTCAGCAACATTGTTCAGATTTGGTGCTTGCGAATCTTCTGGTTTTAATTTTGATCGGGTACTTCTAATATTTGTCACATTTTCACATACCTGGGATTCAGTACCTGTGGGTTTTGGATCAGTCTTCATTAATGTTTCTCGTGAATTCTTTGACACTGGGGCTAATGTAGGTACAACTTTTGATTCTGATACGTCTTTTAATGCTGGCGTATCATTTGATGCGGTATCTGTGATGCCTTAAACGACCAAGAAGAAAAATATCAGTTTCAAAAAGAAATTATAAGCAAGCACATACAGCATGACCAACAATGATTTACCACAAAAGTTTAGCCAATGTCACCAAATCCAACTCGGTATTAAGAATGAATTTCTTTACGTAAACATGCTATATTTGTTTCGATTTCATTAGCTTAGAAACACTGGGGCAAAAATGTTTTAATTTTTAATTCTGAGTATTGTATGGGGTTTTTTAGATCCCCAGCTTAACTCATTTGTTTTTAGCGTTTTTTTAAAAAAGCTAAAATCAAAAGTTGTAGGGTTTGATCTATATTTTTTTTTTAAACAATTAATTAGGAAACAATAGCCCTAGATAGGTTTCATAATATAAAAATGAATGAGATTTTTTTAATCGGAACACCAGGTGTATTTTCAAATTTTTTTTATGGTTACTAATGGCAGTGCGGGCAAGAGTTAATTGGTATAATTTGTTTTGTTTGCACTGGAAGAATCAATCATTTTTGATCATGTTGTACTTGGCAAAAGCATTAACAACAATCAATAAAATTCTAAAAGTTCTGAAAATTTATCTCAGAAAAAATAACGATCATAAAAACATAAATTTAATATAATTTTGAGGAAGAGCATCTTTCTATAAATTTGGCATGGCAGCATCAAATTCGAAAACGCGTGTTCGCAAACTAACCGACTTGTCACGTGTTTGCAAACTAAACTGAATTGTATTCGTTCAACATGGCCCTGTCCAAAGTTAGTAGCTTCTTGCCCCTTCCGTTGCAGGCTTTTCACGTTTTCTACTACTGTGAAATTAACGGGGCTATTGATTAATAAAATAGTGAATCAAATGTTATCTATAATTGAAGCAAATTCACAGATCTATCAAATGACCGGTTTAATTCTCATGACAGTACTTACATCTAGCCGGATTTCGTCTTAATTGTCGAAGTTCACTAGTCCCAGTTTGAGCTGGTTGTACCGGCTGACTTTCCGATATGTGACTATTACTACAATTAACCGAAGGTTGTGTAACCGGGAGCGGCGTAAGATTTTGTTTTTGTTCTTCCATCTGAGACGGCTTCGCTACAGGTCTCTGTTCAGATGGGCCCTGAATAACGGTAGGTGTTACAGGCTGAGGCTGTTGACATGTAGTTTGTTGATTCATAGCTTGTCGAGTTACTTGCCCACTTGTCAGTTGTTGGGTAGGTGCTTGTATGTGAGAAGTTGGTTGATTAGTTGGTAAATGGGTTGTTTGTTGACTGGGTAGTTGTTGCATATTGGGTGTATGACTGGGTGCCTGAATATTTGTTGCCTGTTGACCAAGTGTTTGGGAATTTATTGCTTGTTGACCATGTGTTTGAACATTTGTTACTTGATGAGATATTTGTTGATTTGGTAATCGCACACTGGTCGTTTGTTGCATGTTTCTCTTATCCATTTCGTTTCCTTTCACAACTTGTATCGTTGGTTGACCTGTATGATTCCACTGCTGGTGTTGCTGCTGTTCCAGTTGTTGTTGATGTACCACCAGCTGTTGTTGTAAATGCTGATTTTGAAGTTGAGCCTGCTGACTTTGTAATAGTACCATTTGAGTTTGCTGTAATACGTGTTGCGATGCGTGAACCGAAGCTAAAATATATAACAGATATAATAAATGGAGCTTGCCAACAAATAGGCGAAATAGATAATATAGTTACTTGCATTTATAGTCTATTTGGTAAAGACAGGTGTAATAAAAGCTGATTAAAGATGCAAATCCTCTAAAAATGTGATCAAGATGATATAAAAAATTTTAAACATTATTTTGAAAATAATATTTAAAATGTTTTATATGAGTTACCTGTGTGTGAGAAAAATGGCTCATAGAAAGAATCCTTTACTGGGACGGCTCCTATTATTGGCTTGCTTTCTAAATGCATAAAATAGCTTTCCAACTCCATTTCAAACACTGATGCCAGAATACTAAATGTTTTTTGCTTGGGTTTCTCTTTTTCTAAAGCCTGCATACGATAACTTTCCAACTCCTTTTCAAACACTCGAGCCAGTTTACTATTTTTTCGCTTGAATTTTTCAGACTGGATACGACGCGAGCCTTTATCTCTGCCACATTGAACTAGGTCTTCGGATTTAGACGTTTCAAATCCTAATGGTAGTTCAGCTTCTGTTACTTGCTTCGGTATTAAGAAATGGACATGACGTGGGCTTTCATCTCTGTCACACGGAATTGGGTTTTTGTTATTAGATGAGGCCTTGTCTAATGACTGTCCTATATTCAATGTTTCTTGCTTGGGTTTTACAGACTGAATACGGCTAGAGCTTTCATTGTCTTTAGCCTTATTATTTCTTGTTAAAATAATAAAAAGGCTTTTTGCTAGTTTTGGTTTGGTTTCATCAAATTCTTTGAGAGTCTTCTGCATTAGTCGTTGATCTTCAGACAGCCTATCTAATTTTATTATTGGTTGTTTAATATCAAATTTTTGTAAACTAGACTTCAATTGGTCAATATTTACTTCTGCCGTTTCGATTTTGGGGTCTACAACAGCTTCTTTCGGAGTTGTATCTACATCTACCCCACTTACTTCAGTATTAGACTTAATTTCAGCAATATTGTCCGGGTTCGGTGCTTGTGAATATTCTGGTTTTGATTTCGATTGAGTAATTCTAGTACTTGTCACATTTTCACGTACCTGGTATTTAGTTACTGTGGGTTTTGGATCAGTCTTCATTAACGTTTCTGGTGAATCCTTTGAGATCGGAGCCAATGTAGATCCAACTCTCAATTCTAATACATCTTTTAGCGCTGGCGTATCTTTCAATGCAAATGCTCGTCTGATGTCAATTATTGTTTCTTCCGTGGGTTTTACAACACCAAGGTTTTTTGCTAGCATTGGTTTGGTTGCAATAAATTCTTTAAGACTCTTCTGCATCAACAATTGATCTTTTTCAGACAGTCTATGTAACTTTATTATTGGTTGTTTAATATCAGATTGTTGTAAATTAGACCTCGATTGGTCGGCAGTTACCTCTATTTCTGCCGTTTCCATTTTGGGATCTACGACAACTTCCTTTAGAATTTTATCCACATTTATTACACTCACTTCAGCATTAGACTTAATTCCAGCAACATTGTTCAGATTCGGCGCTTGTAAATCTTTTGCTTTTAATCTTAAATGGGTACTTGTAGTTTTTGTCACATTTTCACATACCTTTGGTTTAGTTGTTGAGGGTTTTGGATTGGTCTTCATTAATGTTTTTCCTGAATTCTTTGTGCGTTCTATATCACTTGTTTCTTGTGTGGGTTTTACAATACCAAGGTTTTCTGCTAGTTTCGATTTGCTTTCAAAAAATTCTTTAAGATTCTTCTCCACTCGAAGTTGAACTTTAGACAGCTTACCTAACTTTATAATTGGTCGTTTAATAGCACGTTTTTGTAAAGTAGACCTCGCTTGGCCAGTATTTACTTCTGCCGTTTTGATTTTGGGGTCTACAACAGCTTCCTCTGGAGTTGTATCTACATTTACCACACTTACTTCAGCATTAGACTTAATTCCAGCAACACTGTTCAGATTCGGCGCTTGTAAATCATTTGCTTTTAATATTAAATGGGTACTTCTAGCTTTTGTCACATTTTCACATACCTTTGGTTTGGTTGTTGAGGGTTTTGGATTGGTCTTCATTAATGTTTTTCCTGAATTCTTTGTGCGTTCTATATCACTTGTTTCTTGTGTGGGTTTTACAATACCAAGGTTTTCTGCTAGTTTCGATTTGCTTTCAAAAAATTCTTTAAGATTCTTCTCCACTCGAAGTTGAACTTTAGACAGCTTACCTAACTTTATAATTGGTCGTTTAATAGCACGTTTTTGTAAAGTAGACCTCGCTTGGCCAGTATTTACTTCTGCCGTTTTGATTTTGGGGTCTACAACAGCTTCCTCTGGAGTTGTATCTACATTTACCACACTTACTTCAGCATTAGACTTAATTCCAGCAACATTGTTCAGATTCGGCGCTTGTAAATCATTTGCTTTTAATATTAAATGGGTACTTCTAGTTTTTGTCACATTTTCACATACCTTTGGTTTAGTTGTTGAGGGTTTTGGATTGGCCTTCATTAATGTTTTTCGTGAATCCCTTGTGCGTTCTATATCACTTGTTTCTTGCGTGGGTTTTACAATACCAAGGTTTTCTGCTAGTTTCGATTTGCTTTCAAAAAATTCTTTAAGATTCTTCTCCACTCGAAGTTGAACTTTAGACAGCTTACCTAACTTTATAATTGGTCGTTTAATAGCACGTTTTTGTAAAGTAGACCTCGCTTGGTCAGTATTTACTTCTGCCGTTTTGCTTTTGGGGTCTACAACAGCTTCCTCTGGAGTTGTATCTACATTTACCACACTTACTTCAGCATTAGACTTAATTCCAGCAACATTGTTCAGATTCAGTGCTTGTAAATCATTTGCTTCTAATCTTAAATGGGTACTTCTAGTTTTTGTCACATTTTCACATACCTTTGGTTTAGTTGTTAAGGGTTTTGGATTGGCCTTCATTAATGTTTTTCGTGAATCCTTTGTGCGTTCTATATCACTTGTTTCTTGTGTAGGTTTTACAATACCAAGGTTTTCTGCTAGTTTCGATTTGCTTTCAAAAAATTCTTTAAGATTCTTCTCCACTCGAAGTTGAACTTTAGACAGCTTACCTAACATTATAATTGGTCGTTTAATAGCACGTTTTTGTAAAGTAGACCTCGCTTGGCCAGTATTTACTTCTGCCGTTTTGATTTTGGGGTCTACAACAGCTTCCTCTGGAGTTGTATCTACATTTATCACACTTACTTCAGCATTAGACTTAATTCCAGCAACATTGTTCAGATTCGGCGCTTGTAAATCATTTGCTTTTAATATTAAATGGGTACTTCTAGCTTTTGTCACATTTTCACGTACCTTTGGTTTAGTTGTTGAGGGTTTTGGATTGGCCTTCATTAATGTTTTTCGTGAATCCTTTGTGCGTTCTATATCACTTGTTTCTTGTGTGGGTTTTACAATACCAAGGTTTTCTGCTAGTTTCGATTTGCTTTCAAAAAATTCTTTAAGATTCTTCTCCACTCGAAGTTGAACTTTAGACAGCTTACCTAACTTTATAATTGGTCGTTTAATAGCACGTTTTTGTAAAGTTGACCTCGCTTGGCCAGTATTTACTTCTGCCGTTTTGATTTTGGGGTCTACAACAGCTTCCTCTGGAGTTGTATCTACATTTACCACACTTACTTCAGCATTAGACTTAATTCCAGCAACATTGTTCAGATTCGGCGCTTGCAAATCATTTGCTTTTAATATTAAATGGGTACTTCTAGCTTTTGTCACATTTTCACATACCTTTGGTTTAGTTGTTGAGGGTTTTGGATTGGCCTTCATTAATGTTTTTCGTGAATCCTTTGTGCGTTCTATATCACTTGTTTCTTGTGTGGGTTTTACAATACCAAGGTTTTCTGCTAGTTTCGATTTGCTTTCAAAAAATTCTTTAAGATTCTTCTCCACTCGAAGTTGAACTTTAGACAGCTTACCTAACTTTATAATTGGTCGTTTAATAGCACGTTTTTGTAAAGTAGACCTCGCTTGGCCAGTATTTACTTCTGCCGTTTTGATTTTGGGGTCTACAACAGCTTCCTCTGGAGTTGTATCTACATTTACCACACTTACTTCAGCATTAGACTTAATTCCAGCAACATTGTTCAGATTCGGCGCTTGTAAATCATTTGCTTTTAATATTAAATGGGTACTTCTAGCTTTTGTCACATTTTCACATACCTTTGGTTTAGTTGTTGAGGGTTTTGGATTGGCCTTCATTAATGTTTTTCGTGAATCCTTTGTGGGTTCTATATCACTTGTTTCTTGTGTGGGTTTTACAATACCAAGGTTTTCTGCTAGTTTCGATTTGCTTTCAAAAAATTCTTTAAGATTCTTCTCCACTCGAAGTTGAACTTTAGACAGCTTACCTAACTTTATAATTGGTCGTTTAATAGCACGTTTTTGTAAAGTAGACCTCGCTTGGCCAGTATTTACTTCTGCCGTTTTGATTTTGGGGTCTACAACAGCTTCCTCTGGAGTTGTATCTACATTTACCACACTTACTTCAGCATTAGACTTAATTCCAGCAACATTGTTCAGATTCGGCGCTTGTAAATCATTTGCTTTTAATATTAAATGGGTACTTCTAGCTTTTGTCACATTTTCACATACCTTTGGTTTAGTTGTTGAGGGTTTTGGATTGGCCTTCATTAATGTTTTTCGTGAATCCTTTGTGCGTTCTATATCACTTGTTTCTTGTGTGGGTTTTACAATACCAAGGTTTTCTGCTAGTTTCGATTTGCTTTCAAAAAATTCTTTAAGATTCTTCTCCACTCGAAGTTGAACTTTAGACAGCTTACCTAACTTTATAATTGGTCGTTTAATAGCACGTTTTTGTAAAGTAGACCTCGCTTGGCCAGTATTTACTTCTGCCGTTTTGATTTTGGGGTCTACAACAGCTTCCTCTGGAGTTGTATCTACATTTACCACACTTACTTCAGCATTAGACTTAATTCCAGCAACATTGTTCAGATTCGGCGCTTGTAAATCATTTGCTTTTAATATTAAATGGGTACTTCTAGCTTTTGTCACATTTTCACATACCTTTGGTTTAGTTGTTGAGGGTTTTGGATTGGCCTTCATTAATGTTTTTCGTGAATCCTTTGTGCATTCTATATCACTTGTTTCTTGTGTGGGTTTTACAATACCAAGGTTTTCTGCTAGTTTCGATTTGCTTTCAAAAAATTCTTTAAGATTCTTCTCCACTCGAAGTTGGTCTTTAGACAAGGCCTTTTCAAACTGCATACGGCGTGTGCTTTCATCTTTGCAACACCGAAAAGGGTCGTCATTAATAACCGACATGACCTTATCAGTCACTAGTTCTATTTCATCTAATGTTTCTTGCTTGGGTTTTACAAGCTGAATAGGACAAGATTTTTCATCTTTTCGACGCCGAACCGGGCCTTCGTTACTAAGCGACATGACCTTGTCAATCACTAGTCCTATGTCACTTACTGTTTCTTGCTTGGGTTTTACGAGTTGAATAGGACAAGAGTTTTCATCTTTGCGACCTTGAACCTGACCTTCTTTACTAAGGGACCAGACCTTGTCAATCACTAGTCCTATGTCACCTAATGTTTCTTGCTTGGGTTTTACAAATTGAATAGGAAAAGAGTTTTCATCTTTGCGACCTTGAACCGGACCTTCTTTACTAAGGGACCAGACCTTGTCAATCACTAGTCCTATGTCACCTAATGTTTCTTGTTTGGGTTTTACAAGTTGAATAGGATGAGAGTTTTCATCTTTGTGACCTTGAACAGGACCTTCTTTACTAAGGGACCAGACCTTGTCAATCACTAGTTCTATGTCACCTAATGTTTCTTGCTTGGGTTTTACAAGTTGAATAGGATGAGAGTTTTCATCTTTGCGACCCTGAACAGGACCTTCGTTTCGAAAGGGCATGACCTTGTCAATCACTAGTCCTATGTTACCCAATGTTCCTTGCTTGGGTTTTACAAGTTGAACAGGACAAGAGTTTTCATCCATGCGACCCTGAACCGGACCTTCGTTACTAAGCGACATGGCCTTGTCAATCACTAGTCCTATGTCACCTAATGGTTCTTGCTTGGGTTTTACAAGCTGAATAGGACGAGAGCTTTCATCTTTGCAACACTGATTATTAAACAAAGCCATCTCAAATTCACTTCTTATATTACCTCCTATATCTTGCTTCTTTTTTGCCTCGCTCCTGCCGCTCGGAGACGGATTTTCGTTTTCAAACAGGTTCACTGGAAACACTTTTACTAGGTCGGCTGCTGTTAGCTGGTTGGGTTTCAAAAACTTGACAACATCCATCTCTCTTGTGTACCTGCCTAAAAGTATTCAAAAACATTACAGCTACGATGTTACAGGGAAAAAGATAAGAACCGGAAATATTTGGATAATTTTAACAACAGATATTTATATCCTATAAAATAAATGCATTTTGAAAGTTAACAGAAAAAGTAATACGATCATAGCGGTTGTTTGCCCAAGTTATTTTCTGTCTTTACCAAATAGAGTACAATTACATTTACTCCCATACACAGTCCTACATTGATTTATTTTGTTCATTTTAGTTAATTCCAAGTTTATTTAAATCAACTGAAACACACTATTTAACTAAATAAAGAAAATAAACACATTTTTCACATTTTAAAAATGCTTATCTTATATTGTGATAATGATAATCTATGATATCAATAAATTTCTTTGTTCTACCCTTGCATGTATATAAAGAGTTCAGGATGAAGGGAATAAATTTAATAATAGAATCGTTCAGGCAGGTCGATTTCTAAATAGAATACAATAGAATATTTATTTATCATGTAGGACATACAGGTATGTGTATGAGCGTCACAGTGTATATATAATTCTTGAACGCCTAATATCTAATTATAAAATTCTTAATCTCTACACTAGACTAGGTATGAACATTACACAGTAAAGAACCAAGTAGAAAAATATTATATTTCTCTATTTATCCATGTTAAAAAAGAAATGAAAAAGTTATGACATAATCGACATTTAAAATGGCAACCTTTATTTCTGATAGTGTCACCTGAAAGAGCACATTTTTTTAGTAAATGAATCTACAGATATTATCGTGAACAGGGTGGAGTAGTTATGGAAGGAGCTCATGCAACCATCCAGGCAAGTTAAGGATAGGTGAGACCGTGAGGTAGTAAACAAGATGGTTTACCTTGGAACCCTCGCGGATAACACAAAAAACATTTCAATGGAGAATATAGATGGCAAGATCAGTAACTTTCCAGTTAAGCAAAGTTTGGTGTGGCAGGAATATTATGATGCCCAGTTAGATCAGACTTGCTAACCCTCTAGATTTCTCTACCTTTCTTTATGCCTCTGAGACATGGACTATTTGGGGACATTTGCTGCGAGCTCCCAGGGAAGCCCATTGCACCAAGAGGTCGATTATCCAAGAAATACGTCCGCCAAAGAGACTCTCCAGCATCATATTTTCGCGAATTCTCTCATTTTTTGGCCACGTCAACCGGAGAGAGGACAATATAGAAGGTTTGATTGTCCAAAGAAAATCAGGTGGTGCCACAAAAGAGCTAATGGGAAAGAGCTTCGAGGAGGCTGTACGCAAAACAGACAAACGCTATAGATGGTGTGAGTAAGAAGATATCGCATGTTACACATTAATTTTGAGGAAAAAAAAATTGTTTGATGTTTATGACAATTTATTTAAAATAAATACAGTACTTTAAATTAAATGCTCAAATTGTTTTCCGTATACTTTTTGACAATATCCAAGAAAGATGAAATACAAATTCATCAAACACCTTATGAATGGTTTTTATTAAGATTAATCCAATTTCGTACCTAATTCTGGTTTTTAAGTACCTACTCAATATTATTGGGTCTATTCAGCTAGACTCTGGATTTAAGGTAACCCCACAAAAAATAATCTAGAGAGGTTAGATCAGGAGATTTAGCTGGCTACTCTATTAGTCCTCATCTAATAATGTCGAGAGTAATACAATGGTCAGCTAGATCTCCCCTAGAACTATCCCTTATTTACTTATTATACTATTTCTTGTGGGTTTGCCTCAAATCCAAGATCTACCGGAACAAGACACAATAATGAGGAATTAAACGGCTGACTTAGGTACGAAATCCAAAAACACTTCACGTGTTTTAACTTAATTTATATTTTATCATGGATTCAAGAAGTAGATAAAAAATAAGCATTTAATTTAGTAGATAAAAAATAAGCATTTAATTTAAAGGACTCCGCACAATCCTTATGGAAAGTGGCCCTCAGTTAAACTGACTAAAACTTTTGTATGTTATAATTTACAACTCACTGATAAAAAGTTATCATGGACACAGGGTCTGAAAATTTATTGTTTTTTTTCTACGGTCGTTTGAAGCGGTTGAATTTCGCCATTACACGATGTCACAAAAACCACATTTTGTAATCTATTCTAACAATAATATGTTATTACTGAAGATTTTTTTTACAACGAATTGAACTCCATGGCTCAAATATAGCAAAAATACTGTTTTTGATCAAATTTGATGGAACATAACTTTTGAACAGAATGTCTTACGAAACCGTTATCTACTGTCAAATGAAGATTGTAAAATGTAGAAACACTTACAACACTTCTTCATAGAAACCGCTGCCTAAGGAATCACTACTTCAGTGAAAATAATTGCTCATAGAATTTTAATAATATAATATTTGATATTGTCTGACCCAAAAACCCATAAAACTCTTAGAGGTGTTTCAAAATCTCATGAGCTTTGACCTTATGTATGCGCAGAGGCATAATTTCGGCGATCGGCTCAATTACACAACTTCTTAAAAACATCAGATTTAGGATTTGCACTTTATCCTGAGCTGTCGTTGTTTACAGACCTCCATTCTAACGGCCCTTTGAGATTAATTTAGAAACTAGCGAATTTTTCGGGGGATTATTCATCTAACTTCAACAATATGTAAGTAAATCATTCTATTAAATTTCTGTGATAGCCGAGTCAATGTTTTCAAAATGTACTTATACGGAATAAACTCCGCCTTTTGCACATCTCGCGGTTCATAAGGTTCTGAAAGTACTCTACTCTCATACACACTGAATCACAATTTTATTTTATTAACCCCTTTAGTAATGTAGTAGGGGTGGTGGTGGGGGGTGGCAGATATTGTAAAAAAAATTAACAACTTGATTTCTAATATACAGGGTTTCTTACCGGAGACTGAATTGATCCATATAGAGAAAAGCATGTAGTCAAAAAACGCCAGCACATTTAAATTGCACCCACGAGGACTTTTTAAGTTTGTATATTATTTATGGAGAAGGTGATAAAGTTAGATCAAGAACGTGTAATAAATTTGCTACTCGATACCCACAAAAACAGAAACCATCACCAAACACTGTAAAACGGATATTGGATAATTTTAGAATATTTGGCTCTGTCAAGGCAGGAATTCAAAGGAGAATATGAGTACCAAATTGTCAGTCTATCTTAATTTTATTTTGTTAACTCCTTTAATAATGGAGTGGTGATGCTGGGGAGGTGGAAAGTGTCATAAAAAAATTTAAGTCCTTGGCTTCTAGTATATACACCAAATCCCAAGTTTCTGGAGTTTTACTAGTTTGCTTCACTTATTTACCCCAATTTCACCCCCAACCCTCCAACGGAATAGGCTCAAAATATAATCTAGATCTGGATCTCGTTATAATACATAAGTCCAAGTTTCAAATTAACTGAGACCTTTATTTTTAGTATAAACACCAAATCCCTAATTTCTGAACTCTTACTAGCTTGCTTCACTTATTTACCACTATTTCACCCTCAACCCTTCAAAGTGGGCTCAAAATGTAATCTAGTTACAGATATCATTATAATACATAGGTGTACCAAATTTGAAGTCAATTTCTTAAACCATTCAGGAGAAAACGTACACATAAAAAAAGTTACAAAGTGACTAACAGACAGAAATTTTTTTTTCTTTCAAATTTCAAATCTTGACGTTTCATGACATTGTAAAACTATTTCAAGAAAAACATTTTTAACATTTCTTTATGATTACTACTTCCAATCCACTATGTGGATATGGAAGTAAATGATGGTATTAACTTATCTTGAGTGATATTTACCTACGATGAAATCGCATATGTGACAAAAATCTATTGTGACAAAATCTAACTTCAGACATTCTTCAATTTAAAGATTGGTCCCCTCTTAAACCTTTTCTCCATTAAACAATGCATCAGATATAACCATAGTATAAAACTGATGCATTGTTAAAAGGAAAAAAGGGATAAAGAATCCAGAAAAGGAAAGGACTTAAATGTATTTAGCCAAGTCCACACTTGTACACTTTCGTCTTCAACTTCGTTCTTAAGTTTCAATTTCATTTTCAACGTTGCAAAATGTAGTGCATGCTTTAGATTAAATGCGTTGGACGCAAGCCTTTAATAGGGTCGTTGACCATTTTTTAAAAATTTTATATTCAAGTAATTTATACAATTTTATTTGACCTGTGTTTTTTTATTTTACATTCCAAATTCATTTTAATAGTGAAATTAATTATTTAAGTTACGAAATTTTAAATTGGCGCTTATGGTGACGTCAGATGTGAGTATGTGCAGTTAACAAATAGAGGAATAATCGACAGTCGTCGTTCGTTTACTGTTATATAACACAGAGTAGTGTGGTTATAGTATCGACGTGAGTCATTTTGATTTGATTTGATTTTTTGATTTGATTTGATTTTTTGATTTGATTTGCCAGCGTAAGGTGGGCATTGCTGCCAATTCCGGTGCAGGGAGATTTGTTCCACCACGCAGCCCGATCGCCCACCGATCATCCCACCGTGTGCCAGAACAAACCCCCAGTGCTTTTATATACCGCCGGACCAGCTGCATACGCTGGATTGGACATTGGACATGCTTGTTGTCAGCAGCGAGAGCCGCATGACGCATGGGGTAGGAGTATAGGATGGAGCGTGTAGGTGTTTGTGAGATGTTTCTTCTTGTTTTCCTTCTGTCTTCATCGGATGGAAAGTGTAGGCGCTTGTGAGATGCTTCTTTTAGGTTTTCGTGCTTCTTTTTACTTTCAGGTTTTTGTGATATGCTTCTTCTTAGTTTCTGTCTGTGATCATCTTCTCTCCTATTCTACTTCTGAGTTTTCTGTTTCTTCTGTTTCTGAGTCTGGCAGTGTGTATATCCTTGATATTTCTTTATTGTATTCCATTTTTTGTTGTGCAAACTTTTCCCAGTGTGTATAATCCTTTCCTAGCTTATTCATAATTCTCTCGATTGTTGTAATCCATGTGTAGCATGGCCTCCCTATTTTCAGTTTGTTGCTGTTCATTCGCAGCGCTTTCTTCAGTAGGTGTGTCGTGTCCCGTCTTTGGACATGTCTCCAGTATTTCATTGCGTATGATTCTATTCTTTTGATTATTGTTCTTCCCTCTAGTAATGTTGACGTTTTCTGTCGTTTTTGTGGTTTTCCTGTTTTTGCTAGCAGTTGGATAATGTCCCTTTCAGCTCTTCTCAGGCTTCTTCGGTTGGCCTTTATCGTTGCTGCGTTTTTGACTCCATATATCATCATAGTAGGCATTATGATGGTCGTGTATACCTTTTTGGTTAGGCACCATGGTGGTTTGTTGTCCTCAATGAAGGGTAGTAGAGCTCTTGTGACTCTGTAGGCTGTTTTGACTTGGTCCAGGACTGTGGTGAATAGTCGGGGGGATAGGGGACATCCTTGTTTGACTCCTATATTCTTCATTTTTGATTCCGTCGTCTGTCCAAACCATTGTATTGCAGTTTTTTCGTGTAGGCATGCTTTTATTATTCTGTTTATTAAGTATTGCGGTACTCCCCTGTTGAGCAAAGTGTTGACTATAGCCTCATGCCTTATAGTATCAAATGCCTTTTGGAGGTCAATTGAGACTATATATAGTTTTGTTCCTTCTTTCCACTTTTCTTCCAGGATCCGTCTGGTGGTGTACATGTGGTCGTCTGTCGATATACCCTTGATAAATGCCGTTTGATAATCTGGTAGTTCGCCGATGTATTTTTCCATTTCTCTGAGGAGGAATTGTGCGTAGTATTTATACCCTACACTGCTGAGTGTTATTCTTCTGTAATCGTTCACGTTTTGTGGTGATTTGATTTTAGGGAGCGGTATCTGTATGGTTGTATTCCATTCCTCAGGCAGGGGTGTGGTTTCCGTCCATGCGTTGGTGATGATTTCTAGGATTAGCTGTTTTATGTTGTCCGGTCCATAGTATACTAGTTCGTTATTTATTTTATCTATTCCCGGGGCCGTGTTTCTTTTAGCTCTGGCCATTATTTCTAGTAGTTCGTCTTTTGACGGTGGCTTTCCCAGAGGCCAGTGGTCCATTTCTTGTATTGGTTCTATTTGACTTCTCTCTGCGTTTCCTTCTTCTAGTTTCCTGACCCAATGCTGCAGTGGTATGTATTTTCTTGACTGCGTATTGTTGTTTCTCCTGTATGTTTTGGGGTGTCTAAAGGTTTGGTTTAATCTCTGTCCTGCTGGAGTGGATTCTATGTTTTCGAAGAATTCCCTGCATTTTTTTTTTTCTGTTCGTGCCTCCTCTCTGTGTCTCTTCTTTCTTTCCTCGCTTCTATTATCTTTTTGTCTATGTTTGGTGTATATTGTTTTCCTGTGGCCTTTATTTTCTTTAGTTTTTCGTAATTTCTTTTCGTGTCTTTTCTTTTTGGGCTCATAGGGGATTTGTTCCTTTTCAACGTTTTCCTCGCCGCTATTTTGATTTTGACCAATTTAGTTCCTTTCCTGTTAACTGTTTTTCTATCTCCTCCTGGTATTTCTTTTTTATTCCTTTGTTTTGTAGCAGTGAGATGTTCCATGTGTCATTTGCTGTTTTGTTGTATCTTTTTTTTCTTTTTTTCTTCTTGTTTCTTTATTACTAGTGTTCCATATAATATTTTGTGATCTGTTTTGACGTTTGTTGCTTGTTTTGCCTTCATATTTTTGACCCTGTCCCTTATTTTTCTATCCACTAGGATATGGTCTATTTGAGGGTTGATGTTTCCTTTATTCCAGGTATTAAGGCAGGTTAGGTTCTTGCTCCATGTGTTTCTAACTGTTAGATCTAACAGATGTATCAAGTTTTTTTAGCAAGCTTCCATTATCGTTTGTCCATGTGTGAAGTAAGGTTTTTCCTATGATATTCTTGTCTTCATGTGTTTGGTCGTCCTTTCCTATATGCGCGTTGAAGTCTCCTAGTATTATTGTGTTCATTTTTCTATTCCTATTTCTTCTAGTCTCTTGGGTAATCTGCCTGAATACTCGTCCTGCCCGTTTGTCGGTGGGCACATGTACTCCTAGTATGCATATGTTTTCCTTTCCAATTTGTAAGTCTGCCATGGTTATGTTTTCGTTTACTTTTCTTGTCTTTATCTGGATAGGGGTGTTCCGTCTTATTGCCCATGCGACTCCTCTGCTGGTTTTTTCTTTGTCCCCTCCACTTAGATGCCATTTGTAGTTTTGAGTAACTGCAGTTCCGTCTATCGTGTGTGTCTCTTGTATGCATGCAACGTGTATGTGTTCCATCATAAGAACCTTATCGATTTTTTCTCTTTTCTCTCTCGTTATGCATCCTCTGACATTCCATGTCGCCAGAATGATGTCATCGTGTTGTAATTCTTGACTGTTGGCTTCCTCTGTTCTTTGTGATATTTGGTACATGTTTATGTGCGTTGCTTCCTCTAATTCTGGGCGGGGTGTTATAGCCCCAGTTCGAGCGTATGTTTCTTCTGGTTGTTCTGCTTCATGTTTTTCTTGTGCAATAATCGCGCTATCGTAGTGATTTCTTTCGTTTCAGTGCTTCCTATATACTATCTCTAGTGGTGTGTTCTCTCTTCCCTGTTGGTTAGTAAGATGGAAGATTATATGCTCTCCTTCTTCTTGATGTACTATTATTGTCCTGTTTTTCATATTTGTTGTTACTGCAATTGTTTCCTACCCCCCCCCAAAAACCTTCTCTTCTCAGATCTCGAATGAATGCATTTATTTTTCCCGTATTAGAGTTGTATCTATTGTAACGGGGTGCTAGTTCATGGATGGATGCCTGCATGAATGGCATGAAATGGTCTAAGTGATTTTCGATATAGTCAGCTACTTGTTTTCGTAGGGTTTTCGTCGCATTGGTATGTGCCTGTGATGTTATATTTTCTCCCTCCAGTTGGTGGTTTAAGTAAGTATGTAAATGATTTTCTATTAATAATACACTGTTGCAGATATGTTTTAAAATAGAAAATAAAATTTGAAATTTTTAGGTTATAATTTAATGAAAAATCAACACAATGTAAACAGCAAATCTACCGAGCACTACCGCCAACATGATAGAGAAAATATAAAAATCTCTAAAATTGAATTCTCATTACATACGTCATCATTTACCGCCTTGTTATTTTTAAAACCAATTTTTTCTTGCATGTGATTATTAGGACTTTCTTTAATATGATATATGAAATATATATTTAGTACATTTTTTCATGTTATATTTTATAAATTTTGTTGAAGGAAACGACCCTATTATTATCTACACCTTTACGCTAAAATATCAATCACTTTCTATTTTTAGCAGTGAAGGCGGTGTTGTTTTACAATGGATGTTAATGCTGTTATGTTAGCAGGTACAATCGCTGCAATTTTAGTGCTGCAAAAATCAAGAAAAAGACAGAAATAAAACATTCAGGCAATCGATAAGGCAATCAACATGGACTTAAATGTGAAACAAGGAGAGTCAGTCATACTTGTCTTCTGCTCCTATACCTGCTCTTTTTTCCTATAACTTTCCTCAATGTAGGCTTTTAATTTTGTTTTCCACATTCCTCACAGTTGTTATTTTTTATTGCTAAAACAATGTAAACATCATTTCTTTTAATCTTACTGGTATATTTATTGTCCTCTATGTCCTATAAATCATTATGTGATTAATAAAGGACAGTGTCTGTCACGGCGACAATCTGAGTAAAAAACGTAAACTGAAAACAACAAAAAGAGAATGAAACTTTTCCGATAAAACGCTGAAAGTGCATGGTAAATTGAACAGAAACACACTGTTAATGGAAGGACATGCACTCTTCAACTGACTTAAGGCATGCATTTGGGCATTCGTGTATGCATCACATGCGCTATATGCATGCGTGGTAACGCATGGGATCTAACTCATGTAAGCGAACAAGTGTGGACAAAGCTTTTCACACACAGATGTAATATTATAAACAATTATATATTATTATAAAATCATTAATTCGATGAATGCCTGAATTTGGATTTTGTTTGATATTCAGCATTCACACTCATCGTAAAGAAACATCCCTCAAATATTACAACACCCACCATTTTCTAAAACGAATAATCATTATTTGACGCATGATGACAATTTTGTAAAGTTATGCTACATCAAAGTGGGTCAAAAACAGCATTTTTGCAAAGTCTGAGCCTAAATATCCCAAAAGTGGTAGTGGAGCATTTTTATGAACGGGGTTCAATTTGTCGTAGACAAATAACTTATTGTTCATAGAACAGAAGAAGTCTTTCTTTTTGAACATTGTGTAAAGGCACAATGCGAACGCTTCAAAACTATCTATTTTCGGGTCTTATGGCAATGACAACTTTTATTCGGTGAGTCGTATGCTATGACATACTAAATTGTGCGGCATCCTTTATTTAATCGACTGTGTGACATCGTAGCTCCAAGATGGTTAAACCAATTTCAAAGTGGTTTCAATTTCAAAAGCTGGTATTTGTGAAATGGTTCTTAGCCACGTTTGGTAAAATCGGGTATGCTGTCAGTAGTTTTTAAAATTCTTAATTTAAATATTTAAGTTTCCTCGAAAACAAAAACTTAACAGTGAAAATAAACAATATCATGTCTCAAGAATTTTATTACTATTATCATTCTTATTATTATTACATTAAGTTAGGTAGGGAAGCTGTTTAAACTTTTAATTAGCACAGAGTATTAATGAGTTTGTCGAGACTGCGTATGACACTTTACAGTTGAACAGGGAGTCCCACAGGGTCCTCACTATCTCCACTATTATGTAACATTTATTGTTACGACATAAATCAATTCGCTGAAATCGCAATTATTTTAATTCAATCACGCATTATCTATTAATTCTCACTCTGTCGAAACAAGTAATCACCAAATTCATTCAGTAACCAATGTCAAATATTTGGGGGTTTATTTAGATAATAAATTGAACTTCAACATGCATTCTAAAATGGCAAAGAAAAAATGCATATTCAGAGCGAAATATTTTAGAGTAATAATGTCAAAAATAAGAGAATAAAAACCGCAGCTGCTGCCAAAATATACAAAATTATTTGTAGACTAGAATATGGATATATGTCATACAGCAGAAATCCAGGTAAAAAAGAAATTTAAAGACTGCTGAAACAACTTGAACTAAAGAAAATTACAAAGATTCGGCACCTCCACAACCCTTTACACAACCCTCCTGATGCTCTTTTGTATGATTTGGTGCAAACACTTCCTAGCGAGGATAGAATACAACTTCTCAACGAAAAATTTGCACAGAGAATCCACGACACTGAAGTAATGCAACCTCTCATAATTTCTTTTTTTTTGTTGCATGCGTTTTAAAAATGTAAATTAGCATCAAAGTTCGGTCTATGGCTCTTTAAACCCTTGAAATAATGACGTAGAGCGGGCAACGCCGAATGTCTCTGAAAATAGTCGGAAATTACCCATCTATCTGTGCTCGTCCCTGTCGTTCAAAAACCTGGCGGCCGAACGTGGACCATGACCTAGGCCGGTGTGTCGATCAATAATCTGGCACAATTTATGACGTAGCAGGGGCAAAGGAATTCTGCTGATGGCTTGCTTTATTTTAAAGTGGTGTGGTTTAAATTTTGAACAATAGTTTGGTCAATGCATTTAACACAGGGTATTCACAAACCCACAGTTACACTTTCCCAACAAAATCAGCCTCAATTTCGATATAGTACAACGACCCCATTACTCGAAACAGCAGTACACTCAGATTCATATATCCGGAAAGATCAATTTTTAACCAGATGCTATTGATGTCGCAGGAGTACTGAAGTACTGCCTCAGATTGGCTTTTTTTACAATTATTTATGTAATTAACCTTTTGTTTCCCTCCATATTTTCTATACAAAATATTAAATATGATATTATTATTTCCTTGGCTGAATGATCTAGGTCGATGGCCTTTTGATAATATTGTATTATTACATTGTATCTTAATGCTATCAATAGAGAACTTTTATTATTATTTTAATTTTATTCATGAAATTGTTGTAAAATACTATATCTGTAGCTCCATATGTAGGAAAATTCAAATGGAGATTGCTATTTAAAAAAATGTCGATTACATTGCTTATAACTTTTTCAAACATTTTTGGAGAAAGTATTTTGGAACTTGAATAATATTTAAAAATCGACCACTCTGAGTGATGTAACAATTTTATCAATTCCTCTCATCGTAAATTCACTTTTTTGTTAATATACTTTTTTTAAATAACATCGAAATGTTTAGGACTAGTTACAATACGGCATTAGGACTCAGCACAAACTATAGGGAAATTGGGTTTCGGTAGAATCTTCTGAATTTTTGGTATATTGTAGCTTTTGTCATCCTGAACAAAAGTCTCCATGGCCACGAAGCTCCGTATTCAGTATTTTGGCTCCTATGGAGCACCAAACCTCCATAGCTCTATCATAAGTTACTACTTTGAGTAGTTTTATATCATTTTTATAACTCATATTTTGATTAAAATCAATGTATAACTTTATGTTTTTGAGGTTGCTGAATTCAAATCTGATGTCAAAAAGACAATATTGACAGATGGCAGCTATCAACTAGCTGTCAAATAGCAAGGAACTATTGAAAAAGTTAAAATCAAAGTATAGCTTTATGTTTTTGAGGTTGCTGAATTCAAATCTAATGTCAAATAGACGATAAGTTAAAATCAATATATAACTTCATGTTTTTGAAGTTGCTGAATTCAGACCTCATGTCAAATAGACGATATTGACAGATGGCAGCTGTTAACTAGAGATGTGTCATTCGTGAATGATTCGATCTTCGGAATTCGATCACCTGAAAGTATTGAATGATAAATCTTTTTGCGGCAAACGATTCGGTCAATCGTGGATTTTAACATTGTCCGCTTTCGTCTCGCCTAGATGAATGATTGGTTCGTTTAGAGTATTGACTGAATGAGAGAGAATAGTGAATGTGAACGACCACCGAAGATCGAACCAACTGGACCAACAACCGAAAATTTTATTTTCATTTTAGCACATAAGAAGTAGAAGTAAGTGAGCAATAAATATAGATTTTAATGAATGTAAATCAAACATGTATATACCTAAAAAGAAAATTAATATAAATCCTAATCATGTTTGCAAGATACACGATTTCCGACACAGTGAATAAAAAAACTAAAATTTCTTATTTCACGAAATAAATTATTGGGTCAATTGTAATTCACTTCACTCAAAGAAAGTTCCTTAATCCAAAATGCGGCTAATATTTCTAAATGAGGTAATGTATACATTACTATACTTATACCAATATACAAAAATTAGGTAATTTCATATTAAATAAAAAAATGTGTAAGTTATTGTGATTTGCAAAATACCTAAATAATATTTTCTAATCATGATAGAAGCGAATAAATAAAAGAAATTATATAAACATTCGATGTTTGACAAAAACGTATATATTATTCTTCGAGAATTATAGTATATACCTACATAATTGAGATATAATAAAGCAAAAAGAATGGTGGATTCAGCATTTAGCGACAAACAAAATAAACAATAATAATTGTGCTCGGGCCGTCACACTTCACGACGAGCCAAACTCTACAACTCAAAATTCTACTCTACTAATGAGTTTTTACCTGAATGAATTGTAAGTATTTTCGAATGATGAAATCTAATCAGTCAGAGAGTGAGTTAAGGGTAAAGGCGCACAATACTGTGCATTCAATCATTTCCAATTTCAATATTGCTTAGTTAACGACTGGGCTAGAACGATCGAATGATAGATATAAAAGATTCGATCTTTTTGGTTATCAATCACTGATCGATCGAATCCTTGTAAAATGAACGAATGACACAACTCTACTGTTAACTGGCTGTCAAATCAAATAGTAAGGAATATACTTGGGAATATATATGTAAGTACAGCTATTGCTATTTGACAACCAGTTACCACAGATACCAACCATCAAAAGCATCTATTTGACGTGAAATCTGAATTCAGCAACCTCAAAAACACAAAGTTATACATCGATTTTAACTTTCAATAGTTCCTTGTTATTCAACAGCTAATCAACAGCTGCCAACTGTTAATACCGTCTATTTGACATCAGATTTGAATTTAGCAACTTCAAGAACATAAAGTTATACATTGATTTTAACTTTTTCAATAGTTCCTTATTATTTGACAGCTAGTTAACGCTGTCAATATTGTCTATTTGACATCAAATTTAAATTCAACAACTTCAAAAACATAAAGTTATACATTGATTTTTACTTTTTTTATAGTTATAGCTGACTGGCAGCTGTCAACTGTCGTCTATTTGACATTAGACTTGAATTTAGCAACTTCAAAAACAAAAAGTTAGGTATTTCAATAATCAAAATATGCGTTGTAAAAATATTATAAAACTACTCAAAGTAGTAACCTATGATGGAGCTTTGGTGCTCCATAGGAGCCAAAATACTAGAGATGGGAAAGCGGTTCCACTTATGTCACGTTACAAACGCGATCGCTCCAGAAAAATACCGCGACAACACGATTTTGTAACGACAGAAACGAGATGATTCGATTAGTTCCATGGAACGCAACGCGATTAGAAGAGATTACGTTTGCCGCGTAGCGTTGCGTTGTTCGATTTCAGTTATTTTGGAGAGTAACGTAACCTATTCAGTCCTTCAGTCGCCTAGTCGCATTGGCAATGCATAGAAAGCATATTAGTTTCTATTTATATATATGGGTTCTTACATTTTTTTATTAATAAGCGGTTCCACTTATGTCACGTTACAAACGCGATCGCTCCAGAAAAATACCGCGACAACACGATTTTGTAACGACAGAAACGAGATGATTCGATTAGTTCCATGGAACGCAACGCGATTAGAAGAGATTACGTTTGCCGCGTAGCGTTGCGTTGTTCGATTTCAGTTATTTTGGAGAGTAACGTAACCTATTCAGTCGTTCAGTCGCCTAGTCGCATTGGCAATGCATAGAAAGCATATTAGTTTCTATTTATATATATGGGTTCTTACATTTTTTTATTAAATGGTAGACACCAATAAAGATATATGTATTTGTTATAATAAGACTAGTATTATGTTGAAGGTATAGATAACATATAAATATTTTGAACTTGGTTATATATTTATAAAACCACAACTTGGGTTTGGGTGCGATACACTAAGTGGTTTAGCCAAGGGCATTCTTGTAACTTTTGATCGGGTCAATGGATTATTTTCAAATCTGGTGTAGATATGAAAAAGAATTTAATTATGTGATGTAAAAAAACCAAAACTGCCGACTTCCGGTTACAATGTAATTTACATGAAAATCCGATTTTCAAATGGGATAACCTGTATATTTTTGTACATTTCAAACCAAAATAATACATATAATTCAATCTTCAGATGTCAGAGTAACCGATTACGCTAGCCGGTTGCAGCGACAAAGCAGGTCAGTTGTACCACGTGCAGTCGTTACTTGGCAAGAGTGATAATGCTCTTTGCGAGTAACCGGTTATTTTGGTATTTCGTAGCGTGGCGGTACGTTATCTAAAAATACCTCGACAAAACAACGTTACATAGATAACGACCCATCTCTACAAAATACCGAATATGGAGCATCGTGACCCCACGGAGACTTTTGATCAGGATGACAAAAGCTACAATATCCCAAAAATTCAAACGATTCTACTGAAACCCAATTTCCACAAGGTTTGGACCCTGCGTCCTTTGCTGATTTTTTTTAAAATTATCTTATATTTTAACACTATATACATTCACAACTATTAAAAAATTTTTGTGTCTCAGTTTGCTTGCATACTACTATGATTGTTCCTTTGACTTGTGTAAGTACGTTTGTATTTTTAACATCAATAAACTATATCTATCTATCTATCATAATTTTGAACTGCACTTACGCTTATTCCCGCTGAAGACATAAGGATTGGCTTCTAAAAGAGCTCTAAGAAGCTCAGGCATAGATTCCTGCTGTTCAAACCTAGAGTCTGTTCCAGCATAATTATCTTTTACTTCTCTAAAAAACAAGTACATATGTAAATATTGTTTAAATACTAAAATATTTAAAATTACTCACATATGCTCGGCAGAGGTCTTCTCTAATGAAGAAACCAACTGCGGTACCAATACTTCGTCCCTCACACCAAGTAAATTTTGTGCCTCTTCTGCTACCCTCGGGTGAAATAGCAATGATTTATTACTTAGAGTCTGAGGCGAAGGTGTTGGTAGAGGCATTTCGGGGAGCACTGGAAAATAAATTACTTTTTACTTTATAAAATAAATAAATAAATAAATATTATTATTATTATTCTAATTTTAATTAAGAGCTTTTAAGATATGGTAAAAGTCATTTGTATTTTGTAAATAAGGAATTCATTATAAAAGTCATCATTTCACATATTTAAGTAAAGGGTGCCCGCTACGCTACCTGGCACAGCTGTATGTATATATATTTCGATAAATATTTTTAAGTCATGAGTGACTTTTTTATTTATTTAATTCACGGGTTAACCCATTTACACATTACAATTGCATGGAGACATGCTTAAATGACTATTAATAAATTAATTACAAAAATAGAACAAAACAACAAATAAACATACACTTTAAATACGACAATGAGAGTATATAGAACAACATAAATAACGGGACAGATCATGGGGGTATATATCCTTAATTATAAGCAAACAAGTTATCCGTAAGCTATCCATAATAATTACATCTCAAGTGCCTTTTTAAATTATCGACTGAGATATTGAAGAAATCTACTTGAGTATTGTTAGCATTTTTTACAATTCTACTTATGCCTAAATTGGTACCATATAAGGTTCGGTGATTCTGTATGGAGAACATATACGTTTCTCTTAAATGTCTCTGTGGAGCATAGAAGTCTATTGTAGAAAGTAATTCTGGAGAGTCAATAATGCTACTACTAATCTTGAATGCCAAGACAATATCTGCGTTGATTCTTCGTTGCTTCAAGGTACAAAGATATAAGTTATGTAAAATTTGATTATAATTAATATCTTCAGTAGCAATGTTGGTCTTATATGCAGCATAGCGTAAGAATCTTTTTTGCACTCTTTCTATTTTAGCTATATGTGTTTAAAAATATGGAGACCATATAACTGAACAGTTTTCTAAATGAGTTCTTACTAATGAAATATATGATTTTATTGCAGCTATATTTCTAAAGTCTTTAGTATGTCTTTTAATAAAACCTAGCATTTTTAGAGATTTATTGCATATTAAGTCAATGTGATACACAAATGTCTTGTAAACAATAACAATAGTACAGCTAGCTCATTATATTTATCTTAACACATTCGCGGACACTCATTTTTATTGATATATGCCTAACGTGACACTGCCGGCATAAGCCGCATCACTCACAGTGCCCCTAGGGACACTGATGTTATATGCCGCAAAAACTTAGTGCGCTCTAGATACGCTTGTCGGCATATCATGTAAATTTTACATATAGTAAGGTATGAAGTGTCCCACTAGGCACCTTGGGTAAAAAAATAATGACAAAATTCCTAATAGTTTGTTTGTGATGAAAGAATTTGATCAGGCGATCTAGGGACCATGTTTGGCGCGTTTCTGTCTGATTCCTATGCATATTTTATAATTTATTCATGTGTGAAATGGAAGAGAAGCGAGAAAAGCAACTACTTCGTTGGTATGAAGAGCTTGAAAGTGAGGACGAAGATTCCGACAGGTAAAAGGGCACGATACGTACAATACAGATGATTCCATAGGGGATCCAAAATACACGTTTATATATTGTAGTGATGATGATTAAGTAGTTGTAATTTCATTTATTAAAAGTTTTTATACTAATATCAAGTGTTTTTATTTTTTTTTACATTCGGCATATGACGGCATATCAGAAAATTCTGATTTTAAAGCTATCTGTTGCTTTTCTTTATGTATACTAATAATGATTTTAATCATGGTGTCAATTTCAGCACATCTCAATATTTTTAATTGCCCTGCTGGAGCGAAGGACAATGACGTGATATGACATCAGTGTCCGTCAACGTGTAAAAAAATTTGTCAGCATCCTTAGCAGCATTACTAACATGCAGGAAATTAGCGTTAATAATGATAAAATAAAGCTATGACAGTTTAGTCACTGCCATTACTTAGTGGTCATTACGTTATTTCCCGTTATTTATCGTTATCCACGTTATTTAAAATTATAATGTTAAATTCATCTTTAAAAATTATATTCAGGAGTACAAATGATAAAAAAGTATTTTTTCAGAAAAATCTAACAAATCATATAATACTTTTTATTTACTAGCGGTAAAGCAGCATGAAAAATTCTGTATATAGTGACTTCATCGATTAATTTAAGTAGTGTTTTTTTGCACGTCCTCTATACACAATATAACACAGTGCTTCGCCCCACTTCGATTTATTAAATATCTCAACAGTTTTCTTATAAAAGTTTTCTAATAGGCACGTACATCAAAACTGCAGCTCATCACTTAAATCTGAATAATAGTGCTCAGTGGATTTTTTGATATACTGAACAATATTTTGTATATTTTAGAACTTCACATATTGATAATATTAACAAACATTATTTAAGTTACAGGAAAATGTTACAATACTATCTTCACACATCCGAGCGTATTCTTGATATGAAACAAAATATAACCTTAATGTATTCAGGGAAGAAGTGGAAAACACGACGAAATCTAACAAAGGAATCTAATCAAAAGACGCATGTATTTTAATAATTATGTCATTCACATATTCCAAATTATTTTCTATTACTTTGGTATTGACAACTTTTGATGATTCCACTGTGATAAAAATATAGGTCAAGTTATAATTACAATTTACGACATCTTTTTTGTAATAATGAGAACTACATCTGTGCGAGGTTCCAACCTATTTTGGAATAACAATACATATATCTGCCATGGTGTCTTTGTGTGTCTCTGAGGTGACCGTTAACCCCTTTTATGCAACTCAGAACACGGATTAACAGAATTCATCCATATTTATGACAGCAGATAATATCTATTGACAATAGATACAACTTTGTATAATTTTCCCACTGTGCGAGATTGAGTACATTCATGTCGATTATAATATGAACATTTCAATAAATCAAAATGTGGTTATAACCTCTTTAACAATGTAAGTATATTCACTGATAACATAATACAAGTTATTTACACTAATTCGTGTGCAGTATACTTATTTCAAGATTACTGTAAAATTATATATCGGTGTTTACCAAATGAATTATTAATTAGGACTACAAAACTAACATTGTAAGGTGTTATAATTGCCGATGGCAATTCTTATTACATACCAGTAAGGTATGGTAGGTAAGTAATCGGTGTTTGAATATGTTTACGAATACTTACAGTCTGTTAAACTCGCTACACCCGCTAATGTGGTGATGGGAACACTCGGAACTCCCGGATCCATCTCCACAATAAGATTCTTTCTTTATCCAAAAACCATGATTAAATAAGGTACCATAACCATTATTATTAGTAAAATGATGTCACTATCTGCAGTATCACATAAACTTTTGTGATTGTTGTCCTTTGCAGTTCTAACCTAACCTAACACTATTAATAAGTAACTAATTGAAAAAAGAATAACTAATTAGTAATCAAACTAATAGCACTCCAAACACTTGTTTACTGCGAGAATATAAACAATATTAACGTTCTTTTTTGCAGGAAAACAACTGCAAGTGACATAACTGTCAACACCATCTTAGATGACATTTGACGTAAAGAAGGAAATTAAGAAATAATCAACAAAATGCATTTTCTGTTCACTTCAATCCAAATTTAAGCATTCCTTCACTTTACCAAACACTTATTTTGTTGTACGTATTGCCAGCAATAGAATGCATTATTGAGGTAAATGAGTTTGTTTTCGGATGCTTCCGCAACGATTCCATCCGAACTTAGGTTTTCGTATTTCACTGGTCACCGTCTAGTCCTACATATTCGTAACTTATCCATTATGATTCCAAAATATCAGTTTCACTTAATAATAACACACATTTTTATCTTCAAATTAATGCAATCGAATGGCGACGTTCTTTCTAAACAGACAGTTGATTGGGGAGGCAAACTCCAGTTAACCAGTTTTTCACTTCTCGATCGGTAACAGTTCATGTATTTCTTTCGAGATGACGTACATTTCCCGCGTTTCTCCAATTATTTAAATGTTGCTCTGGCTCTACTCAGATTATAGTGTCATTTTATTAAAATACATAAATCGACATAAATACCTAGATTGTTGCTGATCGTTTACCACAAAGCTTTTAACTTCAAGTTCCAAATTTAATTCATTCCAATTTTAGAATTTGAAACATCAGTATTATATATACACGAATGAACAGTTAGCTAATAATTACTTTTACTTTGTGAAAATGACAGTACTAGTCCGCTAAGAATAATAAAGTAAGCGTTGGTGTATCTAAGAGCGCGTCTATTTCTGTTTCTTTGTTACGAAAGAAATATTAAGAGCATATAGAATTAATTCGTCTTACAAGATCTTGTCTCACTCACTAGCAGTTTCCTATTATTTTACAAAGAAAATAAGTGTGATTTGATTTTAGATGTGATTGAGTATTTTTATATATTTATTCATTTAAAAAACGTGGGGCTATGAAGGTAAATAAAGGAGTAAGGGAGGTCAAACTGGTGCTGTAAACATGCAGCCACAATTTCCGTATAACTGGTGGCGCCACTAGAGAGACCTTATACCAAAGATTAGAGAATTAATAGGATAAGACAGTCAGGCGGCGAAGACGAAATAGACGAAGACAGTTGTGAACTCCAAATTACAGGGACACGACTTGCAGCGGAAACGGTTTCGGGATTTGTAGGGTATGTACCATATACGTATTAACTATATACTGGTAACACGCTATAAGCCACTATGTACGGAATTGAGGCTAGAGAAGGAGATAGTTTTCCATCTCTATGGAGGACTTTGGATCCAACGCGCACGCTCCGACGACACATCGCGCTTTTGTAATAGGCCAGTGGCCATGTGGCCAATTTCTCCGATTAGATTGTGACCATTTGCCTTCTATATTCAGTTGAACGGTCACAATCTCGCGTCACTAAAGCATGCGCACCATACCCAAAGTCCTCTTAAAGGATAGAGAGACAGGCTTTCCTTGGCGTCAATTTACGAACGAAACTCATAAGGTTTGTTCATTTGTTGATTTAAAGCAGCTTCAAGCAGTTAAATAAAGATAGTGCTGTCACAAATAATGTGAGTATGAGAGAGATAACGTGTTTCAAAGTTGCTATAAATCAACACAAATGAACAAACTGAATGTATATATAGTTAATATGTATATGGTACGCACTAAAGCAATAGGCCTTTTCAAGGCTATTTCATCATTGTCGCGCGCATGCTCTGGTGCCATGTTTTTTGCGGGAAATATGAGACTTTCGGACACTTTTTAGCAAAATGGCTGGGCAGGTATCAGTTTTGAACATTAATTTAAACGAAAGTGTGATTAGCGGCGCAAAATTAGTGCACAAAGTTGTGGAAGAACACACTTGCGCTCAATTAAGGCGCTGGATCAAGTGCTATGACAGTAAAGTGAGTGAAAGCAAGAAAAGAACTGGTTGCAAGGTTAGGATTCAACTGTCAACACATCAGCTTTTATACAAGTGCATTAAGTGTTAAGTTAACAACATGTGAATGTTGAAGAGTTGACGATATTCTTCCTTCGAAATGAAGAGAACAAATGTATGTATCTTTATTAACATCGTCTATCGACGAAAATCTTCCATCACCACGTCGGCGAGCTTTCACTCACGACTCGTATTTCCCACACTGTTGGCAATGTCTTGCATGTTTTTTTCTTGAGCATTTAATACATTTTATGTACTCAGCACACGGCTTAAGGAATGGCAGAAAATAATAAAAACAGTTTCTGAAATATTTGGAGCGAAAATCGCTGTTACACACGCCAAAACAACACCGTTTATTAGCTCCTTTGCCCATAGCTCCCTGTTTTCAAATTTTTCAAATAAACTATATACGATATCACACTACTTATATTCAGAATATTAGCAACATATTCATCATTATTTCTTTAAAAAACGTAATTGTATATAAAATTCAATGTTGACATGCAAAATCTGTCCGAAAAACATGGTGGAACTCAACGCATGCGCACAAAAATTCTCTATGATGAAAAGGCCTATTTGACTAGGCTGGCTAAAGGACAGGTTATTCTCATTAGAATCAGCAAATGCTACGTCACATGTAGACCTCAATGACAGCCACATGTAGCTGTTTTTCTTCATTTTATAAAAAAAAAAAGTTCAAAATTATTCTATCAATGAAAAATTCTATCCTAACTAAATAGATACCTGACAAGAACATAAGAATATTTCATGTGACGCATGTTACGAAGCAACATGTTTCTTTAGTGACCTGGGGGTCAATTCTCGAAATTATTCCTATGGGAAATGATAATTTTGGAACGTGCAAATTGTATTCTTGACTGATCCTATGAGATTGTTTTCCATTCAAATCAGTGGAATTACTTCACCTGATCATTTCCAGCAGAAAATAATATCATAGGACTAGTCAAGGATACAATTTACACGTTCCAAAAATCTTATTTCCCATAGGAATAATTTCGAGAATTGACCCCCTGGGGTTCTGGCTGTCAGCTGAGTTCGGTCGTTCTATTAGGACAGTGTTGTCGATTTTTCACTATTGGCCACTGTTTCTAATGTTACCTTCTCCGTATGATTGTCACATTGTGGCAACTGTGCGATAACTCCAATTAAAATGTCGAAGTCAATGTCGCCATTGCTAAAAGATAAAAGGTTTTTCGCCGGCTGTCCTAACTTGTTAATTCTCGCTTTACACCAAAGATTAGAAAACTAACAAGATGGGGAAGACGAAATAGACGAAGACAGTTGTGTCACAGAATAATAAAACAATCAGAATGGAATCTTTCAGGGAAGGGGAAGTTTCGCGCATTTCTAGGCGCGCATCCAATTCGCCATGTTCCGGGGGTAAAACAACTAATAATCGTGTGCTTTATACAGTGTTGCCAGATGTACAATAATTTCTGATGAACTAGGAATAAATAATTGTAGTTTTGTCACAAAAGCATTAATGTGCATGTGGTACATTTTGCAGTAATCAAATGTCTCAAATTCAATTTCTTGAGAAATGAGATGGTTGGTTGCATGAAAAAAATTATGTACTAAAATTAATAATTTTCATGTACCTTACAGTAATTTCAAAAACTCATCTGGCAACATTACATATAACCTATTGGTCATAAGTTGACAGATATTATTTTTTTTTCCTTTGTTTTGCTGTTTATTTACGTTGATCAGTGCCTGCCTGACTGCATTTGATTTGTATAATACCCTCATTTAAAATAACTCGGTAATATCTTAAAGTAATATTGACATATCATCTAATCCACTTATAATCCGTTCGAACGTGGATACACAGGCGTAGGTATACTATAATGTTTCCACATCGATCTCGTACATCTTCACATTTTTGTGTGCCTAATCAATCGCGTCAGTAATGTTTTGCTCTAAAATTATAATATAACATAGTCAATGCATATATTAATTCCTTTACACGCATAATGAAACAATTTATACACACCTCTATTATGACCTAATTTCAGTACAGGGTATATTCGTTATTGTATTTTATTGTATTGTATTTTAGAAACAATTTTATATTGAATATTCCAGGACGGTATACTTATTTACTACTATTTAATTAATCATTGACATTAAAATATATAGATTTATTAATAAAACAAAATATACCTATATGTGTAATTATTACACAGCATATATAGGGATAAAGTCAATCGTATAGAATAAAAATAGACATTTATTGTCCCATGAGATCAACTCCATGACATTGAGTTAAAATAGGCATCTTCAACAGTCTTAAAAATATTGTAATATGGTTAGGCATTTAAAAATTCCTCTACAGAATAGAAACAATTTTTAATTACATATGCCTATGCTTTGAGATTATATTAAAGAATTGTTGAATTGAAATGGCATTGTTTGACACTATACGACAATTTATATATTTACTGTAAAATAATGCATTTTAATAAAAATGGGCTGTTCTTATAAAGTTCATATTACAAGTCATTCACGCCCTTCGTATCATAATAGTTATGATTATTTAAACGCTGTGTAAAGTTGTCAAAATTTGTTTTTAATATAGCGTTAGTGTGATCCACTGTTTTTTTACAAAATTTGTACGATAAAATGAGAAGTTCAGCACTAACATATAAAGGGAACTTTTAGAAAATTCAGAGACAATTATTTTATAGGTTTTCTTGAGAAAAGTTGAAAAGTATATTCTACAAAATTTAATTACACATTCCTAAGTGCGGACCTGAATACAAAAGTACAGAATACGCCCCTGCTTTTAACCCCAACAAGATGGCCGATTTTGGAGTTAAATTGTATATGGGCAATGCTCAGAGTTTCCCTTCTGATTGTTTTATTATTCTGTGGTTGTGTACTCCAATTTAAAGGGACACGACATGCAGCGGAAACGATTTCGGGATTTGTCGGTTACGCATTAAACGAATTTGACCAAGCTTGCTAAAAGAATCGACAGGTGCTACATCACGTATAGACCTCGATGACAGCTGAGTGTGGCTGTTTTTTCCTCATTTTATAGAAAAAAGTTTCAAAATCATTCTTTCAATGTACAATTCTATCCTAACCAAATAGATACCTTACATATAAACATAGAAGTACTTCATGAGACATATATTACAAAGCAACCTGTTTTTTTAGTGACCTTGGCTACTGACACTACTACTTGGCTGAGTTCGATCGTTCTATCAGGAGAGTGTTGTCCATTTTTCACTATTTTGGCCTCTCTTTCTAATGTTACCTTCTCCGTTTGATTATCACATTGTGGCAACGTCGTGAGAACTCCAATTTAAATTACGAGGTCAATGGCGCCATTGCTAAAAGCCGACTGTCCTATCTTGTTAATTCCCTAATCTTTGCTTACACGTTAACTTTTTTTTTTACACAATCTCAGTTTTTGGGAAAATAAACTAAAATTTATGGCTGATTGGACTAGTCCATATTGCCACAAAAAAAAAACTAAAATCATTTTAATATTAAATGGTGACTGATTGAACTTGTCGCATTAGTGTTTTTATAAACATTGTATCAATTTTTTTCTCGATTACCAAAAACAGCAACTGTTTCCTTTTTCATTCTGCCTTCATAATTAATTATTATAAATTATGCAGTGGCTTAACTAGATACTATTGGGCCCGTGTGCAGATTGTCATTTGGGCCCCCACTCAACTGCTGATGAATGATAAAAAAAACGCCTCAACGCAAGAATTAAATATTGATTTTAAAAAAATTATTAAAACGTTAAGAATTCACATCACAAAAACGTGATTCTTTATAATAATAAATAAATCTTAATGGATTGCGCAAAATATAATGTCCATATATTAAATAAGTAATAATAATTATAATAACAATATTAAATAGTTAAATCCAGCGAAATTTTATTTATTAGAGAAGGTGAAAACCCCTAAAATGAAAATTGCTCGTTTAAAATTATTTTTTTACCCTTTGCTTTCAATTCGAATCAATGGCCATTTTTAAACAATAAAAAAATATTTTAACCCAGTCTTGGGGGTAAGACTACTTTTAACTACTCTTTAAAACCCGTAAATTTAAGTGCAATAAGAGAAATTAAGTTTAAAATATTAGTTTTTTGCATTTTTATAGTATTTTAAATGTGTTAATAATTTTAACATTGAAAATGTTTATGTTTTCGTATATGGGGTAGAGTTACCAGTTTTTGTTCAAGGTCAAAAGACAGCGGTGTCGCGGTCGACTGAGACTATCGTATGCAACGGCTGATATACGCAAATGTAATATGGGTTGCATATATCACATGGGGTCAAGTTACCAGTTTTCATTTAAGGTGGAAATACAGCGGTGTAGTGGATCCTGCTATTTTGGAAAAAGTTGAAAAAGTTTGTTTTATGTATGGTGTTATCATTTCCAATGTCCCGATGATTACAAGGATTGGGAAATCTGTGATTTTTTTTTTAATTTACTAAATATTTTCAGCTCTTTAGGTGGTAACAGGCAACGGAGGCGTAGGTCAGAATGGGTGCGATGAAGGGTAAATCGACTTTAAAAAATGACAACTTTTTTTCACTCTTTTCTTTCAATTCGAATCAATGGTAATTTTTAAACAAAAATAAATAAAAAAATTTCCATTTTATGAGGGCAAAAATGTTTTCTAAATATGTCTTTAAGTAATGTTGTTTAATGTGAAATTTTGTTATTCTGTTAATAACTTATTGGGTTTAAACTTTACCATATTTTTATTTTTCTTAAATCTTTGATACATTAAGTTTTCTTATATAGGTTTAATGCTTGTGATAAATAGTTATATTTTCCTAAATGTTATATTTTATGTTTTATTTTCCTTATATATTTGATCCATTAGGTTATCTTAGATATAAGACTTGAGGTATATAGTTTTATAGATTATTTTTGGACTGTTTTTTATAAGTAAAATATTGATATTTAAAATAGAAAATTATATCAAGTGCATGCACTAAAATAGAAAAAAGCTTATTTTCCTTATAGATTATTAATCTTTTTTAATATTTTACCTATAAGAAACAAATAAAAATAATCTATACATATAACTATATACCACAAACCTTATACCTAAGATAACCGAGTGGATCAAGTACATAAGGAAAATAAGTCTATATGCCACCAGCCTAATACCTAAAATAACATGTATGATATGGATAAAAAATATAAGGAAAATAAAAATGTATACCAAATAGTAAAAAAAAAAATTAAACAAGCATTTGTCATTTAACATCATTTTAGGAGTAGCTTTCACCCTCTCTAATTAATAACCCCTGAAAATGTTGCTCAATTTAATGTAAATTTACTTTTTAAAATTAATATTCAAATTATTGCAAAATACCCCTAAATGGGGTGTTTTTTCCATATTTCGGGGTTTGTCGATTATTTTAGGGGTTTGGAACCACGATTTTCGGAATCAGCGACCCAGAAACCTATATTCTAACATAAAAAAATATTTAGGATACATTTTTGTCATCATAAAATAAAAATCTTTTAATTTTTTAAATATTTTTCACACTTTACCAGATTTCCTAACCGCAAAAAATTAATAATTAAAAAAATCGGGGGCTACGTGAAACGGTGAAACCCTGATGTTTCCTGAGTAATTCAAAAAATGTATTTAAATATCTCAAAAATTGAGCCGGAGAACGATTTTTGTCCATTTTAAAGTGTTTCTATCCCACTGTGCTCCCGGGGTTGGGTGTAACTTTGAAATTTCAAATAGCTTACTTCACTTTTTTATTACATATTTCGATTTTCGGGGAAGAAATAGACAGCTTTTGTCCCAACCTTTTTCTTCTCCGCACGCACCTTTCGAAAATCGTATTTTCGGTGTTCCAAACATTTTTTTGCCGCAAAACGATTGACTTACGACGAACATGTCAGAATTTTTTCAGAAGTTTTTGGGGGAAAATAATCATTTAAAAAAGAATGTTTGCCCCAAAAACTTCTGAAAAAAATCTGACGTATTCCTTGTAAAAAAAAAACAACTTTTGTCCCTCGAAATTTTTCATGAACAAAAAATGTTTGGAACACCGAAAATTCAATTTTTCGAAGCTCATTAGCGGCGAAGGGCGAGTCCGGCGACAAAAAGTTTGAAACAAAAGATGTCTATTTTTTGTCCGAAAATCGAAATATGTAATAAAAAATAGGGGTTGCTATTTGAAACTTTAATGTTGCCCCCACCCCCGGACGGGGAGAAGAGGTGGAGGGGGAAAATGTGCTCAAAAGATGCTCCTCTAAAAACTGAGTAACTTTTATCTGAAACATTTTTCCGAAATTGCCTCCCGTGCGAGATATTTGAAAATTTCAGGTTAAAAAATATAGGATGTACCTAGATATAACCCAGCTAGCACAAAACGTCCGTGGGATGTCCACATATGATCGTGTGCGTTCCAAATGGGATGATCGTGGTGAAACATCTCTCGGACGTCTCAGGGACTGAATGATCCCACAGAAACATCCCTGAGACTTTCGATAGGGGACATTCCTGCACAGTATTGTTAAGAAAAACCCTGGGACGTCCCGAATGCGGAAACAGCCTTGGTTAACGTCCCAAGGACTTTAGATAACGGATGTTATTGGTCACTTTTATAAACACGAAAAAATATAAAATTAACAAAAAAGTCAATGAGTTGTAATACCATATGACTAACATAACCTCAAATTTTACGTTCTTGCAAGTTTATCCTCATTTTTAATGATTTGTTCGCATTTCTAGATTGAGACGTATAATATTTATAAAGTCTTATATAATAAATATAATTTTCTAATTTCGTTGAATATTAAAACAGACCGTTAATTATGGGTTGGATTTCCACCCTGTAAATAACAGTATATTTTTATATCTCAACAGTATTAATAAATTATCTGTATAATATTTGAATGTTTATTAAAAATGTTACACTGGACCCAATCTAGAAATGCGCTTATTTGTAACACCTATACGTATTTCATAGTGCAGGGCGAATTAAACAGAAAGCAATTATTAAAATGGCATTCTACCACCATTAAAGAAAACATTAGAAAATTGAATTTCTAATCTTTGATTATAACACCCATATAACCACAAAATCCATTGCTTAATTGAAAAAGATCCACTTTTCGCACCATTAGTATATATAGAAAACTATTGCACTTGATTTTATTGTATACGGTTAAGGCTAAAAGATAATATGCTTAATCCGGGGATACTCAATTGCAAATATTAAATATGCTCTTTAAAGCAAAATTCATATGAAGGACGATAGCCCAGAGGAAGCGTTCTTGTTCACTATGATGACTTAAGTAATGAAACGTAAATAGATAAAGAAAATAAAAATAATTAAAATGGAATGAACTACCAAGCCTAAGGTCCACGGTTCAAATCCCCCAGCCGGATTTTAAGGTAAGTGTTTAAAATTCTGCTACAGTGTTATTTACATGTATTCCTAATTAATAGAGATGTAAAATGAATAAAACCTAAAGATTAAATAATATCCCCAAGTGAAAAAAAAATGTTTAAGTAACGATTAAAATATGTCCTTGTTAGGTTCTAACATTGTCCCAAACGTGACCTAAAAAGACGTTGTTGCGACGTGACACGGATAGCCCATCTAGTCCCAAATGGCTGCCCTGCAACGTCCCTATGCGGTTTTGGGATGTCCGTGGGACGTTTTAAACGTCCCAGCTTGATGTTTTTGGGACGTCCCAGAAACAGCCTTGTGTTTACTGGGAATATGCTTCAAAAAGTCTATATTGTTTAATAAGAACTTTAAAACATAAAACTACTTGAACAGTTTTATTACGTTTCTAAAATTTAAATAGACATGGACACATTAATAAAATTGCATTTTAAATATTGGGATTGAGAACTACATTTTGGTCAAACTTAAATAAAATACAGATATTATATAATTGCTTCTTACCGCCAGCGATTCACTTATTTAATTGATTAAATGTTTCATTAGTTTCACTGCGGAAAACGGATGGAAACGCAAACAAAGCTTGTGCTAGTGGTGCTAGCTGAAATGGATATATCCAAAAAGCTTTGTTTGGGGCCTTACGGGTTAACTGCGAAAAACGGCTGTATTTAACGTATATACACAATCAGTTACACATATATTAGTTTGCAATTTTAAAGTTACACTAGTTTTAGGTAGTTATTGAAAATTTTATTTCCATTAGGCTGATAAATACGTTTCCCGATCGGCGATCAGCTGTATACTTATGGAAATGAGTGCGTCGTGCCTGCAGTTTTGCTAGTAGGACAATATAAACTTAAAATATCCTTAAATATTATTTAAGAAGAGACAATTTCAATATTTAAAGATTGAATTTAGAGGATTTGTTACAAACTGTTTATTAGGGTTTTAGGGTCAGTTATTTAGGTAGTTATTGTATAATTCTATTCTTACCGTGACAGTGACATGCATTGGGTATTTCCCAGTTATAAAACTTCTTTATGGGGGGTACAGAATCGGTACGGATATTGGATGTTCATTAATATGAAATCGTTTTTCGATGATTACAAATTATGAAGAGAATTGCGAAATTAAGCGACTGAATTTGGGCCCCTCGGACCCTTTGGGCCCGTGTGCCTCGCACACCCTTGACCCTATATTTCCGCCACTAAAATTGTGTTAAAATTACTTGGAATTTTCAAATACACAAGAGTTTGTGACGTTTTAGGATGTCATTTGTCATTATCTTAGATGAAGAAAAATACAGAAGTCTTGTTTTTTCTTGTTCAAGGTGGTGATGCAACATCGACCCGAAAGTATCAATATTTCGTATCGATGATAAAATCGAATAAAACTATCGATATGTGATGTTTATCGTCTAAAAAACATTGATATTGCCAATTATCGATATTTGATAATGAAGGATTTCAGGCATTGCCTTTCTGCCCTGATAACAACAAACGTCCCCAGGACGTACACTTAGGTCCTCGTTAGGTCTGAACGTGCCGGGTTTATATGGTACGTCCCTAAGACATCCGTTTGCTATCGTCCCTAAAACGTTCTGAATAAAATATTTTAAGGACATCCTGCTAGAGTCTAGTCAAAACAAACCTAAACATATTTGTGAAATAACCTCTAGGAGTGATGTTTTTTTTAGCAGATGAGGATATGATTAAAAAAGGAAATTAAAAACTGTAAAAATGAAATGAAAATCCTTAAAAAGTTTTACTAACAAAATTTCTTTTGATAACAAAATATTTTAATTTTTCATGGTCCATTTAAATTTTGTCATTTTGATTTTTCTGAATTCAGAAATCTTATATTCGTTTCAACTATTTTTTTCATCTTGCGAAATCACATTAATTTGTATTTTTTGACAGTACAGTGTAGTTATTATACTACTATCCTCTATATTAGTGTGCTACTATCATTTAGTACGAAAATATCGCAATGAGAATAAATGGAAATACTAGAATGAAAAACAATTAAAAATATGTTACGTTCCTATAAAGCTCTTTTATTTTAAAATTCCCGCCAAACGTCGTGTTGTTTGAGATGTAGGAGTTTCGGTTAGTTGCTGTCAAATTATTATTATTAATTATTATATTGCATTGCATAATTTTTATTTCTTCCGTCCACTATATAATCACTTTTAACGGCTACAAAAGAAAGTACCAAAAATAGGTAAGTCTATTTAATTGATTTATTAATATATAAGTATTTAGATCGATATTTTATTCTAGATAAATTTGGTGCTGCTTAATTGTAGGTTGTAGCCTATGTATAATAAATATACTACCACCCACCTTACTTGGCTCTGTTAAAATTCTATGGGAGATCACCTGTGAACCTGGGTATGTAGTTTTTAGTTGTTTATCATGGAGCGAACTTATTCACTTAAAAGAAGATTGTTGGTTAAACATTATAAATACAATAAGTCCCTTCGGTATACGAGGGAAGTAAAAATTGAAAAGAAGAAGTACCTACTCAGTGTGTTAAACGAAGTGTTATATATGGTTCGTCATCTCCGATGAACAAGTGGAGGTGATGAAACTTGTATAATAGGTAAGGTTTGATACATCGAGTAATAAAAACATTTGCCAGAAAACATCAACAAACTTGTAAAGCATATTCAGTAATTTCAGTAAATTAATATAAGGAAAAAACTAATAAAGGTACTTTTTGAGGAAAATTTATAATTTTGTAACTTATATGCCCTTTTTGTTATATTTTTTCTGAAATTACGCTGTACGTAGGTACGTACAAAAACTTTTATACATCATCAATTTTCAACCTAATAAACCTGCTTCTAACCGTAAATCCTAATGTATCTTAACCCATAGCCATATTCTTTACTTGAATTCTGTAATAATATTGGCAAAAAATATAATGTTAAAGTTATAATAATGTTATTAATCTTAATCTGGTAGCATTAGTCACAACATATACAGACTGTCTATTTTACGAGGGCCACACCAAATATCTCGCTTAATATCTATTGTAGAAGAATACAGTTTTAGAAACAGTTATCCCATTTTTTGTGAGCTATATTTCAGTAAAAAGAAATTTGAAATCCATAGCCTACTTTATGAGATATATTACAAAACCCTGAAAAATAGGAAAACCACAAACGGTTATAGCTTCCTTATTTGAGGAGATACGAAAAAAGTTAAAGGAATGAAAGTTGACGGCAAAGACAATAAGAATAATAATGTGTAACAAAAAAATCGAAAAATGCAGTTGGCTTTGACATACGCTATTGTGCAAAAATGAAAAATACATATCTCAAAGTAGGCCATGACGCCATTAATTCCGTTATTTTTTTCTCATTCCAACGATATAAAACATGTCATAGAAATTTTAACCGATAGTGTCAATATTTAATATTATACGAATACCACAATTCATATAATTGAATCGTAACAATCAGCTGTGCCATAATAGTAAAATGTTCGCATAAATTTGTCATTTGGTGTTGATAAATAAAAATACCAAGTATTAAAATCAATCTATTTGAATAATTTTTCTACATGGTAATTATATATTGTCATTTTTTTATCTTTTTGGCTTTTCTAACCACATTTATTCCCTTCGAAATAGAAGCCAATCACTGGATTCTATTTCGAAAGAAATGCGTGTGGTTAGAAAACCCAAAAGGGGACATAAATACCCTCTGCTGTGAATATGTACCCTAGTTTTTTATCGTAGCATTGGATTTCCGTCGAGAGATTAACGCCTTTGGCTTGTTTGACGCCAGCTACTGCGTTGCTACAGGTCTGTGGCAGTTATCCATGTCATATTCATTTGTTTATGTTCACTGCATATATACCTATACATAGATTTATGTAACTCAAAAATGTATTACAGCTTTCAGTAAAGGTCGATAGAGGGCCAAAATAATAAAGTCTTATTGTGTATCAAAGCCAAATACTGATTCAGACTTTATTTGTTTTTTTAATACACTGATACTTATACTTATGATACTAATATATAATACATAAAATCTGCGATTAAACATAAACACATAAACTAAACAATGGAGTGCCGGGTTCGAATTCTGGCCAGTGTATGGATGTTTAGTGGCGTTTTTCATGTGTTACCGAGATGGTAGCATAATTCTGAAGACAAAAGTTATACGAATATAGAAAGAAATTTAAAAAATCGAAATATTTGCTGACATTTTCACTAGAGGCAGATGTTGCTCAATGAGTTTCAGATACTCTTGTGGACGAGCCATATTTTCACATTTATACTTATCCAACAAACAAACATTTTGGTAGATGCCTTGATATGATCATCGATCTTCATTCTTCATAACAACAGATATAATCGTTGGTTCTGTTTGACAGATAATTATGTACCAGTGACATTAAATCATCTTATTGTATTTTACATCTTCGCAGGTCTAACTATGGATATGTTTTTATTTTTAAATTTAACCGTTTTTGGTATCAAAATATTTAGTATATGCCTTTGTAATATTGAATATGTATTACAATTATATTATTATTATTATTATTACATTCTTCTACACTAGTGCAATATTTAAGATCTATTTTGGTTCAGAGTTTTGATGCAACTGAAACCTAAAATGTATTACCTACTTTCCTGTTTATACTGTACCCTGTTGTTCTCTGACGATAGTTAATGAACCGAGGCGTAAGAAAATATAATGATCTTCATTTAAACCGTCCGAGAAATCCCAGGATATATGTTAAGTTTTCCTATAACCGTTTATCAACGGTAAGTCGCGAAAAATTCCTTATGCGTCAGGCGAAGTTTACGCAGGATAGTGGCGCCACCAATTAACTTGCCCTCTCTCCTCCACTGCACTTCCTTGACCTTTAATATAAACATACTCTGCGGTGTGCGGTGTCTGCGTTTTGCATCTCTTTTCTTTAATGCCGATAGCCGACGCCATCTAGTGGTACCGAACTTTCACGAATTTCTACGAAGCACGCAGGATATTTGCTTATTTGCTTAATTAAAGTAATTAACAATCCAGTAACGTAACCCGTAAAATTCCGAAAGGGGTCATTTATTCCTTTTTATACGAAATAACTTTAATGTTTATCATACTATGTACACAAATAAGCCCTTTTTTGAAGAAAGTCCTCTCACCATTATAAATTAATGAATAATATATGCTTCGCAATACACATCAAACATACTCTCATTATTATTATACAGGGTGAAATTAGTTTCATGTCATTAAAAAAAAACTGGTGGTAGGGAACGACAAGACAAACAAAAAAAACCTTATAGGTATAACATGGGGTTTAAAGCTTATAGTTTTGGAAAAAAAAAAATAAACAAAAATTTTGCAAATTTTCAATAAAATCTTTTGAGAACTGCTGGAATATTGAGCTAGGTTTAGATCGTCGCGCGTGTCTGCCTTATACTCTGACTCTCCCTTGTGCAATATTTTAGTTACTATGGGTGTTTCGTCCAACCCGCCCCGCCGTTCGTTGTTTTTGTTATTTTTGAATTTCGGGCCACTGTGTATTTATAGTTGAGACTTTTTTTTTAATTGACTTTACCGTTCAAGTCGTTAAATTCTTGATTACGTACAGACACAACTTACTTGTTCGTTCTTTTTGTATTTCGTTTTGGATTTTGGACCAAGTTTTTCATTTATTTTTCTTTATTGACAACGTTAGTTGATAGTTTATTGTTTAGTGTTGAACGGAGTACGTATGTCCTCAATTCGACGTACCGAACTGTGTATTGATGCAGATGCAGAGATTAGGTAAGCTTTTAACCTAGGACACTCATTTATGTTACAAACGTTAATAAATCACATATTTTGTTCCAAATTAAAAGACACCCATGAAATGCTCTGTTTAAACTTCTATGGCCATTATTTGCTTGCAGTTGTGCATCAGGAAAAGATAATGAATTATTTGCCTCTTTATAATTGCCTTCGGTTGAGGAGGCCAATAAAAGGCGGTCGATGATCCAAACAAAGCCTTTGCTTTGACACCGCGTGTGACGCCGAGATCTGCACTTTTTTATGACAATTTTAAAGTTGTATAATTGGGAACTACAAGTCCTTTGACCAAGAAAAGCAGTGGTTGTCAATTATTTTCTACATTAATATTAAAAAAAAATATTTAATATGTTAACCCAGGTCAGTTTTTTCAAAGTGCCCCTAGAGGGAAAAGTCATAAAGGTTTTTTGTTTGTCTAATCGGTCCCCATTACCAGTTTTTTTTAATGACATGAAACTGATTACACCCTGTATGTGTTAAGTACACTAATTATTTGGCGACAAACATGTACAGACTTCACTTGCGCTTATCGGTATAAAATCACATATAAAATTCAGGGGCCGCTTCAGACGGTGGGCAAAGCAGGCGGCCGCCCAGGGCGGCATTTTTGGCGTAGCGATACGATACGGCAGGGAGGGGGGCGACAAAATGCCATTTCGCCCAGGGCGCAAAAGAGCTAGAGCGGCCCCTGATAAAATCATACAGATTCTCAACTATACTATATGCAGAAGCGGATGGAACCGCAGGGGCACCACCCTGCCAAAAATGCCTGATACAGACTTACAAAAAAATATAAACAAATTAAGAGTCCCGCCTTTAAGGACCTATGAGCCAAACCTGCAATGTATGGGTATGTGATCTGTCACGTATAAATTTTATAAGAAATTTCATGATTTTTAATAAGGTTTCTAGGGCTAAAAGAAAAAATACCAGTTTTCATAAGGCAATTTAGTTCTAATTTTTGTTGGTTTCTATGAGCTTTTACAAGATGAGCGATGTTTAAGGATTTGCGAATTATAATGAGGCAATACAGTGTTAATTCTTATTGTATTCTATTAGTTTCTATTAGGCAAGAAATTTTGGGGGATAAATGAGTTCGTATAAGACAACACAGATCAAATTCTTATAATTACCTATAAGCATTTATCTGGAAAAAAATACTTAAGGATTTATCAATTTTTAAGTGAAACTACACTTAATTTCTATCGTACTGATTGAATCGTTTTTACCGCATACGTTCTCAAAAGATCTCATAATTATTAGATAGGAAAATTCGAATAAATTACAAAATTAGTCTATATGGATTTGCTGTTGTTTTTATATAAGAATATATGAGAAATTGCTGTTACCTCCCCATCACTTAACTTATACAGACTTATAGCAGTCATTTATGAAATAACCATTTTATGCTAATTAAAGATGTATACGCAAAGCCTGTTTGAACTGGTAAACTTCAATGAGAGGTTGTTTGGAATTACCGTTTCACTATCCAACCGAAATCTCACAGATTCTCGTATATATATTTTTTATAAGTTTCTATGAGCCATTTTTGGCAGGGCAGGGAAATGATCCGTTGATTACAGGGAATGTGAAAAAGTGAACAAATTTTGAAGATAGAAAAATTTGATTTTGTACTATATATTAGTGTACCCACGGCTTAGCTTGCGCAGAATTGGTAAAACTGTCATATGCTCGGTTTTTTTGTATACCCTGTATAGCAAAAAAATTATAAAATACGAAAGAAATTGAAATAAACTTAAAGTGACCGACGTGACGTGTTTAAGGTAAAGAATACTGTAATATTTAAGGATTTTTTTTACCCTCCTAGGGAGCGACCATCAAAAGATCTCTTCTTATCCCGCGTCTAGATCCAGAAAAGAACATCCATACGAAGTGTCACTTCTTATCGCCAAGGGTTTGGGAGATTTGGTGATGAATGAGTGAATGAGTCAGTTCTTGCTTTTATATAAATTAAAACAAATCTGCTTTGCCACGTCATTTTTAGTTTTAAGTTTTAATTCAGTATTTCTTAGTTTTTCTTGATTGCTGACTCAACAGGAATAAGTTTTATACTCCCTTTTTTACGTTCTATTTTTCTATTTTCGTAGTTTTATATACAAATATACATTTATGTTGCGATGTTTCTAATTTATCTTCTTATTCATGACGTCTTGCCAGACGTTTTGTGATTCATGTAATGTTCTAGTTGTAGTCGGCCTCCCTAAGCTGTATACCATGACCGACCAGCCTCACGCCATAAATTCAAATTTGTACGCAATTACTTGAAAGTGGCATTTTAAATTTTAAATAAAAGTAATTGCTGTTACCCATTTGTCAAGTGAAGAAAATACCAAACCTTAATCATAAGGCAAGCCGTAAATCAGTTTAACGATGTTACAGATGTACCGCGGCATGTCAAAGTACAACATGTGAAAAAATCGTAGAATGTGAATTGCCAACGAATAGGCATTACGTTGCACGCTCAGTCTGCTCAGTGGACGTGCAGAACATTACGAAGTTTCGTTTGCGTTTTCGAGGGGGAAAACCTACATCCACCTCAAAATTTCCTGCTATAACTAAATAATGAAGTTACACTTCAAAAATAAAAAAGGCGTCACTCTATACAGTGTCCCGTAATTACAGCATGTCCTTTTAGGTGCAGATTTCTCTTTTCAAAATAGAAAGAAAAGTTCATATAAATGTGTGTACCTGGAAATGCTTCCTCTGAGGATGGTGCCGAATTAATTTCTTCATAGACGAAATATTTCTACATTTGTTTTTTCCAGTGTACCCCATCTTTAGTAGTTTAAAACTTGATTATGATTCCCCTGCTAATATTATTATAAAGACCTTTTGACAGTTAGCAGTGTAAGACAAACCGTTTTAGAGGGAAAGCGGTTTAAACGAAACATTGGCAATTTTTTTTGGTAACGTGTGCGTTATGATTTTTCCAGGTAGGCTTTTTTGCACAAATAATTCCAAAAGTATTTCCGATGATATAGTTAGCAAAAACCACGAACTTTATGAAGCAAAAGTTTTCTTTATGGAGTTCGTGGTAAAAACATATTTAGGCTATATTCTCAGAGCTTCCTTATAGTTAGTATTTCCGGACACATATTTATAGGAAGTTTTCTTACTACGTTTGTATGTAGAAGACTGTAAATAATAGAATAGGTACCATTATATAAATACGAGGTTTGTTTTGTTGCCCAGTTCAAGACGTTCTGGATTGAAATTAATTTGTTCTGGGGCGTTTATTATACTTCGGATTAGCCTGAATTCAAGAAACTGTGCGTTTGGCAGCACTTTTAGTAGTGTAGCAAAGGGACTGTCAGAACACTTCCGTCAGTAGAGTAGCTATAGGGAGACCTCGATGACATGTGTCCATCAGGAGAGACCAAGAGGCTGCTGAAGACGTGACCGGCAGCCTCTGGTTACTTCTTCAGCAGCTTCTGGTCACGTCTTCAGCACCGTCTTAGTCTCTCCTGATGGGCACGTGCCATCGAGGTGTCCCCATAGCTACTCTACTGACGGAAGTGTCCTGACAGTCCCTTTGCTATACTACTTATAAGGTAATAAGGTTTAATTAATTGAACAACAATTTTATTCATCCACTTTAGTGGTCTTTTATGTAAATCTACTAAAGTTACGCAATTATGACATTCCTATTGAATCCGCCACTTTGAATGTTTAACATCAGATTCAGCATCAATTACTTCAAAAATACAGGGTGTAATTAGTTTCATGTCATTAAAAAAAACTGGTAATAGTTACCGACTAGACAAACAAAAACCTGTATGACTTTTTTCTCTAGGGCCACTTTGAAAGAAAACTGACCTGGGTTTACATTTTTAATGTTAAGGTAGGAAACTTTTTGGAACCACTGTTTTTCAGGGTCAATGGATCAATAGTTCCGAATATTAGAAATAATAAAAAACTGTAAAACCCGGCTTGTGTTCCCGCCGGTAGAAGTGCGGCACTTTCATGGGATTATTTGTACCGAACTTTTTATACCACTAATTATGAAAGTGTAAATAATTCCTTCTCTTTCGGCACAACGCAAGCATAGCATGGCCGCAGAGGTTTAAATAGGATTTGTTTACATGTGTTTTTTAATTTGGAACAAAGTTATTGTAGCTTTTATTGTCGTTTATTTATAAAATTTAAAAGTGGTTTATTAACATTTGTAACATTGTGTTAAAAGCTTAAAAAATTAGTAATTATTTTATGAAATTGGAAAATTAACAGTTAGACGTCCGAGATACGATAAGAGAAAATAGTTGTGTATTTTAAGTTAGGAAAAAATCTGATTTTTTTAACGGATTGAGCGCATAATTTTTCCCAATCAGGTATCAAAAACTAAAAATCGAGTCTTTGGTCTCTATGAAAATCAATGTAAACATTAATAAACAGATCAAAATAAGACAGCGAATAATAATAATAATCATACCTTTAATGCCCAATAGGTAATACCCAATAACTGAACAATTCTTTTGAATTTTTCACAAAAATTGTTCGAAATGACCTCCATCTCCACGTATACACATTTCGGCACGTCGAACTAAGAACATACGCACTCCGTTCAATACATTTGGAAAATTAGGATCATTTTTTATGGTTTCTATGCACATTAAAATACGTTGTTGCAATTGTTCTAAAGTGTCAATTGGATCACGGTAAACCAGAGATTTAAAATGCCCCAAAAATAAAAGTCCATCGGATTTAAGACGGGCGATTTAGCAGGGCATGGTACTGGTCCGCCACGTACAATCTAACGTTGAGGAAACTTTCTGCTCAAAAACATTCTTCTGCGCGTAGCCAAGGGTACATCTTCCAGCAAATTTGGCAATGTTTGTTGCAAAGAATTTAAGTATACATCACCATTTAATCTAGCTCCAATTATTTCATTACCGTAAATTCCTGCCCACAAATTAACGCTGAACCGTCGTTGAAAATGCGCCCTTCTTATTACACGTGGATTTTCGTCTGCCCAATGGTGCATATTTTTAAAATTAAACACTCCATTTCTGGTAAAACACGACTTATCGGAGAAACACAGAACGTTTAAAAAAAATCCTCATTTGCCGCGTGTTTTCTTAAAATCCACCTACAAAATTGCATTCGCTCTGCAAAATCTTGAGGTTCTAGTGCTTGGACACGTTGATAGTGATAGGGATGTAAGTTCATATCTCCTCCAATGTCCTCCATACCACAAAATGGGATAGTTCCACACGGTTCGCGATATAGCGGGTGCTTAAAGTTGAATCCTCTTCTACAAGTTCCAAAATTTGAACCTCTGCGTCAATTACCCTTTCTTCAAGTTGTGGACCTCGTTCTCCTCCATGTCCATCGAGACGACCTGTTTCTCGAAGACGCTGGTCAATACCAACAAATGTACGAGCACAAGGATGACGTCGATTGGGGAACTTAAACGATAAAGCTCTTCCGCACCAGCTGCATTTCCACCAGTTTCTCCATACACCAAGTGCATATCCGCGAGCTCTGGATAAGTGTAATCTCCCATAATGTCCAAAATCTGCGTTTTAAAACACCACACTAAACTGTGATTTAACGTTATCAATAAAAAAAACAAAAAAAAAACTTGGTCCAAAATCCAAAAAGTAACACAAAAAGCACGAACGAGAAGTAGTGTCTTATGTAACCAAGTACTAACGACTTGAACGATAAGTCAATAAAACAAATCTTAACATAAATGGCACAAAGCCAAGGAACGGCTAGGTCGCGCGCCGTATGTGCGTTATTTACCAAGTAAGGACACAAACTGAAATTATTACTTGAGAATATTACAAGGGAGAGTATAGCACTCCCAATAAGATAATTTGGCCGCGAAGAAGCAAAAAACATGGCGGTATCCTCTGTCGGTCGCTTTTAACTGCTTCGTCGGCATGCTTTTTGATGATCTCTTAGACGCACCAAACTTATTTGCAGGAGTATGCCAGCAGTTTTCAAACTATTTTATTAATTATTTTGTCAATTTTTGTTTATTTTTTTTCTCCAAAACTATGAGCTTTAGACCCCATGTTATATAAGGTTTTTTTGTTTGTCTTTTCGTTTCCTACCACCAGTTTTTTTAATGACATGAAACTAATTACACCCTGTGTAGAGATACCAATTTCAACGTTATCCCCGACGCATTAGCCACTGAGCCATACTCTACAATTTGTAAATATTTCCATAGAAATTGCTTAAGCGAGTCCAAAGATGTGACTAACAAACAAAAAACATATATTGGAGTTAAATTGAGAAACCTCCTCTCCTTTTTACAATTATTCAAGTCGGTTAGTAAAGGGTTATTCATATAAAAGTTCTGACAACACGACAATGGTTTAACGTTGCTACTTTTCCTTTACAGTCTATTATGGTAGATCTGTATGTGTAATCATCACCTATTATATACACTGCTGGCCATTCAAAAGTTGTAATGTATAGGACTATTCTTTATGATGTTAGACAAAGAAGTAACATCTCCGCGAATATCACACCAACAGATTCTCTTTTTTACGTGCGTTCGTGTGTTTGATTTTACCGATTCATAGGATGATATATACAGCAATACAGCACATCACTAATTGTAATCAGGTAAAGCGAAGGTGTCGAGTGTGATTTAATTTTGTTATTGATGCAAATCTGTCGCTGTAGCATCTGCGCAGATGTTATTTCTTTATCAAACAGTTTTATTCTTCTCTTATGGATCATTAACACTTTTAAAATGGTAGCGATGGCCAGCAATGTGCAGTGTGCTGCTCTGATTTGTTCCCTTTTGAACCTAATTTGGTGCCGAAGGCAGGGGATTCTCTTACTCCCTTAGAGTCATGAAATTTTCACGTTCGCACAACGTAAAACTGTTGTGAAAGGTGGTATAGTTCTCTCCATATATTTAAAGCACATAAAAAGTGTCGGCGCCTTTGACTTTGTGGTAAAGATCAAAAACCTCGACATTTTTTATTTGCCTTGAATATATGAACAGAACTATATTAGATCAATACAACAAAAGACAAGCACAAAATTTACAGTATTTTTAATACCTAGACTACCGTTGCGTTCTCTTTTCTCTTCCTACGTGAGGTTCTCCTCCTGTTTATGAGAACAGAAATCATAATTCACGTGCAAGAATTTATAAGCTTCACCATCTGGCATATAACCATATGACTGATGCGAATAATCGCACAATTTTCAATAGTTTTCCATCGCGACATCTCCAGAATTACTTATTTAAATTGAGAAAATGGAACTTCTTTACCATTTTCCAGGCGGTTCCCCAAATTTTCGCAGAACTACCAACGTTGAGGCTGTGATTGACATGAAATATAGGGTGAGTCTTATTTAAGTAAAGTGGGTTTCTGTTCTGAAACGTTTTATAAAATACCTATATTGAAAATTGCTGATATTTTCCTTTGGGAATTTCTTACTGAGTGTTTATTATTTAATTTTAGTTATTTCAAACACAAATAATAAGTCATCAGTATTTATATAATTTTTGCAAGGTACAGTAGGCACTACCACGCCCTTTTGGCTGACTAGACGTTTTTTCGTCAAAAACTTGGTCATTAATTGAGTCAGCTGTGTTAACACAGGAAATGATTATTTAAACCATAATAGTAAGTATGATTAGGAGATACATGAATATAACTTTTTTTATAGACATGTTTCATTGCACAATCAGGTACAATAAAAATATATTTGCTTAGATAACAACCCATTATGTACATTGTGTGGACGCTTAATACTTAATGTAATCATGTTATAGGTATCTGCACCTGCCGTACGTCTCCAAATCATAAATCACAATGACAAATATAGGTACGAATAGCAAATTTCCACGGTAGGAAAGCTTTTCTAAATTCCTCCTTGATAAGGACTTTTTTACATACTCTTGCTTAGTGAGGCTACGTTCTAATTTTACCAGTCTAGAATTTGTTTTAACAGGTAATTATTAGTTTTATTGTATGTATTAATACAGATTTATTCTCCGATTTAAAACCGGGTAGAACTATTTTTATTTTCGAGCGACGCTAGGAGTGAAGAAAGTATTGCAATTATTACAGTTTTTGCCGAATTTTGATCTCTATATAGATACTGAAAGAGGTCTAGAAGAAATGTCCAACCGTCGCACAGTGGGACCAAACCGAACTTTTTCGGACAAATTAATTTTCTGAAGACATTTTATGGCCAAACGAAGTAATTTTTTTTTATATACTCAGAACCAAATTTTTAATCGATCCCTCCAGGCGGAATTTTAAATTTCCTTGTAATTTTCATAATAAAAAAATGTTTCATTTTTTTTTCAAAAATTGATTTTCTTAGGTAATGTTTAACATTTTGACTTGAAATATTGAGCAATATTGATACTAATTAACCTTCATCTTTCCTGTAAATTTCAAGGAAAAAGGACTGATACTTCTTGAGATATGTTTAAAAATTTTAGTAATTAAACGTTAATTGCGAAAAAACTGGTGAAGGTTGCTCTAAATCGGCCACTTCTGTGGAGAAATTTAAAGATCTTTTACTTTGACAGTATACTTGACAGCAGATTTGATAGCTTCCAAGTGTCAAGGTTGCAAATTTCTAAATAGAGGATTCTTCCGTTAAATCAGCTTTTTTGTGTAGAAATTCCGTGATTTTGTATTTTGACAGCAGATGTGGCAACTGTCAAGTCTTAGTATTTTTATACTGACATTGAATTTTTGGTAAATGTTTACAACATCCACTTATTCATTAGTAAAAAACTAAAAATACTGACATATTTTACGTTATGTAACTAACAATTTGCCACCTACTATATGCTGTGCAAACACCTGTAAGTGCCACAAAAAATTCCAAAAGTTTTACACATTTCATTCTCCATCCCACTCTCACTCACTGCATCACACTACTGTCTCCATTTACAACTGTAAGGGCTGCATTATTATTGTTGCCCTACTAGAAATGCCAAAAATTGTAATTTTGCAAAAAAAATATTTTTTTTCGAGAAGGGCAAGGAATATTATCATTTTTTGCATTAAATATAGGAATGCATTATGTTTTTTTGCAAATTTTTTTCATAGTTTAAGGTCGTTTGGCGTAAGTAATTGTTTTGGCATTTCTAGTAGGGCAAAGAACAATAATAATACAGCCCCTACAGTTGTCAATGGAGACAGTATAGTGTGATGCAGTGAGTGAGAGTGAGATGGAGAATGAAATGTGCAAAACTTTTGGAATTTTTTGTGGTAGTTACAGGTGTTTGCACAACATATAGTAGGTGGCAAATTGTTAGTTACATAACGTAAAATAGGTCAGTATTTTTAGTTTCTTGCTAATGAATAAGTAGATGTCGTAAACATTGACAGAATTTTTGATCAGAAATCTCAAGAGCCCCTAAATAGGGTTTTTGTTCCTAACTCAGATACTATTGTTCGAGAAATACACGGAATTTATACTTTGACAGCAGATAGACAGCTGTCAACTGCCAAAATTAAAATTCCGCCTGGAGGGATCGACTAGGAATTTAGTTCTGAGTATTTTGTAAAAAAATCAGCTCTTTTAGCCATACAGTGCCTTCAGAAAGTTAATTTGTCCGAAAAAGTTCGGTTTGGCCCCACTGTGCGTCTCTTAGCCTAGCGCTTAAACCAATTGACCAATCTCGTTTAAATTCGACATTATTGAGGGTCCAATTACAGATGTTTAGGCCTGCAGTTAACTGTTCCCCCTAGGAACAGTTGAGCACCCCCTGAAGATGTTCCAACGTTACTTCTGTGGAACTATTTTGCATAATTTACTAGAATATAAAGGAATTAGCACCCCCTATAATTTATTTCCGGCTGCAGGCCAGACGTTTATTTTTGACTCTTTAAATTAAGGGTAATTTAGTTATGCGTAAATTTCGATTTTCTCGAAAACGACTACGATTTTTCTCAAATTTTTAAGTTAGTAGTACATAACAAACGTGACTACGCCATTATTGGTTTTCCGGAAAAAAACATATAAGTAGGTAGTTCGTCACAGCTAATATTTTGACAATATTTGTATACCTATGACCTTTCCAGAGGAAATTTTCTATATTTTCCGTTGGAAGCTAGATACAACAATTAAAATCATATTAACATTATAAAGGCATTCTTCCAAATGTCATGAATTTTTTAACGAAACAGGAAATAAACATAGGTATAAAAGTATTTTTCAAAAGTTTATATAAAAGGTTTCACCAATTTTAAGTACATACAGGGTTTTGTTAAATGTACCAATATTGAAATTCGTTTTCAAATAATGAATATAATGATAATCCCCGTAATCGGATTTGTAGGTACAATAAATAATTTCGGATTAACAGAACTACTAGGAATCGATATCCACACTAGTCAGAAGTCTAAGGAAAACTAGTTAAGTTCATCGAGTCCCCCAGCGTGTTGTCCTACAGATACGCCGCCGCTTTCGGCCGGTTCAGGTAAATAACTCTGTGAGATATTTCGAAACGCATGCGCTTGTTCTTTGTGGTACACGAAAAGGGGATATTCAATCGCAAAGCTTATCGCATTTTGTTCATTTGTACAGTATTCTAAAATTTTTCTTTTTTACACGTATAGAATTTGCATGCAATTTTAATTGGTACTAATTTTTGAAGATAGTAAAGCGTATCATTTTTTGTGTAATTATATCGTGTTCTTATAAATTTTATATTAACCAAAAAAATGAAGTGACTGTGTCGATTTGTGCGCGAGAACGCCATTTTATATGGTGACCAATTTCAAAATAATCGTGTTGCGTATTAAATTTAAGTTATCGTTTACAATAACAAAGCCTATGCCGATACTTGAAAAATGGACAGGTCACGGGATTACTCGCCTCGTGGAAGAAGTATGAGCATTTCTCCGGAAATATACAGACGAGATTCTCCAGATTATAGGCATAGAAGTAGATCTTGTTCCAGATCTCCAAATTATAGAAGACATAACGGCTATCGGTCGCCTACATACCATAAAAAGACATGTAAGTACGTACCTATAATATTGATTAAATGCTCAATTTATTTTTAGAATAACCAGGGCGGTGACACTTTTTAAGTGCTGTATAGTGCGAATCAAACCTTTTATAACTGTACATATCATCAAGAGATAAAATGAAACACGTTGTATGTTATAACTATAAATAATAGCCTTTATAAATGTAATTGAAATTCGAGTCATACCTATAAACACATTGGGTAAATCGATATTCTGTTGGTTTTTATCTAGCGAATTTGTAATCTTAATTGTCACGTCTAATCTAAACGGATCATTCGAATCCTACTACACAGATCAATGCCATTTGATGATTTTAGTGTGAATTCAAAAAGAAAATGTTTAAATAGTGCAGTTTTAATGAAAATGAATATTTAGTTTTGTAAAAGAGTTTAATTGACTCATTTCCTGGTTTTTATTAATTCTAATAACATACCTATTAATTCCTAAATTATTTTGTTCTGTGAGCATGCGCTAATTACTTTTCAAATAAACATGGCGGCTCTGTCCAAAAAGGGAGCGACAGTAACAAAGAAACGGATTAAATTATTCATTATTCATAAATGACCAGCTGGTACCTATCCAAGGACTAAATATAAAGCACAAAACCATACATTTCATATGAGTACTTACATTTAAATAAAAAAATACCTCATGTCATAACGGAAAAGCCAATTTTTCAATTTAATTTTGATTTTTTTTCCTGAAGCCAATAAATATAAATTCGGTAAGACGTTGTCGAACCATACGCTACCCCATAAAAGAAAAGATTGTACAGAAACAAAATTTAAATTGTGTATCAATGTGCAGACTGCGTCAGCATCATGATCCATGATTTAAAAAACGTAGAACATCAACTGTAGGTAGGTAATGAAGATTAAACAAGGTTTCACCATTCTGAATCATAAATAAGATAGGTACATTATCATTTATGTTCATTTTATCATCCAGGGAAGGATACATATAAATTCCCAACCGATTAACAAATTAACTCAATATCCAGGAAGACTTGTGTAGTAACTAGTGAAAAATAAAAAAATATCAAATTGTATCAAATTGTAATTATATTCTCATATGCAGAGTACTTATCTATCGATAAAACAGTAGCAAAACAAGTAAGCCTTTTATGTCTCTGGAGACAATTATTTTATCAGTTCAGGTTGGTATGAATTGATGCTTGACCATGGCAAGGATGATTTAGAAACAACACAAGCATCAGCTAGCTCGGAGCATTGAACCGTCGAGAAAAGACGAAAAAACAACCTACTACTAAAACCAATGACTTGGTGAACAAGAACCAGATAACAATTTTCTTGTGGAACTAAAGCGAGATCCAAAGTAAATCAAATACTCTTGATATATTCTTTTCTATTCGGGATACGGCAAAAATAGCAATATAGAGGTGTTTTAAAACCTCATGAGCTGTGACCTTCATATGCGCAGAGACATAATCCCTCCTGATGACTCAGTTACACTTCTTAAAAATATTATATTTATTATTTACAATTTATCCCGAGCTCTTGTTTATCTATACAGCAAGGCAGCCTCCAGTATCTTCAAAAACATACTTATAACTCAGAATAAACTTTGCCTTTTGCGCATTTCGCGGCTCATGAGATTCTGAAACACCTCTACAATCTTCTAGAAAAAGGTTTTTCTTTTCTAGAACCCATACTTCAGCTGGGATCGCTCACAAAGTTGACAAAACTGTGCCGACATTTTTATTAGGTACTTTTTTATACAGGGTGTAATTAGTTTCATGTCATTAAAAAAACTGGTGGTAGGGAACGACAAAAAAAACCTTATACAGGGTGTAATTAGTTTCATGTCATTAAAAAAAACTGGTAATAGGGACCGGCTAGACAAACAAAAAACCTGTATGACTTTTTTCTCTAGGGACACTGAAAAAACTGACCTGGGTTTACATTTTTAATGTTATGGTAGGAAACTTTTTGGGAACCACTGTTTTTCAGGGTCAGTGGATCAATAGTTCCGAATATTAGAAATAATAAAAAACTGTAAAACCCGACTTGTGTTCCCGCCGGTAGAAGTGCGGCACTTTCATGGGATTATTTGTAAGCATAGCATGTGTTTTCTTAAAATCCACCTACAAAATTGCATTCGCTCTGCAAAATCTTGAGGTTCTAGTGCTTCGACACGTTGATAGTGTTAGGGATGTAAGTTCATATCTCTCAATGTCCTCCATACCACAAAATGGGATACTTCCACACGGTTCGCGATATCGCGGGTGCTTAAAGTTGGATCGTCTTCTACAAGTTCCAAAATTTGAACCTCTGCGTCAATTACCCTTTCTTCACGTTGTGGACCTCGTTCTCCTCCATGTCCATCGAGACGACCTGTTTCTTGAAGAGAAGACGCTGGTCAATACCAACAAATGTACGAGCACAAGGATGACGTCGATTGGGGAACCTTAAACAATAAAGCTCTTCCGCACCAGCTGCATTTCCACCACTTTCTCCATACACCAAGTGCATATCCGCGAGCTCTAAATAAGTGTAATCTCCCATAATGTCCAAAATCTGCGTTTTAAAACACCACAATAAACTGTGATTTAAGGTTATCAATAAAGAAAACAACAAGAAAAACTTGGTCCAAAATTCAAAAAGTAACACAAAAAGCACGAACGAGAAGTAGTGTCTTATGTAACCAAGTACTACTTGAACGATAACTCAATAAATTAATCTTAACATAAGTGGCACAAAGCCAAGGAACGGCTAGGTCGCACGCCGTATGTGCGTTATTTACCAAGTAAGAACACAAACTGAAATTATTACTTGAGAATATTACAAGGGAGAGTATAGCACTCCCAATAAGATTTTGGCCGCGAGGAAGCAAAAAACATGGCGGTGTCCTCTGTCGGCATGCTTTTTGATGATCTCTTAGACGCACCATACTTATTTGCAGGAGTATGCCAGCAGTTCTCAAACTATTTTATTAATTATTTTGTCAATTTTTGTTTATTTTTTCTCTCCAAAACTATGAGCTTTAGACCCCATGTTATATAAGGTTTTTTTTGTTTGTCTTTTCGTTCCCTACCACCGGTTTTTTTTAATGGCATGAAACTAATTACACCCTGTATAACATGGGGTCTAAAGCTCATAGTTTTGGAGAGAAAAAATAAACAAAAATTTCGCAAATTTTTTGAGAACTGCTGGAATATTGAGGTAGGTTAGATCTAGATCTTATCTGAAGAAAACTATACTCTAACTCTCCCTTGTGCAATATTTTAGTTACTGTCGGTGTTTCGTTATGTATGTTTCGTTATGTACGCACTTTTGAATTTCACGTCATTGTGTATTTATAGTTAAGATTTATTTTATTGACTTACCGTTCAAGTTGTCAAATTCTTGATTACGTACAGACACAACTTACTTGTTCGTTCTTTTTGTATTCCTTTTTGGCTTTTGTACCAAGTTTTTATTTTAATTTTCTTTATTGACAACGTTAGTTGTTAGTTTAGTGTTTAGTGTTGAACGAAGTGCGTGTGTACTTAATTCGACGTACCGAACTGTGTATTGATACAGATGCAGAGATTTTGAATAATTTAGGTAGGTAGTAAGCTTTTAACCCAGGACACTCATTTATGTTACAAATGTTAATAAACCACATTTAAATTTTCTAAATTATAAACAATCCAATATTTTGTGCCAAATTAAAAAACACACATGTAAAGAAATGCTCTGTTTAAACTTCTATGGCCATTATTTGCTTGCAATTGTGCACGAAGAGAGAACGAATTATTTACCTCTTTATACTTGCCTCAGTTCAGTTGAAGCGGTTCATCAAAGGCGGTCAATGATCCTTTGACACCGCGTGTGCCGGCGAGCACTTTTTATGACAATTTAAAAGTTGTATAATTGGGAAGTACAAGTCCATCGACCAAGAAAAGCAGTGGTTCTCAATAGTTGTCTACCATAATATTAAATATGTTAATGCAGATCAGTTTTTTTTCAAAATGCCCCTAGAAGGTTTTTTTGTTTGTCTAGTCGGTCCCCATTACCAGTTTTTTTTAATGACATGAAACTGATTACACCCTATATAACATAGTGACATTTTACTGGGTAATTGGTGTTGAAAAAAATTGAATTGACTATCGCGTAATGAGGTTTTAACGCAGAGGTAACATTGATAAATATTTGAAAATTTTATTATTGTTTTTCGCAAAGGACCCCGCACAAAGCTTATTTTCGTTTCGGTACAATCGTATAAATTTTTGGTATATTATAGCTTTTGCCATCCTGAACAAGTCTCCATGGCAACGATGCTCTATATTCGGTATTTTGGCTCATATGGAGCACCAAAGCTCCATAGCTCTATCATAAGTTACTACTTCGATTAGTTTTATGACATTTTTATATTTAGTTGCCCAAACTTCTTCCTTTTCGAGTATAAAAATCGGAAACTCGAAAATTTTTTCTCGAGGGATAACTAAAAAAAATTACAATTTCAAAAAATGTTTCGAACAAAAGTGGTCTATTTTTAGTCAGACAATCCGAATTTGTAATAAAAAACGAATTTGACCTTGAATGACTTTAACCCTTCCACCCAAAGTCAAAGTGACATATATAGAAGAAATTTTTTTATATTTTTCTACCCCTCCACCACCCCCACTCCGCCATTAAAGGGGCTGATAAAATAAAGTCGAGATATTTAGCTCAGTGGCGCAATGCTAAGACGTTTGGCTTGCGACCACGGAGTCCCGGGTTGGAATCCTGGCCAAGGTATGGATGTTTAGTGGCATGTCTAATGTGTTACTGAGATGGTAGCAGTGAGCTAGACCGCTGTTGGGTGGCACAACATGTCTAGGCGCTGTTATCTATCCTGAGTTCGAGTCTCAGCTGCGCTAGATGGCGATATCGCAGGGAATGGTTGTTGTGTTGATGTCTATGTGTACGTGTCCTGGTTGAGTGGTGTAATAGTGTTAGCTAAACTCCGCCAGGACGTTAATATAAATAAGACGATTAAATAAAATAAAAATAAATATTCACTTGAAATTTGGTACACACATACATGTGCCAAATTTCAAGTGAATATCTCAATTTTATTTTATCAACTCCTATAATAATGGAGTGAAGGTGGTGGGGTGGTTGAAAAATATTATAAAGAAGTCCTTGGCTTCCATTATACAGGGTGAGACAAATTGGATGTTCACCATTGGGATCTCGGAAACAGTAAGAGCTGGAGAGTCGGTTAAATGGGGGCAAAGTTGTGCAATATATTACTGAATAATATGGCATAAAGAAATTCGAAATACTCCTGTTGGTTTTTGAGATATTGAAAAGAAATATAAATTTTGGATTTTTAGTTTTTCGAAATATTTTGGTTACTATTACACTTATAAGAAATCCAAGAATACCTTCTTAGAGCACTTTACATGCTCTACATACCTACAATATCAATTTTTTAAATACGAACGTGGAGTTTCTACATCATATGTCGAACTTAAATATTTTCCAACATTTTATTGCACTAAAACCATTAATTCGCCTGAATGCGGTACTGTAAGTTTTGTTTTCTAAATTAGAATTCACGGTACCTTGCTAATATTATTAGTAAGTTGCTGATTTACTTGAGATTATTTATTGATTTTTTACAATGTACATGTGTCTCACTTACGAGTGTAACAGCGTAATAATTCTTTTGTTTTTTGTCCGATTTGGATCAAACTGATCTTAAAGATAGAGGTCACCAAGGACAATTTAAGACCACAAAATCATTTTCTATCTTTAAAGTCCGTCTAACATACTAAATTGTATGAAAAAAATAAAAAATCATGGTAGGCATTTTTTAATCAATAAATTTTGTTAACAAAACTTGTTCGAAATAATTCAAAAACCTGAATCCGAAGTTTAAATTCCAAAAAGTTATGAACAATAACAGAAAGCGAATTGAGGCGTGTATTAGGGCTGATGGAGGTTTGATAGAACATAATATTTAATACTTTTGGTTGTATTTATTATTCATTTGTGTAAATTGTTTCAAAGAGTAAATTTAGAAATATTTTTTATTTAAATGCCCCAAAAAGCTCGTTCAAAAAGGTTTTTTTTCATCGAGACCTCATATTTTTTTAGAATTTAAGAAACTTCGGATTCGGGGTTTTTGGATGATTTTGAACAAGTTTTGTTATTATTTATTGGGTATTTTGCCACTGAAAAATATTTAAAAATTTTAATGAAAAAACCTCTGCGTCAAACGGATCAGACAGAGGTTGGTTCTTGAGTACTTGACTGTTTCAAAAAGTCTCACACCTAAAAATATATAAACTAGAACAATGTTATAAACTAAAAACTGAAAATCAAAGCTATAGGTAGTTAACGTTTCGGAAGAGAATCTACTTCCGTTCTCAAAACTTTTTTGGCCGCCAACCATGACAGTTCTATAGCTTTGATTTTCAGTTTTTAGTTTATAACATTGTTCTAGTTTATATATTTTTAGGTGTGAGGCTTTTTGAAACAGTCAAGTACTCAAGAACCAACCTCTGTCTGATCCGTTTGGCGCAGAGGTTTTTTCATTAAAATTTTTAAATATTTTTCAATGGCAAAATACCCAATAAATAGTAAGAAAATCTGAATATGCCACAAATAAACAATTACAGACAATATCTGGATCACAGGTATGGGCCAAATATCAAAAGTTTTTGATTAAAACATTTCACGATTTCTTGATTTTTTTCATACAATTTAGTATTGTAGATGGTCTTGCATTTAAAGATGGAAAGTGATTTTGTACTCTTAAATAGACCTTGGTGACTTCTATCTTTTAAAATCAGTTTGATTCAAATTGGACAAAACACAAAAGAACTATTACACTCTTAAGTGAGACACTCTGTATACACCAAATCAAAAGTTTATGTACTCTTACCACCTTTCTTTACTTATTTTCCCCTATTTACCCTTATTTAATCTCCAACCCTTCAATGGCATCATCTCAAAATGTAATCTACTTCTAGATGTCGTTATAATTTATACGTGTATTAAATTCCAAGTGCATATCTCAATTTCATTTTATCAACCCCTTTAATAAGGGAGTGGGGGGTGGTTAGGGGGTGGAAAATATTATAAAAGATCTGAGGCCTTGGCTTCTAATATATACACCAAGTCTTAGTTTCTGTACTCTTACCAGCTTGTTTTACTCATTCTCTTCTATTTACCCCTAGTTACCCCCTACCCCTTCAACGGAATCATCTAAAAATATAGGTAATCTAGGTCCATATGCCCGTGTACCAAATTTCAACTGAATATCTTAATTTAACCTTATCAGCCCCTTTATTAATGGGGGTGGTGGAGGGGTTGAAAATTGTGATAAAAAAATCCGAAGCCTTTGCTTCTACTATATACAACAAATCGCAAGTTTCTGAACTCTTACCAGCTTGCTTTACTTATTTACCCCCCCTCCCCTTCACCGGATATGTTAAAAAAGAATCCAGTTCCAGATCTTGTCGTAATACATACGTGTACAAAATTTCAAGTCAAAATCTTAAACCGTTCTAGAGAAAACGTGCGCACAAAAAGTTACAGACAGACCGACAGACAGAGAGAAAATTTTTTTGATGTGCGGTATGCGCTTTAAGCGTTTTTGAGAACTTTTTTATATTTCTGGATTATATTTGGGGGTGACTATACAGTATTGAACTATTGGGCCTCCTTTACGCATGCGTCTTTTGTCGTACGTCGCGCGACGATAAAAATTGCGGCGTTTTTGATGAAATTTTTTTCAAACGTATCTTGTCGTGTGCCGTTTTCAAACGTATCTTGTCGTGTGCCGTTTTCAAACAAAATTTGTATAACAAAGTGTGTCGAACAAAAATTGATCCGTGTTTTGTATCTACAAAGATATAATTCGAAAGCGACGTTGTACCTCGTTGGGAACAACGTTTTCTGAAATTTTGTTTCCATCGATCTGTGTTATATTGCCTATTACTTCCACATCCACGTACTAGAGTGTAATAATGGCAAAAAAAAAAAATGTTGTCTGTCTGTCGGTCTGTAACATTTTTGTGCGCACGTTTCTCAGCAACGGTTAAAGATATTGACTTGAAATTTGGTACATATATCTAAAGTAAACTTCATATTTCCAAGTCAGATAAAAAATTTCAAAGCTTTGCCGCCTATTACCACTAGGATAGAGCGGGGCATGGATTAAAATAAGAAATTAAGGGAAACTCGCCAGTATCAGTTATAATTTCTAATAATACGCCACTCACTCCTAAAATATTTTACGATCTAAGGGTCACTACTGTTTACTTAATTTTTTACACACATACATAATGCTGTAAAATGGCAAGCACTTTTATGGCCGAGTTGTATGGCTTTTTTTGGGTGTCTCGCGCCGTTGGGTGTCTCCTTTGTCGGGAATTTTTTATTTGTCTTAGAAATATGAAGTTCACTTTACCATGATGAGATCTGGAACTAGATTATGCTTGCACTAATTCCGGTGAAGGGTTGGGGGAAATAGGGGACGATAAGTAAAGCAAGCTGGTAACAGTACAGTAACTTCGGATTTGGTGTATATAAGTACTAGCCAAGGCGTCAGATTTTTTATAATATATTCCACCCTCTAACCACCCCACTCGATTATTAAAGGGATTTGTAAAATAAAATTGAGATACGCTCCTGAAATTTGGTACTCGTATGTTTTATAACGGCATCTGGAACTAGATTATATTTTGTGATGATTCCGCTGAAGGGTTGGGGGTTAATTAGGGGCAAATAGGTGGAAATAAGTAAATCAAGCTAGTAAAAGTACAGAAATTTGGGATTTGGTGTATACACTAGAAGCCAAGGCCTGAGATTTTTTTGTAACATTTTTCAACCCCTCCACCACCCCCACTCCATTTTTAAAGGAGCTGATGGAATAAAATTGCGATATTCACTTGAAATTTGGTACACGTATACATTTGGAACAAGATTATATTTTGAGATGATTCCGCTGAAGGGGTGGGGGTAAGTAGGGGTAAATAGGAGAAAATAAGTAAAGCAAGCTGGCAAGAATACAGAACCTTGGGATTAGGTGTATATACTAGAAGAGAAGGTCATAGATTTCTTAATAATATTTTTCAGCCTTCCTCCCACGGCCTCCATTATTATAGGGGTTGATAAAATAAAATTGAGATTGTATTCACTTGAAATTTGATACATGTATGTATTGTAATGACATCTGATCGAGATGATTCCGTTGAAGAGGTGTAAATTGGGGAAAATAAGTAGAGCATGACATATGACATGTGCCTGAAATGTTATATTACTATGACCAATTATTACCACATACCACATAGAGTGCAAATATGGTGAAGATGTTTTTCTTTAAAGAGACTTGGATGGGAAATCTGGATGTGGAAGTAGCGACTCCTTAGGCAGTGGCTTTTTTGTAATCATCTGATGAATTCCACAAAGATGGCCGTTTCTTTATTTCGTCGATAAATAGCTATACTCGTAGCTATAGTAGTGTCTTCATACGTCGACACAACACTATCGCCGCCAATATTCTTGACTAAAGATGACGGTCTCGGGTGATTAGGGGTCGAGCTTGAGCTCCTTGCCCTAATCATCGCTGTAGACCTGGACCGGCCTCGTAAGGGGTGGGCCTGTTTGTTACCTATCTCCCCCCGCAAATGCGGTCGGTGTAGGCGACGTTAGCAGACCTCCCCTGGTCCTGGCTGTTGGACCCTACCAGCTAGGTCGTTTCTTCTGGCGCTCTTCTGCCTTGGTCTTCCTTCTTCGCTGGTATGTCGGCTCCCGGGAGCGTCTTTACTCTGTCGTGAGAGAGAACGGCTGTTGCCGAGCTCTCTTGGGGGGGTTTGGAGGGGTGTTGACTAGTCGGAAGCCCAGGGTGCCAATTGGCATCATGTGCTCCGATTTCGTCGGAAGGAAGTGTGAACTGTGTAGCTCAAGGATTGTGTTCGGCCAAAAACGCTTATATTAGTGTCAGAGGCCGACACGGGCTAGGGTAAGGGTACCCAGCTGGTTGTTTGCTTGGTACCCCTGGGATCGGGTGATTTGAATGTCACAACACTACCGATTGCCAAAATAAATTCCTTCCAGCTTGCAGCAGCGCTCACCATTGTTTCTTATGCAGATAGCCATACTATCGTTCAGGTCGCAATAAGTCGCGTCATTGTAGCTCATTTCTCAGTTATTCTGCCTGTAATAGTGGCAAACGAAGATACACCCATTCTAAAGTATGAAAAAAATCTTTCACTGTGGTTGCTGAGAACACTTTATGTAATAATGTAATAATATATGAAATATGAAATAATTAAATAATGTATGAAACTGTCCACAAGTGAGTCTCTGCATTAACAGGATGGAGCACTGCATTTCCTTTGTCTACGCTTTATTTTTAATAACGGGGCACAGCAATAGCTAATAAACAGCACATCATCATCCATCAGCACCATGATTAAATTGAATAAAAACGCTGTTGGATTGTTATAATATAGCCAGGCCACAAAATTTTACATGTCTGCGACCCTGTCGCTCCGACACGAACGTTGCGACCAGGCCGCAGATATGTAAAACTTTGTGGCCTGGCCATATTATAACAGTCCGACAGCGTTTTTGTTCAAATTAATCATGGTACCGATGAATGATGATGTGCTGTTTATTAGCTATTGCCGTGTCCCATTATTAAAAAAGAAGCGGAGACAAAGAAAATACAGTGTTCATCCTGTTAATGCACAGAGACTCACTTGTGGACAGTTTCACACATTATTTCACTATTTCATATTTGTTCATACTTTAGAATTAGAATGAGTGTATATCGTTTGCCTCTATTACAGACAGCGAATAACTGAGAACTGAGTTGCAATGACGCGACATGTTGCGACCTGAACGCTAGTATGACTATCTACATAAGAAACAATGGTGAGCGTCTTTGTCGCGGCGACCCGAAAACGCGGCCCAGGGCGTTTTTAAAATCGGTCGCTGTCACGGGTCGCAACTATGGCCACCTACATAAGAATCCATGTAACACATCTTTGCAAGCTGGTCGCAGCGTTCGTGTCGCACCTACCAGGTCGCAAGCTTGGCCGTAGACTTAATCGGTGTACTTTTAAAACGCCTGTCGCGTTGCGTTCTGTAATTCCAGGCGGCAGAATTTGAGAACGCCGCGACATAGGCGACGAGCGGCTGAACGACATCGATAGATAAAAGCGCACATATACAGGGTGTAATCAGTTTCATGTCATTAAAAAAAACTGGTAATGGGGACCGACTAGACAAACAAAAAACCTTTGACTTTTCCCTCTAGGGGCACTTTGAAAAAACTGACCTACCTAGGTCAACTTTTTAATATTTTTTAATATTAATGTAGAAAACAATTGAGAACCACTGCTTTTCTTGGTCAACGAACTTGTAGTTCCCAATTATACAACTTTTAATTTGTCATAAAAAAGTGCAAAAGCTTTGGATCATCGACCGCCTTTGATGGACCGCCTCAACCGAACTGAGGCAATTATAAAGAGGTAAATAATTCGTTATCTTTTCCTGCACATCTGCAAGCAAATAATGGCCGTAGAAGTTTAAACAGCATTTCTTTACATGTGTGTCTTTTAATTTGGAACAAAATATTGGATTAATGTTTATAATTTAGAATATTTAAATGTGATTTATTAACGTTTGTTAACATAAATGAGTGTCCTGGGTTAAAAGCTTACTACCTACCTAAATAATTCAAAATCTCTGCATCTGCATCAATACACAGTTAGGTACGTCGAATTAAGGACACTTCGTTCAACACTAAACAATAAACTATAAACTAACGTTGTCAATAAAGAAAAATAAAAGGAAAACTTGGTCCAAAATCCAAAACGGAATACAAAAAGAACGAACAAGTAAGTTGTGTATGTACGTAATCAAGAATTTAACGACTTGAACGATAAAGTCAATAAAATAAATCTTCACTATAAATACACAGCGACCCGAAATTCAAAAATAACAACGGCGGGTTGGACGTGTGTACATAACGAAATACCCACAGAAACTAAAATATTGCACAAGGGAGTCAGAGTATAGTTTTCTTCAGATCAGATCTACTAAACACTCAGAAAACGTCGACGTCTTTCATCTTATTTACCGCACCGCTAAAGACCGCCGACTCGCAGATATACAAATCATTTGATTTCCAAGAGCGGCAGGATGCTTTAACTTTAATAAACCAGGACTTATATAAAAAAAATTTTTATTCATCTAACCATAATTTAAAATTAAATCCTGAAAAGTCGCAAGTAATGCTGATTGGTACGTCCGTCACATTGAAAAAGTTATCGGAAGTTTCTTTTGATGTCACTATAAATAATAACGTCCTCCCCATTGTGAATGAGGTAAAGAATTTAGGGCTTTGGCTAGACTCAACATTAAATTTTGAAAAACATGTTTTATCCAAACTGAAACTAGCATATAGTCGATTGAAAAAATTATACAGTTTTGCGAAAGATATATCCAGCGAGTGTAAGTCAAAATTTTGTGATTCTCTTATATTATCTACAATTGACTATGGTGATGTTGTTTATGGGAAGTTATTGTCAGCGGCAGCAAAAAAGCAAATTCAAAAACTTCAAAATTCATGTATGCGTTATATTTACTGCATTCCGTATAGACAACATATGTCACCATATCTGAACGAACTTGGTATATTAAATATGGAAAATCGTAGACGTGTTCACATGCTTACACTTATATGGCGAATAATTTATAATGATGAACCTCAATACTTAAGGCGAAAATTAACTTCTCGAGATCACGTGCATAATACAAGGCACATACAAAATTTCTTGGTACCTCAGCATAGAACTGTGATTTTTCAAAGATCATTTACTTATTTTGCGCCTCATCTTTGGAATGAACTTTCAAATAAACTTAAACATTATAAACTTTAAAAAAAAATACATCAAAGTAGTCAACAACTACATCCTAACCGGCCAGAGGTTGGCAATTTGATGTCGTGTGTGGGTGTATATATTTCCTAGCTATAAATCGTACTCATCTTTGGCATTTCTGTTTTTATTTCGTGAGGTCAGCCTGTTCCCTGTGTCTGTTCGTGTTGCTGTGTGGTGCTATTGCTGTCATTATTATGAAATGTGTCAATTACTAGTATAACATTCATAAAAAAGCAAATTAATATATGTATATATATTTTTTAATATTTTTTATTGTAGTATTAGATTTATATTTTCTTATCCAACTCTTAGAATTAGATTTCTTTTGTATGGGGCAAATGGAAGAAGAGCTCTACAGTTCAATTTGTACCTTTTTTACTCTGAGTAAAATAAATGTATTATTATTATTATTTTATAGCTATCTACACAAATATTGAGCATCATAGACACGCGCGACGATCTAAACCTACCTCAATATTCCAGCAGTTCTCAAAAGATTTTATTGAAAAATTTGCGATTTTTTTTTTTATTTTTTTTCTCCAAAACTATGAGCTTTAGACCCCATGTTATATACGGTTTTTTTGTTTGTCTTATCGTTCCCTACCACCAGTTTTTTTAATGCCATGAAACTAATTACACCCTGTAGAACAATATGTTTAGATAGTAATGTTCAAAGCAGCCGCCCCCGCCATATTCACGCGTATGAGAAGGCAAATCTCGAAAACAAAAAAATGTAAGCTTGGTTTAAATTGTAAAAGTTTGTATATGTAATCGGAATTAATTATATTGAACAGATTAAATAAAAACAAATTCTTGTTCAAACTAAGAATAGTTTTCCATATTATTTCATGCTTTTTAAAATGTTTACTATTTTTGTTCACAGGTACACAAAAAAAAAGTCAAGTGCGAGAAGGCAAACCTATGTATTCCCATGCATCTTGACCTGCTGAACACGAATCCGATGTTCGTTTTGCCCGATTGGCTCTTGCATTTTTCTCAAAAAAACACCGTAAAAATGCCCGAAAAAATGAAAGCGTAGCTAAGAATCTGAAAAATTCAGGGGTACGTAGGATGGCGGAAGAAATCGAGTGGCACAAACTAGAAGTCTATAGCTTTCTTGGTTTCCGAGATGGAGCCTCAAGAAGTGCGGGAAAAAACAGGTTTTTTCCTTCCGGTGACTTTGAGCTGCGATATCTTGGAAACGAAGGACTGCAAGGATGTCTGGTTTGCGCCATTCGATTTATCCTGCAGTTTTGTATGAAAAATGGTATCGAGCCCGTTGGGGGTCTCGTTGGCAGAAATGGCTCTCGAAGTTGGGCCGTGTCGGCCGAGGAGAGAAATCCTCGGACTTCTTACTTTGGCGACCTCTATCTCACTAAAAAATTATAGAAAAAAAATTTTGACTCATCATCAGATGGAAAATTTAATTTAAAATCGATTGAGCACAAAAAAGGGGGGGGGCCTCTTTGTTTGGAAAAAGTTAAAGCGTGAAATGTGAAATGTCGAAAATGGGTACATTTTTTAGATTTTTAGATTTTCAGAATTTTGTGAAAAAATGAGTGTCGCTAAAAAACTGAAAATTCAGGGGTACGTAGGATGGCGTGAGAAATCGAATGGCGCAAACTAGATGTCTACAGCTTTTTTGGTTTTCGAGATGGAGCCTCGAGAAGTGCGGGAAAAAAACAGGTTTTTTCCTTCCGGTGACTTTGAGCTGCTCGATCTAGGAAACAAAGGACTGCAGGGATGTCTGGTTCACGCTATTCGATTTTTCGTTCAATATGACGAAATATGACATCGAGCCGGTTGGGAGTTTCGTTGGGGAGAAATGGCCTTCGAAGTTGGGCGGTGTCGGGCGATGAGCGAAATCCTCGGACTTCTTACTTTGACGGCCTCTATCTCGCTAAAACGTTATACAAAAAATTCGTCCCTCCCATCATCTAATGAGAAATTTAATTTAAAATCGATTGAGCACAAACGAAAAAGTTACGTCGATATATGCGAAGAGATGTCGAAAACGCTGAAATTTTTAAAAATTATTGTAATCTCAAAGACATCCTCTTCGCAGATCATTTGAAAACAAAAGAGTAAGATACTCTAGAAGGAAAGACTCTTATTAGTCTGAGCAAAGCTAATGCTCTTCGGGTAAATGAAATTAGTGTTACCGCTGAAACTCTCGTAAATTTACTGCAATTCTGACGTCATTAAATCAGGGTTGGCAGTTTTAAAACAAAATGTTTTAAACAAATGTTTTTTAAGTGTTTAAAACACACTAACCTGTTTTAAACACATTTGTTTTAAACACGTTTAAAACAATTGTTTTAAACATGATTTTTTTCAATGCGTTTATTCAATGTGTTTGATGGATAATTTTTGGAACATCGTTGTATTTGATAAGGTAAAAAAAAATACAATAAAATAAAAAAATATGAACTTTTATGTAATGCAATAAAACTAGTTATAATAATATATTAGTATAAGTACAACGAACGAAACATATTACTATTATATAGAAGATATACCTGTTATTATTTATTTGCTTAAGTGTTAAATTTAAAGCGATTAATAGCACAGGTACACACAAAAAAAAAGTCAAGCATGGGAAGGTAGACCTATGTATTCCCATGCATTTTGACCTACGAATCCGATGTCCGATTGGCTCTTGTATTTTTCCTAACCTCAAAAAAAAACACCGTAAGAATGCCCGAGAAAATGAAAGTGTAGCTAAAAATCTGAAAAAATTCAGAGGTACGTAGAATGGCGAGAGAAATCGAATGGCGCAAACTAGAATTCTATAGCTTTTTTGGTTTCCGATATAGAGCCTCGAGGAGTGCGAAAAAAACAAATTTTTTCCTTCCGGTGACTTTGAGCTGCTCTATCTCGAAAACGAAGGACCGCAGGGATGCCTGGTTTGCGCCATTCGATTTCTATCGCCATCCTATGTACCCCTATGTACCCCATTTTCATTTTTTTGGGCATTCTTACGGTGTTTTTTGAAATTAGGAAGAATGCAAGAGCCAATCTGCCAAAATGGACATCGGACTCGTGTTCAGCAGGTCAGATTTCATGGGAATACTTAGGTCTGCCTTCTCCCACTCGACTTTTTTTTATGTGCCTGTGTAGTCAATAACCAATCACCAAACAATGATTGCACTGTTGCACAACTTGACGTATTTATTACACCGAATTGGCCGAGCCGTTGTCAAGACAAGTATCGTCCTCGTGTTGTTATGATGGAAATGGGCATGGCTTATAGAATAAACAATGTCGACGCGCCCGTATAAATTTAAGTTTAAAAACATGTTTTTTATTGTTTAAAACATGTTTTTTTTCAACAATTAAAAAACCATGTTTAAAGCACATCGAATTGTTTTAAATTAAAAAAAACGTATTTTTTTATTAAAATAAAAAAAACACAATTTTTGCCAACCCTGCATTAAATGTGTTTTTGGGTATAACATATGATGCAAGGTACCATGGCAAACCTGTATCCACTATTTCCATACTATAACATTTTAGATAAAAATTTTTTGCTTTATCGCAGATTTTTTTTTCGATATATCGGAACATCGAATTTACTAAAAACAAGGCAAGAATTTTACATAAAGTACTTTTAACCAAGAACTCTAAATGTAACATATTCTAAGACAGGAACTTTACAAAGAACTATAAACCTTAATAGTTCTTGCCTTAGGAACTTAACATACTTGTCTTAATTTATAATAGGTTTAAATTTTTGGTTTAAAGTTCTTATCTTAGTTTGGTTAAGTAAGTATTCTTAGTTTAAAGTTCTTGATGTAAAGCTCTTGTCTTAGGTTATGTTAGTTTTAAAGTGCTTGGTTTAAGTTTTTAATTTATGTGTTTCGGATTTTTAGGCATTTTTCAGGCGTTTCTTGAGGTTATGTCAAAATTCCTAACTAATCGGCCAACTCTGACCTCAGATTCGGCCTCAACGCCCCAAAATACGTATGGAAATGGTGGTCAGCTCATTTAAGCTTTTTATTTACTTGTGTGAGAATTTTCGGGCATTCTCAAGGTATTTTCTGAGGTTAAGAAAAATGCAAGAGCCAATCGGGCAAAACGGATATCGGATTCGTGTTCAGCAGGTCAAAATGCATGGGAATACATAGGTCTTCTCGCACTAGACTTTTTTTTCATCTGTGTGTGCCGATGAATTAAAGTTTTTGCCGGGGTTGTTTAAACTTGTAATTTAAATTAGTTCTGCCTACTGTTTTCTTTTGCAACGATAGTAAATTCCCCAAAGACGAATAGGCTTTTTGATAATCTGTTTGAAAAAAGGGTGGCATTAAAAGGCAACCTAAACTGGAATTAATAAATCTACATAATTAACATGTCATTTCATCCATTTTATGATAACAAATTATTCTACAACTTTGTATTTCCACTATTTTTATTTAAACTTAAGCAATCTAAATTGTAATCATGACTGCCTATGATTACTAATTATTGTAATCGTATAGTATATTTTAAGCCTCATTGGTCTTAATATACTTTTTAAAACTTGTAGGCTTATCTTAAAACCAATTTTAAACAATTTGAGCACATTACACAACCGCTTTAAAACCTATAGAGTTTATGGTGCTCGAATAATATAACCTAAAATGTCAGTTTGCCCAGAAACTTATTTTCACTACAACATGCCATTATTATAAATTCACCCACAGGCACGTCATACGCAAACAAAATGCCGACGAATATGTATGTTTGTATGTATTTTATCCCAGTTTTAAAACTACCTGTTTTAAAACATTATAGTCTGGGCAAAGATAAATCAAATCCTTCTATGTTTAAGACTGATTTATTACAGATGTTTGTTTGTTTTATTAGAACTCTAGCAAGCAGTTGGTTTTATGAAGGTTCGGCCTGAAACTTAGTGATTTCAAAGTATATTAGATTTATAGCCCAGCATTAACAACCCCCTCAAATTAATTTCATAAAGCAATGATAAAACCACAAAACCACAACATTTGCTTATTCTTTATAAAACTTGATCCTCTTAACTTGAACTTAACAGCTATCAAGTTTTATTGAAGGCTTGACAAATAAATTGATAAGTCAATCATAAACCAATAAAGACTAAAATATAATTTAGTTTTAATGTAAGTTCTTGAAGGTCTTTTTAAAACTTTCTTTAAGACAAAACTATCTTTAAGTACATTTGGCATTTAATAAATCTTGCATAAATGAGGTGGCCATTATAAAACACTGATAAAACCTAAATAAATCTAAAAATCATTTAAATTGTTACTTTTGTTACTTGGGTCGTCAATGATTACAAATTACTTTGTAATCCTAACCGGATTTATTCACGTAAAAGTAATCTCGATCTGTAGAGATAGACGATTCCTGATTACTTGTAATCAGTAATCAGGAATCGGTTACATTTTGCCAAATCTGCTCTACATATAACATATTTATTAACACGATAAATAAAAATGGATATAAACTGTCAAATGAAGAAAAAGGCGGCGTTAGATGCAAATTGGTGATGTTCTGGATCTCATAAAGCCGTGTACAGTCCAAGTTCCAGTGCAAAACAATGGGAACGAAGGCACATGTGGCGTTAGCCTGTGGTGGTGAAATTGGCAATTTTTTTACCAATCCGAAAGAGGACAATATAGAACGGTTGATAGATAGTCTGCGATAACAGCCAGCGGCGATAGATGGCGCGAGGCTTTCTGACATGCCATACCCAAAGGGAGGCCAACTAGAATATCGCTTGAATCACAAAACAGCTGTCAAGACGTTGTAAATAAATAAAGATATCATTTATTAATAAAATTTGTGGAGGTGGTCGGTTTATCTTCGTCGAAGACCGACGTGTTGTGAGGTATGCTCTCGAAAAAAGCGAAAAGAACCAGTTAAAACGCCATTTTATTTTTTTGTTTATTTTAACGCCTTATTTTAACGTCCTGGCGAAGTTTAGCTAATGCTATTCCACCACTTAACCAGGGCGACGAAATGAGATACGGTTACCCATCCAAGAGATGGACTCGATCGACGTGCCTTAACTTCGTCGATCGAGATCTCGTCACTGAAATCGGTACCGTACCTCATTAAAGTTGATAAAATTCAAGTTATCGGTAGATTAAAAAAAATCTGCCTAAAATAAAGTGTAATAATAGAAGAACAAAGCACGCAACAAATTAAAAATTGAAAATTACTGTAAAATATGTGTTAATAATATTATAAAGTAAACACGGGTGGTGTAGCCTATGGGCTCTTATAAATGGAAGGTACCTGGGACCGACCTTCAAGATGCCTCTAGTGGATTTGTGTGAGCAACCTCTGTTTATAACGCAAGATATACATACCAGCTGTGGACGAGGAAAGATAAGTTTTTAATTAGTAGTTTTAGTTCAGTAATGTACTAGTTTATTATAGTCTTCGCAAATACAAACCGAAGAGTATATTGCATTCGATCGGCACATTTCTAAAACCGGTAATATTGCTCGTAAAGAAAATTTTTTACTGTGTTGGATATCGAATTCTGAACATCTTTCGAAATGTCCGTCCGTCTGTCTGTCCGGCCGACCGCCCGCCCGCCAGTCTGTCCGTCCGTCCGTCCGTCTGTATGCCTATCTGTCCGTCCGTCCGTCTGTGTCCGTCACGTTTCTTGTAAGCACGATAACTTAAGAATGAAAAGTCCGATAGTATTGTAATTTGCACAGTAAGTTAGTTAGCTAGAGGGAGGACCCTATTGTTTTTGAACAAAATCGTTGAATAAATAAAAAAGTGATTCATTTTTGAAAAAAAAAATTGTTTTGTAATTAAACGAAAAATGTTTGAAACCAACATCATTTACAAAAAAAACTGCGAAGAGTATCTTATAGAATGCGCAACAATTATATAACAAGTGCAGTAAATCGGCGAAGAATATAATGGTTAGATTGTTTCTTTATTAAAATTGAAAACATTTTAAAAGTAATATTGAAAAAGGTATTAAACATAGGTAATGAAATAGAAAAATACCCGGAATCGGAAAGCGACAGTTGAAAGTAATTACTACAAAAACAAACTAGTATACAGGGTGTGCAAAATATTCTCTCGGGCCTCATTCTCATAATCCGTTGTAAAAAGCTCCTTCTACTGCGAGGAGACAAGGCTCTTCCTTGCACTTCCACCGTAAACGGATATTTACCTGTGGAACGGTTAATAAATAAAAGCTCCCTGCGGCGAGCGAATATAACAGACAAACGAAGTGAACGCAGACGGGCAGAAGGAAGAGGTGTACGAGATTCAGAAACAGAAGAAACAGAAAACTTAGAAGGAGATGATGATAGATGGAAACTTAAAAGAAGCATCTCACAAACACCTACATGTCCCATCCTATATTCCTACCCCATACATCCTGTGGCTCTCGCTGTTGACAACAAGCATGTCTAATGTCCAACCCAGCGTATGCAAACGGTCCGGCGGTATATAAAACGCCCAAGGTTTGGTTCTGGCACGCGGTTTGGCCATCCGTTGGGCGTGCTCGGCGGACGACCGAACTGCGTGTTGGAACGAACCTCTAGACTGGATGCAGGAATCTGCAGTAATGCTCACCTTACGCTGGCAAATCAGTCAATCAATTTATTAATCAAATTTGTGTTACGCCATTGGAGAACGATTTTCTGAATATAAGATGAATGAAATGTCAGTAATTACTTACATTCCGATAAATTTGAAATATGTACGTTTTTATTTTTCAATAAAGGAAATCAAATATTCACCAGTTTATTTGAAACACCATATATGGTAGTGGTCTGCATTGAACTGGATGTGGATAATTTTAAGAACGGTATAAAGATGGAAAAAGGAAAAAGTACATCTGTCAAAATTATGTTCTTAGATTTATGAGCACATCCACGTAGTGGAATGGAAATATAATAGTAATCGTAAAAAAAAAACATTTTTAAAATATCTAGACTTAGAATGTCTTGATGAAACGTCAAGATTTTAAATTTGATTGATTTGCCAGCGTAAGGTGGGCATTGCTGCCGATTCTGGGCATTCAATCTGGAGGTTCGGTCGTTCCAACACGCAGCTCGATCGCATGCCGAACGGTCAGATGCAGTCGCGCAGTCGTCTATTTTTGCATCCTTCACTCGCTGTGGCATATTCGTGCCATGGCTGGGCGACCGCGGCCCCATCCGACAGCCCAACGGAGCGAAATCCACGTGACGCATGGGGTAGGAATATAGGATGGGAAGTGTAGGTGTTTGTGAGATGCTTCTTTTAAGTTTCCATGCTTCTTTTTAAGTTTCCATCTATCATCATCTCCTTACTTTCTTATAAGTTTCTTCTGTTCTCGAATCTAGCAATGTGCACCTCCTCCTGCTCGGCTGTGTCCATATAAAGTTTCATGTTACCCGGATATCCGTGTTTTCGTTTCAACATCCTGCGTCAGTGCATTCACTTCGTTTGCCAAGGAGCCTTTATTTATAAACCGTTCCACAGGTAAATATCAATTTACGGTGGAAAGTGCAAGGTGCGGTGCAAAAAATTTCTGTTTGTAACTTTTTCTCTGTAGTGGTTTAAGATATATTGAGGAATTTAGTTCATGTATGTATTCTTACGAGATCTGGAACTAGATGATATTTTGAGCATATTCCGGTGAAGGGTTGGAGGTAAATAAGTAAAATAAGCTATATATCTCAGATTTTTTGACATCTACCACCCCCACTCCTTATTAAAGGGGTTAACGAAATAACATAAGGTATCGACGAGAAATTTGGTACATTTATGTATTATAACGAAATCTGGAACTAGATTATATTTTGAACTTTATCTGGTGATGAGTTGTGGGATAAATAGGGGGCAAATAAGTAAAGCAAGTAAGAGTCCAGAAACTTGGGATTTCGTTTATATATTAGAAGTCAAGGTCTAAAAATTTTTTGTGACAACTTCCATCCCTACTACTACCCCCCCACTTCATTATTAAAGGGGTTACGCGTATGTAATATAACAGGATTTGGAACTAGATGTATGTTTTGAGCTTATTCCGTTGAAGGGTGGGTGAGGGGGTAAATATGGGAAAATAAGTAGAGCAAGCTAATAAGAGACTAGAAACTTGAGATTTGGTATATATACTAAAAGCCAAGGTCCCAAATTTTCTACGACAACTGCCAGCCCCACCAGCACCTTCACTCCATTATTAAAGGGGTTAACAAAATAAAATGAAGATATTGACTTGAAATTTAGTATATGTATGTATTATAACGAGATCTGGAACTAGATTATATTTTGGAATGATTCCATTAAAGGGTAAATAGAGGAAAATAAGTAAAGCAGGCTAGTAAGAGTCCAGAAACTTGAGATTGGGTGTATGTACTGAAAACCCTTTGGTTTTCATTTTTTTTATATCATCCACCCCCACAGCGTTATTAAAGGGGTTGACGAAATGTCCTCAAAAATTATATCCACATTCTGGAGTGCAAATATAGTATCAAGATGTGTTCGTTTAAATAGACTTGGATGGAAAATCTGGATCTGCAAATCGTGATTCCTTAGGCAGCGGTTTTTCGTTTTATATGTTTTATAGTTTTCTACGAAATTTCTTGAAATGTGTGACCGACGCGAAGCGGAATTTTACAAAATTAGCAACCTAACTCTTTTGTTCACTAACACATGGGATAATATCGATTCGTAACGGATATTTAAAAATCACGGTTTAAATAAAACCATATTCCTTAACGTCTCATGTCGATCGATATTGGGTCCAAGTGTCCGAAAAAAATTTATTGAGATGCCCCACAATGGGACCGAATTAATTTCTAGCCGGACAAAAGTGCAAAAAACAATTGACGCCAAAAAATACAAAAATTGTCTTAACGTGCTCGTTAGAGGTAGCTAGGTTTATTGTATACACGACGCGTCGCTGGTACTTAGATTCAGAGTGTAAGTTGCATGTTATTTATGTACGAAATTCTCGTAATAAGTGTCACCTCTGAACGTTTGATATATCAACAAAGCGTAGTTCACTATCGATTAGTGGGTTGTTTTTTTTAAGGTTAAGTGTATGTAGCCTACATTCACATTTCCCAAATTAGGATTGTATATTGAATAGTAATCATCAATTGTCGACTTAAAAATTTAGTTATAGTTATGTTAAATAGGACCGCAAGGGGGGGATATTTCTCTATTTTATTTTTCTTTTCTGTACAGTGGTTACTTATGATTGCTTAATAGCTGATGTGCCAAGTTGCACCATGACTAATTAAAATTTAATTATTAATTAAAACTATAAATTATTACCCTGCGAAGTTAATTTTAATTATTCATACTTTTAGATATATGGAACATGGCCAAAGTAACTTTTTACAAATAACAATTTATTTGAGATATTACGAAAGTTCTGAACGGTGGGATAATTCTTCTCGAAAACTAGAAGTTTTTCTAAATAAATATAAGGACTGGCTAGATGGTAGCGACATAGATTTTGTGGCTTTTCCTAAAAGAGCAACTACAATTAAAAAGCCTCGACGACAATAAAATCTGTTGAAACTTTCTTACATATAGTTTTAAAGTATATTTATTTTTCAGTCTTCTCAAATGCAGTGCCTTATTGCTTAGATTTTTTTTACTATTTTTAGCGAATTTGCGGACATAATATTATCATGTCCACAAAGTTTCAGAATTTTAAAATAAAATTAATCTTTCAACCCCCTCAAAAACAACCCCTCTATTATTTATATTTTTTTAAACTATTTTTGATCTATTCACAGATGTCATTATCATATTCACAGAGTTTCGGTATTTTAGAAACAAACTTATTTTTCAACCCTCAAAAACCACCACTTTAATGCCTAGAATTTTTTCACTATTTTTCTGATCTTCTAAGAACTATTTCTCTAGCTCATGTAACTATTTGTAGAATTTTGTCCACTTAGAAGTTGCAAAGGGCCCACTGTGTGCCGTTAGCTCTATTAGGAAACATTTTGAGATATATATGATAAAAGCGGGGCCCAAGCTTTCTAAACTCACGGCATTTCGACATTACAAAAAAATCCAGTTTTTTATTTAATGTGGATTCGAAGACAACTTTCTAAACGTTGAGCCGATGTTCCCAAAGAGATGATGGAAAGAGCCTTGGAGGGCTGTGCGTCTAACAGGCAACCACGACATATGTCCAGAAGCTGTCGGTCGTACTATACACGAAAGTAAGGCGAAATGGAACATTCTATGAATTACAAACCGTCTGTCAAGACATTAGTAAGAAGACATTTATTATCTACTGCACTATGTCATTCGTCGTGGACGTTTGAGGACTGAGCAGGATATTTATATGTAACTGATTACTAGCGTCTACCCCAATAGTCATTATAATGTGATATATGATCATGAAGAGTGGGGCGATAGAACTAAAAGCTGGAATACATTAGCGGTAACACCACCGCACTCAGAACACATGATGATTCGAGTCACTACAGTAATGGGAATTGTGTCTATTAAAAAGTCCATCTTTGGTGAATTTAGCCACACCTGTCCATATAATATTTCCCAAAAAATAATTGTCACTTTCATGCATAATTAAAATAAATTCACAAAAATGTTCTCTTGTTAGAAAATCTGTTTTACATTGTTTAGTGATGGTCAAGGCCGTCGAGAGAACGGGGCCCGGGGGTAGAAACATACAATTTTGCATATGCATCTCCAGCTTTTTTCGGATTTGTCCCCCTTGTCGGGCCGCCTAGTGATGGTTTTTGTTTTTGTGGGTATCGAGTAGCAAATTTGTTACATGTTCTTGATATTACTTATCACATTCTCCATAAATAATAAACAAATTTAAAAAGTCTTCGTGGATGTAATTTTTTAACATAAGAGAATGACACATTGATGATTGTTTCTAATCATGACCTAAGTTGATGGCTATTTTTACTAAAAATTCTTGAAATTTAAAAAAATCGCGAATGTTTAAAAAAATTGTAACTTAACCCCTACAATGCCTGTACTAGAAAAAGGAGAATTTAATTTTACATGATTTGATGTAAAAAAATACAGGGTGTTCCATTTGAACTAAACAAGTTTTTGAGGTTTGAATTTGCCAAAATGTAGCGTGAAAAATAGAACACTTGGTTTATTATTATGGAATTTATATTCATTGTAGAGCGTAGCTCATCTTGTGTTCTTTCTAAGTTCCAAAGAGCAAACGAGTAGCTCCTAGAGGAAGAAAGTTGTTGCAAAACGTTGCACCCGTCAAATTTTTCATAAAACGTCAAATATCTCCGAAACTGTTAGTTCTAGGTATAGCATATGCATGTTTTCGATCCAAAATTTTTTGGTCATTTCGAAAAGTCGAAAATATATAGTGCGTTCCATTTAAAATAAGCAAGTTGGTATCGATTTCCGGTATAACCGGAAGTAGCACATACTTGTAATTATTTCTCTGCATTGAACAAAACTGCTCAGAAGTCTTAATACTGAGATCAAGTGTACCATAAGGTTCTATCCTGGGACCATTACTTTTTACTCTATACACTAGTCAGTTTATTTCATGTTTAAAACATTGCCAAATTCATTTATACGGTGATGATACTCAGCTATATTATTCATTTAATACTTCTGACATTGAAGGTGCCTGTTAAAGTATAAGTGAAGATTTAAAATCTTTTTTAAATCCATCAAAAGATCACTACCTTATTATTAATACCAGCAAATCCAATGCATTCTTTAATTTTGGTCCTAAAATATCTCGACAACTTATTAGAAATCAGGTTCAAATAAACGTAGATCAAGAAAACCTTGAAATAGTTGACTATGCTAAGAACTTGGGTGTTATTATTGACAGTGATCTCCGATTTGAAAAACATGTAAATAAACTTACACAAAAAGCATATAATTCTATCAAACTAATTTATGGGAATAGGCACTATTTATCTCAAAAAGTCAAAGTGATGTTATGTGAAAGCCTGGTTTTGTCTTTGTTAGATTTTGCTGACTGCCTGTATGGCCCTAATTTAACTACAGTATACAAAAATAAAATACAAAAAATTAAAAATTCTTGCCTCAGGTTAATTTATGGTATACGCAGGCGTGAGAGAATATCGCACAAGTTAAAGGACACGGGTTGGCTGAACATGGAGAATCGTAGACTACTTCACTCAGCATGTTTATATCATAAAATTCCGATAAAGAAATCTCCTGAATACCTATATAATAAAATAAAATTTCGTACCGATGTACACAATCTTAATTTAAGGTTCAAAGGCCTTTTAACCCACCTGTCCATCGAACAGAGCAATTTAAACGTTCTTTTAGGTATCAGATTTGCAAAGTATATAACTCTCGAAAACTTGAAAGGAATGAATGTAAACTGTTTCAGGAAAAATTTAAAAATATTGATTTATAATAACATATTTTTTGTAATTGGCCCCTTAGTTTAAGTTGAATGTTTTTTTTTTTCTTTATATTAACCATAGGTGTAATTATTTTTAATTTACTATCATTTGAATGTAATGCGCGAATTAGGTAGTGGAAGAGCAGCTTAATTTTAGTTTAAGTTTTTATATTTTTATTACTGCTTTTAATACTGGTTAAGACATAGCTGAACTTCGCCTATTTTTCCATTTACTTATTAATCGATCGATTCAGTAGACATCCTGTAGTATTATTAGGAGATACGTAAATTACTACCATTGTTAGGAATTGTTTTACACCTGCCTTTTTCTCTTCACGATGCCTTCTCAGTCGAAGTGAACTGGGCGTTAAAATATGAATCATCTCATTAGACAATTCATTTCCATCCTCAGATACTCTTCTCTTGTTATTTAATTTGGACATAATGAAACACTTGCCCGTGAACACGAAATACTATCAACATATATTTAAAATTATATAATTTGTATTATTAACAAAAGAACTCGATCGTATAAATGTTCACGCACACACACACACACACACACACACACACACACGAATATCACTCTACGTCTATACCTCACCAGAAATTTCATATTTTATGACGCTGTCAAACGGGTTTACCCTAGCGATATACAGGGTGTAATTAGTTTCATGTCATTAAAAAAAACTGGTGGTAGGAAACGACAAGACAAACAAAAAAACCTTATATAACATGGGGTCTAAAGCTCATAGTTTTGGAGAGAAAAAATAAACAAACATTTCCAAAATACTTAATAACCTAGTTTGAGAACTGCTGGTATATTGGGGTAGATTTTATTGCCTCGCGTCTTGTCGCACGAGATACTCTGACATTCCTTATGCCGACAAAGCAGTTAAAAGCGACCGACAGAGGACATCGTCATGTTTTTTTGCTTCTTCGCGGCCAATTATCCTATTAGGCGTGCTGTATCTCCCTTGTAATATTTTCAAGTAATAATTTCAGTTTTGTCCTTATTTGGTAAAGAACGCACGCATGACGCGACGTACCCGTTCCTTGGTTTTGTCTGTTTTCTTTTTGAATTTTGTGCCACTTATGTTAAGATTTATGTCATTGACTTATCGTTCAAGTCGTTAGTGCTTGGTTACGTAAGACACTACTTCTCGGTCGTGCTTTTTGTGTTACTTTTTGGATTTTGGACCAAGTTTTGCATTTTGTTTTCTTTATTGATAACGTTAATTCACAGTTTAGTGTGGTGTTTTAAAACGCAGATTTTGGACATTATGGGAGATTACACTTATCCAGAGCTCGCGGATATGGACTTGGTACATGGAGAAAGTGGTGGAAATGCAGCTGGTGCGGAAGAGCTTTAGAACAATTGCAACGACGTATTTTGGACGGCATTAAACAGAAAGGAGCCAACCCACAAAATCTAAAAAAATTGTTTCTTAATTTGTTTAAATGTAGAATACCTAAAAAAATCCTACTCATCTTCCTTATAAAAATTTAATGGTGTAGTTTCAATATTGTAATTAAGATGCAAAACCATTATTTTCAAGCTTATTTCTTGATTTTAGCTGAGAGTGCTGGTTCCTTTCTGTTTAATGCTGTCCTTTTAATGTGCATAGAAACCATAAAAAATGATCCTAATTTACCAAATGTGTTGAACGGAGTAAGTATGTTATTAGTTCGACGTACCGAAATGTGTATACGTGGAGATGGAGGTCATTTCGAACAATTTTTGTAAAAAATTCAAAAGAATTGTTCAGTTATTGGGCGTTACCTATTGGGCATTAAAAGTATGATTATTATTATTAGTATTCGTTGTCTTGTTTTTATCTGTTTATTATTGTTTACATTGATTTTCATAGAGACCAAAGATATGATTTTTAGTTTTCGATACCTGATTGGGAAAAATTATGCGCTCAATTCGTTAAAAAAATCAGATTTTTTTCTAACTTAAAATACACAACTATTTTCTGTTATCGTGTCTCGGACGTCTAACTGTTCGTTTTCCAATTTCATAAAACAATTACTGACTTTTTAAGCTTTTAACACAATGTTATAAATGTTAATAAACCGCCACTTTTAATTTTATAAATTCTTATAAACGACAATAAAAGCTACAATAGCTTTGTTCCAAATTAAAAAACACATGTAAACAAATCCTATTTAAACCGCTGCTATGCTTGCGTTGTGCCGAAAGAGAAGGAATTATTTACATTTTCATAATTAGTGCTATAAAAAGTTTAATACAAATAATCCCATCGAAGTGCCGCACTTCTACCGACGGGAACACAAGTCGGGTATTACAGTTTTTTATTATTTCTAATATTCGGAACTATACCATCCATTGACCCTGAAAAACAGTGGTTCTCAAATCTTTCCTACCATAACATTAAAAATGTAAACCCAGGTCAGTTTTTTTCAAAGTGCCCCTAGAGAAAAAGGTCATATAGGTTTTCTGTTTGTCTAGTCGGTCCCTATTACCAGTTTTTTTTTAATGACATGAAACTAATTACACCCTGTATAAGTTTCACTTCAAAAAATATCAGATACATTTTTTATGTATTTTCTCCCCTTTATTTTTGTCCTTGTATCATATTTCAAAAAAAATTGAACAAAGTTGTTTACAAAAACCATATTTGTGCATCTGATTTGTTAAGAATATCCTCTCAAATTTTCAGCAAGTTCAGATAATTTCCGCAAAAAGGATCTAAATGCTTTGGACTAATATATATTTTTTTTTCAGACCACCATGATTACATGGACGACAGACGAGGGGAAAGTGATTATGACAGTGATAGAGAATATCGTCGAGATCGAGAGCATTCGTGGGAAATAGAACGGGAGCGAAAAAGCCGATCACGTAGCCCCGACTATAGAGAGCGAGACAGAGGCAGTAGGTACTACAGAAACCGAGATAGAGATCACCATAGGTTACGGAGAAGATCGAGGAGTGGATCACGATGGGAAAGGAAGTCGGAAGACAGAAAACTTCGTGACAGAGACAGATACCGCGACGATGATAGGGACAGTGATAGGTATAGGATATATCGGAATGGCTCTAAAGATAATTAGCCAATGTGTACTTAATAAGTATTATAATTTTAACAGTGAGCGAAGCCCTAATGGAGCCGTCATTGGAGCTAGTGGATCTGAAATTATTGGGTACAAAAGTCAGCCGCCAAACAACACCATCATGATAAGGGGACTGGCACAGCATATCACGGAAAATGATGTAAGTACCAATATCTCTTTTATTTTATTTATAGACTCACAAATACCAATTTTTTAAAAAAAATTCCTCTATACTTAGTTCTAAAAGCTCTAATCTATCAAGTGGGCCCAAGAACATACTTTAATTATTTACTAGTTAATGAGAAAAAGATAAAGTCGCGTTTGGTATAAAAAAAATTAAATCGCGCCTCTTATCTTGTTTGTTTTCGTTATACCGATAATTGTGATTTCATTTGTCAATATTTGGCATTCTAAAATTCATTTACTATATATTCCTATGTGGAGTATTATTGTTTTGGATTTATTCTTAGAAGTATAGGTATACAGGGCGAGTCACTAGTACGTGGACACTTTCCACAACCGTTTGAAATTTGAAAAAATGTCTGAAATAAAAATTGTAGAAAATTAAGAGTGGTATATTTTCAAATTATTTTTAAATCTACAGGATGTTTCACATAGTGTTGTCAAGCTAATACTTGGACTTTGTAAAGGGAGGGCTTGGCACACGTCTTTGTTTGTTTCTGATAATTCGGCGTTGCGACATTATTCCACCTTTTCCGAAAAAAATACGTTTGTAGCAGTCAAAGGTAAAATCTGCAAAAAATGTAGTTCCGTCAATTTGGCCGTCGTGGCTTAGTTTTTAATGTTAGTCAAGAGTCAAGCCCATGTGCTAGTTTTCAGGTCTCTGAAAGTCGAACCTAATTTTACAGAATGTTCTCCACAATGATTTAAATTTTTTGTACATTCTAGAGGATACTTGTTACATGTTCTTTATAAATGTTAATTTTTAGACATGTTGGTAAAAATGGTAAAAAGGTTTAGCAGGTGTCAAATTAATCGTCATTAAAAACCAAAAGAGGCATTGGTTTTTTGAAAATGTTCAGTAATTACCACTATTCAGGGTTGGAATAACCCCAAATCCTAAACAAATTAAATAATATTAATAAATCTAAAAACAATCCTATTTGTATTATTTCTATGAAATTGATTTTAAAAGGCGAAATAATATATTTTCTACCAAGAAGGGTTAAAAATTTACCCAGAGGCCCTCGAAATCACCTCCAAAATGTCAAAAAAACAAAAATATTTTAAAAATTTCCCAAAACTAAATATTTAAGGAGGTTGAGGCGTTACAGTCCCAACCAAAAGTAAGTCGAATTCTAAACCGGAACTTTTCCATAATAAAATATTACAAAAGGTTATAAGTCGAAGATGCCAATAATTATTGTCATAAAGGCATAAATAAATCATTTCTTATTATTAATTAATTATTTAAGTATATATTATTTTACTCAATGAACTAACTTTTGGATGTTTTGTCCAAACTTATTTAAAAAAAATAAAATTATGTAAATATCTGTGTATTTTACAAATTTGTTTCAGTAAATAATTTAAAAAAAAATGAGAAGCAGTAAGAATTAAAATTAAATCAGTTAAAAATCATCAACGAAAAGAGAAATTTGACAGTTTACAAATGTTTAATAATTTTTTTTATTTATTAAAAGTCTCCTAATTAAATTGGAAACCATATTAAAATATGCGTAAGACATCAATGTTACATAGTTAATTTTCGGAACTGCTGACATTATTTGGTTATTTGCTATAAATTAAAATGTACCAAAAAATTGATTGCACAAATTACTAAATAAAACGCATTACTACTATGTTTTCAATCACTATGTGGTGGAAAACATAATAGTGTGTTTTATTTAGTTTTTGTGTTAACATGTAAGTACCGTTTGCATGCTGGGTTGACATGTTTTCCTACATGTAAAAGTTTTTAAACATTTTTAACTTTCTGAGTTTCCTAATGACTGGATTTTTTACAAAAAATTGTGTCATATAAAAATCTATTAAAAAAACTTTATTTCAAATTTTTTCCATTATTTTGTCTAACGCCTCAACCTCCTTAAATCTTAAGTCATGACAAATATGGAAAAAATGTTTCACAATAACTAACATTTTCAAAAAACCAAGAATAATGCCTTTTTTTGTTTTTAATGGCGATATTACTTTGAGACCTGCTAAACCTTCTTATGATATTTTGAGAGTTGTTCAGAATTCGATGATATGAACATTTTTTTATCTCTACAGACGAGATTTACACTTGAACTGCTGCAATTTTTATCTGACATTTTTTCAAATTTCAAACGGTTGAGGAGATATTGACTCTGACTATATTGGTTTTATTACAACTGTCTCGAAATTGCAATCTCAACCGTAAAACTGTAAATTACTGCTGTTTTTAATTCGGCTCAAAGGACCAAAATTTATGTATTAACAGAGTATCAAAATTTAAAAAAGGGACAAATGAGCAGATTATTAACTAAGAATAACTTTACGAAAGAAGTAAACACCATTAAAGAAATCGCTAGAAACAACGGTTATAGTGAAAACCTCATAGATAAATTAATAAAACATAAACAAAAGAAAAAGTTACTTAAAGAATTTTATGCTGATACTCCACAAAGAACTGACATATATAAATGTATTAATTATAGGCCTAAGATTAGCGATAAAATTAGTCATAAACTTAAAAAACTAGGATGTAAAACTATCTCTGTTAATAAAAATAATCTAGGGAAAATGTTAGTTAATAATAAAGATAAAAGAGATTTATTATAAAAAACAGGTGTATATCGATTAAAATGTAATGACTGCTATGCTATATATATATCGGTCAAACTGGTCGTAAATAAAAAAATCGTCTCGCTGAACATAAAAAATCAATAACGAATGGTATACATAGCACCGGTATGTCAACACACTGTATAGAAAATAATCATTTCGTTAATTTTAATGAAGTCGAATTATTCTATACAGAAAATAAAGGAAAGAAGTTAGAATAATTTGAGATCATGAAAGCTGCCAAAAAGCATAAAAATGTAACTAATGATCAAACATTATTTATGGGTCATAATATTCTAGAAAAAATAATTTAACATTAAGAACCAATTTGTAGTATATTTACATAGGATAGGAATCATATAACTATTTTGCATGTAATAAATAGATTAAAAGCTTTGCATAATTTTTACCTTTCCATTAGGTATAAATAAGTAAGGAACACATTTTAAATTTAGTAATATCTTGTACTCTTGATAAAGGCCTAATAAGCCGAAACACGTGAGTTTTAATAAAACTTTTTGAAACATTAAAAAACATACTTTCCTCTATATTTAAATTATTTTTCTGTTCTTTTTCAACAGTTTTCTCCGATTTTGTTCTTTTAAATTGTCCCAGTTGTTATTGAATACTCCTGATCTTTTAATATTTCTCAAGTAAAAATTCACAAGTCAGATCAGGGCCACCAGGTGGCAAAGAAATTGAACCATGCAATTTTCCTGTGTTTTCGCTATAGGAAATATCCTCGGCCAAACCATAACATTTAACACGGAACATATTTCTAAGAAAATATTTTGCTGCATCAAATATAATGACATGACACTAACTTAACAATAGATATTGTTGACGTATACTAGATTAGACTTTAGTAAAACGATTTTTAAACCTAGTTTGCAAAAACGTTAATGATTAAAAAAAACAGAAAGTTAGATTCATGGTAGAATAAAAAAGTTTTTCTTCTTCCAAATCCAATTTGTAGATACACTGTATATTTAAAACAATAGAGAGATTTTAAGCCCCTTAATTTATAAACGTTATACTGCTCATGCGCAGTTGTTCAAAAATAATCGAATACGTTATTAACCGACAAAGTTTTATCTTATTTGCGTTTAGAATAAGGTACCTACCCTGAATAACGTTTGATGTTTTACAGGGTTGCTTGGTAGAGAATAATCATATCTATTTATACAATTTAATTTATGAATATCTCAATACTTTCATTTAAAATATATAACTCCCGATTCTATTTAGTACACTTTTCATATATATTTTTAATTGTGTTCGTAATATATAATAAAATGATTGCAAGTAAATCAATCCATTGCTATTTTTGTCACTGGGTGTATACCTATGTAACCTGACTTTTTCATATTTGTTTATTATATCTATATGCTTGAAAAAAAATGTTCGTAGTTGCCTAATCCTGCCATAATAACATGAACTTCAAACAAATTAACAAATACCAAATCTTTAAATGTGAACAAAAAGTGAGGTTATATATATTTACATTTTTTAGGTACGTCACTTAACGTTAAGAAAGATGATTTCAGAAACTCAAAACGTGTCAAAACGCTAATACCGGAATCCCTTATTTTTGAGCTAAAATGCATGTGTACTATAACGTTTTACGCTTAACGTATTAGTAAATTAAAGTGGCCTAAAATCTCCCTATTAAGTAAGCCAGTAAAATATTCCGCTCACGCTCTAAAGTCTAGAGAAATCTTGGCCATGAAGAGAGAATGATAATAAATAACCTATTTAAGTAAGGTTAGGATAAGATGGAACTGTGCTTTTATCAACATTAAATTAATTATAAAGGGAGATAGAAGCATGCGAATCTCTTGTAAGAAGAAAAACACAGATTTTTACATATTTGACTAGACAAGGCTAGCGTGTTTATTGCACATTTATTCTTTAATCACATCATTTGAAATTTTGCAGTCAGCAAATTAAAACAATAAAAAGCAATAATTGCATCAGAAATTATTTTAATTGCAAAAAGCCGAAGAAAGAATCAAAATGTTAGAAAAGGGAAAAACAATGCTTTTTGATGTTTCAAATAAAAACTGTATTTTTATACACTCTACATATGTTTCGGCTTGTTAGGCCTTTCTCAAGAGCATTACAGATGAATACTAAGGCTATGAGGGCGGTTGTTCTCAAAATAAATGCAATAATACCCAAACATTAATTTAATCCATTCAGCAAGAAAAGGAAAACTCTTAAACCTCCTTGAACAATTAGAAATAAAAAAATCCCTTAAAAGCAACACTTGTACCACCAATGACCAACTAAATTTCATAAACACTCCTGTAATAGACAAGGTTTTAAGAATAAGCCCATTGAATTATATTCCGAGTAGGTATATCCTTAGTTTTATTACTTGAAATCCCCGTAATTTCACATGTTTGGGTATTATTGCATTTATTTTGAGAACAAGGGCCCTCATAACTTTAGTATTCATCTGTAATGTTCTTGAGAAAGACCTAACAAGCCGAAACATATGTAGAGTGTATAAAAATACAGTTTTTATTTGAAACATCAAAAAGCATTGTTTTCCCTTTTCTAAAAATAATTATTCTAAAGATGTTTCACAAGGAACCTACCACATACTCAATCCAGTGTCATAAAATGTGTTTCAATCTAATGAGGATATATTTATTTAAATTATTAACTAATTTTAAATGTTGTGATATTGCTAGTGTGAAAAACATCTGTGGCTATTTTTAAAATATATCAAATTTTACACATAACCGGAAAATATACAAGATTCATTTGATTTAAAAACTCGTAAATTATAATAACAAAGGAAAGATATGAGCATGCATGAATAATACTTCTGAATTTATTTTAATCTGTTTATATCTATAATGTCTTCTTCTTCCCAAGCTTTGACTCATAAGCAGTAACTAAATAATGATTTATTGTGACTAAGGAATCTTTTATAATAGTTATCGATTTTCAACATTTCCCTAAAGCCTCAAAAAAATAATAAAATAGCATGATGGTTGTAAATTTCATAATTATTATAAAGTAGTTGCTTAATTAAATTTGTCATATCCTGTACTTAATACTTGTATGTTACCTCGTTATAAAGATTAGTATATTAATTGAAAAATATTATTTGATTATTTTGTAGATAACTTTCATACGTTTTAGGGTGCTCTAGGTAGATCTAGAGATGCCGATACAGTTGTAAAACTCACAGAAACACCCTTTTAAAGGGAAGGCATATTTCAGTTATGTCTTTCGGACGATAATTATGACGTATTTCACATATGTGATTGTTAAAATAAACAATGATCACAAAACAGTGACGTGTGTTTCAATGCTTCAAAACAATTGTATTTAACCCCTTAATTCTTGGAACCGGATCAATCCGCAAACTTTTTTGGGTTAAATGCTGGAAGCGAACGTATCCGTCCATAAGGTAGACTAAAACACATCTTTTTCAAACTGCTCCGTGCAATTGGCTGCCTTAGACACCACACAAATTTTGAGCATTGCCACACTAGTACGTTTCTAAGTGTTTTTATTTTGTATTTTTTTGTGAAAGTTTATGTTTTGCTATATTTTTAAAACGAATAAATCTTTATTTTGTTAATTATTTGAATTTATATGGTTAAATAAAGCATGTCTACGCTCATCAGTTTCTCATTTAATTATGGGAGCCACACGAATCCGCAAACGCCTCCCGCTGCCGCAGAGCGAGCTCAACGTATCAAAACCAATGCAGGAATGAAAGGATTAAGGGTTCAAATATAATAATATACTAAATTTTTCACTTTCATAATTTTTGAAATACGTAAATACATTGAAAACTATTCCACGTGCTTGACTTCTAAAGACATGTTTTTTATTACACGTAGGTAACTGTATTTTTAAATATTAAATTACAACACGAATAAAATACACTGCATAGTCCAAGATGTTACGCTACTGAATGATCAGTTGTTTTTGGACTTGGGCAGAGCATGACCAAAATTGTCTACTGCCCAACTGCATCAAATTGGCGTTTGCTGTAATAATAATAATAAACGTCTTTATTATTATCTTTCAATTAACATGTTAAGGGAATAACTATCATTTTATAGAGATAATAAAAGGTGATATTCAACCATTATAGCAGAAATTCTACTACAACTCATGTAGTAGAAATTCTACTACACGCTATGCCATTGATTGGACTTATTAGTTTACTAGTGTATAATAATTAATATTAATAAGTAATTTATCAGTGGCGGCCCGTCAGGGATGGCAGATCTAGGCAGTGCCCAACTAATTATCTAAGACCGGCAAGGCCAAGCAAGTCAGTCATAGAATTTTGCTGTTAATTAATTTTAATATAAAGATTATAAAATTAAAATGTTTTATATTTTCAATATTTTACTACATATTAATCCGCCTCCACCAAGTTCACATACGAATCCGTTTAATCCGCTTTTATGCATATGAACGGGACGTATGTCTATGTCTTGCGTCTTTGGGCAATTTATATCTAGGGAGAGCATGCCACGCCTAAAGAAAACTTAATAACCTTATGAATAGTGAATATTGAATTTTGAATTGTAAAGTATGTTTACATTTGACAATATATCAAAATATGAAGTCAGAAACTCCTGAGGAGAACAAACTGAGGAAAAAGCGTTTAAAATCAAACTGGAGAATGAAAAATGACTAGAATAGAATAGAATAGAAAAATATTTATTGTGAATTATATATATGTACAAGAACATTATACAAACACAAAAGGTGACATTCGTATAAACGTTCTTCCATGCCACCAAATACTGCATTACAACAACTACTATAATTAATGTTACATATTGTAAACAAGAGCACTAAATGAGGTATAAACAACAATATAAAAAATATACATAGGAAAAAATATAAAAGTATAAGATATACATATAAAAGTATAAGACGTACAAAACATATACTACTAGCGCTACAAGTTTTTTTGTGTCTTTAATATATTTTCTCTGTAGGTTCTTCTGAAACTACTTATTGACCTAGTTTGCATTAAATTAAAAAAATCGCTTTTATTAATAAAGTGAACAATTAAATATGCAAAACAGCTTTCAAATTTCTTGCTATTATGTCTGGGTATGTCGAATCTTACTATATTTCGCAGGTTCAGGTTGTGCAGCTCTAGCCGGGGTACCACGTAATCAAACAAATATTCAGGTTTTTTACTTGCATAAATCTTGAATAGAAACACTCCAAAAAGAAGTAGTAATACATTTTTTGTTATTGGTTGTTTATTGAAGAAATTTACAATCTACTCAAACAATCTATTCAATAGAGTAATTAGTAAATAAGATGATAGGTCGTTGGCTTGTGTTGGGTACTATCCATTAACGGTTCTCCATATCTACCTATTCAGCAAGGTCTTTGGGCCAGGATTTCTTGAGTCTTCTGTCTTGTAGGCGGGGCTGGTAGAGTTGACTCACAATTTGACTTCTGTGTCCTTTGTTTCTTTGTTTTGCTTTATTAGCATATGCAGTTATGACTTCGTATATCAATGGAAGTCTCAGGTCATTATGGAGGGTTGCATTGGATACATACCAGGGAGCATTTGTAATCATGCGAAGATATTTTGACTGGAATGTCTGTAAAATGTTCGTGTTGGAGGGCTTGCTGCATCCCCACAGTTCAATTCCATACGTACAAATGGGTTTTAGGATGATTTTATAAATTAACAATTTATTTTCTGGTGACGGCTGAGAATTCCTGTTAATCATCCAAAATTCATCTGTTTGACTTTTAGTTTTAGTTGATTTCTCTTAGTTTGTATATGGCTCCTCCAGGTTAGCTTTTGGTCCAGATGGAGTCTAAGGTATTTGACTTCAGTTTTGCCCGGAATTGGCGAATTATTTATTTGAACTTGAGGATAAGTAGTTCGTCTAGTAGTGAAGGTGACTTGCGTTGACTCTTCACTATTTACTTTTATTTTCCAACGATTCATCCAATTTTGCAGCTCATTCAAGTGATCTTGGAGTTTTTGTGAGGCACTGTCGGGCTCTGGATCCGATACCGTATAGCGGTGTTATCGACAAATGTGACCATCGTAATGTTTTCAGCAATGGGAATGCCGGATGTAAAAAGTAGGTACAGGAAGCGTCCTAGAACACTACCCCGGGGGACGCCGCTTTGACAGGCGTTCTGGAATTAAGTCATCTATAACAACTAACTCATTTATTTTAGTAGGAATCTTTCGAATATTATGGACAGTAAACCAATGGGTCTGTACGATGAGGGTTCTGTTGGCGGCTTTCCAGGCTTGGCAATCATTACTATTTGTGTATACTTCCACCGTACGGGATAATAACACAGTCTTAGCATACTGTTGAAGATAGTTGTTAGTAAGACAATAGCCTTTCTGGGCAGATGTTTTAAGATGTCTCCAACAATTAGGTTGTAATCTGGGGTCTTCTTTGAATTTGTCCTTATGATTTCATTGCGAACCTCAGCAGGCGTGAATGTATTAATCGGTAATGATAACTGGCATGTTGCGTTGTACTAACTTCATCATCGTTTATGTTATTGTCTGGGGTGAAAACTTTAGCGAGATGATCTGCAAATACGTTAGCTTTTTCTCCATCTGATTGTGCCCAGTTTCTGTCAGCTTTTCTAATCGGAAGGATTGATGCTGTTGGTCGTTTAAATCTTTTTGTAGCTGTCCATAGTGTGCGATCATCAGGATTTAAGTTGGTGATGTATATTCAAAGGAATCGTTTCGAGCTTATTGTAGTGCCGTACGGAGTTAATGGGTCAGTTTATTCAATTGCGTCTTATCAATAGGATTTCTTGTTCTCTGGCACTTCTCACGAGCTCTACTTTTCTCAATTAATATTTCTCTTATGTGGGGTGGTATGTTGTGGTCACTTTGCATGATTTTATCGTTAATGGGTGTGGCTTTCCATGCAGCATTTTGTATTATTTCTGTGAAATATGCAATATTGTTCTCAATTTGATGTGGTGGTTTTATTTGATGTAGGGTGATGGTTTCATTTATTTTGTCTTCAAATTGGTCCCAGTTGGTTTTCTTTTTACAGAGTCTCAGACAAGTCTCTATCTCCACTATAGTTAAACTTATAGTAATTATTATAGGGCTATGGTCAGACGATAATTCGAAATTGGGTTCTATTTTAGAGTGGATATCTGGAATACCTTTGAATACTACCTGTCGGGTAGTTTATTTTTATTGTTGGCTAGTATGTTGGTTGTCCTGTTGATAAGAAATTTATATTATTTTGCTGCAATGACTGTAGTAGATTACGACCTTTAGGTGTGACAAGTCTCGATCCCCAGATGGTATGCTTGACATTCCAGTCTCCTGCAACCAGAAAATGTGATCCAAGTAGTTGAAAGAAGTTGTGATATTCTTCGATTGAAATATTATGTCTGGGCGGACAGTATATGGCTGCAATGGTCTGTGGCATGTTGGAGTTTTCTACTCTTATAATGGTACCTTGTATTTTTTCAGTAGCATAAGCCTGTAGAGTATGATGTTTTATAGTAGATTTAATTATGAGAGCCGAACCTGCACGTGCTGTTCCATCTCGGTGGTGGGAGAAGTATGTGTTATATTGAGGTATTTTAACATAAGTTCTGTTTGTTGAATGACTTTTGGAGATTAAAAGAATGTATTTAATTGTAGTGTAGAAATACGACATGGTTACTATTTCAAGCTGCTTGTGCGTAGGTGTTTTGGTTTTGCAGGGGTTGTTGGTTGTTTTGTAGGAGTTGTTGGTTGTTTTGTAGGATAATTGGGTTTGTATTATGGAAGGTAACTTGGTTGGCACTTGTATGAGCATTCAGGATCAGATTTGTTTTGGGTATTTACTTGGGTCTTATTTCTGGATTTTAGCAAATCCTTATACACGGTGCAGCCTTTATAATTGGTGGGGTGACAACCTTTGCATAGTTGCCGGGATGTCTTTTGGTTTCTTACAGCTTTTTGTATCATGCGATCCTCACATTTAAGGCAATTAAATAGCTTCATATAATATGATTTGGAGTGTCCATAGGATTGACAGCGTGTGCATTGTATTATATCTCTTTTGTATCTTGGTGTTTCTACTCTAATTTTTGTATGTTGAATAAATTTTACTTCATAAACATCCTTGTTATTGGGCTTTGGTTCAAGGTCAACAAAGAATAGTAGAGGTGTTTCAGAATCTCATGAGCCGCGAAATGCGCAAAAGGCAAAGTTTGTTTTGCGTTATAGGCATTTTTTTGAAGACACTGGAGGCTGCCTTGCTGGATACATAAGCAAGAGCTCGGGATAAATTATAGACAATAAATATAATATTTTTAAGAAGTGTAACTGAGTTGACAGGAGGGATTATGTTTCTGCGCATATGAAGGTCACAGCTCATGAGATTCTAAAACACCTCTAGTAGGGGTTCTTTGGTTCTTTTGTTTCTGACATTTACTATGTTTCTAGCTATGTGTCCCTTTTTTTCTAATTTGTTTACAATATCTTCTACCTGAATTGTATGATGAAGCCCTCTTATGACTACCCATTACGTTGTCTCCTGTTTAATTTGGTAGGTATGGTGTATAATACTTTTGAAGCAGAATATGCCTAAACTTGTGGGTTTTTAGAGCCAGAAATTAACAGATGTCAAATATAAATTATTTTATTTTTTATTCAACAACACTTTCTTAGTTACGGAGCTAGTACAATCACAACAATAACTAATATATAAAAACAATGCAAACAACAAATAAATAAGTAAACAAATCTTCGTTTCCAACACTCCCCCTATTTGTTTACTGATTTAAAGGTACACAAAGTGAACTTCTATTTCTGATGAATTGTTCCTTTGGTAAAGCCTTCGTGAGAATATCAGCAAGTTGTTTTTTAGATTCAACATAGACAGTTTCAATGAAACCCTTTTCTACTTGGTCACGTATATAATGGTATTTTATATCAATGTGTTTGGTCCTCTTATGGTGTTCTTGACTCTTGACTAACCGAATGGCACTTTGATTATCTACGAATAGCTTGGTAGGTTCGCATACATCTACATTAAGCTCCTGAAGTAATGTTCTCAACCAAATAACCTCTCTGGCTGCTTCTGAACCTGCCACGTATTCTGACTCTGTAGTAGAACGGGAAACGCACTTTTGAGACTGTGACGACCATGTAACCGGTGCCCCAGCTAACATAGTCAAATAACCAGTTGTTGACTTTCTAGAATCAATATCGTTTGCAAAGTCAGCATCGGAATATGCAACAAAATTTAAATCAGTTCCACAATACTTTATTCCATAGTTCTGGGTTCCTTTTAAATACTTGAATATCCTTTTTACTGCTATCCAATGCTCCAAAGCTGGACTACAAAGGTATTTACTCACTTGAGACACAGCGAACATGATATCTGGGCGTGTGACGACAGCGAGAAACATTAAACTTCCTACAGCTTCTCTATAGGGCACACTAAGCATCCTACTATCTCTTGTAGATGCTTGGTTTGCATGAAGCACAACATTTGGATCGGCAGGAATTGCTTTGATGTTACAATTTACCATGTTAAATTTCTCCAAAATTTTGGCAACATACCCTTGCTGGCCCAAAAATATACTTCTTTGTTCTCTATTGCGACTGATTTCCAATCCAACATAACATTCTGCAGCACAAATGGTTATCTCGAATATTTTTCCAAGTTCTGTCAAAAATATGTCCATAACCTTTTTAGATTTACACATAATTAGACCATCATCAACGTACAACGCCAGGAATAGTTCATAATTTTCAAAGAGTGCATAAAAAATGCATTTTTCAGCATCTAACTGCTTGAAGCTGTATGAACTAAGAAACTCCACAAACTTCTTATTCCAACATCTCGGAGACTGCTTCAAACCATATAGGCTTTTGTTGAGTTTGCATACCAGAGTACAATCTTTTGTATTAAAGCCTTCCGGCTGCTTCATAAAGATTTCTTCTTGTAAATCTCCGTTCAAGAAAGCCGTCTTTACGTCAAACTGACAAATTTCTAAATCACTGACAGTTGCAATTGATAATAACGTTCTAACGGAATCATACCTTACAACTGGTGAAAATGTTTCAAAATAGTCTATGCCAGATTTTTGACTATAACCTTTTGCACAAAGTCTGGCCTTATATCTTTCAATTTTACCATCCGCTTTATATTTTATTTTAAACACCCATCTGCACCCAATTGCTTTGCGATCCGCTGGTAAAACTTGTAGTGACCACGTCTCATTTTTCATCAGCGACTTAATCTCATCTTCCATTGCTTTCTTCCATTCTTCTTTTTCTCCACTTTCCATAGCTTCTTCGTAGGTCTGAGGTTCACCTAATACTGCTGCACATGCTTCATACCAAATTGGTTTCTTAATATCTTCACGGTGTCTTAAATAATGGCCATTTTCTTCTGAAGCTTTATCCTTAGGCTGATTAATTTCTACTTCTATGTTTTCTGACGTTTGGTTTTCTTGATTAATTTCTACTTCTATGTTTTCTGACGTTTGGTTTTCTATTCTGCCTTCTGATTTGGTGTCTACGGACTCTTCTTGTAAATTATCTTCATCTTCCATCTCAAATATAACGTTGTTTTGACATGACATATTTCTACTGTCTTTATAAATACATCCATTGAAATTAACATGTTTCACGACGACAACTTTCCTGGCAGCCAATTCATACAATCTGTAATTGGAACTGTTGCCGTCATATCCCACTAATATTTGTTTCTTGGAATTTCTCTCGAACTTATTTCTGAACTGTTTAGGCACAAGTACGAATGCTTCAGATCCAAACCTTCGTAAATGGCTAAGATTTAATTGTTTTCCTGTCCATTTTTCGTAAGGAGTAACATGCTTATCTTGTGCACACAGGCGACGATTTAATAAGTATACGGCCATATTAATTGCTTCCGCCCAAAGATTCATCGGGAGAGCAGTACTATGCAACATACTTTTGGCACTATCAACTATAGATCTCAAATCTCTCTCTGCCCTTCCATTTTGCTCTGGTGTATATGGAGCACTGGTTTCATGTATTATTCCATGTTCTTTAAAAAGATCTTTAAAATGATGGTTAACAAATTCTGTTCCATTATCACTTCGGAATATTTTTATTTTATTACCAGTTTGTCTTTCTGACATTTTCTGAAATTCCAGAAATTTTGTGAAAACGTCACTTTTATGTCTTATGAAATAAACAAAACGATATGAAGTACAATCATCCTTGAATAAAACGAAATAATTAGCTCCTCCTAATGAAGTACTTGATATTCTACCGCAGACATCGGAATGAATGTATTCACCAGGTTTTTCAGCTCGTCTATTCAAATTAGCATTAAATGATTGCTTATGTTGTTTTCCATATTGACAACCCTCACACTGAATACGTGTGACTTCTTTATTTGGGATTTTGATATCAGGTATCATTCCTTTGTCAGACATGTCTTTCAAAGTACGAAAATTAACATGACCCAACCGTTCATGCCATAGCTGAACAATACTCGTTTCTGCGGAGTTTCCTTGAATTTGTAGGATTTCAAATAACATTTTATAGCATTGATTCTCCAGCTTCCTTCCAACAGCAACTACACCATTTTTATTTCTAACTTCTATGAATCTACTATTAAATTCGACCTGCAAACCTTTGCTCGTAGCTGCTCCCACTGAAAAAAGATTTTTCTTCAACTTTGGAACGTATAAGGTTTCTACCAATGTACGAGGAACTCTTCTACCATTCACAACAGCCATTACACTAATTGAGCCAATTCCTTCAGCGGTAATAAAAGAGTTATCTCCAATTTGGACATCTTTGTTCTTTAGTGGTGTTATTTGTGAAAACCACTCTTTGTGCGACGTCATATGCTTTGATGCTGCACTATCAGCGAGCCAGATATCTTCACATCCATCAGCAACTATATTTTTCATCTCAGCACTAAGAGCTTGATTTCTGTAATTTGGATCACAGTTTTGCTTGCTGTAACCAGGTTGAAGTTTACTAAGCCTTATTCTACATTCAGATTTGAAATGCCCCTTCTTGTTACAGTAGTAGCACGTTACATCTTTTTTAGAATACTTTGTATTAGGAATAAAATTACTTTTGGTATTAGAAACAAAATTCTTTTTGTTCGAACTATGAGGATACTTATTGAGTTTAACAGCAGCAAATGCAGTTGTTAGCTCGTCTGCCTGAGTAAGCCTCAATTCTTCTTTGAGAAGTCTTGTTGTAAGATTTTCAAATGTTTGTTTATCTTCGTCGTATGAGTCCCATGCAGTTACGAATGATCCATACTTGTGAGGTAAACTTTCTAAAGTTTTAGCTATTTTATCTATATCGCTTACTTTTTCTTCAACATCAGCTAGAGCTTGTGACATTGACTCTATGTTGCTAATATGCTGTGCAATACTGTCGGTTTCTGACATTTTATAACTGAAAAATTTTTGTTTAATCATCACTTTGTTCGCGGAGGACCTTTGTTCGTGAATTATTTTCAGCCTTGACCACATACTGGCGGCATTATCACACGTTATTACAGTCTGCAATTGACTAAACTCCATTGACATAGATATTAACATCATCCCTTTAGCATTTAAGTTTTCCCATGATTTCTTTACGTTTTCTTCATCTGTTATTACTGGTTGTTTTGCTTTACCATTAATTAAATCCAGCAAACCCTCTGCTCTAAATATTATTTCCATCTGGTATTTCCACAGTGAAAAATTCTTCCCATCGAATTTCTGAATATTAATATTCTTGAACTTGTCCATCTTATTACCTTTAGAATACCTTTAACTGGTATGTTAAATTTGATGTGACTTGACACGAAACTAGTTTTCTTCTATTACTAGAGAACCACTGACCCTTCTTATTGTACTGGGTGTTCTGGGCCCATAACCTGAAGCAGAATATGCCTAAACTTGTGGGTTTTTAGAGCCAGAAATTAACAGATGTCAAATATAAATTATTTTATTTTTTTATTCAACAACACTTTCTTAGTTACGGAGCTAGTACAATCACAACAATAACTAATATATAAAAACAATGCAAACAACAAATAAATAAGTAAACAAATCTTCGTTTCCAACAACTTTCAGCTTTCATATGTCTGACTTGTTTCTATAAGTCTCTGGTGAAAATGCGTTGATTTTGACTACACTGTCTGCAAGAGTTCTAGTGTAGTAAGTTTCTTCTTCGGTTATTTGTGCTAAATTTTCAATCATTTTCTTGTAGTCATTAACTCCATCAATGAAAATTGGAGGAGGTGTTGGTTCCTTCACTGGTAAATTTTTATTCTTACTGCTAGCGATGTTTTCACTTTCATTTTCTTCCGGTATCTTTAGAGAGAGCTTGAAATTTATTAGAAGTTTTTGTTTGTTGTTCATTTTCGAGGTTTTTTTGGGTCATTGCACTTTTTCTTTTTTGTCTAACTTCTTGCCAGGGATTGGTTTTTCCGGGTTGCTCATTATCATTTTCCTTCCTCGCTTGTTGAATGATTGTGGATATCATCATTAGTACTAGCATAGCATTGATTAAATTCATACTGCTTGTTATACTGGTCTGTATTTACATTCGTGTTTGGTATTTGAAGTGACTGGAGATTGTTTAGGTGAGGGTAGTTGTGATTGGGAAGAGATGGGAATTGATTTTGAAAAAATTGCTGTTGTTGAACATTAGTTGGCATTTTGTTCATTTGTTGAGGTATTTGATTAGGTTTCACTCTTGGTATAACATTAAACGGTTTCATAAAGAGCACGTTATATATGGCACTGTTTGTAACTGGTCCATTTTCAGATGGAAACATTTAAATTTATACTGAGGATAAAATTCTGTCTATTTGTGCAGTTGGGTTGTGCCCGTGTTAATCACTGATAATAACATACCTACCTAGTCTTAATCGTCTATTTTGTATGATTTACGTGACAAGCACTTCCCATACTAAATTTTCACAAAAACATTTAGCATTAAACCTATATTTTACACATTTATATATTTTAATCACTTCACGATTTTTATTTGTCACTACCAATATATGGCACATCTGATCTCTATGCGAATCAGATGTGAACTCTAAATAATAAATGTATTAAAATTGATTAACTGATTAATTAATTTCTTAATTTTATGAGAATATTGAGAATATCAAATAGAACATTAATTGTGTACCTAAATTCTAATTTGATGTTTGATAAATAATAGAAAAGACATTGACATTGTTTGTGTTTGTGCAAGCAACAGCCGAATCCGATGGGTGAGAGGGATCGGTAAAAGTTTTCCAACTTCTATTGTGAAAAAGCACGCCTAACTTGATTATTATTAGGTGATCTGATAACCTTGAACTGTAAAAAGCAAGGTCAAGGTTAACCGATGACCTTGAAGTCTCAAAAAATGTTCGTCTGCGGCGCTCTCTCTCCAACTGCCCCGTGTGCACATTCACCCGCCACTAGTGCCCACCCACAGCTAAAAACCAGAGACCGCTACTGTAATTCATTGTTTTTATTATATAGTAGATATTGAGTGTGTGAAATTTCAGTGAACTGTAACATAGTTCAATAAACTGAATGCAAAAATAGAAGATATTGCAATTGAGTGTATTAAAAATAAATACATTTAAAGACTTTATGGAAACAAATTAGTTCAATAATCAGTAGACTATGTGATTATGTTAATTTTTTTTACCTTTTTGGTAGTTTAAGCATGTCACTGAGATTGAAAATCTGTATATGTTTTAGATAAGGCAAGACATAATTCAATGTGGCCTGATGCCGAAGGACATTCGATTGATCAGGAAAAAAGATACAGGTAATTTTTTAGGCTAGCTATTAGTTTAAGGTTGTCTTTAGGCCGTTTTTTGTGAATATTTATTCCTCGTAAGGTCGGGTAATACCATTGGTATCTATTGTGCTGTTTAGGTGCTTCCCGCGGTTTCGCCTTTGTCGAGTTTGCCACATTGGGTGAGGCCATACGATGGATGGACATAAAACAGGTATCTTAGTTTAAAGAAGACACTGTAATATACAAACTTTATCGTACTCTTACAAGAAATTCGATAAGTATGACTTTTTTATTTATACACTTACGGCTGCTCTTCTTCGAATATTGACTTGGGCACGCAATTTTTTATTCAACAATTGTAACTTTTTATTAATGTAATAATTACGTTTTAGTTTTCCATTATATTTTCTAATTAAGTGTTGGAAAAAATGATTTTTTAAAGTTTTTTTGCTAAGCCCAACATCCAAAAAAATCAAAGGTGTTTAATTTTAAAAGAAGGCGGCCTTGTCATTTGTAAGAATACTTATCAAGAAAAAACCAATCAAATAAAGATTTCATTTCGCATTTCTAGGCAGCGAAAAGGTCTCTTTAATAAGAGGGGTAGTTGTTTACAGCAACTGGGTTCTGATTAGTTGTGTTATTTCAGGGCGTGTTAATGCTTCAAGACCAATATCGTGCTATTATGCAATATAGTATACCAAAGGATATGAACTCCTCAGAAAAACCCCCCACACATAAAGCATCGGCCGATTGGTTTTGTATAAAAGTAAGTGTTCTACTATTTGTGTAAAGCGTGCCACAGTTTAGCGTTAGACGTTTGTTGAGAATTCTATTCCCCAAAACATGAAAAAAAGGTAGATCATTCTATCCTACAATACAGTTCCCTTTGGTTGTTGGGGATGTGGAATTTGTTGAAGCAATAAAGTGCACTCCCAACTAACATTTATGTCAAAATGACTTCGATTTACTTGAAATTGTGCCAATTGTTTGTTGCCCAAATAAAGAAATTTTGAACATAATATTCTTGTATGCTAAGCTACAATAAGAATAATAATATAGGTTCTTTATTGTTTGCATCAGTATAAATACATAATATAATCAAAAGGTCATCAGCCTAGGTCCTTCAGCCATGGAGGTACAAAATAGTATTGCAAAATAAAAAATAATGAATGAAATATAAATGTATAACTATTATTGATTGAGAAGTCGTTCAAAAAAGTATCAACAGTACCTGGAAGTATGTTTCTTTCAAGTCTATTTTTTCTTCGGTTTTACAATTTCATAACCAATTTTAGAAATAATTCTTATTGCTCGTTTTTCTATTGCAAATGTTGATGCCCAATCGGTAGAAGTGTCAGAAATTGATACCATATGAAATAAGAGAATCAAATATTGCATGATACAGAATTTTTAAAGTGTTGTTAATATTTATGCCTTTCTAATGCATCGCTCTTGCACAGTAGCATGCACTATTTCATTTTTTATTTAATACTAGAATATGCTTTTTCCAATTCGTCTGACTCAAGAATGCCAAGGAAAATAGCGCCATCTGTGAAAGTCGCGTTGAAATTGGTCTAATTAATATTTGTTCTTGGCCTTTTCTTGAAATGGATACATTACGTTGTTTTGAAAATTAATTTTAATTGTACCTGCCTTGCACCAGTCATTCATGTTCTCTAAGCATATATTTACTCTATGCAGAATAGAACAGAAATAGTAATAGGGGACCCAGGACTGGCCCTTGAGGTATACCACTCATTTTTAATTTCACTTTTTAAAACACCTTACGAAAAATACTAATAAGACAACGGGCTCCGAGGGCTTTCTTTCCGAGTAAACTTAGGTTAATTTCTTTATGACATATTAAGGCGGTTTTGAGGAAAGTTTTAGGTAATTTTTAACACAGTAGAACCATGCAAGTTGTTACAACCTCTGCCATTAAAACGAAATTAAGTGATTCTCCACTTTATGAAATATTTTTGCCCTAGCGGTTAGTCTAATATAAATACTTGTTTGCTGTTTGGGCTACTCATTTGCTGAAAGCTTGCTTATTTAACAAACATCAAATATATTGAAGGGAACACAATGGCTGAAGATTGCAATAACGAATTTAAGGAAAAACACTTATTTGTTTTTCTACTGATTCAAATATATCTGGAACATATTTACTATCTACATTCTATTTTTATTTTCGGGGGTTGGCCAACAAACGTTTCAGACTCTAGACATATTTTCTTAAATTCCATATTAGAAACATTGAATTTTCTACCTACCGTGCTTATTTTTCAGTGTGGAGCACAAAATTTTAAAAGGAGGGATAATTGTTTTAAATGCCATGCATCCAGAATGGAAAGTGAAGAAGGTGGAAGTGGAAGTGATGAAATCTGCAGCTATGCAACCAAAAGTAAAACATACTCAATTTTTATAAACTGCTTAGAAATACATTATACTTAAATTTATTTTCAGCAATTATGATGAGAAATCTTGATGCACTAACAACAGAAGATTCAGTTATGGCAGTTCTAAACAACATAATACCCGACTTGGTGAAGTCGATATCAGCAGTATGTATTGGAAGAGACCCTCTAACGTCAACCTCACGAGGAATATGTTATCTTGGTACTGAAAGCACCATTGATGCTCTAGCGATATATGGAGCACTTAATTCCTCAAAAACTCCGCTTACTATTGATGGCAAAACTGGTGTGTTTCTATTCAAATCGATTTAACCCACGACATAAATTATAATTCTCAGTACTGATATTTAAAATTTCCATTTTCAGTGATATTATCGTACTGTAAGTACAACATGGGTGATACAAAAAAGGCATATTCTCAAGCAGATCATGCAGCATTTCCGAATGCATCTGTACCTAGTACCTATGCGATGACGGATGTTGATAGTTTAGCGGAATATGCTGCAAGGCGATACGCTAAAACGCCACAAGAATACATGCACTATATTGAATACTACAGAGGATTTTTTACACAGCAAATTAGTGCGGGTAACTCCATCACACTCCACCAAGAGAACCAGATGGATGCAGCAAATGCAGCTGCAGCTGTGGCACAGTCTGCAATTCAGCAAATGAATGCCAATAAGTCGTATTATGACAACACCCATATTGCTGTACCAAATGGCACCGATGGAAAGAAATATCGTAAGTATTTACTTTTAATTGTAATTTTGCAGACAACTTTCATATTCAACTAACACTTAATATGAACGCAATAAACTCCCTATTCAACAATATACATAATAAATAGTTGTCTGCAAAATACCCAAATATATTTCAATCTATCTACCTTTGTCCGAGCTGAGTCAGTTATAATAATAATAATAATTTATTGGCTGCAGTAGACACATAGTATACATGTGACAGACCAAATAAAAGATAAAGAACATGATAATCGACTAAGAAATCTATATATCATGTGCAACGTTTATGTTGTACACAGTACAGCATCGCAATGCATTACCCAACGTGCATCACTAAAATTAGTTTTATTCTTGTCTTATGCATTACAATGAGTAGGTGGCATAGCCCAAGAGGGTATTATTTATCGTGCTGTGAAGTAGTACAGCTTACAGTAATTGTGTCATCTGCAAACATTGTTATACGGCCATGCTCTATGTAGCTGGGTCATTCATGTGGTGCATGAATAATAATGGGCCTAGCACTGAACCTTGAGGAACTCCAAGTACAACATCAAATGTATCAGACTTTTGGTCATTTAACTTTATCTTTAATGGTCTATTTTCCGTATCGGAGATTAGCCACTGTAGAATGTTATGCCTAATGCCGATAATAAATATTGTTTACTGTTTAATATTTCCTTATTGGTGGCATCAAATGCTTTGGGAAGATCGAGTAACAATAGAACAAAATACCTGTCCTAATCCAAATTTGTTCGACTTAAATACATGCTACGAGACTGTTAATATATTCTCTTCATCATCATGAGTCCTTTAGAAAGAATACTTAAAAGGGCGATGTGGGGGTCAACTTTTCTATGTCATGGAATGACTTGCCAACTTTAGGCAGTCTGGAAAAATACCTCAGCTTCTATGGATATATTTATCAAATAAACAAATATTTTTAATACATTTCCTATAATCCTAGCCATTAGTGCATTATAGCCACCAGTTTTAATTTTTAAGTTGAATAATAATTTTGTGTACCTTTTCTTCAGTAACAATTCTTAAGAATTTCAATATTGTTTAATAGCATCATTACTTATAGTAATTTAAAATCATAAATAGGATAACTTGAGTATTATGTACCGTTTTTCTTGTTACAGCTGTCCCAGATATATCAAAGTACGTATACGACAAAACCACTGGATACCAGTATGATCAAAATACTGGCCTGTATTATGACCCAAATTCAAACTATTACTGGAACAACATAATTCAAAAGTATTTGTACTGGGATCATGATAAATCAACATACGTTCTTGCACCAACTTACATTGAAAATGTTAACAACCAGCCACAAATTCCGAGTGGAACAAATAGCGCACAAGAACCAGAAAATAAAAGACAAAAATCAGAAAAACAAGACAAAGTAAAAGTTGCTAAAAAGATTGCCAAAGATATGGAAAGGTGGGCAAAAACCCTTAACCAGAAGAAAGAAACGTCAAACTTCAAAACAACTTCAGACAACAACATTAGTTCTAGTAGTGCTTCTGCTGATATTGGTTTTTCAGTCTTGGAAAAGAAAAGTGTGGCACTCGTGACTGCCCCTGCAGCATTTTTCAAGCAGGAATTGATTGAGGAGCCTCCCACACCTTCTGCTTTACCGTTGGTTGCAGCTTATGGTGGAGAAAGCGAATCTTCGGGCGAAGAAGATGTGGAAGAGTTACTAGATTACACCAGACTCATCTGCAACCTTTGCAAACGTCAATTAGGGTCAGCCGAGGCTCTGACCAAGCATGCAAAACTCTCCACTTTACACAAACAAAATTTGGAAGCGCGCAAAAAGAAAAAGCAAGATAGTGTGAAGGAAAAAATTGTGTACCGTGATAGAGCTAAAGAGAGGCGTATGAAATATGGGGATCCCGATGAACCTCAACCTAGCAAACTAAAAGAGAAATATCTGAAATCCAGAGAAATCGATTTGCCAATAACATCAGCATCAGTTTCGGAGCCCATTGGCTCAGAGAATGTGGGAAACAGGCTTTTGCAAAAGATGGGTTGGACTGAAGGCCAAGGTCTTGGAAAACAAAACCAAGGAAGGACAACTATTATTCAGGTATGTTATTATCAAAGTCAATAAGCTATAAATTAGACTTGCACTAGTATCAACTTGGATATAATATATTTACTAATATGAAAAAATACCATTTAGTATGAAGAATATTAATTATGTTTCATTTGAAAATTGACATGTTCGAAAATACACGAAAACCTCTTCAAACAGAAATAGTATGTCTCTAATGATATTGCTTCTTGTTCAGTCTCTAGCTTTTTAATAAAGTTGAACAAAACAGAAATATGGTACCTGCCAAGTTGTATTATGATTAATTTTAGAAGTACAATTTCAAATAGAGCCAATCAGGGTTAGGTCTAGTTAATGTGTCAATACAAACATTTTTCTTGCATATAAAATACGATTTTGTAGTTTATTTGGAAAGTTCCATAACATCTAAAATCAACATAATCGGAAGATTATAAACAGTCTTAATGAGTGGTGCACGTATTGGTGGAATGTAACACTAATATTTGTGGTAAATGTTTTAAGTTAGACTATGCCTTAACGCCTCATTATAAAATAATTTTTTATGTTTTTAGACAAAGATAGTATGTCCCTATATATGCATCGTTTGCAAGTATAATAGTATAGTAGTACAGTATTTCTATTCTCAATTAAGAAATTCAGTCTAAAGTGTTGCTAGAGTCGGGTACAATTTAAACTGACTTCTGTCATGGCCGCTAAAACGTCTAAACTAAGATTTGATTTGATGCATAAGAAATGCCAGTAGTTCTCAAATAGTTCTCAGCAATGATGCCACTAAATAATTTTAAAAAATAGGGAAGATTATCATAAAATGTTAAGATTATTAATTTCGTAACTTCATAATTTTAGTGGAATTCTGATTATACAGTGTCCGCCATAAAGTTGGCTACACATGGGAAAAAATTTTTATTAGTATTATTGACATTTCTAAAAAACTCTTCAAAATTACATTTTGACACATGTCATGTGATCACCGGTTTGGCAGGACTGTAAAAAATAGTTGACGGTGGTACCGAAAAATGGGTCAAATTGTTAAGATATCTAAAAATTGTATGAAGAAAAAGTGCATATAGAATACAACAAGGACCCCATATATCAATTTTGAAGCAGATATGAAGAAAATAAAAAAGTGCAAATTTTACCCCTACCATTAATTACTATATGAAAAATCATAAACTCTTGTGTCTATTTCACAAATATTTGATTAGTTTAGACAAAAATTCTATGCATTTTAGCTGAATAAAGGTATTTGCATGTAAAAAAAGAAACGAACCCCCAATATAGTATTTTTTAGAAATCTCAATAATACAAATTTTTCCCATATGTAGACAATTTTATGACGGACACTGTAGGTATATAAGTTCGGGCACAAATGAAACTGATAACAAAAAATGAATTGCCCAATTCAGTCAATAACAATGAGCGATCAGAAAAATAAACTAATATTGCTACAGTCCAGCAAGAACCAGGGGGAGGTATGGGCATTTCTTGCCAGGAAAGGATAGGACCGTAGTATTAGTAGGAGAAACGATGTCAATAAAAATAAAATATTTCATATAAAAAAAAAAAAAATTGAAATCTATGAGAATAACGAAAATAAATTATTTTTCTTTTAGCAGAAATAAATATAAATTCTGGTTGACAAAATAAATATAAAAAAAATAACAATAATTTTAAAACAAATAAATTAAAACAATTCTGAAAGAACAACGCATTGACACGTTTTCAAAAAAACACTAAAACACTACACTTGAACAATTTATCTACGCGACGCACGTTTGACCATTCGTGTACTAATATATAACGTAAGAAAGTGGATTTTATTAGAGATAAACACGCGCTAGTAGTAATAAAAGACACATTTTTGGGAAAATAGAGTTTTAACAAAACTCGCGGCGCAGTTTAATAAAGTAAAAATTTTAGAAGGAAAATTATTAACTTTTATTAGAGCTTAATCGAATAAAAAAAAAAAGGTAGAAGTGGGGATCGATCCCGCAACAACTCCCCATTTATATTTATCGTTCGATCGAGCATCTTACCGATTGAGCTACACGATCCTATGTTTGTTCTACTCTAAAACATTTAATATGTACGTGCTAGAAAATTGTAAGACTTAGTGGTTTGACGGATCAATATCCACTATTTACCACTAAAAATAACTTAAATATTTCATATAAAGACGTTTTATATTTAGAGTGGTGTTAGTTCACGGAAATAAATAATATTCGTCGTCAAATGACACAGTTTGAGAATCGCTGAGCTTATGACTATGTTTCTCACTCCTCAGTGTACATTTCATATTTCCGTCTCAAAAGAAGTGGGAAAGAATCTTGGTAGACATACATTGACAATGTCTTTAGGCTATGGCTTTAAGTTTGTATGCAAGAGATAGTGAAAACGTATGTGCAATACTAATTCATGCATCGGTCTTTTTAAACTTGACCCGACTCTACCAGGATAAATCATTACAAAGCCTGCTTGGGACAGAATAACATCGAGACCGTGCTTGAATATTACAAACGATACCCATATACGAATATAGAGTCGGGTACAATTCAAACTGACGTGTGTCATGGCCGCTGAAACGTCTGAACTAAGATTTTATTTAAAGCATAAGAAATACCAGTAGTTCTCAAACAGTTCTCAGCAATGATATCGCTAAATAATTTTAAAAATATATAAAAGATACTATCATAAAATGTTAAGATTATTAATTTAGTAACTTCATAATTTTAGTGGAATTCTGATTATACAGTGTCCATAAAGTTGGCTACATATGGGAAAAAATTGTATTTTTTACATTTCTAAAAAACTCTATTGGGGGTTTGTTTATGCATGACACATGACACATGTCATGCGATCACCGGTTTGGCAGGACTGTAAAAAATAGTTGACGGTGGTACCGAAAAATGGGTCAAATTGTTAAGATATCGAAAAATTTGATGAAGAAAAAGTGCATATAGAATACAAAGGACTCCGTATAGTCGCGTCATTTTAGCATGAAAAATCTAAAAACCTCAAAAAAAAGGTACAGGGTCAATTGACTTAATTCTTGTTGCAAAGAGTTCAGAAAGGCATTTAAAAAAACAGTACCTTTTATTTTTTGGCGGAAATGTTTTGGTTTCATTTCTTTTCCGATAATTGGCCAATTTAATTAAATTAATTGAAAAATTTGTTATCATACACAATATGCCATATAATTAAATGAAAATGGTTACTCGGGGGTTTCTGGGGTCGCTAATCACCAATCTGAAGTCCAATTTGGGAAATTCAAAATGGCGGACCGGAAATCGGGCCATCTTCCAGAAGAAGAATGAGAATGGATATCTTGGCCTTGAAAATCTGTACTCGGGAGTTTTCGGGGTCTCTGATTACGAATGCGAAGCCTGATTTGGTAAATTCAAAATGGCGGACCGGAAGTAGAGTCAATTTAACAGGAAAAATTCATATTTTTTCGTTCTTGGGCTGAAAATGACTACTCAGAGGTTTTTAAGGTCGCTGATTACGGATCACAGGTCCAATTTACGAAATTCAAAATGGCGGACACGGGAGGAACAGTCAATCTCTTCGGAAAACCTCGTATTATTTATTTTTTCGGGCTGAAAGTATGAAAAATAAAAAAGTACTTCCTGAAAAATATACTACTTCCGGTCCGCCATTTTGAATTCTCCCTAACTGGACATCAGATTCGTTATCAGCGATAACGAGAATCTCCGAGTCCCCCCCCCACGTTCAGCCCAAAAAAAAAAAATAATACGAGTTTTCAGGAGAAATAGAGTGTTATTCCGGTCCGACATTTTGTATTTCGTGAATTAGGCCTTTGATTCGTTATCAGAGACCTCAGAAACCCCCGAGCACTCATTTTCAGTCCAAAAGCGAAAAAGATACGAGTTTTTCTTGATAAATGAACTCTACTTCCGGTCCGCCATTTTGAATTTACCAAGTCAGACCTCAGATTCGTAATCGATCAGCAACCTCGAAAACCTCCTAGCACAGATTTTCAAGGCCAAGATATCCATTGTCATTTCTTATGGAAAATGGCCCGATTTCCGGTCCGCCATTTTGAATTCCCCAAATCGGATTTCAGATTGGCGATCAGCGACTTCAAAAACCCCAGAGTAACCATTTTCGTCTAATTCTATGGCATATTGTGTATGATAACAAATTTTTCAATTAATTAAATTAAATTGGCCATTAATATTGTCCAATTATTGGTCCAAAATTTAAACCAAATATTTCCGCTAAAAAATAAAATCTATTTTGAAGCAGATATGAGGAAAATAAAAAAGTGCAAATTTTACCCCTACCATTAATTACTATATGAAAAATCATAAACTCTTGTGTCTATTTCACAAATATTTGACTAGTTTCGACAAAAACTGTATGTATTTTAGTTGAATAAAGGTATTTGCATGTAAAAAAAGAAACGAACCCCCAATATAGTATTTTTTAGAAATCTCAATAATACAAATTTTTCCGATATGTAGCCAACTTTACGACGGACACTGTAGGTATATAGGTTCGGGCACAAATGAAACTGATAACAAAAAATGAATTGCCCAATTCAGTCAATAACAATGAGTAATCAGAAAAAGAAATCAAAGACTAATATTGCTACAGTCCAGCAAGAGACACGGGAAGGTTTGGGCATTTCTTGCCAGGAAAGGATAGGATCGTAGTAGGGGAAACGATGTCAGTAAAAATAAAATATTTCATATAACAAAACAAAATCTGAAATCTCTGAGAATAACGAAAATAAATTATTTTTCTTTTAGCGGTAGGTAATAAATAAAAATTCTAGTTGACAAAATAAAAAAAGACACGTTTTTGGGGAAAATATAGTTTCAACAAAACTCGAGGCGCAGTTTAATAAAATAAAAATTATAGAACGAAAATTATTAACTTTTAATAGAGCTTAAATAAAAAAAACAAGTAGACTAGCGTTGGGGATCGATCCCGCGCCAACCCCATTTATATTTATTGCATCGAGCATCTTACCGATTGGGCTAGGCTAGCTACTTTGTTCTGCTTTAAGATGTGTAATATGTACGTAATAGAAAATTGTAAGATTTAATTATTCGATATTGTTCGTTTAACGGATAAATATCCACTATTTACCACTAAAAATAACTTAAATATTTCATATAAAGACGTTTTTCATATTTAGAGTGGTGTTAGTTCACGGAAATAAATAATATTCGTCGTCAAATCACACAATTTGAGAATCGCTGAGCTTATGACTATGTTTCTCACTCCTCAGTGTGCATTTCATATTTCCGTCTCAAAAGAAGTGGGAAAGAATCTTGGTAGACATACATTGACAATGTCTTTAGGCTATGGCTTTAAGTTTGTGTGCAAGAGATAGTGAAAACGTATGTGCAATATTAATTCATACAACGGTCTTTTTAAATTTTACCCGACTATAGTTGACTAGATATGTTATGCACTTACCTCAAACAAAAGTAGTCCATTTTTTACCTGGCTCGGCATTACTAGTCCGTTACCTGCTCTAGGCTGATTCTTAATATTGCCGGTAGTATATCTGTAGGTTAAATGATATTTATTTACTTTTATTGTGTCATTTATGGAGTTGTTCATTAAACTAACATTATTTATTATGAATAAATAATGTACATCATGCCTATCAATGAATATAAAGTGGAGTAAACAATATTCAATTTATTACAATAATTAAAAAGTGATTCTAGTCGGTATTCACTGTGCTAATAGCTATATTCGCTCTAGCCATTCATTCAATGGAAAAAAATTATTCTGAAAATTGTCAGTCGACGCTCATGACACCGCTGGTATTGTGAACTATTCTTTTTCTTTATTTTATTTTTTATTTCAATTGCCATATTAATGTTAACAGTGAAGATTCGCTAATGCTCTACCACTAAACCAGGACGGCGAAATGAGACACGGTCACCCATCCAAGTGACGGACTCTCCCGACATGCCTTAACTTCGCCGATCGAGGTCTCGCCACTGAAACTGACACTACCTCACCTCCTAGATTGATTAAAATTGACACTAGATAAACTATACTTCGAGTGCTCGCACCGACACCATACCTTAATTCACTAAGGTGCACTTTTTGAGATTACTAAGCCTTTTGATATGGTGCTCGAAGCACTAAGCACAAATTTTAAAAAGTTCTCATAAGCACAGTGCTCCCGAGCACTACTTTGAGCATTTGTATGAGCATTAAACACTGCTTGGGGCCAGTCTGTGCATTGCAATAATCCGATCAACCTGTATACATATAGAAACTTATAATAACCGTGATGTTTATTTACATTGCAGGCAGAGCAGCATAGCAGCACAGTAGGTCTAGGAAACAAACTACCAGGATATACAGCGTTAGCTGGCGAATCGTACAAAGACTGTGTTAAGAAAATGATGTATGCTCGCTATCAAGAACTAACCGAAAAAGAAAACAGTAATTAAAGTAGTATTAAACTCATGGAGCAAATTTGATGTTGAATAAAACTCTAGATGCGAAATGTAGGCATCAGTTTTGCTCCATATCAATGTGTAAATTATGTTGTAAATTTATTTTTCTAAATAGTATGATCAAATTACATAGCGCGTGCCAATCAATATATCTTTATTTATTTTTATTTACTGACTCTTATGATATTCAATTAATTGTAATAAAATTACAAAAAAACTTTTTTGTAGATATACACCAGTATTTCCTATTAATTCAGTTAGAACGCTATTATTCTATTAAGTACGAGTAGTTTTATTCATGCTGTTGTTTTAAGTTCGAGTAATTGTTAATGCTATTGTTTTATTAAGTTCAAGTAATTTTGACAACGCTATTGTTTTATTAAGTTCGAGTAATTTTGTTGACGCTATTGTTTTATTAAGTGCATATAATCACGTTAACATTTGTTTTAGCTATTAAGTTCGAGTAATTTTGTTAGCGCTGTTATTTTATTAAGTACAAGTAATTTTGCGAATGCTATTGTATTATTAAGTAAAATTAATTTTGTTCATGGGGTATATATTTTCTTTTTACAAACATTGTAAATCATGTATTTAATTAATTCCATTAAGTGATGTACTTGCTTATTAAGTATATACAGGGTGAGCCACGGTGGGTGGAGTATATGGAGAACGGATCAACCGATTGCTTTCAAATTTTGGTTACCAAAATAATTGAGTATGATCTCTCCAACTAAAATATTTTCGAAAGTGTGGTGTTGCCACTTATACGTAAAACCGGCAACATCTTCGTTATTTTAAATGGAATACCCTCTATATTTTTACATTTTTTGGATCGTCACCTCATTCTGAGTAACTTTTGTTTTAATATTTCCCTATACCTATCTCAAGCCGTTTTCGAGATAATAATTCTTTTCTGAATTTATTTCCAAAAATTTGACTTTCAGTAAATCGTGTTTTCTCCTACCTACGCAGCAATTAAAATATAATTTTTTAGTTGCTGCTAGGCAAGGCCTGGGGGCATCTCCTCCATTAATCAAATGTTTCGAATATCATACAGGGTGAGTTAGAGAACGTTTCCTATAAGTGACTTAGAAAAGTGCACGAAAGTCAATTTTTTTAAATGGAATGCCCTGTATATTATTACTGATTCGGAAAGGTGATACATTTACCTATTTAAAAATGTAATATACCCTAACCTAATGCGCACCATTTTCGATTTATGGACACTTTTCTGTAACCTTACCAAGAATATTAGTCTTTTGGTATATCATAACGGGTGGACCATGAAATTTTTATGTTATCATTTTGTAATGACAACTGACATGCTATTTTTCTAAATAAATTTGACGTTAGTGATATTTGCACTTAATTTGAATAGCTGTAGCACAAATATGGCAGAAAATAATTATACAAACACAGTTTTAATGGATTTGTTTATTATCCATGGAGAGTGCAATAAGATTATCAGCAGAACTTGTAGAAGATTTAATGAGAAATATCCAGATTTTCCGCAGATGAACAACAGAAAGTTTCTACGAATTCAGAGGAATTTTACTAATTTTGGTTTGTCATTAGGAAAACCAAGATATTTACCTAAACCTGTGACATTGGACGAGGTAAATGAAATCAATGTGCTAGCATATTTTCATGCAAATCCCCAGTATTCCATACGTTGTGCTAAACGGGATTTAGGATTGTCATATTCATCCATTCGAAGAATACTAGTAAACCATGAAATGCATAATTATAAATTTACAAAGAGTCCAGTTTCTCATGCCTCAGGATTATCTACAGAGAATAGAATTTGGTGAAATGATACTTGTACGTACGCAAGAGGACCCCAGTTTTTTAAAGAAAATTATATGGACTGATGAATGCAAATTTTCTAGGGAAAGGACGTATAACGCACGAAATCGTCACCATTGGGCCACAGAAAACCCCCACGTTACTAGAGAGGCTGGTTTTCAAGTCAAATTTAGTTTCAATGTGTTTTGTATGTTAATGGATGACAAAATAAAATATTACATATACGACGGAAAATTGAATTCCAGAAAATATTTAGATATAATTAGAACAATTGTGGAAGACTTCCTTGATAATTTGTCAATTGAAAAATATAGAACTTGTTGGTATCAACTCGACGGGGCTCCTCCACATTGTACACACGAAATTAGTATGGAGTTGGACCGCCTTTTCGATGACCGTTGGATTAGACGTTTGGGATCGCGGAATTGGCCTCCGAGGTCCCCTGACCTTACCCCGTTAGATTTTTATCTTTGGGGTACTCTTAAATATAGAGTTTATAAAACTTCAGTCCACAATAGGGAAGAATTAGAACGTCGAGTGATTCAAGAGATTGAAAACTTGGACCCCGCTGAAATAAGAGCTGCTACAACAAACGCCGTCCACCGTCGTATACAAAAGTGCCTGGAAGTTAACGGTCTACATTTCGAACAATTATTACAATAGTTTTAACATTTTTATTATTTATTGCTGTTATTAATATTATTTGTTATTGCTACTTAGACTTTGTTACTGTTATTGCTGCTTAGGTATTATTTTTTCCTAATGACACTGTTATTGTTCTGTTAATGACGAACCAAAATTAATAAAATTCCTCTGAATTCGTAGAAACTTTCTGTTGTTCATCTGCGGAAAATCCTTATATTTCTCATTAAATTTTCTACAAGTTCTGCTGATAATCTTATTGCACTCTCCATGGATCATAAACAAATCCATTGAAACTGTGTTTGTATAATTATTTTCTGCCATATTTGTGCTACAGCTATTCAAATTAAGTGCAAATATCACTAACGTCAAATTCATTTAGAAAAATAGCATGTCAGTTGTCATTACAAAATGACAACATAAAAATTTCATGGTCCACCCGTTATGATATACCAAAAGACTAATATTCTTGGTAAGGTTACAGAAAAGTGTCCATAAATCGAAAACGGTGCGCATTAGGTATAGGGTATATTACATTTTTAAATAGGTAAATGTATCACCTTTCCGAATCAGTAATAATATACAGGGCATTCCATTTAAAAAAATTACTTTCGTGCACTTTTCTAAGTCACTTATAGGAAGCGTTCTCTAACTCACCCTGTATGATATTCGAAACATTTGATTAATGGAGGAGATGCCCCCAGGCCTTGCCTAGCAGCAACTAAAAAATTATCTTTTAATTGCTGCGTAGGTAGGAGAAAACACGATTTACTGAAAGTCAAATTTTTGGAAATAAATTCAGAAAAGAATTATTATCTCGAAAATGGCTAGAGATAGGTATAGGGAAATATTAACAAAAGTTACTCAGAAAGAGACGACGATCCAAAAAATGTAAAAATACACAGGGTATTCCATTTAAAATAACAAAGATTTATTTTATTTATTTATTTATTTTATTTATTTATTACTGCAACAAAATTATTAAACAAAATGTCTTAACCTAATTACATAAAGAACAAAAAAGTGACACCTGAGGAGACCTCGTATTGTGTCGAGCAGTATTTACAGATGTTACCAGTTTTACGTATAAGTGGCAACACCACACTTTCGAAAATATTTTAGTTGGAGAGATCATACTCAATTATTTTGGTAACCAAAATTTGAAAGCAATCGGTTGATCCGTTCTCCATATACTTTTAATACTCCACCCAGCGTGGCTCACCCTGTATAGATATATATATATATATATAAATATATGCATATATAAATATAAGATTTTTTTACAAATTTGAAATTGTTAAATGTCTTCGTTAATAAATTTACTTAGTGAAACACTAATTTTTTTTTTTATTTAAGTAGTTTTACATTGTTCGCATACTGTCGGTTAATAACTTTTACAATCTTTACCTTACACGTGAGCAGTAAATGGTAAGTATACTTCAATTATTGAAGACATGGAATTTAGGTATTAAAAAAATCCCCAGTGTTTGGTATTTTTACGCAACGTTTTAAGTACTGGTATAAAACGATTCTTGTACAGATACATTTGAATTGAAGTTCTACATCAAATCATGCAGATTTTTACCAATGCATTTGATTGATTTTTCCTTAGGTATATGAGAAGAATGGTAAAATATACATCAAATGTTTATATACTGTATTAGTGCACATCAAATTCTGCATAAATAAGTGTATGATAATCATCTTGCAAAAAAAATAGAACACTATATTAAGGTTGGAATTTTACAGAGTGAGAGGCAAATATGCATTTATTTTTGTTTTATTATAAATATTTAAAAACCAAATTTGGTATGATCCTTAAAATGGTTTTAGGCACGTCCTATTATTCTACTGATTATGAATATATACATGTTTTTACTGTAATTTTTGTTAGTCAAATCCTGCGCTCTTACAATCTTTGTCGGAGTACGGCATTCTAGTATAGTTGTCTCCATTTGTTTAAGGCACATAAAAAAGGTAATAAAAACCAGCCAGGCAAATATCAAAGACAGCACTATTACGTGCCGACAAGATACTACAGAGCCATATTTCAAATTTTTGTGTATTAGAATGAACTAAATAATACTAGAGACTCTAATTTCGGTAGAAATTTAATGACGTTTCTAGTAAATTAAATAATCTTACTCTGTTTTGCATCAAGATAGGAATATCTGATGCATCGGTGCACGTATTGCCCGTCCTTCACGACATTGACATAAATTCAAAGCACGTCTCTGTTTACCCCTTCCCTATAGGTATGACGTTTTAGTTATTTCTTATCTTAATCATTAGCTTACTCGGCAGCTTTGAGCTGTTATGTGCCGTAAAAATATGGAGTCAACTATATAAAATTAAAAGAAATTTATAGCATAAAATGTTTATACAGTAAAATCTGTATGAAGCGGACGCACATGGGACAAAAAAATTGTCCGCTATCAACTATGAAGGCAAAGTTCGAAAACAAACAGGGCCGGCCCAAAGGGCAGGCGAGCCAGGCAATCGCCTGCCCGAGTATAATTAAATTTAAAATTTTGAACGAAAGCACGTGCTTCAAATAAGTCCGCCCGTGCACACCTACCGGTAAGCGTGCTGTCCGGTTGTGATTGATTACAAAAAATCAAACTAGTACCGCCCGGCCGGCGGTTGGCGGAGTACAAAGTTCGCGACGTGTCCAAGATATTTGCATTTTATCGTTTTTACATAGAGCACCGACGCCGCCGACTGTCGATCTTCTTTAACTGAGTTCTGAGTTTTCTGCAAATAAGCAAATAAATAATAAATTATTTATAGGAAATACATCCTTTTGCAGTAAGAAATAAAAAAGTATGACATAATATAACATTGAAGTAGTTTCTTCCGGGTTTTGCCACGGTCGTCGAACTTGACTTGACGTTTCGCTGATCATGCTGTCAGCTTCTTCAGAAGGGTTCCAAAGACTTTGGAACCCTTCTAAAGAAGCTGACAGCATGATCAGCGAAACGTCAAGTCAAGTTCGACGACTGCGGCAAAACCCGGAAGAAACTGCTTCATTGGACAACGGCCGTGAAAACCTGCATTGCACTATAATATAACATAACTAGAAAGGCAAATTGTTCAAATTAGGCTATTATAGAAATAATGTTGGTAAGACCGAGTCTAACCAGTGGTGAGTTACCGTATACGCTAATTTCGCATGTGCGTAAAGTGACAGATTTTTAGGGGCAGCAGGAAAAATCACAATAATAAAAATTCGCTCGACTGAACACGATGGGAGAGTGGAATTGACAGTTTAAAAACAGTCCGTTATCAGTTTCCCGACATTTGTAATACACTTGCCGCTTTACAGAAAACATCGGATGATCCTAAGGAATCATCAGAGGCAATGCCTTTGGAAACACATATGTGATTATGAATTCTTAATAACCTTAATGGTGTGGTATGACGTACTTTTCCAAGTTAATTTGGTTAGTAAAAGTATGCAAAAAGTAGATATGGACTTACCAACAGCCGTTATGTATTTTGAAAAATGTAAGTAGTTCCTTATTCGCTACCGAGAATCGGGATACACAGAAGCTTTTTTAAAATCTCGCGAAGTTTGTGAGGAATTGGAAATAGAAACCCAGTTTAAAGAGTTACGGCCTAGACGAAAGAAAAGACTTTTCCAGTACGAACACGAAGATGAAACTCTTCTAGATCCCGAACATCGCTATAAAACAACAGTGTATTATCTTTTGTTAGATACATCTATAAGTTGTGTTACTGAACGATTTACACAGCTTCAGACTCACAGCGATAAATGGTGCTTGCTGCATAATGTTCAAACAATTTCGGATAGTCGTGATATTTTACAAAAACAGTGTAATACCCTTAGTGAAATTTTAAAAGCTGGAGATGACCATGATATTTACGGAGCAGAGCTGTGAGATGAATTATTTCATTTAACATCTTTATTAAAAGACATTAATTGTAAATCGCCTATTGAAGTTTTAAACCATTTCCATAAAAATAACTTCCACAAAACTATACCAAATGTGTGGATTAGTTTGCGCATCCTCCCAACTATTCCGGTGACTGTGGCAAGTGGCGAACGCAGTTTCAGTAAACTAAAGTTAATTAAAACTTATCTGAGTTCTTCAATGACTCAAGATCGGTTAACCTCACTAGCTATGATTTCCATAGAAAATAAACTTTTACATTCGATGGATTTTAGTGAACTCATTAAGCAGTTTGCTTTGCAGAAAGCTAGACGAGAGCAGTTTTTATAAACAGATACATTTTTCTTAGTTATTCATTTTCATTTCTATGATAATGTTAATTTTAGATATATTACTTAAATTTGTATAATTTACCTAAGAAAGTATTGAAAATTAGGAAGGGGGGCGCACAAAACTCAGAACTCGCCTTGGGAGAAAAATTTCATTGGGCCGGCCCTGAAAGCAAAAGTGAATAATTTATTATTGAGGTTCAATAAAATTCAACACTTACAATATGCTGTAAAGTACTTTTTTATTTTATAGGCTATGTACATAACTGAAACTTTTAACATGAATTAGTACATAATTGTGTCTTGTACATTACATCTATCTGCGATCTACATGGAAAATACTAATCAATTTTGCTCGTTTTTTGACACGCAACTTTTTGTTTTATTATTTCCGATTCAGTAGACATTTCATTTAATTTTTGGAGAAAAATGTCTGCAACTCATGAAAATGACTTAATATGTCTTTCAATTTCAAATAAGAATCATTCAAATTACTCATCTAATATCGTCAAAGATAAGAGAATTAACAAGATAAGACAGTCAGACAGAAGAATATCGTTAACTCCAAATGTAAAGGTCACGACATCCAGTGGAAATGGATTTGGCTAAGATTGCTAAAAGACAGGTTGCCTCGTAAGAATCGGCAAGTGCTACATAACGTATAACCCTTGATGACAGCTGTGTATCACTGTTTTTCTTCAATTTATAAAAGAAACTAGAAAAGTAGTTTCAAAATTATTCTGTTAATGTCATTGTTACTAATTAAATAGATATCTAATATATGAACGTAGAAATACTTGAGGCTTCATGTGACGTATGTTACAAAGCAACCTGCTTTTTAGTAATCTTGGGTTTTACAATCGGCTGAGTTCGATCATTTTATTAGAATAATGTCGATTTTTCACAACTTGCCTCCAATTTTGCCTTTCCCGTCTGATTGACACATTATGGCAGCATAACTCCAATGTAAATGTCGAAGTCAATGGCGCAACTGTAAATCTGTACCTAATCATCAAATTAATATTAGAGACAAAGTCCATAGTTAAATAGAAGCATGATAGCGATAATATTTATTAGTTGATGGCAGGATATTCGGTTCGGCAGGGACCGTTATAAGGAGGTAACTCATAACTTGTATTACATAAACAATGTTTGGGGAAATAAAAGTTATCCGTTCAATGGAGGAGTCCGCTATTCAGTTCTTTAGGAGAAAGTTTACTGTAAATGTGTTCATATGAACAATATATAAGTGCCTAAAACGGCTTTATAGATGACACCATATTTGGTTTGTGAAATATTTATAATAATCCAAAAATAAATGCTTGTTTCCCTCACTCTGTAAAATGTCAAACTTAAAGTGGATGAAAACCCGTATCTTTGTTCTATGTATTACACAACAAAAATGCGCATACAATGATTTAAGGTACACTAAGTACGCGAAATATGGGCTAAAGAAAAGGTTAAATGTAATAGGTACCTACTTTTGATTGTTGTAATAGCTTCTAATCTGTTCCTATTTCCACTGACTAACCTAGTAGCAAAAATAAACAATCCCTTTGACGTTTATTGGCAGAATAGGCTTTTGGTATAAATTCTCCCTGTAATTTGTACTTATTCCAATTTGGTATTTTCGTAACGTACCAAATATGCACTTTTAAAATTCAAAAGTAATATTAATATTTAAATATCGAATTCGGCGTCTGCGACTGTGCGGGGTAAACCATCAACAAACAGGATTGCTGTCATTGGTCGAGTGACGTCACCGGAAAACATTTGACAGCACAACCTTAAATTCAAAGTAATCAAATGTAACTTTGATGATGGTTTGTCGCAACTTTATTGTAAAAAATGAGGGATTGATGATATTTCCATCGAGTTGAAATAAAATAACGTCCATTTCTTATGAATGCGTTTAGTGCCACATTACAAATGCAAATCTTCAGAACACGTCTATGATTAGATGTCAGTATTTGAAATTGTTAAATTTAAACATGTTGATCATTCCAAATGGTAAGAAACAACAATAAATACTTTATTATAGAGGAAATTTTACTTGTAAATTTTTGTGTATTTAGATCAGGCTTATTAGCGTTCGCGTATCTTCTACTTTTGTCCGATAGTGGCACCGATAACCAAACTTCTGGCATAATTCCTGTAATATGCCCATGGAAGGATTGCTACAAGGCAGTAGGACTTTGGTTTCCAATAGTGTGTTGCCGAATATCATTGTTCTTCATCGTTACTTCAACCATGTGTGATATGTACGTGTAACGATACTCTCCAAAGTTTAAAATTTTCTCAATTAAATACTTACCGACCTACCATATTGTATGGGTATCAACATATGATCTTTACGATATTGAAATTAATGAGACATTTTTCGCACAATACGATTTAGTTTACTTAAAATTGCTAAACCCCTGTACCCAACAGGCAACATTTTGAGCAATATATTTATATATGATTCTTCTGCATTTTCCATAGCGTTCACATAACTTGTATTGTTGATGTTCAGTTCCTCTGTATAATTTTTTGTTAACCTACCTAGTTAAATATTTATACGATGAATTATAACTTTAACAACTTTATTTGTGTAATTGTGATCGAACTACTTTTCACAAAACAATTTTATGATATAATCCAAAAAATAATCAACCATGAATATGTTATTAATAATTATTTAAACATAAACACACCACATATAGTAGACAACCCGCAAGTCCAAAGTCTATAGGCTGTCCGGAAGGGGGTTACACATTTGAAAAAACGCAAGCAACAATCACTAACCACCGACACTGCCAGTTTCGAAGCTGGAGATCGAACCCAGTTCACGATGGACAGTCTGACCAAATGTGCTTGCCACTAATACATTTTAGCTGGCTGAGGTACTGTGCCGTGGTATTACTGACTTATTTTTTATAGCAAGGTTTTCGTTTTTGTTTGCGTTGGAATATGTATTGTTCAGTTCATGTTTTAATACGAATGTACCTAATTGAAAACATTACTAATTATTTATTTCATACTTATAAACGTTAATAAGTGCTAATAACAAACTGTTATCCTGAATTGTGAGTGTAGTTTTGTTTTACAATTCCTACTCCTTTAACCACATAGTACAGAAACTCTATTGCATCTGTATCTAAATATTTACTCTTTACTTACTTACCTTTACTCTGTAGGTATCAAATAGGTAGAGATATCGATTAAATAGAGTTGCCTAGATTCAGTGTAAAGATCCTGCACATATATGCTATATTGCATCAAGTGAGTTATTACCAAGCAAGTTGAATACTATATTTTATCTACGATTATAACAATAACTATTAACATAATAGTTTATTTTCACTAACCGAAGTAATCATTTTTGGCACAATTATTACTTAACTTGATTTGACAACGTCGAAACTGTTCAAACGTGTCAAATCACCTTCCTCTCCTCAATAATAATGGGCCATTCTATTTTATTTTGCACGTTACACCGATTGGATAGGCTAGGCATGAAATTAAAGGTGATTGTCTGTATGCAGTGATTTATAATAAATCACTTTGTTATTGTAAATCACGCTATTTGTTTATCGATGCTATTACTTGTTCAGACGCATTTGATTAGTTAATATATAATCTAATATGAATAGATAAAGAACTTTTTGCTTTATACTATACCTTTACATAAAAAGAATATCGTTGCTTAAGGATATTCTTTCAGTTTTTACTTATTTTACGTCTTTTATATTATTTCTATCAGTAATTTGATCAAACACAAAGTAGAAGCCCCATTTAATTTACTCCATCTTCTGGCTCTAAATAAAAAATATATAATCGATTGCATAATCCCATTAATAAATAAGACAAAAATAAATATTTAGAGTAAGTTTAGCTTTGTCACCTATGTCTATCCTATTGGTTTTAGTAACTCACGTTACCCGTGGTCAGTTAGTAGTTGTGTTATTAACTAAAAAAAGCCCTGATTGATATCTGGCGAGAAGTGTATGTCCCTGTCCTTATCCTATTGTGTAAAGATTCATATTTTGTCGAATAGGTTAGAATTAGGTAAAATAAATAACATAACATAAATTGTGTCTGGCTGTGGGTCAATCGCCTTATTATTATTATCGCATGAGCAGATCTGTGAAATCCGCAGCACTCAGGCCTGTCGGCCTATTGTGCATTCGCGTCATGTGGGATCTTCTAGAAGAGACCAGTGCTCTCCGCAAAGGATAGCAGTCTATTCCATGGTTGATCCCGTAACTCCTCGGGCTGTAAAAATTCCCTTTGGAGATGCCTATACCTTAACGCACCTAAGGGTGCGCAATTGCATAGAATATGAGCGGTGGTTTCATCCTCCACTCCACACATCCTACAAATAGGGCTGTTTTTCAACCCCATTGTGTGAAGATGTTTGTTCAGAGGACAGTGTCCTGTTAACAAGCCTACTACCCGTCTCATTTTTTCTCTATTGAGCCCAAGCAGCCACTTAATGGTTGAGTTAGTCGAGGGCCCCTTTATATGGAGCCTCGACTACCTCATTCCAGGGGCCTGAGTCCAATAATTGCTGAACCTTGCAGTGACCCAGTCTCGTAACTCTGATTGAATCAGACTTCTTGGCAAACCGAAGGCTGGCTCAGGGCCAGGGAATGGAGTTATTGCTCCTTCTCCTGCCAATCGGTCTGCTTCTTCGTTGCCCTCCACACCTCTGTGACCGGGCACCCATATGAGTTTGACAGAGTTGTGTTCGCACAGTTCTGTCAAAATATTCCGACAGTTTAAAACTAGTCTTGAGGTCACTTTGTTTGACACAAGAGCCCTCCAGGCTGCTTGGCTGTCGCTACATATATAAATATGTTTGTTGGCGATACCTCTCCTGAGATTCTCGCTTGCACACACCAATATGACATATACTTCTGCTTGGAATACACTAGGATACCTTCCAAGTGGCACCGATATACGAGCCCTTGGTTTGCAGCCGTGTATGCCAGCACGAGTTCCCTCCTGAGTCTTAGATCCGTCTGTGTACCACTCGAGACCTTTGGGACTCAGAAGACGGTTTTTATCGCGCTCCCAGTCCTCTAGACTGGGAAACACCGCTGAGTATGGAATAGTGAAATTATAGACAGGGAGACACCAGTCATCCTCCGCTTGGGTGATGACCCGGTCCCTTACGTGGCCTTTGTGTGCCCCCATCCCCGGCCAGTCCCATTCCACATTCCATTTTTGAACAGTCAATTTGCTGCTTTTTTAGCTTCCAGTTCCACCTCGATGTGCAAGGGAGTGAGTCCAAGAATGGCCTTCATTGCTATCGTTGGAGTGGTTCTGATAGCTCTTGTAATTCCAAGGCAAGAGCATTTGAACTTGACATAGGCGAGCCCTACTTGTAGAGCGCTCCTGGCAGCGCCATCACACTAGTGCCGCATATGTTATTAGGGGTTTCACCATGGTGGTGTATGTCCAAAGAGCAATCTTCGGACTTATTCCCCATTTTGGACCGAAGATGCGTTTGCACATCCATACGTTTGCACGCTTTCGTCGTTTGAGCTTCAACGTGGTCCGTCCATGACAGCTTGGAGTCCAAGGTTACCCCGAGATACCTTACTGTGCGGAAAAGACACAAACGTGTGCCCATAAGAGAAGGAAGCTGGAATTCGCTTATTTTTCTCCTTTTAGTGAACAGCAATCGCCTTAATGTCATTAATTAAAAAAAAAAGACATATTTATAGCATTCTAAACATTCACATGACTTTTTGTACAATACGTGTTGTGCGAAAAGTTAAAGTTGTTCAATTAAACAATGAATACTACGTTCACAAGCGTGTCTAAAATTATTTAAAAATGTTCTTTAATGAAAAAGAGTTGGATATTTAAATATAGAGTTTTCGTTTAATGTAGATGGCACTTCTATTAGGACTAGTGATGGTGGATTGCCATTTTAATAATTGGTTTTCGTTATTGTTATTTTATTAAAAGATTATATTGTTTGAAAATATTCTATACTTACTTCGTAAGTCTAATGAAAATAAAGAATTATTATTATTATTTTTATTATTATTAATGCTCCCAGTGCTTTGAAATACATAGGTATGCATAAGGATAGCGGAAATACAGGTCAACTATTGGTTGTTAAGCCTATTTCCAATAAAGGTGCATTCTCCTGCAATTGTGGTGCAGATGCGGTATAGTTTGAATTTAAATGCCATAAATACCTAATAAAGGTAGAATAAAAATTACATGGTATCGATGTTTTAAGAATCAATTAAGTTAAATATATAATGTTAAAATGGTATATCTGCTGCATAGTAACAATACAGGTTTTATCTATAAAGTTTAGAATATAGATCCAGTATAGGTGCTATGAATATCCGGTCGATGACATGTATATATAATGTCTTTATCTGTCTCTATCGAATATAAATATTGTAATCATTGGTGCATGTGAAAAAGTATTGCATTTTAAGCCCTTTTGTGATACAGACAATTTTCGAAAAATCACCGGATTTCGAGATATTTGAACTTAAATATAATTTTAAGTACCAAAAATGCCATAACTTTTCTTGAAACTATTTTAACTCAGTGAAGCAACCTAATAAGATTCCAGAAACTTATGGGACTGAATGAAAATTACAATAACGACTGTGGATTTAATGATAAACTTTTAAAGAAAGAAGCTAATCTTCCTCTGACTTTGTGATCTGGTGTCTTACAGGTAGAACTAGAGCCGCCTTTGACCTAATGTATTTCGCGTTCTATTCTTGAAGTCTCTTTGTAACTTTCATGGAGTTGTCCTGATAGTTCCTGTTATTCCACGTTAAATAAATGAAATTAAAAAACTTCTAAATTTTGCTTCTTAATTTCTGCATTTTTTGAGGTCAAATTGGTTCAAATTTTTGTGTGCAAGTGATATAAAATACTTTATTTATTTTAGATTATTTCACTTATTTAACGTCGGCCTATTTCTGCTACTAAGGCCAATCACTGATGCCAGAAGACAAGCTACTCCCAACCTAGAAATTTTCCCTAACCTCTTCTCTAACGAAGAATAGGGATCTTTTACTTGACTAACATTTAATAGATCCTCTTAGAAGTATGGTATATCCACTTTGTAACCCCGCCTAAAGTTATATACCTTCTACACATGCGTTGATATACAAGCCGTTAGAAGATGGAGCCAGAACACTGTGTTTCCCTGGACTGGTTGACCCATCCCGGTAACTAACAGCGCTTGACGTTGCTGCAGTTTTGTATCGAAATACGACTATCTGCAGACATACCCATGCTCGCTCCAAAAACAGTAAATGAAACACTGTTCGGTTTAATATACATTTTATTTGTTTAACTTTTTTTAAATTTAGCTTTGTTTAAATTAGATACCTTTTCGATATCACCTCTAGATATAACATTAAAATCGATAATAGATAAACTGGGTTCTGGTAACACTAGATAAGTCGTTGGAAGAGGGGATCCACTCCTGCCCGACTTCTGCACATAATTCCGATCGCGCGATACAGCAGGTTTTCGTAAATTCAGTTGTTCACTAATTTTTTCAAAAGTTCTTTGGGGACTTGAATTTCTGTAACTATAGGTATAGTCCTCAAGTGAGGTTTCACTGTCGTAATTGATATTTAAATTTTTAAAATGCAATTGGGCTTGTGTTCTGCTTGTTAGAGGTCTACGTTGATACCGATTTTTGTTCCTTCTTCTTATCTGATTGGTTCTAGGTCGTCGTTTTTTGTTCCCGATTTCAGGGCCTATTTGCATGGGAATGGCACCTATGTTGTGATAATATTCTAAGAAAGTTCGAACTAAGTTTCTCCCACATCGCATATCTTTATTTTGTTAAGGAAATTAATATGTATGTGAATTAGGTTTCGAAAAATTACTTATGACAGTGTCATATATATATCGGCCTTAGTAATAAAGGATAACACCTTTAGGTGGATAATATTTTAAAAAGGGATATTTATTTATCTTGTAGCATAGTGAGGTGTATCAGATTTATTCTTCATTCATTTTTAAGTATATTTTTAACAGACAGTATTTACTGTTCACCTCTATAGGTGTAAAAAAGTTGCGTATACAGGGTAACTAGTAAAAGTAAATTATAAAATATAAAATAATCAGATATTTATTTAAAATTTAAATGTTGCCAATGTTTCAAGGAAAACGCTGCTTTATTTGCTTCCATTTTTGGAAGTACATTAAACCCAAAAAAATTTCTCGGTCTTAACACATATTTGAGTTTTTACACTCCAGGAATCGGTTAAGCTCATATTTTGATTGATTTTGTGTGTGCGTACTGCGTATGCATATTCGTGTGTGTATGTGGTACTTATGCGGTCTAATTTTGTCTCCTTTATTACTTATCCTTACCTTTAGTAACATATCGTTGGTTTAAGCAATTTTATTATAATAGTTTTCTTATATTTACGGAGCATTGGTTAAATGAACTGAATATGGAAAATATTTTTATTCAGGGCTATCTGAGAATTTCTAGCTTTTGCAGAGTAAATCATGTACACGGTGGTTGTGTAATTTTTTCAACACATCAAATAGCTGAAAAATGCAAAGAAATAGTATTTATAAAAAACATGTCAGTTGAACTGTCCGTTGAGTGTACAGTTATCAATTTCGAGAACAAGGTCTGTGTTATTGTAATATATAGACCCCCCTCAGGTGAGTTAAAAACTTTTTTTACAGTATTAGATCGAATACTCAGATTCGCCACTGTCAAATACCCTCATGTATTAATATGTGGTGACCTAAATATAGATAAGCTATCTAACAGTATTTTAAATAAAAAATTGCATGATGTATTTAATTCATTTCAACTTTCATCTCTTATCAATACTCCGACTCGCATTGCCACTTCCCCTGGGGGCAGTACAAGTGCAACAGCATTAGATTACGTAGTTACCAATATCAGCAACTATTCAATTGAAGTGATTAATCCTGGTGTCTCTGACCACCTAGCCCAAATTTGCTCATGGGAAATTCCAATTGGTAGTAGGGAGAATGTGACTAAATCTGTAACACGTCGACCGTTAAACGGCAACACGATACATGAATTCTTAAGCTTATTTTTAGCTGACCCAATAATTTTACATAATTCTGATGATATAGACGCTATTTTCGATAGCTTTTGGACCCACTTTAATTGGTGTTTTAATGTTTCGCACCCTAAAATGACAATAAAAATTAACAATAGTCGCAAATCAAAAATCCATAATTTTACATTTACTCCAGAACTAATTAATGAATCTAGGCAACTGAAAGAACTAAACTGGTATAGAAAATTCTCCAATTCTAACGAAGTTCATAGTCATTATAAGGAATTAAAAAAACAATTTGAAAAAAAAGTTTGTAATAAAAAAAAGAATTTCATAACAACTTAATAAGTAGCGCAGAAAATAAAAGTAAAAAAATGTGGGAACTTGTCAACTTGGACAGAAAAAAAATCAAAACTTACAAAATACAGCTAAACTTGAACAACGAACTTATCAACGATACGAACACAATTGCAAATGCATTTGCTGAGTATTTCGCTACATCAATAAAAGAACTTGCGGACATCAACTTTGCTCTAAATACTATGGATTGCACCTCACAGCCTGAAGTAGGACATAGTATGTTTTTTTACCCTTTTGTAGAACCTGAAATAATTGATATAATAACGAATCTAAAGAATAAACCTTCAACGGGCTTTGATGAAGTACCCACTCTACTTATTAAGGAGTGTAAATATGAACTTTGCCACTATTTAACAGACATCGTTAATAAATCAATAATTAATGGGCAGTTCCCTATGCAACTAAAGCTGTCAAAAACTATTCCAGTGTTCAAAAAGGGCGATCCTACCTTACTTAAAAATTATAGAGCCATTGTAATGCTCAGTCCATTCGCTAAAATTCTTGAAAAAGCCGTTTATATTAGACTAGTCGATTACCTTAAAAAACATAATATATTAACTAATTGTCAACATGGCTTCCGTGAGGGGCTCTCAACTGAGACTGCCACGACGAAACTTACCCAATATATTATCAACAAATTAGATAGTGGGAATCTGGTCCAAGGTGTCTTTTTCGATTTATCCCACGCGTTTGACACTATCAATCCCCTTTTCCTATCAAGAAAACTTAATTGTATGGGAATTCGCGGGTCCATGAATGATTGGATTATCTCCTATGTCACACATAGAAAGTTAGCTGTAAAACTTGAAGATCTGTATTCTGACCAATTTAATGTTGAGCTTGGAACTCCCCAGGGGAGTGTTCTGGGGCCGCTGTTGTTTCTTCTGTACATAAACGATCTGTCTTACCATATTAAGGAGGGGAGGTTGTTTATGTACGCTGATGACACTACAATAATATTAGCTGCAAAAACTAGAGAGGAAATAAATATTCTTACAAGTAGAGCACTAAAATCTTTCACTGAGTGGTGTACAAGAAATCACCTAATTATCAATTTAAGCAAAACGGTCTGTATGGAATTTACAAATCCCTACAGAAAACAAGCGGTAAATCTAAATTTTAATGTAAATAACTTTGATATAACATCTAGTACGTCTACAAAATTTCTTGGTACCCCAATTGATAACTCCTTAGGAAAAAAGTCTCTTGATGTAAAATCTCTACTGAATTTTTATTATACCACGGTGTATTCTTCGATCTCCTATAACATTGTATCGTGGGGACAAGCAACAGACGTTCTACGGGTGTTTATCCTGCAAAAAAGGATAATTCGCCTTATATTTGGTTTATCGTTTCGTGAATCATGTAGGGATACATTTAAAAATCATAAAATTTTAACTCTTACGGGGGTGTATATATTCAAATTATTACAGCATATTTATAAAAATTTAGATAATTATTTGAAAAATAGTGACCTTCATTCATATACAACACGCAAAAAGGACCACATACATATTGAAAAGTTTACGCATACATTCTACAAGAAATCTCCTGATTATGCGGGATCCAATTTCTTCAACATGCTACCTGAAAAAGTTAGAAAGCTATGCCCATTGCTGAAGTTTAAAAACTCTCTTAAATCCCTACTAATTGAAAACTGCTTCTACAACCTTAGCGAATTTGAATTATATTGTGCTAAAAACAGGTAGGGTTGACTGAATGGTTTATCTTAAACCATTTTAAGGTAAAAAATTCACTTAAATATTGTTCATTTCTCCAATGTATTGTAATATCTTGTCCGTTTGTTTGTGTATCATTTGTGTGTATCACTTAATTGCTATACTTACCATATTTTATTAATATATTTATATATGACTTTACATTTATTTGTCTGTCAATGTTCATATACTATTGATGTATTATTGTGTTATTGTTTATATACTATTTATGTATTAACCGTGGCCTTAGCCCACATTTGACGTACCTAATCCATTTCATTGTAATTGGCAAAATAAAGTATTATTATTATTATTATTATTTTGTTTCGCACGTCTTTCGACGGAAAGTGATAGGTACGGTTTTTACAAACAAGTAACCATCAATTCTATTAAGAAATGTTGAGGTGGGACCGGACTATTGCTGTGGTATTGAGAACAACTGACTTCTGAAGTTGGATGTAAGTGAGTGGATGCAGCTGTAGCTTAAGGATACTTTCATGCAGTTTCCGCGGGATGACTGCCGTTGCCGATATGACTATCGGGATTATATAAACCTGTTTCTGCTTCCACATGTTCTTAATTTCATCAGCGAGAGGTCTATATTTGCTTAGCTTTTCATTCCAAGTGGTCTGAAGGTTGTGCGAGTTGGGAATGGCAATGTCTATTAGGTACGTGGTGTTGGATGTCTTATCTGTGAGGGTGATGTCTGGCCGATTACAAGGTATGGTTTTATCCGTTATAATGCTTCGGTTCCAGTACAACTTGTGAGTGTCATTTTCGAGCACGTTGTCAGGTTGGTACTTGTAGTAGGGACTCGTATTAGCGGACAACTTGTGCATTGTAGCCAGTTTCTGATGCACTATACTGGCTACCTGGTCGTGTCTCTGAAGGTAGCTCGTATTCGCTAATATTCTGCAGCCAGCAGTGATATGTTGAATAGTCTCTGCTGTTTCACTACATCTCCTGCATGTGTCGTTGATATCAGGCTCCCTTAAAATGAACTTGCGGTAGTTTTTGGTTGCAATGACTTGGTCCTGGATTGCAATCATGAAGCCCTCGGTCTCAAGAAATAAATATTATTATTATTATTATAATTTAACCACATTACCATGGTTTGACATCATTTGGGAACATAATATTGACAGAAAAATTGAATTGCTAAATAATTTTATATTATCACTCTTTGATCAACATGCCCATGTTAGAAATGTTCGAGCAACTAAACCCAAAGCTTCTTGACTGACTGAAAATCTTGAGTTAATAATGAAGGAGAGAGATAAAGCCAGACAAAAATATAATTTAAATAAATCTGACGTTAACTGGCTTAGATATAAAGAGCTGCACAATTATATTGTATCTATGGTGAGGAGAGAAAAATCTGGCTATCTTAATTTTATAAATTCTGAAAATAACCTACGTAAGACCTGGTTAACTCTTAGAAATGTAAATGTCTGCCCTAATCCTGGTAAAAAGATTCCTTCGAAATTGTCGGATCCTGATAACATAAATATTTATTTTGTTCCTTTTTTTCAAGCTACCTCTGATAATTGCGATGAGAAAATAATTTTTTACAACAATATTGTGTTTAACAATAAGATTCATTTTACACTTACTTTACCCACTATAGAAGTCACTAAGATACTTGATGAATTGACACCTAATGCCTGTGGAACAGATAATATATCCTTAACTACGTTGAAATATTGTTGCCCACATATCGTTCAGTTTATAGTTCACATTATTAATTGTTGTATTGAGCTGGGTTATTTTTCTAATGAGTGGAAAGTACAAAAAAATCAAATCCTCTTACTTTCTCTGATTTCAGAATTATAAGTATTTTACCAACTTTATCAAAAGGGCTGATAAGTGTGCCAAGGGGCTCCTTATCAACAGACTCGAAGCCTAAGAAGGACCATGTCTGGATAAGGAGCCCTAAGGTACAAAGGAATATCTACAATAGACCTTATAGGTCGCAGTGGGCAAGGCCAATTGCCAGCTCCTTCAGACTAAAGTCTAAAGAAAATCTAATCTAACTTTATCGAAAGTATTTGAGAAAATCTTATATAATTACATTTATCGATACTGCAAAATAAATAATTTAATACCTGGATCTCAAAGTGGTTTCAGAAACGGTTATAGTAGAGCTACTGCCCTAATTCATTTAACTGATCTATTTTCTGGTTGTGATAAGGGTATGGAAAGTGTACTTGTACTACTTGATTGTTCCAAAGTGTTTGACACGATAAACCATAATCTATTGTGTGTAAAATTTAAATTTCTTGGCTTTCAAAATCCTGCCCTTACCTTTATTATGTCTTATTTAAATAATCAATGGTAGATAGTATGTTATATTGATAGATTTTCCCTAAAATTAGATTTTAACAGGAGTACCTCGAGGTTCCATCTTGTGTCCAATTTTTTTCATTATTTACTCTGCTAATGAATTGAAGTCTTTAATAAACTGTAAGGTTCAAGCGTATGCCGATGACACCCAAATTTACTATACATTTAGTTCCGAAGATTATCCACAGGCATTTGATCTCATTAACAGCTAGTTAAATAAAATAAATTTGCTATCCCTGGAATATAACTTAAAATTAAATTTTAAGAAATGATTCATGCTTTTTGGGAACAAGAATAATATTCATAAGATCATCTATATTTACATATTGATGGTGGTCTGCTTCAGATTGTAGATGTATGTAGGAGTCTTGGTGTTTTTCTTGACACTAGTCTAAGATTTGAAGAACACATAAAAAAACTGATTTAATAATCTTATTCATTATTTAAAAGATGACCTTTTTGTTATTTATTTATTTTTTAACCAATAAAAAAGTTTTTTATTATTATTATTAATATTCTAGTCGTCATTTTCTTAATGTTAAATTAAAAGTCATGCTCTGTTATGACTGTAATAATTGGTACTTTATTGTTACGTGAATACCACCTTATTCGGTATTATAGTGAGTTTTTGATAACAACAAATAAGACTGTGAGATTGTTTTACAGTTAAAACTTTGCCTAATATATTTTTTTTGAAAATTAGGTTCATTTTTCGTCATAAGGAAGAACGTTACTGGTGGATTTTTAAATATTTAAAAAATATCACATTGTTAATAAGGGCACTGTAATATGGGAATGGTGAAAATTGAGACATACTGTATACTAGAGGCCAAGGTCTCAATTTCGTTTTAATGACATTTCTCATCCCCTTCGATTTTCTGTATTGTAGATATTTAAAAAAAACTTATATCTCATAAGTGATTGATTCCCAGCCATATGGAACTGACACCCCAGTCGAATTATTTTAAAGGATACAACTTTCCTCAGTATATGGAATGGTAACATCTGATCCTTTAAGTTTGTGCCCAAAAATTGATACCTCAAATGTGTAGCAATTTACTTTATCGCTTAATAGAGAGCAAAGGTATCTTCTAGCTGTTCCCATTTTGTTATTGTCGGAATTGAACATAGTGTTTTCCACTATATAGTCATCTGAAGTTGTGGCTAATAGTTTGGGAAATAAAATATGCCTCTCGTACCTAAAACAGAAGATTATTTTGATATACTGAAAGATCGTTGTAGAGTAAACAGTTCAAACCTATAAACATCTTCATAAGTATTTCCATATACAAAACATCCTTTCAAACTTGAATGTGCGTGAATATCTAACACAAAATCTAACTGAAATTCCTAAAAATAGCAATACAGTAAAATTAAATAATCTAACATTTTTTTGGGGCGGAGGGAGGCGGTATCAAATACTTAATGGGAAAATTATTTTTACATTCATAATTTATTTTTCCGTTTATTAAGTTAGTACAGGAACTGACAAGGGTTAAGTTGCATATTACAAATCGGTGTCTACTAACACGTTGAAGCTTAAAGTGCAAAATGCTTTTACAGCCACCTTAAAACTTTTTTTAATATAAAATTTTATTCGAGATTTTCAAACTAAAATTAATTCCAATTTATTGATGACATTTATTTTGTTTTCATTCCAGCGATAAAATCCCAATATTTCTCTTGGCACTACCTAGTTTACATAAATAGTCTTATTTGAATAAGAAATTGTTCCAAAATTAGTTATGTAGCTGCATGTAACGAATTCTTGTACAATTTAAAAATTTTTGTAAAATTATTATATTTAAGTGGTGTATTCCTCCAATTAAATTCTTGAGATTTTGTTCAGTCTCATTTCTTACGCTAATGTTTCTAACGAACTTTAAAAGTTTTTGAAAGGAGGAGTTTCTCACTGTAGAACTTGACTAGGCGGTGGTCCATTGCTGGATTAACCCAAAAGCAATGAGGGCCTGTGGGCCTCCACCAAAGGGACTCTTGAAATTTTTGGAGAATTAAGTGTGTGATTTTTTTAAATTCTTGATTGAGAAACTTGTATCTTCTTGAAATGAAGGTTCTAAGTCATTTGTATACAGGGTGTCCCAGAATTGAGTTCCCAGACGGCAACCTGTGATTCCTGAGTTCATATTGGGCCCATATAACCCAACTTACCTTAGTCCAAAAATGCATCCCTGAGGAAATACATTCTCTTAAAGTGAGACTGATTTTTTTCCCAATAGTTTCCGTTATATTGAAGATAAAATTTTCAAATTTTGATGGGAGCTGTACCTCTATAAGTACTCATGTAACTTGGTTACAACCAAATATCTTTTGTTTCCCAATTCTTTTTCATAATTATTAATATTTGACTGGCTGTAATTTTTTAATCACCCTGTAAAATTACGGAATACTTGAACATTTTGACATAGCATTGAAAGGGCTGCAAAAAAAGGTACTTATATATATATACAACAAATTATCGTTTTTTCCTCTATTTATATTTAACATTTATTTACAATTGTATAACAAAATGTTGTAGTAAGAGAAAAGTAGTTTATTTAAAAAAAATACATTATTAACAAATGCTTCACATGTTTCAAAAATTATTACTTTTAAAATTTTGTAATATTAACCATTAATCAAGCATTACCGTTTTTTCTCTGTAGGTCATAGCGAAACAGGAAACCTGTCGCGATTGAGAAAAAAAATATGTTTGGTTGTTATCAAGTTTACATAGAGTACTTATAGAGATACAGTTCCCATCAGAATTCGAAAATTTTATTTTCGATGTAACTGAAATTTTTGCCTGATTTTAAGTGGATGTACTTCCTCAGAAATGCATTTTTGGACTAAGGTAAGTTGGGTTACATGGGCCCAATATGAATTCACGAATAGCATGTTCTCGTCTGGGAACTCAGTTCTGGGACACCCTATATAATAAATACATTTATAAATAAAAGGGAGCCCATCATTGAATGCATTGAAAACGCTCCATTAGCCTTAAATTTCAGAGTCAGCTGGCCTTAAGTAGGGATCCACCATAACTCTGCCTACAAGCCCCCGTTCAAGTTAATCCGGCCTTCCCAAGTAACAATTTAAATGCTTTTTAGATTTATTTACGTTTTATCAGTGTTTTATAATGGGCACTTCATATGCCAGATTTATTAAATGCCAAATACACTTAAAGATAGTTTTGTCTTAAAGAAAGTTTTAAAAGGGCCTTCAAGACCTTTCATTGATTGATTGATTGATTTGCCAGCGTAAGGTGGGCATTGCTGCCGATTCCGGTGCAGGGAGATTTGTTCCACCACGCAGCCCGATCGCCCACCGATCATCCCACCGTGTGCCGGAACAAACCCCCGGTGCTTTTATATACCGCCGGACCAGCTGCATATGCTGGATTGGACATTGGACATGCTTGTTGTCAGCAGCGAGAGCCGCATGACGCATGGGGTAGGAGTATACGATGGAGCGTGTAGGTGTTTGTGAGATGTTTCTTCTTGTTTTCCTTCTGTCTTCATCGGATGAAAAGTGTAGGCGTTTGTGAGATGCTTCTTTTAGGTTTTCGTGCTTCTTTTTACTTTCAGGTTTTTGTGATATGCTTCTTCTTAGTTTCTGTCTGTGATCATCTTCTCTCCTATTCTACTTCTGAGTTTTCTGTTTCTTCAGTTTCTGAGTCTGGCAATGTGTATATCCTTGATATTTCTTTATTGTATTCCATTTTTTGTTGTGCCAACTTTTCCCAGTGTGTATAATCCTTTCCTAGCTTATCCATAATCCTCTCGATTGTTGTAATCCATGTGTAGCATGGCCTCCCTATTTTCAGTTTGTTGCTGTTCATTCGCAGCGCTTTCTTCAGTAGGTGTGTCGTGTCCCGTCTTTGGACGTGTCCCCAGTATTTCATTGCGTATGAATCTATTCTTTTGATTATTGTTCTTCCCTCTAGTAATGTTGACGTTTTCTGTCGTTTTTGTGGTTTTCCTGTTTTTGCTAGCAGTTGGATAATGTCCCTTTCAGCTCTTCTCAGGCTTCTTCTGTTGGCCTTTGTCGTTGCTGCGTTTTTGACTCCATATATCATCGTAGGCATTATGATGGTCGTGTATATCTTTTTGGTTAGGCACCATGGTGGTTTGTTGTCCTCAATGAAGGGTAGTAGAGCTCTTGTGACTCTGTAGGCTGTTTTGATTCTTTCCCTTACTGTCTCCCTCCTTTTTAGTTGATCCGTTAGGTATGTTCCTAAGTATTTCATTCTATTCGTGGTTCTCAGGGTGTAGTCTCCTATTTTGTATTCTTCCCCACTTGTTGGACTAGTTTTTGTCAATGGGTCTCGGACCATTATTAGGCTCTTCTTGAAGTTTATTTTCATTCCAGAGGAATCCAGATGTGGTGTCATGTTTCTTAGAAATTTAACGATGTCTTGTTCTTCCTCGGTGATGATGAGTATATCGTCGGCGTATGCAAGTACGATGGGGGGCTTTATCGTTCCATCGTTTCCATTGAAGTTCTGATTCTCCTTTATTGTGCTTTCTATCACTTGGTCCAGGACTGTGGTGAATAGTCGGGGGGATAGGGGACATCCTTGTTTGACTCCTATATTCTTCATTTTTGATTCCGTCGTCTGTTCAAACCATTGTATTGCAGTGTTTTCGTGTAGGCATGCTTTTATTATTTTGTTTATTAAGTAGTGCGGTACTCCCCTGTTGAGCAAAATGTTGACTATAGCCTCATGCCTTATGGTATCAAATGCCTTTTGGAGGTCAATTGAGACTATATATAGTTTTGTTCCTTCTTTCCACTTTTCTTCTAGGATCCGTCTGGTGGTGTACATGTGGTCGTCTGTCGATCTACCCTTGATAAATGCCGTTTGATAATCTGGTAGTTCGCCGATGTATTTTTCCATTTCTCTGAGGAGGAATTGTGCGTAGTATTTGTACCCTACACTGCAGAGTGTTATTCTTCTGTAATCGTCCACGTTTTGTGGTGATTTGATTTTAGGGAGCGGTATCTGTATGGTTGTATTCCATTCCTCAGGCAGGGGTGTGGTTTCCGACCATACGTTGGTGATGATTTCTAGGATTAGCTGTTTTATGTTGTCTGGTCCATAGTATACTAGTTCGTTATTTATTTTATCTACTCCCGGGGCCGTGTTTCTTTTAGCTCTGGCCATTATTTCTAGTAGTTCGTCTTTTGACGGTAGCTTTCCCAGAGGCCAGTGGTCCATTTCTTGTATTGGTTCTATTTGACTTCTCTCTGCGTTTCCTTCTTCTAGTTTCCTGGCCCAATGCTGCAGTGGTATGTATTTTCTTGACTGCGTACTGTTGTCTCTCCTGTATGTTTTGAGGGTTCTAAAAGTTTGGTTTAATCTATGTCCTGCTGGAGTGGATTCTATGTTTTCGAAGAATTCCCTGCATTTTTTCTGTTCGTGCCTCCTCTCTGTGTCTCTTTTTTCTTTCCTCGCTTCTATTATCTTTTTGTCTATGTTTGGTGTATATTGTTTTCCTGTGGCCTTTATTTTCTTTAGTTTTTCGTAATTTCTTTTCATATCTTTTCTTGTTGGGCTCATAGGGGATTTGTTCCTTTTCAACGTTTTCCTCGCCGCTATTTTGATTTTTAAGCCCATTGTTGACCAATTTAGTTCCTTTCCTGTTAACTGTTTTTCTATCTCCTCCTGGTATTTCTTTTTTATTTCTTCGTTCTGTAGCATGTTCCATGTGTCATTTGCTGTTTTGGTGTATCTTTTTTTTGCTTCTTGTTTCTTTATTACTAGTGTTCCATATAATATTTTGTGATCTGTTTTGACGTTTGTTGCTTGTTTTGCCTTAATGTTTTTGACCCTGTCCCTTATTTTTATATCCACTGCGATATGGTCTATTTGAGAGTTGATGTTTCCTTTACTCCAAGTGTTAAGGCAGGTTAGGTTCTTGCTCCATGTGTTTCTAACTGTTAGATCGAACAGATGTGCCAAGTTTTTTAGCAAGCTTCCATTATCGTTTGTCCATGTGTGAAGTAAGGTTTTTCCTATGATATTCTTGTCTTCATGCATTTGGTCGTCCTTTCCTATATGCGCGTTGAAGTCTCCTAGTATTATTATGTTCATTTTTCTATTCCTATTTCTTCTAATCTCTTGAGTAATCTGTCTGAATACTCGTCCTGCCCGTTTGTCGGAGGGCACATGTACTCCTAGTATGCATATGTTTTCCTTTCCAATTTGTAAGTCTGCCATGGTTATGTTTTCGTTTACTTTTCTTGTCTTTGTCTGGATAGGGGTGTTCCGCCTTATTGCCCATGCGACTCCTCTGCTGGTTTTTTCTTTGTCCCCTCCACTTAGATGCCATTTGTAGTTTTGAGTAACTGCAGTTCCATTTATCATGTGTGTCTCTTGTATGCATGCAACGTGTATGTGTTCCATCATAAGAGCCTCATCGATTTTTTCTCTTTTCTCTCTCGTTATGCAGCCTCTGACATTCCATGTCGCCAGAATGAAGTCATCGTGTTGTAATTCTTGACTGTTGGCTTCCTCTGTTCTTTGTGATATTTGGTACATGTTTATGTGCGTTGCTTCCTCTAATTCTGGGCGGGGTGTTATAGCCCCAGTTCGAGCGTATGTTTCTTCTGGTTGTTCTGCTTCATGTTTTTCTTGTGCAATAATCACGCTATCGTAGTGATTTCTTTCGTTTCCGTGCTTCCTATATACTATCTCTAGTGGTGTGTTCTCTCTTCCCTGTTGGTTAGTAGGATGGAAGATTATATGCTCTCCTTCTTCTTGATGTACTATTATTGTCCTGTTTTTCATATTTGCTGTTGCTGCAATTGTTTCCTGCCCCCCCCCAAAAACCTCTTCTCAGATCTCGAATGAACGCATTAATTTTTCCCGTATTAGAGTTGTATCTATTGTAACGGAGTGCTAGTTCATGGATGGATGCCTGCATGAATGGCATGAAATGGTCTAAGTGATTTTCGATATAGTCAGCTACTTGTTTTCGTAGGGTTTTCGTCGCATTGGTATGTGCCTGTGATGTAATATTTTCTCCCTCCAGTTGGTGGCTTAATGCTCCATATAGGCAGTTTCCGTCGCCGTCGATTTTTTGTACCAGTAATTGATGTGTTCTCGTTTCAACGTCCTGTATTAGTGTGTCTATTTTATTTTCCTTGTTTTTCAAAACTAGTATTAGCTTGCTGTAAGGAGAGTCTTTTTATTATGTTATCTGTATCGCGGTAAAATAACTTTTTACAGCGAGCTACAAATTAGAAAGCGGCCCGAGAGAAACCTCCGCACACCCTGTATATTGTTTTAATTTTTGTAGTGCCTAATTCAAACTGCCGTTTTCCAAATGGTAATAAAAATAAGATATTATAAAGTAAAGTAAAAATAATACTAAAAAATAGAGGGGCAAACATAAATAATAAATTATGAATTAATTAAGTAATTAATCAGTCAATTAAATAAAGGTATATCTTATCTTTCTTTCTTGTAGTAGGCTGGTGATCTTTGTTGAATCTATGAAACTCCACTTCATGCGAATTGTTTATTTACACTTTCCAAGAAAGCATTAAAACTAAATTATCTTTTAGTTTTTATTGGTTTATGATTGACTTATCAAGGTATTTGTCAAGCCTACAATAAAACTTTATAGCTGTTAAGTTCAACTTAGGAGGATTAAGTTTAATAGAGATTAAGCAAATGTTGTAGTTTTATCATTGCTTTATGAAATTAATTCGAGGTGGTTGTTAATGCTAGGCTATAAATTTAATATGCTTTGAAATCACTAAGTTTCAGGTCGAACCTTCATAAAACCAACTGCTTGCTAGAATTTTAATGAAGCAAACAAACATCTGTAATAAATCAGTCTTAAACAAAAAAGGATTTCTTTTACCTTTTCCCAGACTATAATGTTTTAAAATAGGTAGTTTTAAAACTAAGATAGGATATATACATATTCGTCTGTATCAGTGACGCACTGACATCTGTTGGTGGTTGCGGCGCAGTGTTGCCAATAATATTAACCGTAATTATCCGCCGACTGACATGAAAATCTCCGATTCAGTATTGCCGTAGCCTCTCCGGCGATTTCGGTAGATATTAAGGAAAGTAGATTTCGTTGAAGGTGTTTTCTTACAAATTTTGAAGAACGGGGGCGATTCCTCTACACCATTTTTCCTCTCTCAAAATTTTGAATGGCGGAGGGCGGTGGTTCGAATTTACATGTCCACGAAGGTTCTCAATATATAAGGGGGGCGTTGTTGTGGCGATCGCCACCACGCCACCATTGTCAGTCCGCAACTTGTCTGTATTTTGTTATGTGGAGCAGTGATCGATGATAAATTAAAATATCACCAGTAAAGCCAAGACTCTTGATAAAAAAACGGGAGTGGACATATACCAAATAGCGTCTCGGCAATCTGACTTTTTAGATTATATTATCCGAGCACCATAAATTCTATAGGTTTTAAAGCGGTTGTGTTATGTGCTCAAATGGTTTAAAATAAGATAAGCATACAAGTTTAAAAAAATAAATTAAGATCAATGAGGCTTAAAATATACATTTACAAGAACAAATCGACATACTTAAAGAGTATATAAATTGGTAATGTAATAGGCATTTTAAGACAAAACACGTTTGAAGTAGAATTATTCACAACTTATAGGGTTTATATGTAGAGCCGCCATTTTATTTCCAGCCGTCAAGGAATAGTCAGGTCAGCCATGTTGGGAATGTCCCAGATTGAACAAAAAAAATGTAATTTGTATCTAATAGAAATGTTTTTATAAAAACTACATATACTAGACCATATTATGGGCAGATACTAAAACTCTCTCCACACTATTTAAGTCACAAAAGAAAATTAATTATTTATATATTTTTTAAGTCTGTTTTTAGAGAGCTCACGAATTTTTAAGAACTATCTAATACATGTTTTACAGTAAACTTAGCCCACTGTAAGTAGTTCCACCAATTCATTATAAGTAATCCATCTTTAACTGTTTTTCTGAACTGTTCTTAATATTCTCCAATTGTCCATTTTATAACTTATATATAACTGTAGCGGCCCTTAGTGCATGTAGAATAGATTTATTTGCATTTATTTTTACTTCATTAAATACACAAAGTCCGCTCAAAGCATTGTGTGTGTCTTTTAAGTTTTGATATAGTGCCCATCCTAAACCAAGTATGGTTTTATTATACTCTCCCTGAGTAAAGCTTTAGGTAATTCATTAAAACTTGAAAGTTTTAATAGTATTTTTAAAAAGATGCATGTAGGTCCTTATCTAGATGGGCCCCTGTACTCTTATAAAGGTTTTAATTGTTACTTGGATTGTGTGGTCCCATATTAGTTTATTCAAGCTGTGTCTAAAGTCTATTTGAAGACGAGAGAAAGTAATAAAATCGTATTGCAAATGCAAATCCTATAAATACATAGAGTGCTTATTAGTAATTCTTTCTATTATATATATTATATTGGTAAGCGGTTCCTTTAGGAAAGTTGGTTCAAAATATTCGTACTACGACATTTTTACCCGCCCAAATCCCAAGTTACTGTACTCCTTCCAACTTGCTTTACTTATTTTTTCTTATTTACCCCTATTTAATCCCCAAACCTTCACTGGAATTAGCGCAAAATATAATTTAGTTCCAGATCTCGTCATGGTACATATGTATACCAAATTTCGAGTCAATATCTTAAATCGTTGCGTTGCTTAGAAATCGTGCGCACAATAAAAGTTACAGACCGACTGACAGACAGACATTTTTGTATCTCAAATTTAAAATCTTTACGTTTTATAACACTCTACACTGAAAGAAATCGACCAAATAGAATGTTTTGCTAAGATGATCTGCATTATCATACCCATTTTTTTTTTGTTAAGACTGCATTATCATTATCTAACCATAAGAAAAACTGTTTTGTTAATGAGATTTTGCAACGGCAAATCTTTGACTATTTGTCCCAATAGCAGCACTTACTTAAACTAGGTAAAATATATATTTTTTTAAATGTTTTTTTTTTATTATAGGTAATTAAATCATTTCTTATGGTAAATAAGTGCCTTAAGTTACAGTTAACTATTTAATAGTTAAAACTCATAGACCTATGGTTGGTAAGTCATTTGTTAACTGTAAAGACGGGCTTACTAATCGTAATGTCGTACTTATTTATTTTTACACGAGGCGCAGTCTCAATTGACTTTTTACCATCGCGCGCCATTTCATCTACGCAGTAATATATTTTTCAATTTGGCGGTTGAGACGGTTATGAGAAAGGTTTAATGCAAAGAATTTTTGTAAAAAATTAGTTTTGTTTTATGTTATTGTATATAGTAAACTGTGATTGTGTCTTCTTACAAGTCAAAGTTCACTTTTTTTAAAAGCACCTTGAATTGTTTATTAGTCCTTTGTTTCTTGAAATGAATCATTTATTTTAAATTTTACTAACAATAATTCTTTGTCTGGGTCAATATAGAAATGTATTAAAAAACGTGTGTTTTAATATGAAGTGTCAAGTTGTACACGATGAATGCCACTATCTTTCTAAAGAATATTAAATTAAAATATAGAATTTAGAAGTAACACTTGCAAAGTGACATTACTAGTTCAAAACAGATTATTTGTTGTCACTATAGTATATAGTGGTTAAGAAGTCACCTATTAGCGGCAGGAAAGTTTTTTTCTGGTTACAAGGTAGTAATCGACAATCGTGTAAGAAATAGGAACTTACTAACTATAACAAAAAAATTTATTAACATTAAAATAAGGTGCTGACTCCTGATAGCAAAGCTATCAACCCAAAGCATCAAATAAATAAGATTTTTATTAACGGTAAATAAGTGCAACTTAGCAAGATCGTTTTTGTTGTGGTTAAAAAGCAGTCTTGCTGGAGCCTATTTAATGCAGATATTTTGTAGGGGTTAGTCAATTTTTTTTACAGATAATGGAAATTTCTTTCAGTGTAAGCCTATTTCAATAAAACAAATGTTACCAGTCAAATGAGGTATCGGAACTGAACTTTAAAATAACCATAATCCTAAAGTTTTAGAAGTAACAATAGCCACCTTCAAGGTTCACGATGTGTACTATACGCTCCATTTTAATATCTGTATTACAGGAAGCCCTAAGCGCCAATGTGAGAAGGCATGTTCGTGGGTATTGTTTTGCAAATTTACCTTATTTCTGTCAAGTACTAATAACATGTCTATCACAGCTTTAACAGTAGGATGGCACCAAGGGTTCGCGATGTGCCAAGAACGATTTAAATCCATGCCCATCACAGTACTTCTATAATTTCCCAAAAAGACTCCATCTGGATTCATCATGGGAATTATTTTGAATATAACGTGCTCCCTTAGAACTGACGCTACTGAGTTAGAACTTACTAGTAGCTCCAATAAACCTAAAATTACTTAACTGTAAATAGACATATAAGTACTGTTTTATATTTTACCTTGACATACAAAACTAGCGGGAGACTCTCCAGGGTGAACCCTGGCCATTATAGCGACAACTCTTCTTTTGCACTTAGGCTGGGTTCTATCCAAAGAACCAATTGTGACTAAATCCAGGCGCCGTTTTTGCTGAAAATTTGAAATGAATTGGAAGTTAAATTCGGTCAAGATTTCATACCACACTATTCTCTAGAAGTTCTCTTTTAAAATTCTCGTTAAGATGTGTAGATTTCTTCTCCAATATATTTAGAAATGTTTGCAGCCTTGTATAGCTATAAGGAGGAGCCAAACAAAATTGAAACACTTCATCTTCTTTATCAAATCCGAATGAGAAACTCAACACGTAGTGACCTTGGTGTACAACAGATCTATGGTAGAAAACGTATTCTTTTGGGATTCTTTGCCTGGAATCAGAAATTGCTGGTGACAATAACTAGAACTAAAGCAATAGTAAATACTACCATTTTGGTCTATTTGTCGATTTTACTAGTGGTGCCATATGGTCCATAAATAAATTTCTTTCTTTGCTAATATTGACAATGTTAAATATGACTCTCTAAAAACTAACGTGATAAAACAGTAATAATAATTATCAACTTTTTATACCTGATCTTGTTTGACATTGTCGACTGTAAAATTGAACCAAAACCTAAGTTTTGGGTTACAGGTGTCGGGTCTGATAAATAGGTCATATTCATATTCGTTTATCAGATCGACTCTTCCTAAGTTCCCAGTTTCGAAGGATGCGTCAAAACACAGGTGTCCGCGTTTTGCTTTTCCACTGTGTCCTGGGGGACGCATAATAATTCTGTTGACGTTTCCAAGACCGCCTTCCCCATCGCTGTCGTCAGAATCTGAAAGAATTAATATTGGGAATGCTTTTTATGAGAATATCTTGTAGAGGAAAATATAAATAGGAATTATACATTTGATGCTAGACCTAGTTCGCATTGCACAGTGGGCCGAAATCACAAAAAAGTATAAAAAAATCCGATGGTCCTTCTAGTGAGTTAGAATTTACGTATAGAGTTATTCATTATATTTTAACCTCTTTCCCTTAACTAAATTATTTTTACCGTTCAAAAAAAAATTAAAAATAGTCTGCATAGGTCACGTGACACAAAAATGAAGATGATTTTTTAAATGGAACAGGTTTATTTTTACATTTTCTTTTTTTCTCTGATTTCAAATACATATGGTTTGATGGTCTAGCTGTAATATTTTTTGGCTTATCATATTTTACATAATGTTGTGCAGCCACAGCCTACTGCGTGCTAAGTATCACCGCGCTGCCATCAGTAACCATAAATATGCATATTTGGAGCATATTTAATGTCGGATAAGCAGTGATCGGAATTTAGGTTTAATTTTCAGGTGCGTCGTTACAAGGATTTATTGAAATAAGCACAGATGTTTAGTTCACTAAAAAATAAATCAATTTCGATGTATCTTTCGAGTAATATAATTTATATAATCTATTTTTAAAAAATGCTATTTACGTTAAAAATATAGAGCACTTAAACAATGCACACCTGCAACACGTGGCCGACACGCCAAACATTATTTACTATTTACTCGTCTTTAAATTGAATGGTTGTGGCATAGTACCTAATATACGATTCAAATGTATTGACCCCTCACTTTAACCGCGGATATCTTAGAAACGGAGGAGCAGAAAAAATAGAAAAAATTAGGTGTTCATTATGAATCTATTCTAAATCAATCACTGAAATTTTAATAATGTACATTGAACACTTTTGAAGTTCTGCTAAGTTATATTAAAAAATGTCCTACTTTTTAAGAAAATTTTGACCATGCCAGTTTTAAATCCATTATATCTTGAAAAATATGCCTACTACGTAAATAATATTTTGGACACCGATAAAGCACGGCATTTTTTGTTCGAGGGAATTTTTTCATAGTTTTTCAGTCTGAAGTTTTGCAGTTATTCTCAAAAACGTAACGTCATGTTTATTCGGTTATTTGTCAATGTATTTAAAAGATGTTTGTTAAAATAGTTAATTACGTAAAACGTAAGCATTTTCAGAAAAAATAATTGGTACATATCAGACATTAATTTAATTATCAAACGTAATAGATAATATCAGTGCCAACTTGGAATGATATTATCCTTCACGCTTGATAACTAAATTTTTATTTGATATATACTAATTCTTTTTTCTGAAAATCGTTTTATATAATTAACCATTTTAACAAAAAAATTTTAAATACATTGATAAATAACCGAATAAATATGACGTCACGTTTTTTATTTTGGAATAAAAAATTCTGAAAAAATTTCCCCCTACAAAAAATACTGCATTTTCGGCTTTATCGATGTCTAAAATAGTGTTTACATAGTATGCATATTTTCCAAGATACGATGGATTAAAAACTGGTGTGGTCAAAATTTCTTTAAAAAGTAGGGCATTTTTCAACATAACTTAGCAGAACTTCAAAAGTGTCCAATGTACATTATTTAAATTTATATAATAGACTCATAATAAATACATATTTTTTTCAATTTTTTCTGCTCCTCCGATTCTGAGATATTCGCGGTTAAAGTGAGGGGTCAAAACATCTGAATCGTATTATAGGTTATAATTGTGTTTACTGAAAGAACGACTTATTGTTAATATGCATCGTTTTAGTCCGAGGGAAAGTACTACATTTTGATGGCGAAAAAATAAATTGTAATATTTGTGATGTCACAATATACAGAAAAATGTTGTTTTAAAACATGTAAATAGCTACCTACACACACGACTGTAATACAAAAAAGGAAAATATGGTTTCAAAGGGCAAGTTTTATTTCGATTTGGCTCTTTTATTAATATGTTTAAATATCCCATGGGGCGTACTAAATAATGCTCATTTTACACATTTTCTAAACAAATATTGCGTGGGCCGCATGTTCCAAGTGAAAGCCTGCTTCGTAAAAAAATTCTCAGCCAACTGTATGAAGAAAAACTGGAAGGTATTTGGAATGATCTTCAAAATGACTGGTTTTGTGTTACAATAGACGAGACGGCACACTTTTTAGGAAATAACATTGCCAATTTATTAGCTACATACATGTTGATGTTCCTGGCAAGTGCCATTTAGTAGTTTCCAAGGTTTTAGAAACAGTTAATGGTGAGTTCAGTGTTTAATTTTTTTGAAAACACTTTAAAATGGCTTTGGCAAGACTTGGTTGAACAAAATTTTAAAAAAGTTGTTGTTTCTACTAGTGATTCAGTGTCGTATATGTTAAGTGCTGAAAAAAATTAAAAAGAAATACCCTCAAGTGTTACGTTAGTTGCGTTATTTGTTTAGCGCATGCGTTACGCCGCGCATTCGAAAAAGTAAGAGGTTGTTTCACAAATGTGAACAAACTTATTTGCTAATATAAAGAAAATTTCTCTAGTAGGATAAAACATTTCCAAGAAAAATGTCCCAATTTGCCGCTTCCTTCAAAATCAGTGATCACACGTTGGGGAACATGGATAAACGTAGCATGTTACTACCATTTTAACTTCAACCCACTAAAGGAAGTTGTAGACACCTTAAATGAAGATGCTACTGCGATTAAGTATGCAAATAATTTAATGAATTTTACAAATATTAAAAATTATTTAAAATGCTAAAAACGTTTTAAAATAATGACATGAATTATTGAAAACCTTCAACGTCCAAATTTGTCCTTGGAAGAAACATTTAACAAAGTAGATACTGTTCAAAAAGCAATTAATGAATTCCGGGTGCAACTGGTAGGGTTATATAAAAAAAGTGGGTTGCTCTTTTACATAGGAATCCAGACTTGGCGGTCGTATTTGCCATTAGAAAAAAATTGTAACAGAACCAGAGATGCCTTTCTTGATCAGGTACCTATGAATATCGTTAGATATGCTTCCCTCACTTTTGTGGAATGCGAAAGATCATTTTCGACCTTACGGTGAATATTTACTGTCAAAAGAAATAGTCTCTCACATGATAATTTAGAAAAAATAATTACTGTATACTTTGAAACATTCAGTGAAAGTACAAAATTTGAAACTTGGAAGTGCTGTGCGGATTTATAACAATTTATGTGTGAAATATGTGTACATACTGTTACGTGTTTCCGTCCCTTAGGAAACACCCTTTATGAATCCGTGGGTTCTAAATAATTTTAACAAGGGGTAAACCACTAACACTTTATTTAATAATTTACTGATTACACAAATACTTTTAAACTAACTTTTACAATGTTTATACACTTCGAATTTATAACCCCACTTTCGCTACTAAATTTCACTTTAATAGAACTTCTCCTCCTGCGCCGGGAACCTCGCTTTATATACTCCAAAATTGCCTCCAGAGTTATCTAGAACACAATCGAGAATATTCTTCCACCACATTCCAGAAAACTCGATCTCTTTCTACAAACTTCCAGAAGAGATGATGGCGTGTATTACTCGTTGCCTGACCATTGGTCAGCTATTAGTAATCATGGGCGTATCACTCGCCAGGCCTTAGGGGGTGGTAATGCGTAACAATACATTTATTATACCAAAATACATCATAAACTCATAAGGTAGGTTCGTATTACATTTAATTTTGTAAGAGAGAACAAACTTACATTTAATATTTTGAAATTTCATATATGTACGCCACTGGAATTAAACCCAAATTCTGATCACTGCCGATAAGTCAAAACATATTACAGCTAGAGTTATCAAACCATATATGGAGTAGTGACAATTTCATTTTTTTTCAACGTACACTGCAGCGTTGCCACGTTATTTCATGATTTTTCGATAAAAATTGCATTTGTAGAGATCATGACTGAAATCCGAAAAAAATGTATTTTCATAAATTTGACCATCGTTTCACTTTGAATGTATAGACCAGGCGAGTTAGACAAAAATTAGTCCAAATTTCCCGGTAAGTTTCAGAAACATCACTTTCCTATAGGTAATAATAATAATAATGTAAATATCATTACGCTCAATTTCGAATTACGAAGTCATGAGTAGAATTTGTTATCAATTATCAAAGCATTAATTTATAAAGAATGGAAAACATATTTTTCGCTACTTTATTAACAATAATTCGTGAACGTCGCAAATTTGAGATATACACAAACTGAATCTAATAATAATATTTACACTTGTACCTACTGGAAAATGAAGATCCCATGTTTCCTAACTGGTCTAGTTAGTGAAGCCCATGTACTAGTTCACAGTCACTACAATGATCCAAACTCCAAACTTTACATTTTTAAACTGTCAACTAATTTTTTTCAACTGGAACATCCTGTATGTTTTTTCTTAAAATATTTCAGCAATAAATTGCCCATACGCTGATATCTCATAGACTATTTTTTCCGACGATTTTTGAAAAATTCAGGTCTAAAATAGTAGTTAGTATGCATTTCAGCGTATAGGTAATTAATTGTTGAAACATTTTAAGTTCCATTTAAAAAAAATGTGTTGACAGTTTAAAAATGTAATAACTTGAATCATCGTGAAGATCACCCTGTGGAAATATATTCATCTTTGAGAGGGCTACAAACTAGTACATGGTCTTAACTAAGATTTGAAGTAAAACCAGGGTCAAATTTATGAAAATACGTTATTTACAGATTTGACTCCTTACCTCTAGAAATGCTCTGACTGTTTTTTTTTTGGAAAATGTGAAACGACACGGCAACGCTGCAGTGTAAGTCAAAAAATTACACAGCCACACAAAAAAAAGTGGGGTATGCTTTTGATACGACATATCATATCCAGTGTATTTTTGCCTGCTGATCACGAATCCGTTGTCAGAATTGGTCCATCACATCCTCATTTTTTTCTAACCTCAAGAAATAGGAGAAAATTAGTAAAAATCGAGGAAAATGCACTCGTAAAAATGCAAAAAAAAAAAAAATTTTCATATCTAAATCTATATTCTTATGTATTTGAATCCACTTAACTCAAATCCACCGCCAGAATTGGGTCAGACCATCTTGTTTTTTTCCTAACTTTAAGAAGTTAGCTGGATATCATGATTTTTGAAACTTCAACCGATTGCCATCAGATTCGGTATGCTTTGGTTTTTGGGGTCGGTGAACATGAATCTGAGGTCAGATTTGCAAAATTCAAGATGGCAGATCCAAGAGTTATAAAAATCCAAAGATTTGGACTAGGCAGAAGGGAAAGAATTACGATGCAGGGACTCGGAAACCCAGTATCGGCGATTGGTCAGGGTGGGAAAGCGGGCCCGCTATCGTCATCATGCAACCGTAGCTCTTCATGTGTGGATGACTTGGCTCATGTAGGGTATAATGCTACAAGAAAACAGGCTCACGGTACAAAGAAATTTCATCGCTGTGATGCCTGCCATGACAGCATGAAAGCCATTATTCAGGGACTTTTCCGGATAGTGGAACAACTCCGTTGCCCACCATCACCACGTGGAGGTGCCCTGGATGCAGGCAGAAGGATAAAAATGCAGAGAACAACTTATACAAAAAATACCCAAGATCTAGAATAAATGTTGAAACTTTGGAAAAATGGATTTAGTCCAAATCTTTGGATTTTTATAACTCTTGGATCCGCCATCTTGAATTTTGCAAATCTGATTCATAGTTCAGCGACCCCAAAAACCCCAGTATACCGAATCTGGTGGCAATCGGTTGAATTTTCAAAAATCATGATATCCAGCAAACTTTTTGAGGTTAGGAAAAAAACAAGATGGTCTGACCCAATTTTGGCGGTGGATTTGAGTTAAGCGGATTCAAATACATAAGAATATAGATTTAGATATGAAGAAAATTTTTTTTTGAATTTTTGCGAGTGCGTTTTCCTCGATTTTTACTAATTTTCACCTATTTTTTGAGGTTAGAAAAAAATGAAGATGTGATGGACCAATTCTGACAGCGGATTTGTGATCAGCAGGGAAAAATACACTGGATATGATATATCACATCAAAAGTATACCCCACTTTTTTTTGTGTTATGTATGCCTGGATAGAGAATTAAGTGTCAAATATAAATGGGTAATTTCTTTTGAAAGTGGATCTTTCGCACTGTCTAAAAATCGACGCAACCTAAAGAGACATGTGGGGTTCAAATTAAATCTTAAAGGCCCTAGGTTCGAATGCTGAGTGGCCTTTTGTAAAAATGTTATAATAAGGACCTTTCTTGGTTCCTCGAAAAGGACAAAAAAAATCAAGAGGGAAATGAAGAAGGTTAAGTGAATTTAAAAAAATCTGACTACACCATTACCTTTCTCTTCAAAAAACTAATTTTTTTGAAGGTCCCCACCGCAAGTTATATCATGTCTCAAAGATTTCTGGAAAATCGCAAATTTGACAATTTTTATATCGAAATCAACGCACTAGAGTTGTGTTCTAGAGGACATAAAAGGTTTGATTATCAACAGGGAAAGTAGGTGAATATTTTTCAAAATTTTTGGCGCCTTTGAATTTCGAATTTTTTAGTTTTTTTCAAAAAATTCGAATTTTCAAAAATCGCTTGAAAAATTGTACAAAGAATCACACAAGAAAATTAAAACTTTGAAGTCCTATGAAGTTAGGTCCTAGAGTGCGTTAGTCTCGATATAAAAGTGATCAAATTTGCTAATTTCCAGAAATTATTGACATATTGTAATTTGCGTTGGGGACCTCTAAAAAAATCGCGCGGGAGGTAATTTTTGTTTTGCTTTTTAAAGAGAAAGATACGCCAATATTCTTGACTAAAGATGGCGGTCTCGGACGATTAGGGGTCGAGCTTGAGCTCTTTGCTCCAAGGGAATGGACCAAACGTATAATAAATTGAATGTTTAACAAAAAGTATTAGCTTACCATTATGTGAAACAATCTGTATATTTAATAATAATTTTAAAATATGCCACTTTTGAGGAGATATTCACCATCCATGTACTAGTAAATCGCCCTGTATATTTGAAATCAGGGAAGATCTAAACGAATATGCAAAAACAAACAGGGTGTTCCAATTAAAAAAAATATGACCTATGTGGGCTGTTCTTTTTTAAGTGTCTTTAAAAAACATTGACGAAACCTCACAACTTTTTTTAGAATGCTAAAAACAAAACAGTTAAGGGATCAAAATATAGAGAATAAACCTGTACATATTACGACAAGAATTAGTTTTAAAAATTCAATGGCAGGGGTGGGTTTTTAAGAAATGTTTTCTTGAACACGTGTCAATTTATGTGTTTTAGCGCATGCAGTTTGTTTAAAACTTACGGAAAATACGGAAACATTATTTAAAAAAATTCAAGGCACTTTTTTTTTAAACGACAGAATGTGAAAAAAGTTTAAAAGTAAAGCATTGATGGATATTTTTAATGTGCAGTTATTAGTATTAGTAAAAGTAGCAAATGATGAATTTCTTCGCCATTAATCTATTCAAAATAGGCTAGGAAATAAGAAGGAATATTCTGATGTGATGAGAGGCGGAAACGGATGGGTCTTCTGAGGCTACCTCTAGTGAAGGATTCTTCTATGAGAAGAATACCTCAGTAGAAATAGAGGGGCCTTATTTTAGGGTAGCTAGTCTATTTATAAATCCTGATTTCCAGATATTCTTAATATTTTGCGAGTGTGCCTTTGTCTGAACTACTTCAAATCTATGGTTTTATCTGCTCTGGATGGTGTTGTAAAAATAATCTCTGACGTAAGTTTTGCAGTAGTATTTTTTGTTTGTTTTTAAACGTTCCTGACAGCTTTTCAGCTTCTCTTCTTTTGTTCTCGTAATACTTTCTGCGAAACTGAACTTTGGGTTGGCAACCGTCGACTACTAGATTGCGATGGAGTACTTGATTACTGAACAGCACAGTTCTCCTCGCGCTTCTTTTCGAATATAAATGTAGCGCCGAGCCAAGCACATTTATTTTCCAAAAATCTATTAATCTTTCTTGAACATTTATCAAGTCTTGAATACATGGCACTGCAATTTTTTTTTACAGTCCTGATTTCATATTTTCATGATCTCTTGTTTTGTAACGCTGCACCAAATAAATGAGCAAAATTGCAGTTTCACGAGAAAGTCCTACTCTTTCATATAAAATATCAAAAAGTTATAATCATAATATGGTCATTTTATTGATTCTCAAATGAAAATATATAATACACCTTGAACAGTTAAGAGATGTCATATCCAATAACAGCAAATGTGTAACTTTTGATATAAATATAAAATATAATAAATCTAAAAGATCGTGAGAAAACAGTGGTATTATAGGAAAATGCTAATTACAATATATTTTATTCAACAATTAAATTTGTTCATGTTCACTCGTTATGATGCACGGTGTAGTAGCATTACTTAATGGGTATACGTAAAAGTAGCAAATTTTCTATTCCTCGTAAGGACGCTTGAATGCGCGTAGAATTTTTGTGTATGATATTAAGAAATAAACAGTATTTTTTTAAATATTTTTTCAAAGCAGGATCCCACGTGGTTCTTTCAAATTTTCCATCTAAAGTTGATTAATTTTACAAAAATGATAATTAGACACATATTTTTTTTAATATGGCAACGCGATATTGTTTTGGCAATGTGCTTAAAGTAAAATACTTACTTAAAAACAACTTCTTGAAAAAATGTCACTTTATATGAATGTAGATTAGACACAATCACTACACGATAAAGATTGGTAATGGAATGAGCTGAACGATCTGTGAATAAGCTTGAAGCGAACGGTCACGCTTAGGCCCGTCTTGCGGGTAGAACTTTCGTTTGATTCAAATTGGATTTCACAAAAATATGCATTGACAATCTCGTTAAGTACATTATTACTTTCAGAAATATCGATATTTGGCCACTATTGCATGTTTTTGGCCCACTGTGCACTCGTAGGGCTATGTATGCAGCTTTTCTTCTGAAGTAAGATTAATAGGCTTAGATGAAAGACTTGTTAAAGATATTATAAAGTGGGGTTACCGTCTCTTCTTTGATAAATATTGGTATGCTGTAACGGATCACAGTACAGATCCATTATCGATTTTAATGAAAATTAACATTAAAAATAGATAGCTGTGCAATGTTTTGAATGATCAGATTAGCAAGAATTAAACAGAGCACGACTTGGTGTAAAGTTACACTGCAACTGACCCAAAGAGGTTTATTCAAAGGCTCGTGAAGCGTTCCGCGTGAAATGTTATCGGGAATAGAATCAGATAAACACGGAATCCGAAGCTTTTAAACATTGCATGGAACTAAAGTAATTAAACTTTGTGGAAAGGTGTTATTTTCAGACCAAATCGGTTGAATAATACTCAAATAATCAATAGATCTATTTAGAATGATCATGAGTTAAAGTAGTGCTCGTCACTTTTAACCGACTTCCCCAAAGTAAGTTCTCAATTCGACGTGTATATTTTTGTGTGTCCGTATGTCTTCGAATAATGACTCTATTGATGACATATAATCCATTTCAAAAATGTTATTTCGTGTTTTAGCAGCTAACATTCATACACTCATTGTTTAATATTTAATATCAGGGGCGGATGAGGCACTTAAAATCGCACCGGGAAATTGATTGCCGAAGGCCCAAAATTTGAACAGAGTATGGCCCAAAAAATAATAATGTAATAGTCAAACAAATTACACAACACAGTCAAGTAAGTTAAGAACAACGACGGAATGGACTTTGAACAAATCCAACGAGTAAAAAATAGCTTTTTCCAGCTTTTTAAAGAAAAAAGAAAATAGTGCTGAACTATAGGCACGATTTAACTATAAGCAGGAAAATTGTACATGAACCTTTATTTATAGACTAGTGGATAGACAAAAATGTAATGAAAAACAACATCAACGCACTAAAAATATAACGCAAATAATATAAACAATAATAATAATAATAATATTAAATAATCTATCGGAGAAGAGCAAAGTGTCTGCAATAACCTATGCTTGCCATTCCAATCATTCTCTACTCCTTTTGGGGCAGTGAAGTGGACGCGAGGTGAGTTGCACCAAATCGATGTAGGAACTAGAAAGATGATGCATCTCAATATAAGTTTGCATCCAAAATCGTTCGTTCCGCAGCTGGATGGAGTCTGCAAGATCATTAAGAGTTCGGATTCTCTCTTCTGCATGGTTCGTGATTATGAAAATGCAGGGGTAGGAGCATTTAAGGCAACATAAAAGCAGCCGATGAGCTCGGTCTCGACTTCGATGCTGGGCGGGTAAACCCAAGCTCTGTCACCGAGCTGGAATCGGCTCAGCTAAATGCCCATACAAAAGCAGTAGAACAAAGCAAACTTCTGCAGCTGCATAAAGATAAGCCCTTACATAGAGTCTTCTACAAGATCATCGAAGAACGGGGCTTATCTGAGAAGCTGGCCTTATCAAGGCCTTGTCACGGCTTGTCAGGGCGGTGTTTTCAACACACTCATTTATCGAAGTCATGTCTTGGGCATGGAGGTCCCTGATATAAACTGCAGGGCCTGCCGAAGGGCACCAAAGACGCTTAATGCCTCTGCTATCGGTTTGTCCAGCATACGTAGTCTCAGCCTATGGATGACCATGGACCATAACGAGTGTTGTACTATCATCTGCGGCACGTGTATTTGATAGACGAGACACCAGTACTGCCATGTGATCCGGGAGATGTTGAGTCCGTTATGGAGAATGAGCGGTGCCTAAGTTATTGGAACTACTTTTTTCCTACCACCAGGCAAATCAAACCAATTACCCTGACGTAGTCCTCCTTGACCACCAACTCAAGACAGTGCTTGTTATTGAATTCTCCGCCCGGAAACAAACATTGTTTTGAAAGAGGAGGAAAAACGGACTAAATATCGAGATCTTCTCTTCGAACTACGCAGACTTTATCCAGACCACACTGTTAAATTAGTGGTACTGATAATGATCCCTCGGTGGTGTGAGGCACGCACTGCTTTCGGAATTGAAAAAACTCAGTAGAAATCTTCGCCGAAAGCGTGCAGAAGGCCGTTATTCTTGGTTCGTTGCGTCTACTCAGAGATTCGCGGACCCAGTAATCACTACAGCATAAGGAGATCTCTGGTACTACCAGAGTACCCTCTCTGGCAGCATCGGAGACAAAGAGAAGGGCGACTGGCGTTTGTAAAAAAAAAATATTAGTAAATAAATAAAATCGATATATAATAAAGCGCTCTTCATTATGTTGCATGTTTGACCCATTTTCATCAACAAAAATGACTAGTCGAATATCACTCCGTAGCCTATTTTTGATTAATTTTAAAGTAGAAAACGACTGCTCACACGCTATATGTGAATATGCAATGAAAGTATATACTGATAGGCCAGCGTCAATGTAGAATAAGCCCCTTGAAATAAATTTGTATTTCAAAATTGAATATAGCAGCGGATGACGCAGTTTTTACATTTCTTAGATTCGGTGCATGACTTTGAACTCGTCTTTGATGTTCCAGGAGTTACTTCATAATTGCCTTCAGTGTTCGTCAACGTCTGATTCAAATGAGAGAATGTCTTTTTTATTTTATACGAATCTTCAATTATTAATTCGATGTTTTTCCAGTTACCTGTAAAGCCTGTTACTTTTTCTTTTAATATTGCAGGAGTTGCGGAGAGTCAGTCTTTATCAATGTCTCTGGCAAATCTTTCAAGTTTTCAGGTTGCCCTCCCTTGACGATTTTCTCAATATTATTTTGAAAATTCAAATTCCTACATAAATCAGCATTGTTTGAAAATCTGCTGCTAAGTGACTGTACTGCAGTATCCATTACGAACTTCATCAGATGCTTTATCATCAAAGAATTTCTTTTTTTTTGGAACGAGTCTGGTCAGACAATCGTTCTTTAATATTATGTTTATATTAAAATTCTATGAGCAATTATTTCCACATCCACAAGTTGATTTCGTTTCGAGAATTGAATGAGAAATCTGGATGTGGAAGTGGTGATACTTTAGGCAACGGTTTTTTATAATTTGAGTCAATTAAGAGAATTATGAAGTTAAACAAGCTAACCATTATACTCTTCGCGATTGCCTAATTAGTCGGTGCTGCAATGTAACAATAACGGTGGGCCCGAAGCAAGTTTAACTCAAAGTGTCTGTCACTCGAGATTCTCTTTTCATTTTCGTATATTTGGCGTGGAGCCCATTTCCATGAAAATTAAAATGGTCTATCGCAGGATTTTTTTTAAAAGTATTTTATTTTATTTTGTTTCATTAATTATAACTAGCAAAAATGATGTGAATTAAAAAAACAAAATGTATTTTTAGATAATTTGACGAAAAATAACAACTTTTTATTCTCGTAAAATTTCCGAGAAAATGCGTATTTTCCGAGATATAGTGGTTCGAATTTTTCCAAAAAGGAGGGAGGGAGAATAAAAAGTGACGAGAACAAATCTAGAAAATTTTTTGTGAATGTACTATTAAAATACAAAACTTATTTTCTTGTATAACTTTTTCCTAAAGTTCACTCTGTCCAAGTTTTTCCAGAGAAACACGAAAAGAAGACCCTTATCGGAAAATGGAAAATCTCGTAAACCATGAAATTTAAAAATCTGAAAAGATTCAGACGTATAGGTTAATATATTCTTTAAAATTTTGGTCTCTTCTAATTTTTTGTAACATGGATATTTTTCGAGTTATTAACATTTTGTCACGACGTGTCTTTGATTTTTAAATCTCATAGTTTACGAAATTTGCCATTTTCCGATAAGGGTCTTTTGTTCATGTTCTTCCGCAAACACTTGGACAGTGCAGTTCAGGAAAAAGTTATAGAGGAGAAAAAGTCTTATATTTTAACAGTACATTTACCAGAATTTTTCTGGATTTTGTCTCGTCACTCTATTCCCCCACCCTTCGTTTTGAAAAACTTCGAACCACTATATCTCTGGAAATACGCATTCTTTCGGTAATTTTACAAGAGTAAAAAGTTATTTTTCGTCAAATTATCTAAAAATACACCGGTTTTTAAAATTTACCACAATTTTGCTAGTTATAATTAATGAAACAAAGGAAAGTAAAATGCGTGTAAAAAAAATGCGATAGGCGATTTTAATTTTCGTGGAAATGGGCGGCTTTACACACATCCAAAAATATGAAAAAAAAAATCCCGAGCGACAGACACTTTGAGTTAAACTTGTTTCGGGCCAATCGTGCAATATTAAGTATATAATATAAATAAATAAATTTAATACATTTAAATAATGAATAATTTTTTTGTTTGTTAATCGATTTTGTTAAAAAACAATAGGGTTGTAGCAAAGATTGGCTATTTTTTGGCACTGATGGGAAACGACTTTAGACCCATAATAGCGATTGTATATTGTATATACATATCAGTAGTGCACACTAGTCGAGTAGCTGTATCAAAATTTTTTTAAAAATCCCAAAAAATGTTCAATACCTTACCGATTTTTTTGAAACTTTGAAAATATCTTTTTGGGTCCATAAATCGAAAAGTTAAGTTTTTTTTTTGTCGGTCGAACCTCCGACATAAACAAATTAAGTTAACAATTGATTAACTTCCTGAATAATTGTTCAAAATGGCTGAATTTTTTTTTAGAAGCGGTTTGGCAGTCGCTGATTACGAATTTGATATTAAAGAGTTCAAATTAAAAATGACGGAATCAAAATGGCGCATATGTTATTAATTATTTGGGATATTTTTAACTACCAATTGAATAACTGTTAGGAAAATAATTGAAAATGACTCAATTTTTTTTTTGGGGGGGGGGGGGTTCGGAGGTCGCTGATTACGAATTTGATATCAAAGAGTCCAAAATCAAAATGGCAAATTCAAAATGGCGGTTGTGACACTAATTGTTTGGAATATTCTCTGTGAATATTAATAATTGTATCGGAAATTTTCCAGAAAAGCTTTTTATGTCGCAAATTATTAATTTAATATGGAAAAGTCCGAGTTGAAAATGGCGAATTCAAAATGGTCGGAATATCATCCATTATTTTAAATATATTTGTAAATCGCCGTAGTTGCAACTGATACTCCATTAAAAGAACTTTTGAAATCACTCATTACAAACCTTTTATTAAAAGCCAAAATGTAAAATGGCGAGTATTCCAAAATGGCGGAATTTTCAAAATGGCGGATATTAAAAACTTTTTTTTGACGTTCAAATTTATTAAAAAATTTTGATACGGGTTTCGGGAGCTAAAAAAATTAAATCAACTAACACTCAGATTTTTTATTAATTATATTCATTTTACCTTTACAGTACCAAAAATGTATGTACAATCTTCGATAAGAAACGTGAACGAATACAGAACCGCTAATTGCAAAAAATGGATGGAATCCATTTTTTCTTTTTAATAAAGCTTCTTTTAAGATTTTTTACCGTTTTACCCAACGACGTATAGTTCCTCATCAAGATGATCATCAAGATTGGCATCGGTTAATGTATAGATAATGCACGCGTCGATGTATGATTTATGGCAAGAAGCATGAATAAATAAAGGGTTATTGCCTTTGAAAATTTTGAAAAAATTATCGTTTCTTGTAATAGAAGCATCGTACAACGATTTCTTAAGTTCCTGTGAAACTTCAAATAATTCTTCGTCGATGTCCTCTTCATCCGTTATCCCAACCTGCGTGCATATAATGCACGATAGGGGAAGAGGGGGTGAATCTGGCACCGAGTCTGTCATTCTAAAAAAATGATAACTCTCAGAGAAATCGAATTTTTTAATATAACAAAATGTTAAATATGACCATGCTTAACGTACATTTCAAATGTTATTGGTTTGGAGTCCAAATCAGTTATTGTATTCAAAGGCTTACTAATAAGCATCTGCTCTGCGAGCGTACGGTCGGAAAATCGCTCCGTTTTTTTTTTTAATTTCTAGAAAACGGTATAGAACTTTTGAATGAAATAAAATGCAAAGTTAAGCCAATAAACATACCTTTCGACTGTTTTTTATTTGAAATCGATATCTGTAATTGTTTTCAAATGCGACCCCTCACAAGTACCTATCACACCAGCGTGTGGTCGGAAAATCGCTCGGTTTTTGGAAAACGGTTCAGAGTCTTTGAATGAAATAAAATGCAAAGTTAAGCTAATAAACGTAAATTTCGACTGTTTTTTGTTTGAAGTCGATATCTATAATTGTTTTTCAAATGTGACCCCTCACAAGCACCTATCCCACCGGCGTGAGGTCGGAAAATTGCTCTGTTCTTTTTCATTATCTAGAAAACGGTTTCGAATTTTTTAATGAAATAATATGCAAAATGAAGCCAATAAACGTACCTTTCGACCGTTTTTTGTTTGGAGCCAATACGTGTAATTATTTTCAAATGCGACCCCATCAGCGTACAGCTGGAAACCCGCTCCGTTTTTTTTTTATTTCTGGAAAACGGATTATATTTTTTGAGTGAGACAAAAAACAAAATGTTTCTAATGAACGCACCTTCGAGTATTCTTAGTTTATAGCCGATTTTTATCATTTGTTGTTGTTATAGTCCAAAATCACGTCGAGTTCTTTAATTATTTAAGTTCACTTTTCCAACGAATTTTTTTTTATATATTTTAATTTTTAAATTTTTATATGTAATAAGCGACCCCCAAAACCCCCTAAAAAAAATCAGCCATTTTCAATAATTATTCAAGAAGTTAACTTAATTTGTTTATTTAACAATGTCGGAGGTTCAACCGACAAAAAAACTCTTAACTTTTCGATTTATGGACCCAAGAAGATATTTCCAAAGTTTCGAAAAAAATTGGTAAAGTATTGAACATTTTTTGGTTTTTTTTTAAATTTCGATACAGCAACTCGACTACTGGAACTACCCGGAAAGTATATTACCGATATTAGAAATGTATCGATCGAATGCAGTTTACTCTTAACTTTTTTGCCCGATATCTATATTGAAATCGACGTGAAGATGAGTAATAATAAAATCAAATGTATTTTGAATCGACCTCAATGTTGATATTAGGTAATAAGGTTCTATTAACCGGGCGATATTGAAATGTATTTAATAATTTTAGTGACCATTTCTTTGAAGGCAATTAAATGAAAAAAAAATATTGTAGCCCTTAAGCAAAGGTTTATTTAGTGTAACATCGCCATTTTGAATTGAGATATTATGTTTCGAAAAGACATAAAATTGAAATGAATTTAAGTCAATATGTTTAAAAGTAAACCCATTTTTCTCAATCTGCTCTTATTTAATTAAACGAAGCCTTCCGACAAATATCCAGAAGACACAAAATTAAATTCCTATATAAAGAGAATAATAATGCACCTCTAAGAAAGCTATTACCCAAATTCAACTGACATTAAGTAGGTATGTATAATTCCATATGTACTGATGTGAGCTGTGCAGTTTCGAGAAAGTTCTGTGTAAAGGAATGTTGTGTTGTTAATAAAATTAGAAGTATGCAAAGATCTTATCTTACACATTCGTTGAGCAATAATAAAACATTTCTCGCCAGAGGTATTGTCTTGACAACCTGACATCGGAATAATGTCGTGATACATTGTGCTCAAAGATGCAAGGATGGGTGTTGCAGGATTTGCAGCAGGTGTGGCTGTTGCCCCCCACTCCAGATTACCAGTACGCGGATCAGGACCCGGCAAAGGACAAATGTAGGTAAAAATATGGCATTCCTCTTTTCGTTCCTTTAGAAATTTGAGCATATCTGAATTTTTGAATTTGATTGAATGTTTACTGATATACCTATTTAATTTTTTGTGGATAACTTTTAGGTTCGGTATTTTAACTATGCGTGAAACAAACTTTGCGAGAACGCAGCTCCTGCTCGATCGATAAATACTATGCTGTAAATGTAAAACAGCTTGGAGTACAGTACGATGCATGTGATGCGGGATAAATTCGAATACTCGTACAACACACCAACTGTTAAATTTAGGATTGTTGAAAATTCACATCAAACGAATTCTCATTAAATGAAAATAAAACTCTAAATGTTATAAATCACGACCCATTGCTTTTCCAAATTGAGAAAAAGTGAAATTTCTGGAAATACGCCTTGGACTAAATTTAGGCTGGTCCCATCGCGTGGATTATATTGCTAAAAAGATATTAAGAAATATATTATTTATTGAAAACCTGAAGAAAACCGCTGCTTAAGGAATCACTTCTTCCACATCTCTAATTTCCCATTCAAGTCTCTTTAAAGGAAAACATCTTGATAGTGGCACTCTAGTATGTGAACAGAATTGCTCAATTTCAAGTCAATATCTTGAACAGTTCCCGAGAAAACGTGCGCAGAGGAAAAAAGTTAGACAGAAATTTTTTCGCTCAAATTTAAAATCTTGACTTGAAGTTTCATGACATTCTAAACCTACTTCAACAAAACAAATTTTTAAAATTTTCTTTACAATTACTACTATACTTTAACGCGGAGAAGAGCAAAGCCATCCTCTTCAAGAGAGCCAAGAAGCAAACTCCCACAGGACACGTCTCCTTGAACGGCGAGAACATCCACGATACCGCCAAGTATCTTGGCGTTATCATGGATCGAAGCCTGACGTGGAGACAGAACACGGAATCGATAATACAGAAAGCGAGGACCAGGGGGGCTCTATTTGACCATATGATAGGTAGACAGAGCCAACTCAACCTGAGGAACAAGCTCACGCTTATCAGGGCCCTCAATGCACCTATTTTGACCTACGCCTCCGTTGTCTGGGGAGACCTAGCAGCCACCCACCTGAAGTGGATACAAGCTGTGGAATACGTCGCACTTAGGTGCGCCGTGGATGCACCATGGTTTGTCAGAAACGCCGACATCTTCGGAGACCTGGAATACACCCCGGTAACTGAAGTCATCCGGGACAGAGCGAAGATTCTATACGCCCGTGCGGCAGAGCATGGGAATCCGCTGGTCAGACAGGCAACTGACTACGACCCCAACGACGCTCCGAGGCATAAGAGGCCGAAGCTCCAGATCCTGGATAACGGGTAAGTATAACTTAACCGTTTTTCTGTTTCAGCCCGACCTTCACGCCACGCCGCAAGCAGACAATGACCAAAAACATCCAAATCACCCGATCCCAGGGGTATCAAGCAAATAACTAGCTCGGTACCCGTGCCGGCCTCTGACGCTAAAATAAGCGTCTTTGGCCGAACACAATCATTGAGTTACATAGTTCACACTTCCTTCCGACGAAACGGGAGCGCATGATGCCAATTGACACCCTGGGCTTCCGACTAGTCAACCCCCCCCCCCTCCAAACTCTGAGAGAGCTCGGCAACAGCCGTTCTCTCCCACGGCAGACTAAAGACGCTCCCGGGAGCCGACATGCCAGCGAAGAAAGAAGACCAAGGCAGAAGAGCGCCAGAAGAAACGACCCAGCTGGCAGGGTCCATTAGCCAGGACCAGGGGAAGTCTGCTAACATCGCCTACACCGTGCGCATTTGCGGGGGGATAGGTAAAAAAGCAGGCCCACCCCTTACAAGGCCGGCTTAGGTCTACAGCGATGATTGGGGCAAAGAGCTCAAGCTCAACCCCTAATCATCCGAGACCGTCATCTTTAGTCAAGAATATTGACGCGCAGAACTAATATAACACCTTGTAAAATACTACTCACAGCTTATAGCCCGAGAGCCCGCTACATTTTGAGGGTAGTCATTTTACCAAAGCTGATTTTCACCAAGTTCTTGTATGGTACATGAATGAAACGACCTTCAGCTGCCATTCTTCTGGTGGAGGTGCGAGTAATAGAGCCGTCTCCGCGTCGAAAAACGTAAAAAAATTATTAATAGTACCAGAGATGAAATTTTTCGTATAGTTTAGGTATTTGTAACAATAAATGATGAAAAATCACCTTCATCCAAAAAAATGTCGTTGGAAAATGCTTCAGCTGCGCGTATGAACAGGTGAACAAATTATGCAAAAAAATTCTTTAGTACCAAACTTAAAACCGATTTTAATAATAGTATTGTAAGTGTATTGTCTAAATGTTATTTGTGGCATAATCTTAATTTTTTCTAATTCTTTATGCTTCCTGCCACATGTATTTTTTTTAACCGGTGTTCGGGGAATCTACAAAATATCACAATTAACCAGTATGTTACTGGGAAATAACCTCTACGCCTGTGACTTGTACATAAAAGGATCAGTTAGGGGTTGATTTTTAACAAATAACACAAATAAGTATAAAAACTTGAAATTAAATGTTTCGGCGACATTTCGGAAATCTAATCCGCTTCCTTTTTCAAGGCTTCTTTGAAAAATCTTTTTTGCTGTGTATAAATACACAGTTCTAAGAATATTATATTCAATATCCATAGATACTTACTATTTACATAGAACTGTTGATATAATTACCAGTTTTTTAAATTTTTATACAATGTTAAGTTTGTGAAGTTCTTCTTTTAACATTGGCAACCAGGTTGTACAGATATCTACGGAACAATTCGACACGTATCTATCCTCATTCAATAATATTATCGCTGATTCTTTAAATTTTCTTTCTTTGCTATCCGCCTCTTTTGTTAAAATTTTTGCCGAGTACCAGTTTATTCTATATATCCGTTCTCCCAAGCGTGTTCGCAGATTTTGAACCTCTGAATTTCATTTTTTCTGATATAATATTTGTGTTCACCCAATCTTACACTAAACGGTCTGGATGACGCACTCACGTAATGTTTGTTGCACTTACACGGAATATTATAAATATAGTTTTTTGAATTTTGCTCGTGGTTCTTCGGTTTCGTCTTTGTCAGAATAGATTTGAAATACCGTCCTTAGTTTCAAATCTATCACCGACACGGCGCAACTTTTCGGATAATTCGCATACATAAGGAATTAACGCTTTGTTATTTTTAATATTTATGAAGGTTTTATCGACAAAACTCTCAGAGTATTGGTTATTTATAAGAACTTCTTTTATAAACCGCTTCTCATTGTTTAGTATTTCATTATTAGAAGAAATTATTTTGGCCCTATCACACAAACATTTTATAACACCCTTCTTAACGTGCATTGGCTGATTTGAGTTAAAATTTAAATATCTGTTGGTAAAAGTAACCAATACCCTGAGGGTTTTGTCGATAAAACCTTCATAAATATTGAAAATAACAATCAGGTACGGCAAAAACCTGTAAAACGTTACACAGCGTTAAATCCTTATGTAGCCGAATTATCCGAAAAGTTGCGCCGTATCGGTGATAGATTTGATATTAGGAGGGTATTTCAAACAAACAGCACTAACACAACTAAGATCCATTCTCTTTTTTTTTTTGAAAAAGTAGTTTGGCTTCCGAAAACCAGTTCGATTAGCCACATAAATGTTTGCCATTTGTTTTAATAAAATTGAGTACTAAATTGTTTTAATTACAAATAAAACAGTTAATTCAAAAGGGCAATCATACAAGGGAACCGTGTAATATTGTTATTTAACTTACTAACTAACTTAACTAACTACTGGTAATTAATTTCAACTTTTTTTTTATTAAGTATTTTTTATTTTAATTTTCTTTTATTATTTTTTTAATTAATGTATTTATTTATTTTTTTTGGAGGAATTTGAAACAGGGACACGATGCGTCTAGGGGTCTGTCAAGACTTGCACAATCACAGGAAAGACCACGGATAAGAGGTTGAACATGGGGATAAACAATAGGTTTACCATGACTATAATCTACATACATGCTATTACTAATGTATTAAATAAAAAAGAAAAATGTATACAAGCAATATTACTTAAAGTAAAATGCGTGCAGATTTTATAAAATTGTGTATTATCCTATCACTATTATCATTTTCAATGGACAAAAGATTTTCTAAATTAGTCGGAAATTGTACCTTTTGACGAATAAGGGATGTAATAAAATGTTCTCTTCCTGGGTTATAATCCGAACAATTAAATATTAGGTGGTTGGGATCAGCATTAAAGTAGCATTAGTAGTTAATAATTCCTATTTTTTTCAAATGTGAGGGATATCTTGTGTGATTAATTTTTAGTCTAGATATTGTCAAAGATTTCCATCAATATGTGGTATTTTTTGTGGTAAGTAGAATGTATGTTAGTATACTGATTTCTTGATGTTGATGCAAATTCCAACCAGTCTGCTTCCGAGTGCTCTCGCATTTCTTTTTTAAAAATTGCATTCAAATCTCTTAGCTCTAGCCAATTGAGTGGCTTTAAGTTAGAGAAGCTTTTTGCTAGTTCGTCTACGATTCCATTTCCCTCAATTCCTGAATGACCTTTTGCCCACAATAATATTACCTCTTGTCCATTTTTCTTTATTTGATGATGTAGACTTATAATATTGAAAATTGTTGTGTTTTTTTGTTTTATAGAAATGTGTCTGATGCTATTCAGAACTGATTGCGAATCACTAATAATAAGTGTTTTCTTACTTTTATATTTCTTTATATAGTTCAAGGCTTTCTCAATAGCAAACGCTTCAGCTGTATATATGGATGTCTTATTGTGCAATCTATATACCTCAGTTGTGTTTTGTGAGCTTTTGGAACCATCTCTATAAATTAAATTATATTCTTTATATTCTTCTAATATTAAAAGCATAAGTTTTTGGTTCGTTACTATATTTTCAGTGTATTTTGGAGTGATTATTTGAGGTTTTTTTTGTAACGTATCGTAGTCAAATTTGAAAGTAGGGTTGTTATCCGTCTCTCTTATACTTTGTTCATATTCTCTTGTGGTTAGGTATGCTTCAACTAAGGGTGAATTGTTCTTTAGAGACCAGTATTTATTAGTTAGGGATTCAATCGTAAGGAAATGCATTATATTAATTCTATGGCTGCTATATACTCTTAATTTGGACAAGAACTGTTTGGCTAAATATTGTACTCTTATGTTGAATGGAGGTTCCTGAGCTTCAGCTAAGATGATGTTACATGGGGATGATTTCATGGTACCTAAACAGATTCTAAGCTAAGATTACCTTTCGATTGGTGTTAGAAGTTGAATAATAAAGTATACAACCGTAGTCCAATATAGGCCTAATATAGTTCCTGTAAAACATTAATGCTGTTTTTGCTTCTGCTCTCCAGTTGCTATTGCATGTCATTTTTAATATATTCATAGCCTTATCACATCTTACTTTCACAAAAGATCCATTCTGACAAAGACGAAACCACAGAACCACGAGCAAAATTCAAAAAACTGCATTTATAGTGTTCCGTGTGAGTGCAACAAACATTACGTGGGTGAATCATCCAGACCGTTACGTGTAAAATTGGGTGAACATAAAAATTATATCAGAAAAAATAAAATTCACAGGTCCAAGATCTGCGAACACGCTTGGGAGAACGGACATAGAATAAACTGGGACTCGGCAAAAATTTTAACAAAAGAGGCAGACAGCAAAAAAAGAAAAATTAAAGAATCCGCGATAATATTATTGAATGAGGATAGATGCGTGTCGAGTTGTTCCGTAGATGTATGTATAACCTGGTCGCCAATGTTAAAAGAAGGACTTCACAAACTTAACATTGTATAAAAATTAAAAAAACTTTTAACAATATCAACAGTTCTATGTAAATAGTAACTATCTATGGATATTCAATATAACAAACATTCTTATTTATCATACACAGCAAAAAAGATTTTTCAAAGAAGCCGTGAAAAATGAGACAGATTAGATTTCCGAAACGTCGACGAAATATTTAATGTCAAGTTTTTATACTTATTTGTGTTATTTGCTAAAAGAAGCAACCTCTAACTGATCCTTTGACGTAAAAGTCATAGGCGTAGAGGCTATTTCCCAGTAACATACTGGTTAATTGTGATATTTTGTAAATTCCCCGATCACCAGTTAAAAAGAAAAAATACATGTGGCAGGAAGTCTCAAATAGTCCCAAACAAACTTCAAAGACGTTTTAGTTCGCTTCCTAATTGATGACTGGTCGAATGATCATATGGGTCCTTACATACATCAAAAAGTACTCTACATAAATTTGGATAACTATTATAAACACGAAGTAATTGATAATCATATAATGAAAATTGAAGATCGACAATTATCATGCCCAGCACAGGAGGAAACGGATTCCAAGATAATTTATCATATATGCAAGATGGATTTCGATACTCACGTAACCATTCCATGTTCAGATACTTCTGGGCAACATGCATCAAATAGAAAAAAAAATTGCTGTGCATGTTGGTGTTGGAAATTCGCAGACATGTAACTCAGCATTTTTCAGAAAAGGGAAAAAACTCCCTTTCGATATATTAAAACGGAATGAAAAACTGATCGATATGTTTAAAAAAATAAGTGTAATATCTGCAACACATGAACTATCGTTATTTCCGATTATTGAGGAATTCGTTTGTCGGTTGTATGGATTCCCGAAGATAAATACAGTTAATGAAGCACATGCAAAAACCTTTTTACAAAATTTGTAAAATTATAAATAGCGAGGAAGTGTTCAAATTGCCTAAAAGAAACATTGATGGCTCAGCATTACCACCTTGCAAGACAGAATTACAGAAACATTGCCTTAGAACGTATTATATTACTAATCTGTGGGCCAATGCACATCGTACAGTTCTAACGGACCTTGATCCATTAAATTACAGCTGGGAAGATATTAATAATAAATATTCTTTCAAGTGGTTCACTGGCGAACAGTTGTCGGTATTACTTGAAGATATAACAGTTGGATCAGAAGAAGATTCCTCTGACGGTACTTATATAATATTATTCAATTTAATGAAATTCAATTCATGTCATTTTTACTAAGCTATTATCTTACTTTTTCAGAAGAGCAAGAAGAACAAGTAGAGATCAATTCGAGCGATGATGAAAGTTATGTTAACAAAAGTGACAATGAAAGCGACGAATAAGTATTCTGTCAAGAGTCAAATATTCAATAAAATTACATTTTTTGTACTAAATAACAATCAACATATTTTTTCAATTTTATTTTGCTCAAAAAATCTACAATTTTTTATTTTTCAAAAATTAAATTTTGCAAAACATGCTTCTGCATACTATAAACAAAAACAACAATCCGTTAGTTTTTTTGAGGGGGAAAAGTCTTGAGCGGAGCCGTGAAATTGTCGGAAATGCACGGCTCTCTAGCTACCTGAATAAAGGTTAAACACCTCAGCTGAAAGATAATCCCCCGACACCACCAGCTGAAGTTCGTTTTCATTAAATACACTTACAATACTATCATTAAAATCGATTTCAAGTTTGGTACTGAAGAACTTTTTACTATGAATTTTACATGTTCATACGCGCAGCTGAAGTATTTTCCACCGGCATTTTTTCGGCTGAAGGTAATTTTTCATCATTTATTGTTACAAATAAACTATACGAAAAATTTCAGCTTTGGCACTATTAATTATTTTTTTACATTTTTCAACGCGGGGATGGCTCTATTACTCTCACCTCCACCAGAAGAATGGCAGCTGAAGGTCGTTTTATTTATGTATCGTACAGGACCTTACATATGGGTGAAAATCAGCCTTGGTACTATTGGTCACTAAAAAGTGTTGTGGGTTCTCAGACTATCATTGATACTCTTCGCAAGTACAAAACGAAGAGTGTGTTGCATTTGATCGGTGCATTTCTAAAACCAGTAATATCACTTGTAAAAAAAAATATATCACTGTGTTGGTGATCGAATTCTGAACAACTGTCAAAATGTCCGCCTGCCTGTCTGTCCGTCCGTCACGTTTCTTGTACGATAACTTATAAACGAAAAATCTGATTTTTTTGAAATTTAGACAGTACGTTAGTATTAGCTAGAGGAAGAATCTTATTGTTTTTGAACAAAATCCATCGATATTATTATTAATTATTTAAATTTTTAAAATATCTATTCTTTTATGTTTTGTAATTAAACAAAAAATGTCTAAAACTAATATTATTTACAAGAAAACTGCGACGAGTATCCTATAGAATATTCAACAATTATATAAAAAGTGCAGTATATCGACGAAGAGTATAATGGTTAGCTTGGTATTTCCTAACATCTCATTTGACGTATGATTTGTGGGGCACATACATCGCAAGCTGTCACAATTTTTAGTTGACAAATAGAGGTTTAGAGATGATGTCAGGGTTGAATTAGAAATTCTAATATTTTTTGTATATTATGTTGTCTGATACATGTTTATAAAAATCAGATCAATATCAAGAACGGGAGGAAATCCACAATTATAACACAATACAAAAAATAAAATATTGTAATTTACTACAATAGTCAAATTAAGCAATTGTGGTTTAAATTATTGTGGCCCAATTTTTTTTAAGGAAGTCGCTGTTTCACCGAAACATCAGGAAATACGTTCGCAAAAAATGGGCGATTTTTGACCCCCTTCCTCCCTCTGTAACACTTTGATGGGATCCCTCCTAACACGGAAGTTCGTTTGCAAACGTTCTACGAACAATTGTGGTTTAAATTATTTCCACCCCCTGTAACACTTTGTAACATTTATGAGATGCCTCCTAACACGAAAGTTCGTTTGAAAATTCTCTATGAACTTAAATTTTTGTTGAGAACGTTCATTTTTCGTGAACCATCTCCCCTCCCCCCCCCTCCCATCATTCACTTTGTGACATTTTCAGCGACCTCCCACCCTAAAAGCGAACATATTTGTTGAATAACCACAAAGAAGAAATATAAACCAGCAATTTTTATTAAAATCTTTTTGTTTTAAATTCACTGTTTTGAATATTTAATCCAGTATCTGCTTCTCCGAAAATACCTGACTATTCACCTACAACGCACCTTTGCCATAATTTCGAATATTTTCTAATAACCTGCACCTTCGCCATAACTTCGAATATCGTCTAATGAAAGTCGGTTAACAAAGTACTTCTTTCCAAGTTTTGTTCACCTTATACTTACTACGTTACAAAAGTAGATGTTAAGTTAATTGAGCAAGTCAAAGGTACAAAATTTCTAGGAATACGCATTGATTATGGGCTAAATTGGAACGAACATGTAACTTTATTATCAAGAAAGCTGCCATCGATCTGTTTTGTGTCGCATAGGTTAAAAAACATTTCCAATATGTCAACTGTAATGTCTTACTATCATGCAACTTTGTGTCTAGAGCTAAGTATGGCATGATGTTCTGGGGGGCATTTCATATTTTGAAAGAATCTTTAAAATTCATTAAAGAGCTGTTAGAAATATGATGGAAGTCACAAGAAATACGTCTTGTCGAAATTTATTTAAAGAATTAAAAGTTTAGCCCTTAGCTTGCATCTACATACTAGAAATATTATGCTATGTTAAATCTAACCAATATTCCTTTGAAACTAATGATTTTTGTCATAATTACAATACCAGAAATGATATTAGGTATCCCACTACATTACCTAACAAAATATGAGGAGTGCCCCAGACGTATGGCAATAAAATTATTTAATCGCCTCCCAGATGAACTTTGCGTTGTTAGTTTTAAGTTGTTTAAAAAGTTAGTTAGTCAATTTCCTTTACAGAAGTGTTATTATAGTAACTTGAGTTTTTAAAAGACCAACTTTTTAAAGAGATTTTATCAATATGCGTTTTAGTAGGTTAGATTTTGTTTTTTAACTGTTTTTGTGGTGAGCTAGTTTCTCGCAAAACTTTTCTTAGAGAAGTCCCATGTCACTTTTTTGTGGTCATTTGTTATGGACAATAAAGATTATTGTTATTATTATTACTAGAAATAGCTTGATGAAAAAATATGGGACCACTGCCGGGTCACTAATAAATTTCCTAGAAATCGCTTGTCATTCCAAAGAAATCGCAGAATATAGTAAAAAGAAAAAATAGAGAGGCAAATTGAGAACCTTCCCCTTAAATTTTTTTGGAGTAGGTTAAAAAATGCAACAGTTGCTGCTTTCTGCTAAATGAGTTTCTTCTTGAATAGAACGTTATCGACACCAGAAGTTGTGAGACATGTTTTCTTGTGTAAAATTGTTCATCGTGTTTCCACATTATGATGATTAGTATAAAGCTTATAACATTTATCTCAAGAAGCCAAAGTGATGTTATGTGAAAGCCCGGTTTTGTCGTTAAATTTTGCTGATTACCTGTATGGCCCTAATTTAACTAGTGTATACAGAAATAAAATACAAAAAATTCAAAATTCGTACCTCAGGTTAATTTATGGTATACGCAGGCGTGAGAAAATTCGTACAAGTTAAGGTGGTCATTCCCTAGAAAGAGACATCCGATGGGGAAATATTTATTATTTTTGGCCATAACTTTTGTTTCTTAGTACATATTTTTTTTAAAACTATAAGAGTACCTAAGTAGAACCATAACAAGACTATTACTATGAATTTTCATTCAATAATTTCAGTGGTTTAGAAATAGCTAGATTTAAATTTAAAAATTATGTTAATCTTTCTATTTCGTAGTTTTAAATCTAGCTATTTGCAAACCACTGGAATTATTGAGTGATAATTCATAATAGTAGTCTTGTTATGGTTCTACTTAGGTACTCTTATAGTTTTTTTAAATATACGTACTAAGAAAAAAAAGTTATGGGCAAAAATAATAAATATTTCCCTATGCAATGTCTCTTTCTAGGGAATGGCCACCTTAAAAGACACGGGTTGTTTGAACATGGAGAATCACAGACTACTTCATTCAACATGTTTATATCATAAAATTTAAAAAAGAAATCTCCTGAATACTTATATAATAAAATAAAATTTCATACCGATGTACACAACGTTAATTTAGGGTTCAACGTCCTTTTATGTTGGCGTCGCCAGTACCAAGGTCATCTTTGAGATGCTGGCTGCTGAGACATGCAGATTTTGGGCAACTCAGCTGGGCGACTAGAGAGGAAATAACCCTGTGAACGGATTCATTCATTGCCTAACATCGATACGTGTCGCATAGTTTAATTTAACTTGACGTTATAAGTAGCTTATTTTAATACATATAAATATTCTTGAGTTTAGTTTATTTTTCTTAGGGGTAGTTTACCCCTCTCCCTATATTTCAGAAGCGGGAAGTAACCTAGTGCCCAAACCAGTGATTTTTAAAGTTAATTATTTGAACTGAGTACCAGTACAGTGTCGCACTCTAGAAAAATTACCAGGGTGATCTACGGTACAGTGAAACGATATTATGGAACCATCTGATGACACATCCACGATCTGAGTTTCGAAACTCCCCCGATAATGCCCAAATTGTGGAAAGCATGGCTTAAGAGTTACATCTGTAACTTCGTGCCATATAGCCTTTTTGGATAAAATGTTCTATGTCACATGTTGTGAAAATGCGTTGAACATCGAAACTCATCACGGACATGTAAAACATTCCAAACCAAATTATACTGAGCAAAATGTCGCCGTGTGCCGTACATGGTAACGCACCGAAAACTTGATGGTGTTCGATGCCAATAAGAAACATAGAAACTGTCGATGTTCATTTTCTTTGTAAAATGTCGAATCACGTGCAAAACACTGAAATGTGTCGGTACTGTGACGAAAGACATTCGATGCAAAGTTGTAGTTGTCGAATCAGGGTGCAAAACACTGCGATTTGTCGGCGCTCCTGACGAAAGACAACTGTTGTCGAATCAGAATACAAAACACGGTGATTTGTCGGTATTCTGACGAAAGACAACGTTGTTACCGAATCAGGGTACAAAAACACTGTGATGTGTCGGTACCTCTGACGAAAGGTAACTGTTACCGAATCAGGGTACAAAACACGATGATTTGTCGGTACTCCTGACGAAAGGTAACTAGTTGTCGAATCAGGGTGCAAAACACTGCGATTTGTCGGCACTCCTGACGAAAGACAACTGTTGTCGAATCAGAATACAAAACACAGTGATTTGTCGGTATTCTGACGAAAGACAACGTTGTTACCGAATCAGGGTACAAAAACACTGTGATGTGTCGGTACCTCTGACGAAAGGTAACTGTTACCGAATCAGGGTACAAAACACGATGATTTGTCGGTACTCCTGACGAAAGGTAACTAGTTGTCGAATCAGGGTGCAAAACACTGCGATTTGTCGGCACTCCTGACGAAAGACAACTGTTGTCGAATCAGAATACAAAACACAGTGATTTGTCGGTATTCTGACGAAAGACAACGTTGTTACCGAATCAGGGTACAAAAACACTGTGATGTGTCGGTACCTCTGACGAAAGGTAACTGTTACCGAATCAGGGTACAAAACACGATGATTTGTCGGTACTCCTGACGAAAGGTAACTAGTTGTCGAATCAGGGTGCAAAACACTGCGATTTGTCGGCACTCCTGACGAAAGACAACTGTTGTCGAATCAGAATACAAAACACGGTGATTTGTCGGTATTCTGACGGAAGACAACGTTGTTACCGAATAAGGTAACTAGTTGTCGAATCAGAGTACAAAACACTGTGATGTGTCGGTACTTCTGACGGACAACGCTATTGTCAAATCAGGGCGCAGAACATAGCAACGTGTCGGCGCTCCTGACGAAAGACAATGAACTGCTGTAGACATTTGTTTCTCTGTGTAATCTATTTTGTGTTGTTCACAGGGTGACAATAATCACAGGATTGAGGACAATCCCACAGGATTGAGGACAATCCTGAAGACCAGGATGGCCGAACTGTTGGCGTCGCCAGTACCAAGGTCATCTTTGAGATGCTGGCTGCTGAGACATGCAGATTTTGGGCAACTCAGCTGGGCGACGAGAGAGGAAATAACCCTGTGAACGGATTCATTCATTGCCTAACATCGATACGTGTCGCATAGTTTAATTTAACTTGACGTTATAAGTAGCTTATTTTAATACATATAAATATTCTTGAGTTTAGTTTATTTTTCTTAGGGGTAGTTTACCCCTCTCCCTATATTTAACCCCACCTGTCCATCGAACAGAGCAATTTAAACGTTCTTTTAGGTATCAAATTTGCAAAGTATATAACTATCTACCCGAAAAAGCAGCACCGTGTATATGTGTATTAATGACCGAGAAAAAAAATGCTTTGGAAAAATTTTACGCAAAAAATTCACAAACCTCAACTTCACACGGCTTTAACTTTTGTTAGTACCAGAGAAAAAACGAAATTCTAGTGCTTTTATGATTCTTCAATATGACATAATTTGTGTTAGCATATTTTGAGATCTGCGAGCTCGACTAAATTGCTTATCTCTCGGAAAAGTTGTTATAATTAATACCGAATATTATAATTTGATGCAAAACAGTAGATTCAGGCCCGGATTGGGAGATTTTTTCGGCCCTGGCTTTGAGCAGAATCCGGCCTTCACGCATCTTAGTTTTATGGTCATACTTACATTAAGTAAAATATGCTTATATATTTATCAATAAAATGTTTTTTTGTACGAAATATTTTATTAAACTAAAAGAATTAACAGTTTTTTCAAAAACTCGCTCCTAGTGGCGAAGTCATTTATAATATCCTCCGTTTCTTTATTTACAATAAGATCCTTTTCTACATCAAAAATAAGGTATCTAAGTGCCCTTGTGTTGACAACCTCTAAGCCTATTTTGAACAAATTTTAACTTCGAGAAAATTATTTCACAAGAGACTTGAGTGCACGACAGTTAAAACATATTTATAAGGAAAATGTAAATTAATATACTGTATGCAATTTAAATTGAGCATGTTTGGCAGTTAGTCAACGTGAGATCTTCGGAGTCTGCTTCCTTCGATGTCGATTTACTATCTTTACTCACCAAGATCGTTTTTATCTCGCTCCATTTGCTTGCAGCATCTTTCAGCTCTTTTTGAATAACTGCCGAGGTCACACTCACAATACTATCACAGTGATTTGTTATTTGATCCGCAATGTTTTGAAATGAATCATCTGATAAACTATTCATTTTTCCAAAATACGAGGGATCTAACCAAGTAAGATCCGAAACTAATTTCTTATATTCTGTGAATCTATTATCTATCTAAACTTTGCTGCGCGCTCGCAAAATCAACATTATCTCGGCTTCCTGTGGACGTACAGAAAGTCCCAATCAATTTGGGGTAGCTCAACGAGACAGAACAACAGTTTTGCAAAAAAACATCCAGTCCATAAACTGAACCTCCATTAATTTTTCTTTCTTCTGGACGTGTCTTTGCTCAATTATTGTTATTTGCATTACTATTGCTGATGTCATTATTGATGTTGCTGTTGTCCAAGAGTACAATTCTTTAGAAAAAAAATAAGCCCAACCATGTTACGCTACAACATCCCTAAGCTGTAGATTTTAATTAGAAAAGTGCCTTTTTAATAAACATATGCTTTTTTGCAAAAACTGTATAAGTACACCCTTCAAAAAACAAAAAAAAAAAACAGCACATTCTTCTACACAGCAAAATCTATAATAAATAATCTATTAAAGTTTGTTTCGTCTAGGTTCATTATTTTTAAAGTTAAAAATTGATTAAAAAAACAGCGTTTTTTAGCAGTAATTTGCATTTTGATACAAAACTAATTAACCGACTTTTACGCAGTTGGGCTCATTTCGTAGATATTTTTAATAGCTAGAAGTTTTTCTATGGATGTATTTTTGTAAATCCTAAAGATAGATTTATAAAAGCCAAAAACTAGTAACTTTACTTGCTAATTAAACATAGACGCACTAATTTGCAGCTGTTGAATTTTAGGTAGGTACCTACGTTAGTTAATAGTGAGAGATACATATTTTCACTGAAAAATCCCGGTTGGCATTTTTATTTGAAACAGACCTTTTCTGACTCTTGCCTAGGCTAGCATATCATATGCGAAATGCGTATTACTATTATATACTTGCGTTATAGGTTCGTGAAATCGTCGTAGACACTTTCAAACACATTAACCGATAAATTCACCTACACCTAGTTAAAACAATATCGCTTGCTACTGGCCAGCAGACCATATATTAAAATACAATAGCCCTTTGTTGGGAAATAAAAATAAATCACAAAATAATGTAAATAGTAAAAATGCCAAATAGGCAATATTTTTCGTTTTCATTTTTGAAAGTATTTAATTTTCTTTTAGAAAACCGGCCCACTGGGCGGGCGCCGACGGCGGCCCAGTGGGCTTTGCCCACTAGCTCACCGGCCCTATCCGGGCCTTCTACTAATTTTGAGGTGCTGACTGTGAATCGGTCATCCGAATTGGCTAAAACATCGGGAAGACAGTAAAAAGCAACTCTTATTTGGGGGGTGACATTGAAATTGATATTAGAACTTGCAACAAAAATTTATTCTGTAGTGCAGGAAATTCTTTCAAAATACTAAGTTTTAGGTAAGTAGAAAAAGAAGCAAAAATTCTAAATTCGCCCCTCTCCCCCGCATTTCCCTCACTATTCACCACCCATGAGAACGGTGCAAGTTAAAATATCTAATATACGGTTATTTATTTATTAAAAAAATCGGTAAAGGTATTTAAACAGAACTTTCCTCGTTATTTGTGCATGGCGGCCACTAAAAAATTATTAAATATGAAATGACATTGAGAGTAATAATGGAAATATAGTTATTGTAATTATTACAAAGAAATCCTGATAACTTTTGGTCAAAAAAATAGTGCTCATCCAACAGCTAAAGTTCAATACTGGGGTTTCAGGATTTCTTTGTAATTATTACAAAGAAATCCTGATAACTTTTGGTCAAAAAAATAGTGCTCATCCAACAGCTAAAGTTCAATACTAAATAACAGGTCTACCGTGAATTATTAATAATAATAATAATAATAATAATAATAATTTATTAATTCGTTTGCCATTTAAACAATGGATAGAACAAGTCATAAAACCTTAGTTAATTAATGTAAAATAATTACACAAAGTTAATAAAAACACTGTCAATTACTTTCTTCAAAACAAGAGACATATATAAAACGTAATATAAATATGTGATAATATATAATCATATACTTGACACTTAACATAGTCAATAAATTAAATTTATAAATAGGTATCGTTATGACATTAATGAATCGCACAAATATTCGCCCACACTATAGTAGCACTTTTTAAGCAACATTTTTTTCACACTGGTTTTAAATGTTTGTATTGTTTTTTTCTCCCGAATTGATTGAGGAAGCTTGTTGTATAATTTGGGACCGATGTAATTGGGTGACTTTTCAAATAAAGTTGTTTTGTGCTGGGGGAGCTTTATTAAAGAGCCACTACGAGTGGGGTATTTGTGGAAGTCATTATTTTTCACAAAATTCTCATGGTTTTGTTTCACATATGTTAGTGATTTTAAAATAAAAATACAGGGCACAGTTAAAATTGAATATTTTATAAAATAAGGCTTACATGAGTCTTGAAATTTTAGATTAAATATCAATCTAATGATTCTCTTTTGACTGACAAATATTCGGTGTGCGTTAGCGGAGTAGCCCCACAGTTGAATATTATAACTAATGTGACTGTATCCTAAAGCATAGTAGATATTGATGAGGAATTTCATTTCAAAACATCTTTTCAAATTGAGAAGGGCGAAATAACAGCTGTTTAATTTTTTAGATAAATTATTAATGTGTTCTGACCAGCTTAATTGTTCATCAAGGTAAATCCCTAAGTTCTTTAACGTTTTGGAAAATATGACTGGTATACCGTCCATTGTTAAATTTATATCTGATATAGGTTGCTTTTTGTTGAAAAAATTGATACATACTGTTTTCTCAGTATTTAGAATAAGACGATTTTTTGTTGCCCATTGATTAAATTCCTTGAGTATAGTTTTCAGTTGAATTTTGATAATATCTGGATCTAAGGAAGACACAATTAAGCTGGTATCATCAGCATACATTATAATTTTACAATATTGTGGCATGTGATTCGGTAGATCATTTGCAAACAAAAGGAAGAGCAAAGGTCCAAGAACGGATCCTTGGACGACTCCTAAGTCTATGTTATAATTTTCCGACCTAGTTCTGTTCAGTTGCACAATAATTTTACGGTTGGATAAAAAGGACATTAGTAAATTAGATAAGTTTGCCCTTATGCCTAGATTATTTAGTTTGTGTATCAATATATCCGTTTCTATCGAGTCAAAAGCTACACTAAAATCAAAATAAATGCCAGCCACAATTTTACCCCGGTCTAATTCTGAATATATATAACTTAAACCGTCAATACATGCGGACTCGGTGGATCTTTTAGGGAGAAATCCATGCTGTGCTCCGGTAATTATTTTGAACCTAGTTAAAAACTTGAGGATTCGATTATACAATATCTTTTCTAGGATTTTAGATATAACACTCAGCATAGAGATCGGCCGATAGTTCGTAATGTCATTTTTATCTCCTCGTTTGTAAATGGGGGCAATGATAGCTATCTTGAGTGCAGATGGGTACTCACCGCAGGCTAAACACAAATTGAAAAGATACACTAACGGAATTATTAGCACTTCACCTACACTCTTTATCACTTTACTGGATATCTCTTGGGATCACCACCCTGTATATTTTCCAATAAAAGTATAATAGCATATGTCAAATATTATTGCCATTAGACACATTTTCAGTTCCACTTTCACGCAGTGAAGTGGAAGTATAGTAGTGTTTAAAAATGTCATTTTTTTTTTGAAATTTTTCAAAACTGTTGGTTAAAAATGTTCAGTCTTTTTTCTTCTGCAATAGGTTTAGAATGTCATGAAACACGGAAATTTTAAATTTGGGCAAAGAAAAATAATTCTCCATCTGTTTTAGTGGTAAAAAATTTTTAAAAAATGTGTGAAATTAATTTTCAAATTTTTTTTCTGAAATATGTTTAGAATGCCATGAACCGTGAAAATTTTAAATTTCAGCAAAAACAATTTTTTCTGTCTATTCTAATGGTATTTTTTTTCCAAAATGGTAAAAAATGATGCAATTTTTTTTCCGAAATAGGTTTGGAATGTCATGAAACTTGGAAATTTTAAATTTAAACAAAAAAAAATTTTTCAACCATTCTATAGTAAGTAGTGATATAGATTTTATCAATTTTTTTTAAGTTTGTTTGAGTAGGTTTAGAATGCCATGGAAACGTTGAAATTTTAAATTTGAACAAAGAAAAAAAACAATTTTTTTGAAATTTTTCCAAAATGTTGGTTAAAAAATTTTCAAAATTTTTTCTTCTGAAATCGGTTTAGAATGTCATGAAACGTGTATATTTGAAATTTGAGCAAAAAAATTTTTCCATCTATTCTAGTGGTAATTTTTTTTCCAAAATGGTAAAAAAATATTACAATTTTTTTTCTTCCGAAATAGTTTTGGAATGTCATGAAGTGTGGAAATCATAAATTTGAGCAAAAAAATATTTTCTTCTATTCTATAGTAAGTACTTAGTGAAGAATGCATAATTTTTTTCAAGAAAATTTTTCGGAAAAATTTCTAAATTTGTTTTATACGTTTAGAATGCCATGGAAACGTGGAAATTTTAAATTTGAACGAAAAAAAATTCCACCTATTTTAGTGGTAAAAATTTTTTCAAAAATGTTTGAAAAAAATTTTCAAATTTTGTTTTTTTCTGAAATAGGTTTAGCGCGTCATGAAACGTGGAAATTTTAAATTTGAGCAAAAAAAAATTTGTTTCACTATTTATTCCGTTTAGACGGTCCACCCTGTATATTTTTCAGTGAAAATTCTACCAGTTCTTCGCTGACAGTAGAGTTAACTACCTACCAAATTTGACTGCTCTCCGTCAATTAGTTTTTTAGTAAATGCACCAACAGACAGACAGACAGACAGACTGACGGAATTGAAAAATCTATATTTTCGGAATCTACGTGTTCTGAAACGTCAGAATCCGAAAAAATCTCGAAGGGTGATTTTTTCTCGAATACAATACTTCCCTTCGGTATGCGAGGGAAGTAAAAAAAAAATAGAACTCGTTAAATGGCTATTATCAGGTTATAATGTGATTACTTCTGAATACTCTTACACCCATCCCCACCAATTAAGGTGGTGGATTTTATCTTTTTAGAGTTTTTATTGGTTTTAATTGCAAAGGAAATCCCTAATCACCCAACCTCTTCTAGTTCTAATTCTAGTGGCAAGTTCTGCCAATTCCAATGCTATCCCCAAATAAGGGTTGTTTTTAATGTGGTCCCCGAATTCTTCGCCAAAACGGGTGAATGATTCGTTGTCAGAACACCAACATTAGTATAAAAAGATGGCTTCCACACTTTACCATGGATGGGCCGAAAAGCCCTTTTTTAACATTGTTCTTTGAAGGACTAGACAGCCATGAACTTCCTACTACAATCTTTGTTTATTTTGCACATTTTTATCAAGTTAATCAATGTCAAACTAGATGTCGGCATGTAGAGATCCGTTTCTTGTTGCATTACATTCGAAACACGTATTTTTCCACATTAAAATTCGTTATGTTTTTATAAGTAATTGTTTAAATTTGTATTGTTTGTGTCATCACCTTGACTGTAAACCAGTCTATACCATGTGATTTAGCAGCGACTGTTATCGCTAGGGCTGCAACAATGATAAAAAATGGTCGATCTTAAAGTGTCGCCGATATGTTTGGTAAATCAAAATCGACGATCCATCGTAAAGTTGCACCTTGGAGGCAAACTGGAGAGTATTTAATAAGACGTCAAGGTAGAAAATGCTTAACCATGGCTGCAGATGATCGATTTATAAGGTTGCAAACATGCAAACACTCCGAAATGGGCATTGAGCGGCAGTTTAAGCAAGAAACGAATTGGAAGAAGTTCGTGGAACCAGAATGAGGGAACAGTTAGAAGAAGACTCAGACAAGTTGGTTTGAAGGTGTATGGTCAAAAAGGCCCGAAAACTCAAGACACGTCATCGAGTAGCGTGACTAAGCTTCTGCTCGAGAACATCAAAATTGGAATGATGATCAATGGGGTCGAGTCATACTGATGGATGGCAGCTGTTTCTGTGTAAATTCTATTGATGGTGGGGAAAGGGTGTATAGACGTCGAGGAGAACTAAAAAAAAAATCCAATTTTACTCCTACCTCTTTTGGTGGAGGCTCAATTATCATGGAGTGGAGTGGTACATGTCTAGGTGCACGCACAAACTTGATGGTGATTGATGCAAATAAGTACATAAGGGATTTTTTGAGCTATCGTCGTTTAGGCAACCTCGGCTCCTCGAGAGGCTACCACCCATGTGGGATTATATTGTACACGTCTGTTTTCTATTATAGAATTTAAGATGGGGGATTTATACGAACATCACCTGTTGTGTTGTACACTGTTCACAATAAATATTTTACTATTCTATTCTGTTCTCTTTAAATAAGTTCGTAATCTAGATAATGGAGAATAATACATTGATATAAACTTCAATGGGTGACAAATCTGAAAAACTTCCAATTCCAAGATAATAATGAAATTTTTTTCTCATTTGAGTCTTTCATTCTCAGTCTTCACCATTAACCGGAGAGCGGACGTTATAGAAAGGTTGATAGTTCAGGGGTAACCAGATGACAATAGGTGAAGAAGACGGCCTTCAAAACGTTGAACTGATGTTGCTAAAGAGCTGATGGAAAAGAGCTTTAATGAGGACGTGCGCCTAACAGGCATGAGGCTGCTGGTCGTGTTATATAGCAATAGGAGGTCAACCAGAAATGATGTGATTCACAAAATAGCTATCGAGACGCTATGAATAAGATATGCTGCATTTTTCATGGCACAGTGAACTGTAAATAAATAGTAATCACTATTATCGTAGAATTTAAGGGATAGCGTGATATTATTGTATGATGATTTAATGACAAAAATAATTATTTTTATATTACAGTAATTATTTGCTTTATTGGGTAAATCTAAACAGGTAGCAACAAATAAAACATGAACCAAGCCACCAAAGTATTGATTTAAACACTTGTCAGTCAACGTACGCGATTAACACGAAAGTAAATAGCATTATGTATTCAAAAGAAAGTAAGCAGTAAATATTTAATAATTACGGTGCCTGGGGATTAAATGGAGATTCTGCTTTTGTGAGAAATTTAGAAGAAAATATCGTATTGTATAAGTAATATCCTAATCATTATTAAAGAATGTTTAATTTTATTTTTATTACCAGATGAGATTTTTCAGTCGTGCATATATAATAAATTCCTTTCGACTGCTTTCGCAATGGAAGATTTGCAACTAACAGATACACGGACACTGAAATCATTTATTTTTCTAACAATAATTATGGGGATAGATCAAGTAAAATTAGATTTGCACTGTCTGCAGATAGAAAATCGATTGACGCCTACGCAAACTGGGTTAGGAGACTAAATACATAAACCATAGTTTTATGAAAAATAAGCCTGTTGGAAATGTGCCTATTAATTGTCGTTGTGTGACTGAAACTGAAATTTCACCGGTGTGTACCAAAAAAATTCAATCGTAGCTTTTATGGCATCCATGCAAGGTTATAGCAGGCGCTAATAATGTCATATCGAGCAATACGTAGCGACGATCCTACTTGAATAATGCGAATATACTTTTGGCGGCCAACTCAAAAATCTAGACGGACATATTTTCCTATTTTTTAACATTGGAAATGTTAATGTTCGCGTATAGCGTATAGGACAAAAGTTACGAGTTTTTTCCAACGCCGTCGACATGAAAGTATCAAGGTTAGACGATGTAATACTGAGCGAAACCCTATTACTATGTGGGAAGCGAATGCGGTGTAGTCGGTCAGCGCCGATCGATATTGTACCGCCTGTTCAATAAAAGGTGGTAGAAAGGGAGCAAATCTTGTAGCATCGAGCCGGGACGCATTAGTGCTGCTGCGGCGGACGAATAAAGAAGTGTGGTATCTTTTGTCTCACTTTTTATTCCTTGCCCTAGTGTTCATCATCAGCCGTACGTTTGGCACATAGGTAATGTTCTCGCTTACGGTGCGAAAGGTCCCCTAGATTTGTTACTTGTAGTCTAAAATTTATTTCGAAGCAGTTTTTCGCCTTTTTTTTTAACCACGTTAACGACTCTTTGTATCCATTATTTCTTGCAATCTGTTTAATTATATTTAATTCAATATTAAAATTATTTTCGTCTAAAGGACAGTTCATAAGTCTATGTATTAGTTTATGAACGGGTGAAAGTTTAATACACCAAGATTTTTGAGTGTTTGTGGTAGTGAGTTTGCGATATATGTTAAATTTTAAATGATTACTACATTTTTTAATATTAATATGTAAAAAGTTTAATTGACTATTACGATTCAGTTCACAATGGAAAGTGGGGAAGATTAGGTGAATTTTTATTTTATAATTTTTAGTTCTTACTTTTTATTTTGAATGCGGTTCATTTTTTTACAAATTTTGTTCTAGCTGCGACCGGGCATCAGCTGGTGGTTAAACTATTAAAATAAGTAAATATATTCGTATAAGACACAAAATATAGCTGTAGATACAAAAGTTTCTACCCATATATGTGACCTGAAACCCGATTTGTTGTTATTTTATCTGTTATTTGGAGAAGAATGATACCCTGAGGGTGCCAGTTCTCCCAAATCTGCTGCATAAATCGAATCAAATATTTTTAGCGTCTAATGCCGGTATTAGACTGTGAAAGATAGTTGACAAAGATCTTTTAAAAAATATATTTGATAAAACATGATAGTGTAATAGATCATATTTTATAAATATTTTCTTTGTAAATGATCTTTTATAAATAGTAATTGTAAGTAGCCACAGGCTGCGAGTATATCATCGAATTATATACAAAGACATTGTCTCACTCTGTTTTTTCGATTTCAAGTTATACGATAATAAACAGATAAAGAAAGAAGCCTTTTTGAGAGCATTGAGTTGTGGCTGACATGAAGTAGCACTCTCGTGTAAATTCTTAGCAAATTTTTATAAAATTATTTCTATATAAACGTATTTCAGTGAGTACAGTTGGTAGGTGTAACAATAAAAGTAAAAAAGTGATTATAGTTGCAAATTAATGCTCATCTGGATTATTACGAAGCAGTCAATTCTCTGTGGCTATACATACCTTCCCCAAAATCCCCCATGCTTTAACACAAACGACAGCCGTCAGACAAGTCACTTAATTTGATTATTAAACACGCAACATGGAGATTTAAAACAAAGCAATATTCGATCCGTTTCGCGAAAGTTTGAATGTTGTTGGATGGCCGTTTCAGCGACCTAACACTGACAAACTGACTGCCTTTCTTATCAATGTTGACATTTTTTCAACACATGTTTGATCAATATTAACCCCATTGCATGCCTTACTTAGGACCAACTTATTTGTCCCGAATGTGATAGAAATTGTCACGAACGTTAAATATGTTTAATGCTTTGAACCTGAAATTTCCATGCTTCATATTCTTAGTTGGGTTGCGCTGGACAGAAGAGAGCTTTATATTTGTTCTAGATCACCCGATTAACTTGAATCTTTCAGAAAAATAAGTAATTTTATTGCAATGCAAGGAAAAAAGCACAAGTCAAATACATCAATTCTTATGATGGATTTTATAGGTTGTCAACAAAAAATAATAATACATTGGGTTGATTCTACGGTTGGTTCCTTGTGAAACATTCTTCAATAATTTAAACATACAGGAAAAATTATGCTTTTTAATGTTTCAAAAAGTTTTATTAAAACTCTACACGTGTTTCGGCTTATTAGGCCTTTATCAAGAGTACAAGATAATACTAAATTTAAAATGTGTTCCTTACTTATTTATACCTAATGGAAGGTATAAATTATTCAAAGCTTTTAATCTATTTATTACATGCAACTAGTTATATGATTCCTGTCCTATGTAAATATACTACAAATAAGTTCTTAATGTTAAATTATTTTTTCTAGAATATCATGACCCATAAATAATGTTTGATCATTAGTTACATTTTTATACTTTTTGACAGCTTTCATGATCTCAAATTGTTCTAGTAAATCTAACTTCTTTCCTTTATTTTCTGTATGGAGTAATTCGACTTCATTAAAATTAACAAAATGATTATTTTCTATGCAGTGTGTTGACATGCCGGTGCTATGTATACCATTCGTTATTGATTTTTTGTGTTCAGCGAGACGATTTTTTAATTTACGACCAGTTTGACCGATATATATAGCATCGCAGTCATTACATTTTAATTGATATACACCTGTTTTTTCTAATAAATCTCTTTTGTCTTTATTATTAACTAACATTTTCCCTAGATTATTTTTATTAACAGAAATAGTTTTACATCCTAGTTTTTTCAGTTTATGACTAATTTTATCACTAATCTTAGGCCTATAATTAATACATTTATATATGTCAGTTCTTTGTGGAGTATCAGCATAAAATTCTTTAAGTAACTTTTTCTTTTGTTTATGTTTTATTAATTTATCTATGAGGTTTTCACTATAACCGTTGTTTCTAGCTATTTCTTTAATGGTGTTCACTTCTTTTATAAAATTATTCTTATTTAAAGGGAAGGTTAGCAGACGGTGGATAAATGAATGGAAAGATGCCATTTTTATTTGTGATGATTGCTTAGAGTTCTTGTGAATGACTGTGTCTGTGCAAGTTGGTTTACGGTAAATGTCAAACTCTAAGCTGTTGTTTCTATTTTTTAAGTTAACATCCAAGAAGTTTAAACCTTCCTCGTTTTCTATTTCAAGAGTGAATTGAATTTTATCGTGAAATGAATTCAGAAGATTTAAGAATTTATTAAGTTGTCTTTCTGTACCTTGCCAAATACAAAACACGTCATCCACATATCTAGTCCAGAACAATACATTATTTATTAGGTTATTTTCGCAGTTAAACAACTTATTTTCAAAGTCTGACATAAATATTTCAGCTAATAACGGTGATATGGGGGAACCCATAGGTAATCCATCTGTTAATTTATAAATTTCATTATTAAATTGAAAGTAATTTTGACTCGTACAGGTTTTTATTATGATGTTTAATTGATTTTTTAATTCTAAGTCAATATCAGATTGATTGATAAGTATTTCTATTATTTCAAATAATGGTTGTAATGGTATGGATGTAAAGAGGCTTTTAACATCAAAGGATACTAATTTTGCGTTGTTCGGAATTTTGAGATTTTTGGTTTTTTCTATGAATTGGTAGGAATTTTTAATGGCATATTTTGATTCAAATTTTGTCAGAGTGGGTAATAAGTTGTTTAATTCTTTACACAATTTATAAGATGGAGCATTTACATAAGAAACTACAGGTCTGATGGGAATATCTTCTTTATGAATTTTAGGAAGTCCATAGAATAAGGGGGGTAGGGGGTTCATTGTTCTAAATTTATATGTGTTTTCAGGGGGAATGATTAGTGTGCAATTTTTTAATGTATTTAGTATATCTGCTTGAAATTTATTAGTAGGGTCGTGGTTTAATTTAATTATTTCATTTGAGCTTAAAATTAAAGATATTTTTGTATTATATTCCTCTCTAGTTAAAATTGTTATAGTATTTCCTTTGTCGGCTTTACAAAGTATTAAATTATTATCAAGAATTTTATTTTTAATGCTATTAATAATTGATGATTCAAATTTATTACTTTTATTAGTGTCTACCTTATTGAATAAACTTGATATACCCATTTTCTCTTCAATTGGAATATTACTTAAAGAATTCAATGCTAATTCTGTGTTTATTGCTAGTAATTCGACCTCCTGTTTATTATGTAAATTCGGGGAATATTTTAATCCTTTTTCTAATAAACTAATTTCATTCCTGTTAAATTCGATTTCTGTTAGATTTACTAGTCTAGGGTAAAATTTAAAAGTTGAAGTAGAATTATTGCTCGTTGTTTTATTATAACAATTGGAAGAATTTGACTTACTCTTTATTAAATTCTGGAGTTTCTTATATTGCTTGAGATATTGTATTTGGACTAATTCTTGAATTTCTTCTCTAATGATGCGGTCCATATGTTGGAAAAGAAAGTAGTTTTCTTTATAGAGGAGCTCCGTATGTATTAGTTTTAAATGAAGCCCAATATTTTCTCTTCTTATGTACCATTGTTTTCGTTCTAATACTAGCCAAATTTTCAAGGTTTTTTCTACGGCCTGTTTTGCTTCTATTGAACCATGGTTGCAGTATATTTTCATATGCTTCGGTGTAACACTATTTTTTAAACACTCACTTATGAACCAGATATAAGAAGATAATAAGCAATATAGGAAACTCCAGAATTTAATAAAGAGTAAGTCAAATTCTTCCAATTGTTATAATAAAACAACGAGCAATAATTCTACTTCAACTTTTAAATTTTACCCTAGACTAGTAAATCTAACAGAAATCGAATTTAACAGGAATGAAATTAGTTTATTAGAAAAAGGATTAAAATATTCCCCGAATTTACATAATAAACAGGAGGTCGAATTACTAGCAATAAACACAGAATTAGCATTGAATTCTTTAAGTAATATTCCAATTGAAGAGAAAATGGGTATATCAAGTTTATTCAATAAGGTAGACACTAATAAAAGTAATAAATTTGAATCATCAATTATTAATAGCATTAAAAATAAAATTCTTGATAATAATTTAATACTTTGTAAAGCCGACAAAGGAAATACTATAACAATTTTAACTAGAGAGGAATATAATACAAAAATATCTTTAATTTTAAGCTCAAATGAAATAATTAAATTAAACCACGACCCTACTAATAAATTTCAAGCAGATATACTAAATACATTAAAAAATTGCACACTAATCATTCCCCCTGAAAACACATATAAATTTAGAACAATGAACCCCCTACCCCCCTTATTCTATGGACTTCCTAAAATTCATAAAGAAGATATTCCCATCAGACCTGTAGTTTCTTATGTAAATGCTCCATCTTATAAATTGTGTAAAGAATTAAACAACTTATTACCCACTCTGACAAAATTTGAATCAAAATATGCCATTAAAAATTCCTACCAATTCATAGAAAAAACCAAAAATCTCAAAATTCCGAACAACGCAAAATTAGTATCCTTTGATGTTAAAAGCCTCTTTACATCCATACCATTACAACCATTATTTGAAATAATAGAAATACTTATCAATCAATCTGATATTGACTTAGAATTAAAAAATCAATTAAACATCATAATAAAAACCTGTACGAGTCAAAATTACTTTCAATTTAATAATGAAATTTATAAATTAACAGATGGATTACCTATGGGTTCCCCCATATCACCGTTATTAGCTGAAATATTTATGTCAGACTTTGAAAATAAGTTGTTTAACTGCGAAAATAACCTAATAAATAATGTATTGTTCTGGACTAGATATGTGGATGACGTGTTTTGTATTTGGCAAGGTACAGAAAGACAACTTAATAAATTCTTAAATCTTCTGAATTCATTTCACGATAAAATTCAATTCACTCTTGAAATAGAAAACGAGGAAGGTTTAAACTTCTTGGATGTTAACTTAAAAAATAGAAACAACAGCTTAGAGTTTGACATTTACCGTAAACCAACTTGCACAGACACAGTCATTCACAAGAACTCTAAGCAATCATCACAAATAAAAATGGCATCTTTCCATTCATTTATCCACCGTCTGCTAACCTTCCCTTTAAATAAGAATAATTTTATAAAAGAAGTGAACACCATTAAAGAAATAGCTAGAAACAACGGTTATAGTGAAAACCTCATAGATAAATTAATAAAACATAAACAAAAGAAAAAGTTACTTAAAGAATTTTATGCTGATACTCCACAAAGAACTGACATATATAAATGTATTAATTATAGGCCTAAGATTAGTGATAAAATTAGTCATAAACTGAAAAAACTAGGATGTAAAACTATTTCTGTTAATAAAAATAATCTAGGGAAAATGTTAGTTAATAATAAAGACAAAAGAGATTTATTAGAAAAAACAGGTGTATATCAATTAAAATGTAATGACTGCGATGCTATATATATCGGTCAAACTGGTCGTAAATTAAAAAATCGTCTCGCTGAACACAAAAAATCAATAACGAATGGTATACATAGCACCGGCATGTCAACACACTGCATAGAAAATAATCATTTTGTTAATTTTAATGAAGTCGAATTACTCCATACAGAAAATAAAGGAAAGAAGTTAGATTTACTAGAACAATTTGAGATCATGAAAGCTGTCAAAAAGCATAAAAATGTAACTAATGATCAAACATTATTTATGGGTCATAATATTCTAGAAAAAATAATTTAACATTAAGAACTTATTTGTAGTATATTTACATAGGACAGGAATCATATAACTAATTGCATGTAATAAATAGATTAAAAGCTTTGAATAATTTATACCTTCCATTAGGTATAAATAAGTAAGGAACACATTTTAAATTTAGTATTATCTTGTACTCTTGATAAAGGCCTAATAAGCCGAAACACGTGTAGAGTTTTAATAAAACTTTTTGAAACATTAAAAAGCATAATTTTTCCTGTATGTTTAAAAAATAATAATGTTTAATGTTTATTGTCCCAAAAGTATACCAATACAAAATGTACATCTGGTGTAGGACTAGTCTAAAAGATACATACAAAAAACGAAAATACAAATTAAAAATTACCAAGACAGACATGACTCCAAAATATTTCTAAATTCATGTAATCATCACCATCATAAAAAGAATGATGAATTAAAAAAGAATATAAACTGTTTTTGAACTGTTTCATATTAAAGCGTGGAAGGGCCACAATAAATTTCAAATGTTTCTTTCTTAAATTCCGGAATTTTGTTGAATTCCAAATTTAAACTCAGAATATTGTTAAATTTTTATTTTGAACTCGAAATTTAACTAAATTTCGAGTTCGAAGTCGGAAATCAACAAATTAGGATATAATGCTTCACATGCATAGTTAAAGAAGGTTATTTCTTAAATTCCGACTTTGAACTCGGAATTATGTTCTATTTCGACTTTAAACTTGGAATTTAATAATATTTCCGAGTTTGAAGTCGGAATTTAACAAAGTTCCGAGTTTGAAGTCGGAATTTAAGAAAAAATATTTTAAATTTAATGTGACTCTTCAGCGCTTTTGTTGTACGAAAGCGTGGAAGGGCCACAATAAATTTCAAATATTTTTTTTCTTAAATTCCGACTTCAAACTCGGAATTTTGTTAAATTTCGAATTTAAACTCGAAATATTGTTAAATTCCGACTTTGAACTCGGAATTTAACTAAATTCCGAGTTTAAAGACGGCAAACATTCCAAGTTTAAAGTCGGAAATCAACAAAAATAGATGTAATGATTCATATGCATAGTTAAAGACGGTTATTTATCAAATTCCGACTTAGAACTCGGAATTATGGTCTATTTCTGTCTAAAAATATACCGATACATTTATTTTTATTATTCAAACTTTCATGAAGAGACATTAAAAAATTTACTACTGCTTATTTTGTACTTTTATCTTTTTGATCGCATGTGGGTTCTTTAAGTTTAGTAAATCAGATTTTTAATAATAGACTGCTGTACATATCGAAAAACCTTAACTTTGTTCGTTCTCTAAAGATAGTGATTTCAAAAATTTTTCAGAGTACTTTTGCCACAGTGTCCGTTATAATTTTTATTGAAAGTACTAACTGAAAACTACATCCGGGAATTTTTTCAGGTTTTTTGAGTCGATTGTTTAAAGATAACGATGTTGAAAGGGAATATCTTGTGACTGAATAGTTAAGATTATAAGGTCCTAAAATTGTTTTGTTGCATTTTAGGAGACCTACCTGACACCCCCAATCGTTGGTTTAAATGTAATTTTTTTCACCTTTCACTGTATGGGAGTGGGAGTTCAAAAACTTTTTCCATGAACCTCATCATTTCTATTTTTGGATCATCAATTTACGTCTGTATACCAAATTTCATATTTTCATAGGAATAAAAATGAGAGAGTAGGAGGGCTGTGACATAAGACAAATGGACGGACATACTGAATCTACAGGGTCACGCACTTTGAATGGAAACACGTCTGTAAAAAATGTGTTTATTATCCGTTTTTAACGGGATTTAAAAAATAGTGACTGTCAAAACCTTTAGTTTATGTTAGAGATTAATTTTAATTTTCATGGCCCATTGTAATTGTTTTTTAATGGATACATTTGGTTAGCGATCTTCTTATTGATACACTAACTATACCACTGGATTCAGAAACCTCTCAATTGAGCAAATACACAATTTCCTGAAAAACATTGAATTATGAGAGATTTATGACCAAATTAGTATCGGCGATATTTTATCTGTATAATGAATCATTTTTATAGGTATTATTTTTTCGACAAACTCGAAGCAGCTCATGAAAAATAAATTACATGAAAAAGGATAAATTAACTTGATAGTTTTAATAACACAGACCTACAAAAAAAACTTTTTTTTTACCCAAGTGGGTGATTCCGAAGGTTCTTGACGTGCTGAATACAATGCCGTTGGCGATTTTGCGCCACCACGTCACAATTTTGAGAAAACCTAACCTAAAAGTGCCAAGAAGGCCATTTCTATCTACATTCGTGCCCCGATAACTGGATAACGATACGAGATTGAGTAAAACGGACCAGACCATCTTATTCAGCTGTCCAAAATCTTCAAAAACCAATAGTAACAAAAAGAGAACATAACTATAGATGGCGCAAACATTATTTTATTTCTGAGTTTAGTAAGAAATACTAGAATTTTTGTCGTGAGTATATATATATAAGTAAATCGGATCTAAATAGCTAATTCCGTATAATTTTGGCACGCCGAACACAATGCCGTTACCCGTTTTGCTTTACGAGATTAGGTTAGGTAGCTCCACTTTTTTCTTTTTCTTGTTTTTTTAATTTGTTTTTTTTTTTGGTGTTTTCTAATGTCTTTTGTTGTCCCCCTACGTCCAAACATTCCTTTCTACTTGTTTAGAGCTAGACCAATTAGGTTATGATAGGTAAAGAGCTTAATTTGTATTAGTTTCTGCTGTTATGTTTTTTTTCTCTTACTGTTGGTGTTTGGAGATTTTGGACTGCTGAAAAAGATGGTCTGGCCCGTTTTACTCAATTTTGTATCGTTGTTCAGTTCTAAGCACTTTTAGGTTAGGTTCCCAAAAAGTAGTGACATGATGGTGCAAAATGGCCATTGGCATCGTGTTCAGCACATCAAAAACTTTCGGAATCACTTATTTGGGTTAACAAAAAAAATAACATTAATTGAAATTAACGTTATTTTCATTTGTTTTTTAAATTAAAATTACTAAAAAATAAGTTGTTTCCCATACGTCAAGGATAAAATCTAATAGGGTGACATTGAAAACAATTTTGGAAGCCAAACGTCAATTCGTTAAAATAGGTATATTCTCAGAGTATATTATTATATGAATTACGACAATAATATTATCCAGTATCAGTTTATTTCAGTTATATAGCAGGTCATCCACAATTCTTTGTGGTTACCGAACGGCTTAATCTTAACTTTTCTAATCATGGATATGTCGAAGCAGCCCGCTACATCGACAGCTACCACGGCCCCCAGATTTAACACCGCTAGACTTCTTTTTATGGGATTTAATAAAGTTAAAAGTTTACAAGTCGCGCCCTAGACAACAGCTGTGTGCAAGAATAAAACAATGTTGTGAAAAAGTCGGCAACAATTACAGAACGTCGCAAAAGATATTTGTAAACGATTCGACAAGTGTCTCGAAATAAACGGCGGCCTAGTGGAGAGAACAAAAATTTTGTCCTTCCATTTTGGACGAGCTCCCTCTTTTTAGGCTCTCAGTATAGGCTCAATTTTCCCATCGTTCACTTGATCTTGTCTTAGCGCTTCATTTGTCCTGTCATCCGGAACCTCCACCTTAACACTTTTGACTGGTCCCGTGACCTGCAGTTTCTCCTGCTGGCAGTACTTGTAATCTTCCTTGCACCTTCTTCCGGATAAAATGTCTGCATCTTTTTGAGGTTTCATTTTATTCTCATATCCTTGTAGTTGTAGATTTATCGGAATTCTTCAAAGCTGGGAAATCTTTATTTTTCTGAGGGCACCGCGTTCCCTATCTGACACAGCCTCCCTGGTACGGCTTCCTCTAGTTTTCCCTTCGGCTCCACAGCATCTCCGGCCTTTCAGAGTATATTATTATATGAATTACGACAATAATATTATCCAGTATCAGTTTATTTCAGTTATATAGCAGGTCATCCACAATTCTTTGTGGTTACCGAACGGCTTAATCTTAACTTTTCTAATCATGGATATGTCGAAGCAGCCCGCTACATCGACAGCTACCACGGCCCCCAGATTTAACACCGCTAGACTTCTTTTTATGGGATTTAATAAAGTTAAAAGTTTACAAGTCGCGCCCTAGACAACAGCTGTGTGCAAGAATAAAACAATGTTGTGAAAAAGTCGGCAACAATTACAGAACGTCGCAAAAGATATTTGTAAACGATTCGACAAGTGTCTCGAAATAAACGGCGGCCTAGTGGAGAGAACAAAAATTTTGTCCTTCCATTTTGGACGAGCTCCCTCTTTTTAGGCTCTCAGTATAGGCTCAATTTTCCCATCGTTCACTTGATCTTGTCTTAGCGCTTCATTTGTCCTGTCATCCGGAACCTCCACCTTAACACTTTTGACTGGTCCCGTGACCTGCAGTTTCTCCTGCTGGCAGTACTTGTAATCTTCCTTGCACCTTCTTCCGGATAAAATGTCTGCATCTTTTTGAGGTTTCATTTTATTCTCATATCCTTGTAGTTGTAGATTTATCGGAATTCTTCAAAGCTGGGAAATCTTTATTTTTCTGAGGGCACCGCGTTCCCTATCTGACACAGCCTCCCTGGTCCGGCTTCCTCTAGTTTTCCCTTCGGCTCCACAGCATCTCCGGCCTTTACTTTCTTCAAGTTTCTCTGTGGACATTTCCAGTTCTTCGCACTTATAACATTTCATATGTCGTCCACTTGGCCTTCCACTACTATGGTTATTCTGAGTCTCTTCCACCGTTACAGCATTTACTCTTCTCAAATTCCGCTGTCGACAATCTCCTTTGATATGCTTTACCCTGCTGCGGTTGTAACTTTTAATACCTGCGCTTGGCATTCCTCTATTTTGTTTTATTTCCTGTCTTTTCGGAGGATTCGTTTTAGCCAGTAATTCACTGATCATTTTATGCATCTCGGCCAACATAGGATCCTGGTTCTTATTTTCTGGCTGTGATTCTTCGAGAGTCACAGCTTGCACTCTTGAAGTCGGTTTATCCTTAAAAGTGAACACCACCTAAGGTTAGTGGGGAGGGGGATAAAGCGCCAAATGAGGAGATATTTGACTAATAATCAAATTTTAGCATAGAATAGTCTTCAACAATGCTGTAAGATTTATTTATGTACAGCTTACACTTATTTTCAGTTAAATAACATCACCCAATTTGCAATAAATAGCTTTTTGTTAATTCTAATTTTAATGAGCTGTTTTTTTGCAAATTGGGTGATGTTATTTAACTGAATATGAGTGTAAGTTGTACATAAATAGACACTACAGAATTGTCGATAACTATTTTTGGCTAAAATTTAATTATTAGGGATGTGTCTTCATTTGGCGCTTTATCCCCCTTCCCACTGAGGTAGTGTACACTTTTAAGGACAGCTTCCACCTCAAGTAAACACACCAATGCTTTGCTGCTGTTCTGGTATCGAGATATCCTGAGGGCTCCTCCGATCTCATTGTCCTGTATGCCATCCAGAAAAGCACCTACTGCCAATTGGTGCTGGAATTGTTTCGGTGCATCTGGGTAAGCCAGCTATGCCAGTCTCCACACTACAACTTCGAACTCTCGTAGACTTTCCCCAGACTCTTGAACACGTGATTTCAGCTGGACCGGCACACTTGAGCAAGGTCCATATCTTAAGACTAGGGCAGCTTCTAAAACTCTAGAATCCTGTTGTTGCTCTACCGGATTGTCTGGAGTAACTTCGATGCTTGGCCAGGACTAATGCCATAACCTTCTCTTCGTCATTCCAATTGTTCGCACATGCAGCTGCCTCAAACTGTCTTTTGAAAGTGGTCCATGAACTTTAGCCGTCAAAGGAGGGAGGTTTGAACCGCTGACCTGATGATACTACTTGCTAGCTTTCTTTATTCCTGAACTGTCGATTAAGTCACTCTATTTCTTCTTTGACTTCATTTAATTCTTCCTTGAACTAACCATTTTTCCTTCGACCTTATTTACTTTTTCATCCCAGCGCGGCACCGTTTTTCTTCTTCTTTACGCCTTCTGTCTTGCTCTTCTTTCTCCTGTTGGCGTTGCCTTATATCTTCTTGATGTTTTTTCCTGTTCGTGGCGTTTTCTTTTCCGTTCTTCTTTCTCTTCCTTAATCATTTTTCGGAATTCCGCGAAAAAATCCAGCGTTTGTTTTTCATATGCCATACTTCTGGTTGTTATGGGCATATGATTACGTTAAAATCAACTAAATTTAACAATCACGTCTGTATCGGCAATGGAACTTTCTCGAAAATACACTTCATGGTGCGAAAGAGTCTTGTTTAGAGTTTTTAATCACTTCTCAGTTCGAAGTATTTAATTACTATCACTAATGTCCTAATAAAAAGTTCTAGAAATTTCTCAAAAATACACTTAACACTATTCGAAAATAACCCTCGAACAATGTCCAATAAATTAGTCCTTCGTCCTTCCCGGGAAGCATACCGTCCACCCTTCACCTCGAACACTTCGAAAATTCTCTTGTTATAAAATTCCGCTTCCTGACACTAAATTGTCGCGAGTTTCCACCTCTTAGGAAACCACGCTTTAAATTCCGTGGGTTCAATACTATTTTCTATAAGATATAAGATGTTTTGCTTGAATTTGTTTTCAAAGCACTTTGATATTATTTAAAAATAAATTATTTCTAATTTCTCAATTTTTCTTAAGTTTTTGTTCTTCATTTGAAAATACTTGTGGAGTGTGGGATTCATTATAAAGGGAGTAAAACTATCTATGTAACGGTGACATAGTCAACTTTAAATTGAAATGTTTTAGAGTACAAGAGGAATGTATTTCAAGACGTAGAGCATGTAGAAAATGTTTAATTGCGAAGTGTTATTCGTCTCATTTTTGCAATCAACTTTGGTCTAAACCTTTTTCTAATGTACCCCTTCCAATGAGCTATAGGCCTGGTACGAAATCATTTTGATATCTCAAAAAGCAACGCAGATATATAGAGTGATCTACTTAAAACAGACACACTGTGGATACCAAATGACCTATTATACCTCGACATCGCTTTTCCAAACAATCTGTATATGAACAAACATTTCTGACATGTGCGTGGTATGTTCACTTCTCCGCTTTTCAAAAAACAAAAAACTTTTGATAATTGTTAATTATAAATTAAACACTGCTTTTAGATGAATCAATCAATATATTATAAATACTCTACATGTTTCGGCTTACTAGGCCTTTATCAAGAGTATTACATAGTGAATACTAAAGTTTCCGACGTGCTTATTCTAATTTATACCTAAAAGTATTTGTGTCTTAATCTGTTTATGACCTAATCTATTTAAGACTTAATTTAACTTGACTAATTATTTGAATGTTTGGAGTGGACCTAAACTGATTATATAAATCAAAGGATAGTTCTTAACAATTGGTTTATTATAGGGGTATTCAAGAAATTTTGTTGGTCATTTGTGGTACAAGGGTTGTACTTGAAAGATTTTTTGATTTCTAGTTGTTCTAGCAGATCTAAACGTTTACCTTTTCTTTCCGAATGAAGTAAATTTATGTTATCAGTATCTATGAAATGGTTGTTTTCAATACAGTGTGTTGACATTCCTGTATTTTTATTGTTATTTAAGATTGATTTTTTGTGTTCTTTTACCCTGTTCACAACTCTTCTACCATTCTGACCGATATATACAGCATTGCAATCTTTACAATTAATTTTATATACACCAGATTTATCAATTTTATTTAGTTTTTCTTTGTTATTAACCAAAATGTTTTCTTTGTTTTGTTCACACTTATTGTAGAGATACCCAAATTATTTAATTTTTTAGAAATTTTGTTACTATATTTCGGAACATAATTAACAAAACTATATTTTGTAGGTTTGTTATTTCTTGCAATTTGTTTAATTATATTTAATTCTCTATCAAAATCACTTTGATCTAAAGAAAAATTCGTCAGTCTATATTAGACTATGAAAGGATGAAATCTTAATTTGCCATGATTGCTGCGAATTATAATGTATTACTGTATCTGTAGTAGTAGGTTTGCGGTAGGTGCTAAATTTCAACTGATTGTTATGTTTTTTGATATTAATATCTAGAAAGTTTAATTGACTATTTTGCTCCGATTCCATTGTAAACTGAATTTTACTATTAAAAGAATTTAAGAAATTAAGGTAATTACTTAGGTTCCTTTCTGTACCGGTCCATATACAAAAAATATCGTCTACATATCGAGTCCAATAAAACACATGTGTATTTAAACTGTTATTGCTATTAAAAATTAAATTTTCTAAGTTTGGCATAAATATTTCAGCCAACAAAGGAGAAATTGGTGAACCCATTGGTAGCCCGTCTTTTTGTCTAAAGAATTCACCATTAAACTGAAAATAGTTTTGTTCAATACAAACTCTCGAAAGATTTTTTAATTCTGTTTTTTCGGTTTCGCTGATTTGTGAATTATCTATTAAATTATTTAATATTAATTTTAGTTCTGTGAGCGAAACTGAGGTGAACAGACTTTTAACGTCAAAGGAGATTTTGCGTTATTTGGTATTATTAAATTTTTTGTATTTTCAATAAATTCAAAAGAATTTTTTATGGAATAATTTAAAATTTATTAATTTTGGTAAAATATAATTTAGTTTTTTACACAATTTATAAGATGGAGCATTGATGTAAGACACTATGGGGCGTATAGGGTTATTTACTTTGTGAATTTTTGGAAGACCATAGAGAATAGGGTCTGAAGGGTTCATAATTTTCAATTTATACGCCTCATTACTTTGAATAAAAGTATTACATTTCTTTAAGTTAGATACAATTTCGGACTGAAATTTATTGGTAGGGTTTTTATTGATTTTTTCAAAGTCTTCACTATTTAAGATTGTATTTTTTCATTATATTCTAATTTTGTTAAAATTGTTATGGTGTTACCCTTATCCGCTTTACAGAGAACTAAATCATAATTCACCAGTTTTTGTTTAATGCTGTTCAACAGGTTTATTTCTCCTTTGTTAGTGTTACATCTTGTCGTGGTAAATATATTAGCTAGACTATGTCTTTCCAATTCTGAGATTTCCTCCACTTAGAATGTAGCTAGTTCTGTATTAACGGCAAGAAGTTCAAAATCTATTTTACTTACATTATATGGAGAATATTTTAAACCTTTTTGAAGGAGGTTTAATTCTTGGTTCGAAAAACTAACATTGGTTAAGTTACTTACTCTGGCAAAAAATGTGAAATGATCCTCAGTTTGAGGAGAATTTTAAGCTATTAATTTTGGCCAGTTGTCTCTGCTGTAGAACATGCACTATTTCTTGTACGGATTCCCTTATTTGACGGTCTGAATATTTTTTTATTTAAATAGATATTAAGGGTTGGCTATATTTATATTTTATCACTATAGAGAGTTATACCCATAAAGAAATGTCAGAGATAACCTCGTCGAGTATTCATGTGAGTAAAGATGGTGCCACGTGCGAGAAACCATGATATAATATTCAGGAAAGAGACGATTACAACGATACTTTCAGCGTAAGATGAATGGGCAATTAAGCATATATACCTACATCAATGACGTAAAACTCTGCCTAGGCCTACTGCTGACGTAGAGTGATGGAGGGTGAGAGAGACAAGAGAACGGTTTACTCACGCAAGCAAGGCTACGGTAATCCGGGCAGCGCAAGGATAATTCCGGCAAGCTCCGGAGCTCCAGGCGATCTGAATAGAATATAGAACTCTCGACTTTAATCCTAAAATAAAAAGAGGGTTACTCTGGGAAATTACTTTCACAAAGTTATGAAAAACCAATTTCTTTCTTTGATTTATATTTTACCCGGGTTGATGTCAATCGTTTATCGTCTCCCAAAAGTTTGTCGTTCTCTTTGTTAATTTTATGAAAAGAAAAAATGATGTTATAATATATTGTAATATTAATGCACGGGGTGTTCGGTAAAGCGATGCCAACCTTGAACAGGGACGTATGAGGAGGTCATTTGATGTCTGTACGACTAAGCATACATATTACGCGATACTCTACTTATTCTGCAAATATCAGAATTTATATTATATTTCTTAGCGAACTACATTCCCGAGACTGTAAATATCGGTATTTTTGCTCACCACGAGATGCACTGAAGATTTAGAAAAACATGTAGAATTACATAATTATTTTTTGAATATTTGAAAAGCTGATATCCTTTACTTTATAACTGAATTTGTTTTATGTATCTAAGTCATTTTTTTCTGTGTTCCGATAACATGCCCAAAGAACTCATTAAAAAAAAATCATCCGCCTCAGATTTGTTTAGAGGTAAACATTTCTAATGACCAGTGATCGGAATTTGGGTTTAATTTTCAGGTGCGTCGTTACAAGGATTTATTGAAATAAGCGCAGATGTTTAGTTCACTGAAAACTAAATAATTTTTTATTTATTTTTCATGTAATATAAATTATATAGTACCTATATTTATACAGAAAACCCTATTTAAGTTAAAGAAACAGAGCGCGTAAACAATGCACACCTGCAACACGTGGCCGACACGCCAAACATTATTTACTACTTAATAGCCTTTAAATTATATGGACGTGACACTGAAAGATCCACTTATTGTTAATATGTCGCGTTTTAGTCCGATTAAAAGTACTGTCGAAAAATGGATTAAGCCTTATAAAGAACTACATTTTGATGGCGAAAAATTAATTTGTAATATTTGTGATGTCACAATAAGGTGTACATAAAAAATGTTGTTTTAAAACATGTAAATAGTTACACACAGGAGTGTAATACATAAAAGGAAAATAGAGCTTCAAAGGACGAATTTGATTTCGATTTGGATGTTTTAATCTTCCATTTAGTGTACTAAATAACGCGCATTTTCCAAACAAATATTGCGTGGGGCAACATGTTCCAAGTGAAAGTCTGCTTCGTAAAAAAATACTTACTGTATACTTTAAAACTATGAACACTCAGTACCACATTTGAAACTTGAAAGTGCTGTTCGGATTTATAACAATTTATGTGTGAAATATGTGTACATACATTTATTATGCCAAAATACATCATAATTCATAAGGTAGGTTCGTATTACATTTAATTTTGTAACAGATAACAAACTTACATTTAATATTTTGATGTAAAATTTCATATTTGTGCGCCACTGGAATTAAACCCAAATTCCGGCTCGTCAGGGATGGCACCCAGCAAACAATTTAAGTGTCGGAGACTTCAGTTAAAGGAGATTCGACAAATACAGGTCAAAATTACGTAATGTGTAAGTTCACTTGGTCGAAGTCGCTATGGTACCTATCAGATACAGGTCAATTATTGGTAAAATTAATGCTCTAATAGGTTATGAAAAATATTTTTGTTACTATTTTTACCTAATAGGTAGTGTACATTAAAACACACACTGGTAGGGAATAACCTAATAGGGTAAGTAGGTAGAAAGTGACCTATTTGGAAAAATTTGGTAAACTTAATAAGGGGACATTTGTCACCTAATAAGTAATATGATTGTTAAATCGCTTATTCAGTAACTTTGGTTAAGTTATCATTAGACCTCAATAGAAGATATAGGTGAAATGTATTGAAATGACTAAATAGGTAATCATACTTCTTGAACAAGACTTCTTGGGTACCTACTAAGGATCCAAGAGGTCCTTAAATTTCCACCAAAAAGTCGAAATGACTTCACGTCACTAATTAAGTAATTTAGGCAGAGAGCAATCATATTTATTTAAAAATGGAATGGTGAAAAGTCGCCATGAAAATGTAAACTTTGTTTGTGAAAATATTTTAATTCATAAATAATCGTTAAACATATTAACAATTATTAAATTTTAAATTAAAACAAAATGGATTGCAAAAGATATACAAAAATGAAAATTGAAAAATTAAAATGTCACAATTTATATTAATATATTATATATATTTATAATAATTGATGTTTTTGAGGAGGGGTCTTGTAATATTTCAAGGCACAATACAGGGTGTTGCATCATGAGAGGGACATAGCTTAATAGGAGGTAGAGAACATCAGTGGTAACCGGAACCTCCCATAGAAATGTCTCATTGGGCCTTCACTACGAAATTACAGGGTGTTAAATAATTTTTGGCCAAACCTGTTTTTTGTCATAACTTTGACAGGAAATGAAATAACGGATTCATATTTGGTACGGCTAATGTACAAACGAGCCCCAAGAGGTACATGTATAAAAAAAAATATATCCAGGTCCGGACTCATTATAATTTAGGTTTCTTCTTTGCATCAATAAAACATCACCCTGTATATATTTTTTTGAAATTTCGATACGATATTCGAACAGAGCAAGAAAAAACAAACAAAATGGCCTATTTCATTTTTTTGTTACACCTTCGTGGTTATTTAAATACGTTGTTAAATGTGCAAGAAAATGGATTACAGAACCCTATTAAATGAGAGGCACGTGAAATAAATAGTTTTATAAATAAAATTTGCAAAAATTCTATTGAGCCTAGGTGGTCTGGGTGAATCCTAATTCCGGCACATTTTAAAGGTCCATTTTGGTAAAAAACTGTGGTCCTAATAAGTAATCGGGTATGAAATAACAAAATTTTTAATCAATCACAGTAGGCTTGTTCAAAGAATAAAAGTGACAGATAATTTAAACCATTTAGGCCTAAGCAACCAGTTACTTTGATCAAGAAAATCATCAACATTTTATACTTAATAAAAATTGGAAGAGAACAAACTAAAATCTAAATAAATAAAATATTTTCCATTCAATTAACAATAAATAACAAAACAATAACTAAATGTGTTTAAAAATAAAACGTAATTGACACTAAAGTAAATTTTCAAAATGTCCTCCCCCAAATTCTGTGCATTTTCTTGCGCGTTTAGAAAGGTCACCAATTGCTCGACGTATCATTTCTGGATTATTCCGTATTTCGTCGCAGGTTGTAACGATGCGCTGGATTAAATGTTGTCTACTTTCAATTTCAATGCTATAAACCTCGTTTTTTAAGTGGCCCCATAAAAAGTAATCACAAGGGTTACAATCAGGAGATCTTGGTGGTCATTCATGTGGACCCCCGCGTCCAATCCATCTATTAGGATACACATTGTTTAAGTGTTCTCTTACTTGAAGGTTAAAATGTGGTGGGGCCCCATCATGCTGAAACAACATGCCTCTTATACCGATATTTTCTAACATATTCGGTAAAATGTTTTGAAGAAAATCAAAGTAAATTTCACCATTCAATCTTTCTTCAAAAAAATGTGGCCCTATCAAATGTCTATTCACAAGTCCGACCCAAACATTTACAGAAAACCTGTATTGCGAACGGCGTTGGCGTACCGCATGTGGGTTTTCCTGTGCCCATTTATGATTATTTCGTGAATTGTTTACTCCATCCCTTGTAAATTGTGCCTCATCCGTAAATAAGGTTCTGTAAATGACTGGGCGATGATTAGACAACCAACGACAAAATGCCAGGCGGGGATATCGTCGCCTTGTTGAAGACGCTGTACCTGCTGGATATGATATGGATGGTAACGTTCTCTTTTTAGGGTTCTCCATACTCGCCAATGAGGAATACCAGTTGCCAAACTGATTCGTCTAGTGCTCATATTTGGGTTTTCTTGAACTACGTTTATAATATTGTTATGTTCCTGCACACCTTGTTGTAAAACACGCTCCACAACTGCAGAAGTAGGAAACTTTCCGTGTTGTCTTGCATACTGGAACACCGTACTAAAGGTTTTATGATTAGGGCATTGACGACCAGGAAAACGCAGCCGATATTCTCTTTCCGCCGACCTACCATTTCCATTACAGAAACCATAGATGAATATTATGTCAGCATATTCCCCGTTTGTAAATTTTACTGGCATAGTTAAAATATTTTCACAAGTTTTCACTAACTAAATGCGGATTATTGACACATTAAATTACTAACAAACAATTATTCAACTGTTTAGGAGATTTCTTTTTATTATCTGTCACTTTGAACAAGCCTACTGTGATTGACTAAAAATTTTGTTATTTCATACCCGATTACTTATTAGGACCACAGTTTTTTTACCAAAATGGACCTTTAAAACGTGCCGGAATTAGGATTAACCCAGACCACCTAGGCTCAATAGAATTTTTGCAAATTTTAGTCATAAAACTATTTATTTCACGTGCCTCTCATTTAATAGGGTTCTGTAATCCATTTTCTTGCACATTTAACAACGTATTTAAATAACCACGAAGGTGTAACAAAAAAATGAAATAGGCCATTTTGTTTATTTTTTCTTGCTCTTTTCGAATATCGTATCGAAATTTCAAAAAAATATATACAGGGTGATGTTTTATTGATGCAAAGAAGAAACATAAATTATAGTGAGTCCGGACCTGGATATATATTTTTTTATACATGTACCTCTTGGGGCTCGTTTGTACATTAGCCGTACCAAATATGAATCCGTTATTTCATTTCCTGTCAAAGTTATGACAAAAAACAGGTTTGGCCAAAAATTATTTAACACCCTGTAATTTCGTAGTGAAGGCCCAATAAGACATTTCTATGGGAGGTTCCGGTTACCACTGATGTTCTCTACCTCCTATTAAGCTATGTCCCTCTCATGATGCAACACCCTGTATATAATATTTACAGAAAAAAATCCTTCCCACGTAAATTCACGCGAGTCATGCGTAAAAAACGTGCCGCAAACAAAACAACTTGTCATATAAAATTATGTATCTTATAATATAGTATGAACCATTTTATCATATTAAGTTATAATTTTGACGAAACAGAATTTGGAAGGCGAATAGAAGGTGTCAATGGTGAGAAATAAGTAATCGACGACGTTAATTTTCCACATTCTCGACACTGAATAGGTGTCTGACGACCTAACCTAATAGGTCAAATATACCTGTATAACTTATTTTGCACGTCAATACGACGTGTCAAAAAACACCATTTAAGTTGTATCGACATCGAATTTATGTCATATATCACATATCGAAATTGGTGGCGTCACCTATTCGACGTGCAGTCGACGTCGAATGACACCTGAATTGTTAGCTGGGCAGGGTAGGCAGTTCCCCACTCATCTAAGAGTGCCAAGGCCAAGTTATTTTTTACGATAATATTTTTAATATTTTACTACATATTAATCCACCCCCACCAAGTTCACATCCGAATCCTCATAATCTTAATACCGGGTCGCTTGCCGCTAATATTTTATGCGCATGAGCCAAAACTCTAACCACTAGTAACCAGGGTGGGCAGCCAACACTGAAATTGTATTATACTACGTCTACGTATATGTTGGTTATTCCTTTCGATCTTACGCCTGCAATACGCATCTAAACGGGGCGTATGTCTGTCTTGTGTCTTTAGGCGATTTATATCTAGGGAGAGCATGCCACGCCTAAAGGAAGCTTAATAAACATGAATAATGAATATTGAATTTTGAATTATTGAATGGAATATGTTTACATTTGGTAATATATCAAAATCAAACTGGAAAATGAAAAATGATTAATTAATTTCATAATCTTATGAGAATATTGAGAATATCACATAGAATATTAATTGTGTACCTAATTTCTAATTTGATATATAACAGAAAAAATGGAAGTTAGTGTGACATGAATATTGCACTAACTAATAATAATAAATAATAATGAATTGTGATTATTATTATTAAAATAATATTATTCATAAATGATGAAATGCAAATTCAAATAGGTACCGGGCTTTGTAGTTTGTGGGTGGAATGTGGACAGTGCCTGCATCATCCCTTCCCTTTCTCTTACAATCGTAATTTATCGCCAAACATCGTTTCATTTTCGGTATGAAACGTATTTATTACGATTTGTTATTTGTTTGTTTGTACGGATCGGTAAGTTTTCCAACTTCGGTTGTGAAAGTGTACGCTTAACTCGATTATTATTGGATTAACAGATAATGAACTGTAAAAAAAACGAAGGTTAAGGTCAACCGATGACCTTGAGGTCTCAAAAAATTTTCGTCTGCGGCGCTCTCTATTCTACCGCCGCGTGTGCGTATTTTGTCCACCACTAGTGCCCACCCACAACTAAAGCCACAGACCGCCACTGGCTAATTCAATTCAATTCAATTTCTTCAATTCAAAATACACTTAATTATAGTTACAGATTTCTTAATGTCCAATACTGTCATTAATTTTAGGGATTTTTTCTTATATAGCACCTAGCTGTTTAAATAGCTGTATGTGCTCAAAAGGTAATTAAGCTAAGTATAAATGACAACTATATAACACATCTTGTAAAACAATAAACAGTTTATTCATTAACATAAATCATTGGGTGATCAATACACCTTAACTAACTAAATAAACTAAAATTAAACTAACGCTGGTTAATTATTTTCATATAAATATATTTATGGAATATTTATAAAGTTGTATCTCTCAGTGATATAGGTTTTGCATTTTTTGTTAAACAGTTTGTAATTTTGTATATGTCTAATGTTAACTGGCAGCAAATTGTAAAATTTAGGTCCAAGATAAGTCAAAAATCGTTGGTTTATACCCTCTTTATGGCTTATAGGAATTTGAAAATTATTTTGTCTTTTGTTTCTAGTTTCATACTGATGATTTACATAGTTCCTAATTATTTTTTTATGAACATATAGACATGTCGTTAGAATATATAATGATCTTACATTAAATATATCTATATTGTATAATAAAGCTGTTGGATAACGATTTCCTTTATTGTATATTACCTTTAAAATAAAATTTTGTATAACATTTAACTGTCTTAATGCGTTGTTGTACAGACCGTCCCATACTTCTATACCATACCCAATTAAGGATTCCGCCAATGTTCTATAAACCATTAATAACAGATTTTTCGACATCATACCGCGTCACAAGTAAAATTTGTGAATTAATTTTCTAATATTATTTTTTAACCTAAAAATATGATCTTCCCATTTTAAGTGCTTGTCAATTGTTATACCTAAGTATTTTATATTTGAAACTTCTTTAATGCTATTATCCAAAGTTATTATAGAGATGTTGGAAAAACTAGGACGGTTAGCAGATGTAATTGAAAATGAAATGTAGTTAGTTTTAGTTAAATTTAGTGTTAGTTTGTGATGATCCAAACAATTTTTTATTGTAAGCAAGCCTGATTTTACCCGTTCCTTTACTTCATCCCAGCTTTTACCCGAAAAGAGCAGGGCTGTATCGTCTGCATACGAAACTATTGTGCCGTTAATATCAAGATTTGTTAGTGAATGTATTTACGCAATGAATAGAAGGGGTCCGAGGACTGTTCCTTGGGGAACACCTATTTCGACATTAATAGAATCACTATACGAGTTACGAATTTTTACCATTTGTTTCCTATCAGTTAAATATGATTTAAAGACATTCAACACGACACCTCTAACCGCATAGTTTTCAAATATACTAAGGAGTTTGTCATGAGGTACGGTGTCAAATGCCTTAACCAGGTCTAAGAACACAGCAATGCTCTTTTCGTCAACATTGAGGTGTGTAGTTATTTGACCCACAAGTTCACACGTCGCGTCGCGTCCATGTACTATATCCACCAACAAATCCAAATTGATTTTTTGATAGTATATTATTTTCATTAAAAAATTTGATTAGTCGAAGTTTAAGACATTTCTCAAATATTTTACCAAAGTTGTTCATTACACTTATAGGCCTAAAATTATTAATATCCTGTTTGCTTCCTGCATTGTGGATAGGACTAACAATTGTCGTTTTGTATTGAATTGGAAAGGTGCCTGTTTTGAAAATTAGGTTTATAATATGTAGAGGTAGTTTTATAATAAAATATGCATGTCTTTTATGATTTTTGATGGCACTTCATCAATCTCAGGAGCACTATTATTCTTTAGTGAATGTATATGAGTAATAAGTTCATTGTGGTAAACTCGGTAGAGAAACATGGACGAAATAGAGATGTGACTTAATTATAGTTCATTTACAGATTTGATTTGATCTGCCATGCGTTTGCCTATATTTATAAAAAAAATTGTTACAATGATTAGCCATTTTTTTATCAGTTTCAAATTTCCATCCAGTAGGATGTTTATATTTCCATTATTGTCAATCCTTTCTTCATCTGTTGCCTCTGAAATAAGTTTAGAGATTTTTTTATATCTCCCTCATTGTTTTTAATTTCATTTTGATAAAAACCATTTTTGCACCTGGCAATAAGCTTATTTATGGAATTGCGGTATAGCTTATATTGATTTTTTAATTCTTCACTATGGCATTGCAATAATCTTTTTTTTCATTTTATCACGCTGCTTTATTGAATTTATTATTCCATTGGTGATCCATGGCTTTTTTTTTCTTTGTTCAGGGATATTTATTATTTTAGTGTTTTTTGCTTGCCCATAACAATGCAGGAATATTTTATAGAAGGCATCAGTTGCTACTGCCGAATTAGAAGTATTTATTACAGACTGCCAATCTTGAGTTTGTAGTAGATTTATTAATTTGTCATAATTTATTTTTTCAATTTTTATCTCTTTGGTTTTTACCAATTTATTAGTAGTCTGGTTTACTGGTTTTAATAATACGTTTAACATTATTGGGTAGTGATCGCCGTGATCGGTTAAGTCCGAATTTAGTACAAATGATTGATACCAAATACGCTCAGTATTTAATTTCCTTCTTACAAATATATGGTCGCGATGCATGATGCTGTCGTTGACGTTACTCTCGTAGGACAAGTAATAAATGAAGAGAAACCATATTCATTCAAAGTAGACAGATATAAATTAATATGCTCATTGTCATTATCACATATATTTAGGTTAATATCTCCAATAACGATTTCTATTTGGTTTTCTGCTAAATGTATCTCAATATCTTCTATGAAATGCTTTTCATTTGTGGAAGGAGGTCTGTACACACAATTGATACCAACTGCTATATTTTGTATTGTAACGATAATTTTGCTTAAGGTAACAAGTGATTTTGATAATTTATAATCAATTATATGTACGTTTAGATTTTGTTTTGTATAAATTATCATTCCATCATTTTTGTTCAAATTTGCATTATTATAATGGATATTATACCCAGATATATTAAATTGATTGCATGTGAGCTGAAAACATTCGCTTAGTACTATGATGTCACAATAAAACAATTCAAATGCATGTAAAAACACTAAAAGATTGTCAAATTTTTTTTATACGTCTTATATTAACATGTACTAAATTTAGAACCTTATCTTTAATGTTTATGTGAGTCTTTAGAGTATCACTGCAAATACTATCCTGTGGGAGATTGATGTTTTCTTCCATGTCCTCTATATTATTGAGCACTAGCATAGCCATTACCATTGACCATAATCTATTTTACTTCTCATCACTTCTATTAAGTATTTGGGCTATATGTATTGTAACTACATCGAGAACTGGATTACATTTTGAGATGACTCCGTTGAAGGTGAGGGGGGATAAGTAGAGGTAAATAGGAGAAAGTGAATAAAGCAAGCTGGTAAAAGTACAGAAACTTAAGATTTGGAGAATATACCAGAAGACAATACCTAAGATTTTTTAATAATACATTTCAACACTAAAGTGCAAATCTAGTCGAGATGTTTTCCTTTAAACAGACTTGTATGGAAAATCTGAATATGGAAGCAGTGATTCCTTAGGCAGCGGTTTTTTTAAATCTTGTGTAAGCTTGGCTTATAAGCTTGAATATTGAATAATCTAATTTCAGTTCAAATAAATTATGTAACTCTGTTGATTTTAGCTCTTGAACCCTTTTGCCGCTAACCCTTACATTCATTAAATATTCTTCCTCAATTTCGGTCTCGGGATATGGTAGGATTAACCCATACACATTCGCGTAATCCTTCAGTAGTTCCTAAACATAATTTCGTATACCAATCAAGACAACGATTAAATATGTAAACTTTATTACACATATTTGATTTAATCAAATAGATATATTATATTATAACTCTGATCAAACATTTTAAATAATTGTTGGAAAAAAGAATTTGTACAGAAATCCGTTGCATAACACACTGAACTCAAATATCGAATACAAAAAAGTTGTCTAAGTGTGTGTGAGGACCGTAAACACTATAACTTATGTTCGGCTTAAAATTTTTGTTTCAAATTTAGCATGTATGTAAAAAATGACATGATAGAATACTTAACCTATTGAAGTCGGGTGATATCCGTCATACAGGGCAATGTCCAGAGGCGTGTAAAGTACTGCGTTTTATATAATCTTTGTTTCATTATAATTTTAGAGCAAAATGGTATAGTTCACTACATATATTTACGGAACATAAAGAAAGCCATGAAAACCGACCATAAGTCACTATCCCTTAGCATAAAGGATATCCCACAGAGCCGCACTTAAAATTTGTGTGCACAATAACAGTAGAAATTTAGAAGTATTGCCTTTGGTAAATAAATATTTATTTGGTACAGTGATAAATTTAAAAATTTTGCTCTGTTTTGCTTGTGTCAAGATAAGAATAATATCTTAAATATTTGTGGAGCGTTGACGAATTCGATATTCCATGATACACTGACAATATTATGTTCGACTGTGTTGTGGGTAGGGTTTACATACCTGCTGTAAATCGTTAGATCTTAAAATAATTTGGGTAGGAGGGAGTCTGGCAACTATATTAAAATAATTTGAAATTATAATTCAAACATGTGTTTTAATCATGCCAGAACATACTTTACACGAGAACAATCTTGTTCTATGTATTAAGTAATACATTACATTTATGATTTACCATTTTCAACATGCCCCGCTCTCCCATTTACGTAACCTGCAAAGCTTTGAGGCTTCTTATTTGCATTAAATACATGTAGTGAACTATACTCAAGTTCATTCAGTTTAAGGCTGAATCGTTGCTTTCAGATAGGAAGGTATTTCCTAGCTTCTCATTGGCCAAAACGCGAGGCAAGTTCACACTACCATCTTTTACGTTCTTTCTCGTTATGATATATTGTTAACTGGACTGGTCCTGGCTCCGTGTTATTTTACTTGGTAGTACCTATATGATTTTTTCAATATCTATTGAAAATAAATTTTAAAAATTTTCAATTTTTTAAAAGCTATAATACAAGAAAGCGATAAAAATACAACTGAAAATATGCCTTAATGTTTTATAAATACAAAAAATCTACTGGCCCTTCGGGAATTCAACAGTCTTCCCAGCTGGCCCATCCACCACTGCCCAAATACATAAAGATGTAGAAAATATTGACTTTGTATACAGAGCGTCCCAGGATCGAAAGAACTTTACGTAGATTAAGATATATCAATTTAACTTTAACGAACGGAATGAAAGTTAATATTTTTATAACATGTGCAACATATTATGTTTCACTATTTAACTGGGGTCATATCTGTCGTAAAATATGATTGCTAGAGGCGTGTAAACAGTAATGTTTTATATAAACTATATTTTATTATAATTTTCAAACAAAATATTACTACAATTTTTGACAAGAAAATAGGAAGATAATAGGAAGAGGAATAGGAAAATGCAATAAATAGTGTGTCTCAGGTTCGAATGACCATCTTTATAGGTTAGGAGATCAATTTGCATTAGTTGAAAATGTTATTGAGTTGTTTTTATTAATGCTGTTACGAAAGAAATGAAAGTTTCAGTTAGGCGTTGCTGTCTAAGAATATTTATTAATAGAGTCGGGTACAATTTAAACTGACTTGTGTCATGGCCGCTACAACGTCTGAACTAAGATTTTATTTCATGCATAAGAAGTGCCAGTAGTTCTCAAACAGTTCTCAGCAATGATGTCGCTAAATAATTAAAAATAAATAGGAAAGATATTGTCATAAAATGTTAAGATTATTAATTTAGTAACTTCATAATTTTAGTGGAATTCTGATTATACAGTGTCCATAAAGTTGGCTACATATGGGAAAATAATGTATTTTTGACATTTATAAAAAACTCTATTGGGGGCTCGTATACGCATGTCCAACAACAAAAAATTACATTTTGACACATGTCGTGTGATCACCGGTTTGGCAGGACTGTAAAAAATAGTTGACCGTGGTACCGAAAAGTGGGTCAAATTGTTAAGATATCGAAAACTTTTAAGAAGAAAAGGTGCATATAGAATACAACAAGGACCCCATATATCAATTTTGAAGCAGATATGAGGAAAATAAAATAGTGCAAATTTTACCCCTACCATTAATTATCATAAACTCTTGCGTCTATTTCACAAATATTTGATTAGTTTCGACAAAAACTGTGTATTTTAGTTGAATAAAGGTATTTGCATGTAAAAAAAGTAACGAACCCCCAATATAGTATATTTTAGAAATCTCAATAATACAAATTTTTCCCATATGTAACCAACGACGGACACTGTAGGTATATAGGTTCGGGCACAAATGAAACTGATGAAATGAAAAAATGAATTGCCCAATTCAGTCAATAACAATGAGTGATCAGAAAAATAAATCAGACTAATATTGCTACAGTCCAGCAAGAGACACGGGAAGGTTTGGGCATTTCTTGCCAGGAAAGGATAGGATCGTAGTAGTAGTAGGGGAAACGATGTCAGTAAAAACAAAATATTTCATATAACAAAAAAAAATCTGAAATCTCTATGAAAATAATGAAATTAATTATTTTTCTTTTAGCGGTAATAAATAAAAATTCTGGTTGACAAAACAAATATTGAAAAAAATTAACAATAATTTTGAAACAAATAAATTAAAACAATTCTGAAAGAACAACGCATTGACACGTTTTCATAAACATTAAAACACTACACTTGAACAATTTATCTACTCGACGCACGTTTTACTATTCGTGTATTAATACATAACGTAAGAAAGTAGATTTTATTAGAGATAAACACGCGCTAGTAGTAATAAGAGACACATTTTTGGGGAAAATAAAGTTTTGACAAAACTCGCGGCGCAGTTTAATAAAATAAAAATTTTCGAAGGAAAATTATTAACTTTTAATAATTAATCAAATAAAAAAAAAGTAGAAGTGCTTGGGGATCGATCTCGCACCAACCCCATTTATATTTATTGCTGTTCGAGCATCTTACCGGTTGAGCTACGCGATCATGTTTATTCTGCTCTAAAACGTGTAATATCTTCGTACTAGAAAATTGTAAGACTTAGTGGTTTGACATTGTTCGTTTGAGGGAGGTATATCCACTACTTACCACTAAAAATAACTTAAATATTTCATATAAAGACCTTTTTCATATTTAGAGTGGTGTTAGTTCACGGAAATAAATAATATTCGTCGTTAAATCACGCAGTTTGAGAATCACTGAGCTTATGACTATGTATCTCACTGAAGTGGGAAACAATCTTGGTAGACATACATTGACAATGTCTTTAGGCTATGGCTTTAAGTTTGTGTGCAAGAGATAGTGAAAACTTATGTGCAATATTAATTCATACATCGGTCTTTTTAAACTTGACCCGACTCTATCGGTAACTTCTGTTAGGCTTAAACTATTTTTTCAAAATTTGGGACATACGTAAAACAATATGGTAAAATACTCCCTGCTGAAGTTGGACCATGTCCGTTATGCATGGTGATTGTCGGATGCAGTTAAATAGTCAGGTTTTACATACAGGGTGTCATTAGTGCGTGGACGGTTAATATCTCCTCGACTGTTTGAAATTTGCAAAAATGTCTCACATATAGAAATTGTAGAAGATCAAGGGCGGCATATTTTAAAATTATTTTTAAATCTATTAGTTGTTTCATGTATCAGCAACAAACTAATACATTTTTTAAATAAAACACCTAACATTTTTATATTTATTTAAATTTTATTTTCAAATTAACTTTCTTAATCTATGTACAGTATAATAATGATAATAATTATTAATATTATTATGTATTTCTATTTTGCCACAAAATATTACATATTTTAAATTAACACATTAATTTGGAGCACCTAAATTTGAAAAAATTGTGTTGTGCTCCATTTAGTTTATAGAATTTCACTTAATGCAAGTGAGATGCCCATATGTAAATAAGAACAGGGGTAAGGATTGCAATATAAACAAATAGGTATAACCTTATATATAATATTTACCTACTTATGATGTGTGATATGTACCTAAACAATATTATTACAAAAAAGGAGTCCATCTACCTAACAAGTGTAGCGGGAGAACAGAAAATCTGTCCTTATGATTTAGCAGAAAATTATTAAATATATTACAAGAAGCAGTTTTTGTTTTGTATAACGTACATTTTTACTTTGTACTTAAATGTTTTTAAATTAGTTAATCTGATAGTATTTGGTATGTTATTATAAAATTTTGTTCCTAAAAATGAGATAAATTTCTGACATGCAGTTTTTGTAAAAAATTATTGTTGATATGTGATTATTTCTTATTACCCGGGTGTTGGTATTATGTTCTAACGAACTTTTCTTAAATTTTGTATGTACGAAAATGACCGATTGTATAAGATACATAAGCCTAAAATTAGCTGAGTTTCGTCGTATAGCATTTGTGTAGAATGATTTTTGTTTTTTTTAACATGACTTTTATTACATAATCTTATGCAATTTGTAGCATATTAACTGCAGTGTTATATTGACCCCCCCCCCCCCCCCCAACTTAGAATAGCATATCTTATTATAGATTCTGCCAACGCTTTGTATGCAAATAGTGGCTGTTTTTAGTATTGAAAATACTACTGGGGGCATGATATAGGACCCATCTAACGAAAAATGTATCGAGAGCGACAGATCTGTCTAGGCCGCTGCGCTGGCCTTGTAACCGTACCATTCACTCAACGCCATGCTATTAGGGATATCACGTTTCAATAACAATCCAAACAGTATCTCAAAACTAAAATATAAACATAAACACTCCCAAACTTAATGGTCTCTTGTGATACATGCCGACACTGCCATATCGTGTGTCACTTGGTCATTTCTTACAGAACACCGTCACTTTCAAATTAACATTAAAAAAACAAAATAACCCAATAAAACATGGACTAGCTTAATTCGATCGTATAGACAAATATATTTAAAATTATGTAAATAAAATTATCAAACACATCTAAGTATGATATAAAAAAGTACAGTAGAAAGCACTATACATGGTATTCTACAAGCTTTATGACAAAATTTGACAGATGATAGCTGGGTTAAATTTTTTATCAATGAACATGGGTCCAATTACAATGAACCCAAGTGGTATTATTAAATTTGATAAAAGTTTATATTTTTTTAAATTGTATCACTAATCGCTAATGGTACCAAGAGCAGTATAGTTGCATCTGGTATTTTCAATGCGTTTAAGATATTTGCGAAAGATGCAAGATCTGTGAATTTTTATATAATATATTGCGCAGTTGGTAGTAGTGTTCTAATTTTTGTGACATTAATCCTATATGTCTTCTACATTTTAAATGTTGGTCAACTATAACTCCTTTTTCTTCCGATTCCTCAAAACTTTATTTCATTTACAGATTCAATTTTCTTATCACATATGCAGTTTTGATAATCATTTAAAATACAGTTGTTATTAAGTAGGAGTAGATTTTTTATGGAATTTCAGTTAATATTTGTGATGAAAGAATTTGGTTTTAAGATAATTTAATATTAATAGAGTTTTATCCAGCCATGTTCTAACTGTGCTGAGATATATTGATGCACTTTGAATAGTGTTTTGCCAGTCATTACCATGAAATAATAATACCGTATCATCAGCATATGATACTATTTTCATTTGAGTATTTAACAAGAATGAACTGTTAATATGAGTTATAAACAGTATTGGTCCCAGCACAGTGCCTTGTGGAACGCCCGTTTTAATCGTTAGTTATTTCTTGTACTCTAAATTACCTTATGTAATTTTTTCATGTATTTTTTATATTTATTTGATATTTGCAAGTCGTTATTATTTAAAGTTTTCGTTTTTAATTTATCTCTTTTATAGATTTAAGTATACCATAACTGATCCACGGTTTTAATTTTTTGTACTTGTTTTTTATTTCAAATTTTTCCGTTATTTGGCTAATGTATTTTTTTAACGTACTTATAAAGTTATTTGTTGCTGTTATTGAATCATCAAAATCTGTTACCATGTTCCAATTTTCTTTTCCTAGTAGTTTTGTTAATTTATTTTTAGTTTACTTTGTACACATAACTGTTTTGCATTTGTTCTATTTTTTTTTTTAATTAATAGACAGTATTATGCTTGTCAGAAAATGATCAGTTATGGAACAGTCTAGAATGGCTGGCAAAAATGTGTTTATATTAGAACCTTAATTATCTATTGGGGCATATATCATCTCACAAGTTTTTCTCGAATTGATTTTTTTTAAACCGTCGAAAAAAAAATACACTGAGACGTCAGAGTATCAATAATTGATTGCTGACACATCTTAAGTAAAAACATACAGGGCGTTCCATTTCAACAAATTAAATTATAACAGCCATCTGGAACATTTTTTTAAAACTTGATACGTTTAAAGAGATATTCACTTTCTTTTGACTCACTCTGTATAGTATGTTTTATTATAATTTTAGATGAAAAAACTTGGGTGGGAAGTATTGTAATCGTAATCTCTTCGATACTTTAGGTTTTTCGTTTCAGACTATGTAGATTACGAAAATTAAGGCCTTTAAGCAATTGAAAGAACACAAACAAAGGAACAATAAAACCGCTGCCTAAGGAATCACTGCTTCCACATCCAGATTTGTCGTCTAAGTCACTTTAAAGGAAACATCTCGACTATATTTGCACTCTACTGTGTGGAAATTATTGGTCATAGAATTTTAACAATATTTGGGGCAGATATCATAGAAAAGTTTGAGGTGTTGGTTTCTACCTTAACGTTAAAAATGAAGTTTCTAGCTTGGTCTACTTATTTTGCGTTATTCACAACCTACCACCTCCCACCTCTTCAACGGAATCATCTCAATCAGATGTCATATGTGTACTAACTTTCAAGTGAATATCTCAATTTCATGTCATTAATCCCTTTAATAATGGAGTGGAGGCGGTGGGGGGTTGAAAAATATTATAAAAAAATCTGAGGTCGTGGCTTCTAGCTAGTACATACACAGAATTTCAAGTTTCTGTACTCCTACCAGCTTATTTTACTTATTTTCCCCTATTTGCCCCTATTTAACCCCAACCCTTCAATGGAATAATCCAAAATACAATCCGGTTCTAGATGTCATTCTAATATACAATATGTCTCACTTTCATGACTTCCATATCACATCTCTCTTATTTACAATGCGATTTTTTTTTAAATTAGGGTGGAAGGTACTTATCCATTAGAAGATTATGTCATGGTAAAATATTTAAAATCCACCAGTGGCGTTCGTCGTTATGAAGAAAAAATGTACCTAATTTTCAAAAAAGATATTAGGCAAAGTTTTAACTGCGAAACAATACCATAATCTTCTTATTCGTTGTTATCAAAAACTCACTAATACCGAATTTCAACACTATGAGAAAAACAATTTCTTTCTTTTTAAAGTACCAGTAATTATTAGTCATTTTCGGACGTAGTTAAGCTGAAGAAAGACGGTCGTTCCATTTAGAATTAATCATGTGATATGTTGAGCAAACTGTGATTTAGTTATCTACTTATGTAATTTTATTATTTATTGAATTGTTCGTGAATCATATTTATCTAAAATTGAAGTTTTTCTTATTTCCAAGTCAATTATTGTTTGATTCTGACTGTTAAGTAAACTTATTGGCGTTACGTGATTAATTTTAAATGGAAAGCCTGTCTTCCTCTCTTAATTACGTCCGAAAATTAAGTTATGACTGTAATAATTGATACTTTAAAAAGGGAAGTTTTATTTTCCTATTTCGTGAATACCAAGTACACTATGTTATTAAAACTCGGTTTCAATGAGTTTTTGATAACAGCGAATAAGATTATGAGATTGTTTTACAGTTAAAACTTTGCCTAATATATTTTTTTGGAAAATTAGATACATTTTTCTTCACAACGACGGACACCACTGGTGTGTTTTAAAATATTACACCGTGGCACAATCCTCTTATAGGTAAGTACCTTCCACCCAATTTAAAAAAAAAAATCAGACCGTTAATAAGAGAGCTGTGGTATGGGAGTCATGAAAAGTGAGACATACTGTATACGTTTACCAAATTTCAAGTGAATATCTCAATTTTATTTTATCAACCCCTTTAATAATGGAGTGGGGGGGGGGATGAAAAATATTATAAAAACATTTGGGGCCTCGGCTTCTAGTACATATACAAAATTTTTATGTACTCTTACCAGCTTGTTTTACTTATTTCCCCCTATTTACCCCCCAACCCTTCACCGGATATGTTCAAAAGACAATCCAGTTCCAGATCTCGTTTCTAGCTTGCTCTACTTATTTTGTGCTATTACCTTAAACCGTTCTAGAGAAAACGTGCAGACAAGAAAAAGTTACAGACCAATGGACAGACACATTTTTTCTCGCTCAAATTTAATATCTCATGGCATTCAAGCCTATTTCAGGAAAAAAAAAATTATTTTTTTTTGCGATTACTGTACTTCCAATCCACTACGTGGATGTAAAAAATGAAGTTTCTAGCTTGCTCTACTTATTTTGCAATATTCACAACCTACAACCTTCCATCCCTTCAACGGAATGATCTCAATCAGATGTCATTGCAATACATACGTGTACTAACTTTCAAGTGAATATCTCAATTTTATGTAATCAATCCCTTTAATAATGGAGAGGAGGTGGTGGGGTGGGGGGTTGAAAAATATTAGGTATATACACCAAATCCCAAGTTTCTGTACTCTTACCAGCTTGCTTTACTTATTTTTCCCTATTTACGTCTACTTACCCCCACTCCTTCAACGGAATCATGTCAAAATATAATCTAGTTTCAGATGTTATACGTGTACAAAATTTCAATTGAAAATCTCCATGACATTCTAAACCTATTTCAAGAAAAAAAAATCGGTAAAGGTGTTTACACAGAACTTCCCTCGTTATTTGTGCATGGCAGTCACTCTAAAAAATTAATAATTACGAAATGACATTGAGAATAATAATCGGAATAGAGTTATTGCTATTATTACAAAGAAAACTTGATAAGTTTTGGTCAAAAAAATATACAGATTGCTCATCCAACAGCAAAAGTTCAATACTAAATAGCAGGAGCCACATATGGCAGGCTTGCGCAAATACCTTTACAAATGTCCACCATGACTGAATTATTTCTTGGGATGACCACCCTGTACATTTTTCAATAAAAGTATAATATGTGCATATGCCAGATATTATTGCCATCTGTCACATTTTCAATCCAACATTCACGTAATGGGGTGGAAGTATAGTAGTGGTTAAAAAATTTCATTTTTTTTAAAATTTTTCAAAAGATGTTGGTAAAATAATTTTCAAAATGTTTTCTTCTGAAATAGGTTTAAAATGTCAAACGCAGAAATATTAAATTTGAGCAAAAAGGAAAGTTTCCTTCTATTCTATAGTAGTGCTAAAAAAAGTTTAAAAGTTAAAAATTATGTATTTTTTAAAATAGGTTTAGAATGCTATGAAACGTGAAAATTTTAAATTTGAGCAAATAAAAAAAAATTCGATCTATTTTAGTGGTAAAAACTTTGAAAATTGTGAAAAACATTTTCAAATTTTTTTTCTGAAATACCTAGGTAGAATGTCATTTAAATTTGAGCATTCTAGTGTTAAATTTTTTTCCAAACTGGTAACAAAACGTTGCAAATTTTTTTTTCCGAAATTGGTTTGGAATATCATGAAACGTGGAAATTTTAAATTTGAGCAAAAACATTTTTTCGTCTGTTCTATAGTAATGATACATAAATGGATTAAAAATGTTTTCAAATTTTTTAAAAAATTCTTCAAAAATATTTTTAAATTTGTTTGAATAGTTTTAGAATGTCATGGAAACGTGGATAGTTAAAATCTGAACAAAGAAAAAAAATTCTATCTTAGTGGTAAAATTTTTTAAAAATAGTAAGAATAATTTCTAATTTTTCTTTTAAATAGATTTAGAACGTTATGAAACGTGGAAATTTGAAATTTGAAGAAATAAAAAAAAATTCCATCTATTTTAGTGGTAAACAAATTTTCAAAAATGGTAAAAAAAAATTTCAAAATTTTTTTTTTAATCAGGCTTAGAATGCCATGAAACGTGGGAATTTTAAATTTGAAGAAAGAAAAAAAAAATTTCATTTTAGTAGTAAAAATTTTTTCAAAAATATTGGTGAAAAAAATTTTCAATTTTGACTGGCGGAATTGAAAAATCTATATTTTCGTAATCTACGTGTTCTGAAATGTCAGAATCCGAAAAAATCTCGGAGGGTGATTTTTTCTCGAATACAATACTTCCCTTCGGTATGCGAGGGAAGTAAAAAAGAATTTTTTTTACGATTACTATACTTCCAATCCACTACGTGGATGTAAAATGACAACTAAACTTACGTGAGCATACGATTTACTATGCAGATATCCTACCTAATTCAATTTGCACAGGTGGGAGTTTTCAACAGAAGAAATTGACATTTTTGGGCCGCCTCAAATTCTCTAATCTTTGAAACTGAAGATCAAATTCAATTTTCCATAAACGTGTTCTGTTTAGTAATGTCATGGAAATGAAATGCTATGCTACTCCATTCCATTTTTTCCATTTCAATATTTTATTGCCTATTATTTATAAGTCTATCTTAAATCTAGGTAACTCATTGAAATTAGTGAGTACTGTATAATATTAATTATATACAAAAACATCCATTATAATTTATCGTTGATAAAAACATAACCGATGTGGGCCGTTGGTATGGCTGGTGTATCGAGTGACCTTGAATTTATTTTAATTGATAAGCTTTTATAAAATATCTCAGTAAAAAAACTTTTATATTTATTATCTCTACTTTTATACCTCAGTTCAATATTTCATCATTAGTTCGGGCGCATTACGGGGCAGAACGAAAATACATAATTTATACAGGAAAAGCATTAAGAAAAACCTGTTTAATATTTTGTCATATTGTTAAAAACATTTAGGTTTATGAGTAGTGAGTGATTAGGGGAGGGTCGGTTATATATATTATCGACGGGTAGGGGGCAAGGTAGGTTTGTGGGTGGGATGTTTGAGGGTTTTTGATTTTGCGGGATTTTTGTCATGTGGCGTTTGGTTATGGTCACCGTCTTGTATGGTAGATTGGCAGTCTCTGGTGTATTAATGTGTGTCGATGTGTCGGGTTTTGATCTGCACGTATGTTTGTGATGTCTGTTGTCAGTGCCGATAACTGAATTTTGTTGGTAAAGAATTCTTGCGAGGTTTCATCTATGTACTCACGTATCATAGGTAGGTTCGTTGCCCTGTGCAATTCAGTTATCGGCGTGTATCTGTCAGCGTTCGTCAATAGTCGTATTAATTTATTCTGTGTAATTTGCAACCTCTTGCATTGACGGGCGGAGATATTATTCCAAGCTGGGCATGCGTATGTCATTATGGGCCTAAACATGACTTTGTATAGAGTCAACTTATTGTCAATGGATAGCTTGCTCCGCCGGTTTACAAGAGGGTACATCTTATTTAGGGTTGCGTATGTCCTATTTATTGTCTGTGTCACATGAGGAGCGAAAGACAGCCGTTTATCTAAGGTTACTCCTAGATATTTGACCGTCTTACACTCCTCAATGGTCTGTCCGTCTATCTGTAATTTGTTAAATGTTTTTATATTTGTAAATTTTCTGTTGAAATTTATAGTCTTTGTCTTGTCGTTATTTATTTTTATTTTCCATTTTTTAAAAAATGTCTGTAGGGTCTGCAGATGATACCGTACCTTCTGCGTCGCGGTCTGCGCATAAAATGACTTTGCATACAGTACAGTATCATCTGCGTATAGGATAATATTGGAGTTGGGATAGGAGGGGATATCTGACGTATAGAGGTTATATAGGAGAGGGGAAAGGATTGCCCCCTGGGGGACACCCGCCGATATAGGTGTATGAGATGAAAAAGAGTTATTCACTCTTACAGTGATACATCTCCCTCTAATATACGATTTTATCAAGGCTACTATATAATTGGGCAACTTTAGGATGCTGTCGAGTTTATACAGCAACCCGTTATGCCAGACGGTGTCATAGGCCTTCTCTATATCGAGAAGCAACAAGACTGAGCATTGTTTTTTCGTGTATGCAAGGTAAGTGTCTTGCACCACCTTGCATACAGCGTGTGTCGTACTGTGTCCTCCTCTGAAACCGAATTGGACGTCTGGTATTAGCCGTTTTTTGTTTACAATGTTATTTAATATTCTAAGAATAACCCTCTCCGTTAATTTGGAGAGGGTATTCAATAGACATATTGGTCTATAACTGGCTGTACTATGAGGCGGCTTTTTGGGTTTCAGGATCGGAACAACAATACCTAATTTCCAGTCGCTTGGAAAATACTGCAGTTTGAGGATATGCTACTCCAGCCGTTCAACGACGGATTATTGAGTGTTTAGACCAACACAGTGCACATATCGTGCATCTTCTGTGTTATACGTAGTTAGTAGTCACTTCATTGCCATTTTATGCTAGATCAAATATTTCCAATATTAGCAAATTAAATTAGGTAGGTAGATATCTACATAGTAGTGTTGCATTAAACACTTACCTAAGTTTAGTTGTTATTTTTTGTTCATTTGTTTTATTGTTTCGGTTGTTTCATTGGCTTCTATGTTTCTTCTGGACAAATTATAATTTTCAACAAAAAACTGTGAATAATTCAAAAAGTACGTGTTAGGTATAGGACATGCTGATATAAGTCCATCTCAGATTTAATTCTACATCGATTGCCATAATAAAATTTGGCCCGTGCCATTTGAAAAAAAGGAATTTTTGACATTTTTTTTATCATTCTCAAAAAATCGCAGCAACGACTGGAAACTTCGTTGGGCATATTGTGGCCACTTAAATGATTCCTTGAATTTTAGGGAATCGATTGAAAAAAAAACTTATTTGCCTAGCCTGAACGGTTTAGTAGATGTGAATTTTTTAATGGACCCTAAAACATAAGAGAAGCGTCTCTAAAACATAAGCGTCTCTAAAACATAAGAGAAAAATGTATGTATGTTAAAACTATTACAGCTAAGTACCGACAACCTGAATGCTTTATACTCAGAATTTAATGGCGTATTAAAAAAAAATCAAAATTGGGTGTGTCCATTTAAAAAACAAAGATAATATCAACTTCCGGCATTTCCGGCATTATTTTCGGACTCGCAATGGTCGACTATGGTAAGGTACCCAATCTCAAATGTCTGTCTCATTTGCAAGTGGGGAATATTCTAAAAGAATCACCCTGTATTTCAAAAGATGCACATTTAAATAAAAATTGACCTGTCTGGATTTTTTTTTAAACCATATGCCTGTGTAATACTACTGTATATATCGTAAATCACTTTAAAGAAAGAGTGATTTAGAGTATAGTTAATAATATTGCCAAGGAAGGAAACTTGATATACTTTTAGTGGATATAAGGTATTTTTAAGACTATTATGAAACAGATAGTGTTGCAGTAGGTCGTTGCTGACTGTGAATACCTATTTGACCAATAAAAAATAAACGTTATTTAGTGTGTCACCAAAGAAATCTTGTCTTAATGGTCACTTCTTGATGGTCTTGTTTTGTTAGTATAATACAACAATAGCAATAGCCTATACTCTTGACTCGATAAACTATCGCTAGTCGGCTTCTCATCTTGTTAATGAAATATCAAAGTAAGACAATCAAGAAGTGACCAGCAAGGCAATATTTCTTAATTTGGTGAAACACTAACAACATTGGTTATGTATTTAATCTCAGTGATCCATGTGAAACAAAACTGAGTAAACCGTTAATCAAATAGGTACCTGCAGTCGGTTCCGCCCGACTGCAACCTGTATTTGTTTTTTTGTGTAAAGACACAACTATGGAATACCTTTATCCCGGAATAACCGATATTTGGTGGTAGAAATCCGGAGTTGTAGATTTGAGATGAATATTTCCGTTGTGGTGGTATATGGGGCAGGTTCCGGGTTGGCCTGCGTGGATTAGTGGCGTAAAGTACGGTGGCCGATGTATGAATGGGGGCGGCGTCTTTAGCGTCGGTAGCGTCGATCCCCAGACCAGCAGGGGTGGCGAGCGCGCGCATGATATCGACCGATAGCAACCCCTGGCCGACACCCTTCTTACAATCGCCATGCAACACCATTTAGTTATTGCACTCTCTGAATAACACTTGTGTTACGTTTGGTAGTGTACGTTATGTAATAATATCATTCCTTGCATAATTATACTTATTAATAATAATTCCTACTACTATTGTCTATATTTAATCAATAGTAATAATATATAAATTATTTAAAATTTATTAACAGTTTCATAGTTCGGTTCATTCTTGTACTCTAGGTTGGCTTTAATAACCTTGCATCGTTAGAGTTTATTATATTTAATCGTCTTTTAAAAATAAGTGCAATCCTTTTTAAATATTATTTTTAATACTCGTCACTCATTCTAGTCATTGTACAATACTCATTTATCAAACAATCTTCAATCTCGCACTTTAGTGGATACGTAAAAAATACAGTTTCAAATCATAATATCGTTTACTCCATTGGGATCCAACAAATTCTAAGAAACGGTAAGTAATATTTACTTTTTTCTTATTTTAGCATCTTGCCGTTTCACACCCCACACTTCCAAAAAAAACTCCTGTAAGCAATCCATCAACATGTAGTAAACGCATACAGCTGAATTTGTAGGAATATCCGAATTGGCAGCAAAGTAAATAAGCAATAATGTGTACAAGTTTAACAAAATAAATTTTAGGTGCCGATTTGAGCTCGAGCATAGTGGCTGGATTCGCGGAGTAGTGCGGGGTCCGGAACAGCGAGAAGGGAGTAGCTCGTGCGATCAATACTAGAACCGGCCTGGTCAAAGCTGAACTCGATTACCATTTTCCTTGTGATACTATTTACACACGCTTTTTAAAAAAGTTGCACCTTACTTAATGACGTTCTGCTCCTGTTGACAGAAATGCATGCCTTACGTATTCTTCGTTCGTTATTGGCGTTCGTCATACTTCTGAGGAAGAATTCTGAGAAGTGTCAAGCGATTGATTCACGCGTTCATTAAGCGGATTCATCATCGTAGTAAACAAATATTTTAATTGCCGAGAAATCGATTGTGTGCAGACTTACGCTATTTTTAAAACTTGACCTAAAATAAAGTAAAACCAAACAATATGGCGATATATTTGAAACTTATGAAAAGAAGATTCCTGTAATAGTACCTCGGAGAACTAAATTTGCAGGGCCCTATTTTTAGTCACTGTTAAATCAGGAGTATATGCTATACACTATACATAGTTTCTATTTTAACGGCATCTAAAAGCATTTCCTCATTTTGTTCAGTTGCAATTCTGGCAATTTTCCATTTTAGAGAGAACCATTCTTTACACTGGAGGTTAAATTTCTCTCATGGCAAATGCTAACTATCTAAAAGTTACAAGTTTAGAACTGCTGCTCTTATTGGCATTTCCCATCTTTACAATTTTCAATGTAGACATTTCAATGTTTGTAGGTACCTTGAATGTTTCCAAGTTTTGGCGATCCCACATTTTTTAATATTGAAATACATGAAGCACCTGACGCTTGTTTGAGGACCTGATCATTAAAATTTAATGATAATCTCATGCTGCCATAGAAGTAGGCATTCCCCCTTTTCTTGTGGTTGCTATAGTAACAAAATTGCTTCATACAGCTTCCCTTCAAGAAATATTTAAATCAGAAGTAATGTAGATAGTAAAATCTTTGTGTTATTTGTGTCATGGGTTTCTAAATGTAATGAGTATTTAATTTGGGGCATATTTGGTAACCCATGAGCTCGATTTTCTCTTAGGTATTTAGTTGCAATTGTTCATATTTTACGCGATGCGTCTCTTACTCACATTTTACACATTTACATTTTAAACGACTACATATTAACGGCTTTCAACTGATAATGGAAAAGGGAAAAGAAATTGTGTTTTGAAATCACATTTGTTTTCCTTTCAGATTATATTTGAAAAAAGGGTTGGTCGATTGGTGCCAAATCAGGTGAGTATATAGTATCTGAGAATGTAATCTGTGACCAACACAAACAATCATACTTTAGTGTGAAAGATATCGACTGGGGCGAAAAGCGAGTTCGAAATTCTAATTAAGTTTACTTCTAATGTATATAAAACGTGAATAATTAAATTTGTATATACAAGGTGTCCCAGCTCTATTTAGACAAGCATTATCTGGAAAACGGTGAGACATAGAAAAAAATGTTAAATGGAAAAGTTTTGATTTGATTTGATTTCCGAACAAATTTTATCAACTATGTCCTATACCTATCATTAACGGTTTACGATATATCAGCAGTTTAATTCTGATTCCACCATGTTCCATTTTCTTAAACTGATAAGACTGGCCTTGATTACATTACAAAAGCAGAAATTATTGCGGCCAAAAAACCCTAAAAGTTATAAGGAATTCTTGTACACGAGAACTTTTATGAAGGTATGAGTTGTGTCAAATAGAATACGGACGACAATTTGAGCATCTGTTATAATAATCATAATAGTTACTGTTTTGTGTATTGTATTATTTCCCATAATCATGATAATAAAAAAATATCCAAAAAAATTGAACTGCTAATATCTCAACAATGGTTAATGGTAGGTATAGGAAGGACACGGTTAATAAAATTAGTTCAGAAATAAAAGGAGAATCCAAAAATATACAGGGTGTTCTATTTCATAAAGTAAAGTTGCATAACCTACCGCCTTTTTGAGGCGCCATCTACATTTGAAAATAAAATCATTAAATGAATCTTTTTAAACGGAATAACTTTCCCATGTAACATTTCTTTCTATTTCTCACCGTTTTCCAGATAATGCTTGTCTAAGTAGAGCTGGGACACTATGTATAAAAATATACAGCATAAGCAGAAAATTCTGCACAATGCTCTTTTTGGTTTGACCTATCCACCAGCAATGTTTAAATGATAATCTGTTTTATTAGTTTCCTTTTATCAGCAAAATACAGTTTGTAAAACAAGCTAACGATTATACTCTTCGCCGGTTTACTGCATTTTTCATATAATTATTGCACATTCTATAGGATACTTCGCAGTTTTTTTGTAAACATTATTAGTTATAGATATTTTTTGTTCAATTAAAAAGCATAAAAAAATAGACATTTTTATACATTTAAATAATTACTAACTTTTTTATTTATTAATCAGGTTTGTTAAAAAACAATGGGGTTCTTCCTCTATAGCTAACACTAATTTACAGTCCTTTAAATACAATCGGACTTTTCATTCATAAATCATACTTACAAGATACGTAATGGAAAGACAGACAGACGGACGTATACTTTGAAAGTCGTTCGGAATTCGATCACCAACACAGTGATGTGAAAATTTTTCCTCTACGAGCGATATTACCTGGTTTTAGAAATTTGCCGATCAAATGCAATATACTCTTCGTTTTGTATTTGCAAAAAGTATAATAATGAGTAAAATACAAATCTATCAGTTTGAATCAAAATTATGGTTTAGATTAAATTACGATTATTCTTTATTTTCCTGAGACGCATGGAGATTTTAATGATGGCAGAGGACAGGGGGAAGGAAAAGGAAGCATGGGGAGGTTTGCGTTCTCTTCAATGAAACTTATCTAAACAGAACTCCTTAACAAAATCCTAAGATATAGTTGACACAATGGATCTTTCTATTCATGTCACGTCTCACTCATTGATTTCTGCCTTTGTTTTACCCTTATGTAACAGTAAAGATTTGTTTTGTGTAGCGACATGCGACGAACGTCGCCTTCATTACTATGGACCAGAAATGCAGACATAGACGAAGACAGTGAATTATATTGTTGTCTTTACTAATCTAGAGACGGTCGTCTAGGAGTACATGCGATGATCCATTTCTCCAAATATGTTGGAAGTTAAATCTACAAAAATATAAGAATAAATTATACTGAAAAAGTAAAACCATGAGGTTCTTCACTAATTTACAAATAATTTTCAGTGTGACAATTTTTAATTAAACCAATATAGTTATGACGTTATTATAGTAAAAATTGTACCCACTTTGTGCATATATATTATATATGCGTATTAAGTATACATACCCTGTATTTTTGTTAACTATTAAGTTGCATACGACTGCATTCAGTTTATAATATTAAAACGTAAATGTTCAATACAAATCGGTAGCAGTCGGGCCATCAAAAAATGAACACCCCGCAAGTTATTCTATCCAAAAAGTACTATACGAATAACAATTAGTTCATTAGCTAAATTTTCGCAAACTGCTAATCCTAGAAAAAAGTTTGAAATAAAAAAGTTGCTTCCATTCTCTTTCTTTATTTCTACTCTATGCCCTTCGTATCTATTTTGAAAAATTAAAGTTTCTGCACTTGCTACACTTATTCCTGCAATTTCCCACATTTTGTCGTCATAGCCTAAGAAAAAGACTCAAGTTTTCTGCGTTCATTATTTGACCTTTATATTCACATGGTTTGTTAACAAGTTTGTAATGATAACTTGGTAACAATTTGAGAATTTCTGTTTTTGAGTTAAAGCGAGAAAGTAATAAGTCTTTTAATTTATTCTTAATTATTATTATTATATATTCAACATACGATGAGGATATTAAGAAGCATTAAAAAATTCATTAATATTACGATCTGTAGAATGTTTCCGTGAATACAGACCAACCGACGGAGATGTATGGCCATTTTAGAGTAGCATATTCCCCTTCAAAATGTTATATAATCGGTTTTTTGCGGAATTGCAGCTAATCGAGAATAATGGACACATCCAGCGTGGTGTGCAATAAAAATACTGAACGCATTTAAATATTGTTATTAAGAGTTGTCTGCATTTATATCTTTTTAATCCAAAGAGTGTGTTTAGTTGTACTGTTTTCTGTTGCCCATAAAATGACATAATACCATACAGAATGCACTAGCATTCTGTCTTATCCCACACGTTTTATCATAGATTTACCTCCACTAGAACGTGGATCGTGACAATATAAAATAATTTGAGGTGTACCATTCAGACATCGATATTTTAGTTGGGATATGTTATCGCTGGTCATTTTACTCGAAAGTAAGGATTATTTAAATGCTGCTGGTTATAACATGACGTGCTTGAACCCGTGGAATTACCTTACCTAATCCAATTGCCTAGCAGAATACCCTTCTTTATGCGGCAAAGTTCACAACAAACTTCCTATAAGGCTCTAATGTAGTAATGTTCGGGAGGCTACAGAACATCCGATCTGTATCCAATCGAATATGTCTGGTAGAAACTTGGAGCATTTGCCTCTTTCCCGAATAATTTGAATGTTCCCCGGCTTCATATCCAAGAGACAGGTGATAAGAGCCCACAAGTTGACATTTTCAAATTTCGTAAATATGTATTGTCTAAATGTTATTTGTGGCATTCTCTAATTTGTCTGTTTTTCTCTTTGAGATTCATCATCATCATTTTCACATTCTGCCTTCACTTCTAAAATTAATATTCGAGGAATCTACAATAATAACACAATTATCCAGTGTATTACTGGAATGTAACTTTTAAGTCAAAGATAAAATACAGTTTTTATATTTTCCCTATGAATGTCACAAAACACCTCTGTCTTGTGACATTCATAGGGAAAATATAAAAATTATGTATTTTACCGACGTTTCGGATACCTAAATCTGTTTCGTTGAGAAATGTTGTTTTAATATTTAGGAAATAACTTTCATAAATCCAGTAGCTAATATTTAATACGAAAAAAACAATAAATTACCTATTCTTTATATATACTGTTGATCTAATTCTGATCACACTAGTATACTGATAAAGCTAATCAATAACTTCATTCTGATAATATAATAAGATCTGAAAGAGAATCTCTACCTCACCTTAGAAATTCTACATTTTGTGACAAAACACATTATAAACAAAATATTTATTTTATTTCAAAGTTAGGTGCTCTCATACAGATATTATTACATTTTCAGAATGATGTCATTGATTAGCTTTATTGGTATAATGACGTGATCAGAATTAGATCATAGTAGTCTTTCTGCGGATCTCAAAATTTTTTTGTAGTGGCTCTAATTCTCTAGCTTTGCCTAGAGGATATTTGATTGTGTGACAAATCACATCATAAACAAAACACTTGTTTCAATTCAAAGTTAGGTGGTTCTTTCCAGATTATTATATTTTCAGAATTATGTCATTGATCAGTTTTATTAATGTTAATGTAGTTGCCTGATCAGAATTAGATCAACAGTATATACAGGGTGTCCCAGAATTGAGTTCCCAGACGGGAACCTGTGATTCCTGAGTTCATACTGGGCCCGTATAACCCAACTTACCTTAGTCCAAAAATGCATCCCAGAGGAAGTACAACCTCTTGAAGTGAGACAGAAAGAACATTTTTTTCCAATAATTTCCGTTATATTGAAGATAAAATTTTCAAATTTTGATGGGCGCTGTATCTCTATAAAGCATTCTATGTTCACTTGGCAAAAACAAAATATCTTTTGTTTCTCATTTTTCATAATAATTAATATTTGATTGGCTATATTTTTTTAATCGCCTTGTAAAATTACGGAATACTTGAATATTTTTGCAGAGCATTGAAAGGACTGCAAAAAGGTACTCACTCTTAACACTTTTTGTAATATTAATCAAAATACAAGTAATTATCGTTTTTTCCTCCATTTCTATTTAACATTTATTTACAATTCTAGAATAAAATGTATTATCAAAAAAGCACAGTTTGTTCTGAAAAATACATTAATAACAAAAGCTCCACATGACATCCACCTTTTAAAATTTTGTGTAATATCAACTAAAAATCAAGAATTATCATTATTTCTCTGTAAGTCATAGGAGCTTGTGAAACAGGAAACCTGTCGCTGACATAGAGTACTTATAAAGATACAGGTCCCATGAAAATTTGAAAATTTTGTCTTCAATATAACGGAAATTATTGGAGAAAAATTCTCTGTCTTACTTTAAGAAAATATACTTCCTTAGGAATGCATTTTTGGACTGAGGCAAGTTGGGTTATATGGGCCCAATATGATCTCAGGAAGCACAGGTTCCCGTCCGGGAACTCAATTTTGGGACACCCCGTATAAATAATTGCGATTTCGTGTTTAAATATTAGATATTGAGTATGAAATTATATGCTAAGATAATAAGACTTCTCAATGATTTTGAAAGTAAAAATAAAATATATTACAGTTAAATACCAATCTGTTTTCTTTCTCAAAGCTTTATTATAATGTCTTTATGTGCTTCTGTATTTAAAGACAAAATAATATTTTCATGCATCACATCTGTAGAGGTGTTTCAAAATCTCATGAGCTGTGACCTTCATATGCGCAGGGACAAAATCCCTCTCGTGGACTCAGTTACACTGCTTAAAAATATTAGATTTATTGTTTACGGTTTATCACGAGCTCTTGTTTATGTATACAGCAAAGTAGCTATCAGTGTTTTCAAAATACACTTATAAACCCAGTACAAACTTTGCCTTCTGCGCATTTCGCGGTTCATAAGATTCTGAAATACCTCTACACGCATCTAATTTTTCAAAATACACTGTGTTAAAGTTATCTTTCTCGATGTGGATATAGGTAGAAACGATTATACAGAATTACATTTGCAAAATATGACGCAAAGTGGATATAGGGGTAGTTAGCAAAGTCATTAGAGATATTTATCTCTAAACAAATCGGAGGCGGATGATTTTTTTTTAATGACTTCTTTGGATGGTCAGCAATAACATTACGTAAAGTTTTCATGATTTCCAGACCGGCAATATTAAAAAAAAAATTCAAAAACCCCGTCTTTCCGGTATTTTCCCAAAATTTCGAAAATTAGTCGAGGTAGGAGAACATACAAAATATTTTTAGAAAGAACATACATTTTCACACAAAAATATATGTACAAAAATTTCGTCTAATGCCACGGATTGTCCATCAAAAATTAATGGAGTGTAGATAATGAATGAAGCGCGGTGTAAGGTTGCCCGCGCCCGAACGCGCGTTTTGCGGTACTTGGCGCGCGAAAAACCCTATGCTTAGATAAACAAAATTTACACAAATTAAAAAACTTTCATTCATTTTAAAGTTGGAAGTCTCACCTTTCTTACGCATGTAATTGTATGTTAATATAAGGCTAATAGATAGAAGTAAATCAATATATTATATTATATTTCGAGAATGACCTCATTTTTGTGCATTGTATGAAAATCCGTAGGAAATGTTCGAACCTTTTTTGATCTACGGGAAACTTTCAAGAAATGTGTCATGTGGAACCTCTTTAACTTACTTTTGCTGAAGTAAATGCAGTTTAAATAAACACTACTTCTGAAATGATTTTAATTTCGTAATTTCAGAATTTGTGGAACTAATATATATACGTATAAGTTATCGGAACTCAGAGAAAAAATGCCTTAGATACATAAAACAAATTCAGTTATAAAGTAAAAGATACCAGCTTTTCAAATATTCAAAAAAGAGATAAATTATGTAACATGTTTTTCTAAATCTTCAGTGCATCTCGTGGTAAGCAAAAATACCGATATTTACAGCCTCGGCGATATAATTCGCCAAGAAATATAATATAAATTCTGATACTTATAGAATAAGTAGACAAGAGTATCACGTATACATAGAATATAGTGGAAAGGCACATTTGTATACCTGTATTTAATACAAAGTACTTTATACACTTTTTATGAAAATAGTTTTTATTTTCTCATATAATGATAATTTTTTGAAAAAGTATAGAAAAAAAGTTTTTGATTTTTTTTTAAATGTTGCCGGTCTGGAGATCCTGCAAACTTTAGATGAACTTATTAATTACACTTCAGAGGTCTCACAAAAAAATAAATCATCTGCCTCCGAACATGTTTGAGATTTATAGACAAAAAACCGCTGCCTAAGGAATCACTACTTCCACATCTAGATTTTTCATCCAAGTCACTTTAAAGGAAACATCTTAACTAGATTTGCACTCTAGTATATGGAAATTATTGGTCATAGAATTTTAATAATATTCGAAGCAGATACAATAGAAAAGTTTGAGGCATTGGTTTCTACCATATACGTAAAAATGAAGTTTTTAGTTTACCCTACCTATTTTCTTTTATTCACAACCTACCACGTCCCACCCCTTCTATGGAATCTTTCAAGTAAATATTTCAATTTTATGTTATCAAACCCATTAATAATGGAGCGGAGATGGTGGTGTTTGAAAAATATTAGATCTGAGGCCTTGGTTTCTAGTATATACACCAAATTCCACATTTCTGTACTCTTACCAGCTTGATTTACTTATATTCCCCTATTTACTCCTATTTAACCCTCAAACCTTCAACAGAATCATCTCAAAATATAATCTAATTCCAGATGTCGTTATAATATATGTGTACGTGTCCCAAATTTCAAGTGAATATCTCAATTTCATTTTAACAACCCCTTTAATAGTGGATTTAGGGTGGTGGGGGATTGAAAAATATTACTAAAAAATCTAAGACCTTGGCTTCTAGGACATATACCGATTTTCAAGTTTCTGTTCTCTTACCAGCTTGCTTTACTTATTTCCCCTATTTACCCCCCAATTACCCCCACTCCTTCAACTCAATCAAGTCAAAATATAATCTAATTTAAGATATCGCTATACGTGTAACAAATTTCAAGTGAAAATATAATTTAATTTTACCAACACTTTTAATAAGGGAGTTGGTGGGTTGAAAAATATTTCTTTAAATTCTGAAGCTTTGGCTTCTTGTATATACAGCGAATTTCAAGTTTCTGTATTCGTACCAGCTTGCTTTACTTATTTTCCCATATTTACCCCTATTTAATTCCCAAGGCTTCAACGGAACCATATCAAAATATAATCTAGTTCCAGATGTCGTTATAATACATACGTGTGCCAAATTTCAAGTGAATATCTCAATTTTTTTTATCAACCCCTTTATTAACGGAGTAGGGGTGGCGGGGGGTTGAAACGTGTTTTTTAAACATCTGAAGCTTTGGCTTCTAGTATATACACCGAATTTCAAGTTTCTGTAATCGTACCAGCTTGCTATACTTATTTTCCCCTATTTACCCCTACTTAACCTCCAACCCTTCACCGAAATCATCTCAAAATATAATCCAGTTCCAGATGCCGCTATAATACATATGTGTACCAAATTTCAAATGAGTATCTTAATTTTATTTTATCAACCCCTTTAACACTGGACTAATGGTGGTGGGGGTTGAAACATATTATAAAAAATCTGAGGCCTTGGCTTGTGGTACATACATTAAATTTCAAGTTTCTGTACTCTTACCAGCTTGCTTTACATATTTCCCCATATTTACTACTATTTACCCCCCAACCCTTCACCGGATATCTTAAAAAAACAATCCAGTTCCAGATCTCGTTATAACATATACGTATACAAAATTTCAGGTCAACATCTTAAACCGTTCCGGCGAAAGCGTGCTGACAAAAAAAAAAAAAAGTTACAGACAGACCGACAGACAGACAGACAGACAGAAATTTTTTTTTTTTTCGCTCAAATTTAAAATCTCGATGTTTCATGACATTCTAAACCTACTACAGGAAAAAAAAAATTGATTTTTTTTTTACGATTACTATACTTCCAATCCACTACGTGGATGTGGAAGTAATTAGCTACACCGCCCGGGCTAAGTGTGGTGGAACTTGTTTTCGTAAATTCTCTTCAAATCTTTTCTTGAACTGGGTTGTGTACTTCTAAGGCTTTGTACACAGAACTTCAGCCTTCGTGTTTAGAGCCATACAAACATAAAGTAATATTCCAATTACGTGACATAAACAAGAGCTTTCTGTTTACAGTCTGTGTTTTTCTGGACAACTGTCCACAAAGGTGCAGTTTAATTAAGGTGATTATTTGCGCAGAGCTGTAGGAACATAAGTTCCTGGAAAACGCTAGTGCCAGAAGTTATAAATAGGATTTATCGATTTACTGATTACAATCATACACATAATTCAAATGGAACAATATTGCCCCGTAGTTGACAACAAAGCAATAAAATGTACCTAATATAAAAATCTTTATTTGGAATTCAATGTTGTATTTTATGTTAATTTTATTTAAGTCATAGGTATATTTTTATTTTGATGGAGAGTACGTATCCCTGTTAACAACAAACAGTTTGTTGATTAACAACATCCGTAACCGGAAATAGGTCAAAATGTAATTAACATTAATAAACATGCATCTTTGACTCTGAATTTTGTAGGGACAAGAGAATGTATTCAATAAAAGTGTATACAGGGTGTTGTTAAAATAACTCCTGCCCGTTTAGGAATCATTCCTACACGCGAAAATAACATAATTCCTATAGTAATGCTTCCTAACGGAGCTACGGCCCTTCGAGTGTAGCGCCTAAATAATGGTTTTTACTGAATGACAGCACTTGGGGCAACTTCATGCGACTTAATTAATGATTTTACATTATTGAGGTTTATTATTTTACGGTATTAATCAAAATTATTTTTATTCTTAGGGGAAAATGAGGCAGGGTTCTGTTTCTATATCTTTTTAAAGCCTTCCACAAATATTTCAAAGCAAAGGTTTTCAGTTTGACTCGTATGTATGTTTTTGTATTTAAATGTGCTCCGGTGTCGTCTTAGTAAAAACTGGTATCATTTGCGTACAAAGATGCGGACTGTCGTTACGACGCAAGTGCTCCTTGACTTTCTCGCATCATTTGTTCGCAAATGATACTAGTTTTTGTACGCAAATGAGACGTCCGTAAATAAGACACAGCCATTCTGGATTGCCTGAAACGATTTTTAAGAAATCTTTACAAACTGTAGGGAATGGCTCGGCGATGGATCCATTATAGTTTCATTAAGCTACATCTAGTGTAAGTTGCAAAAATTGGAAACGGATTTCGCAAAGTCGATTGATAATGAAAACAATTTGTAATGATTATATTTGTATTGCAAATTATTGACAATTATTACACAGGACTGTGATCTCATTCTAGTTTTTCAATAATTTCAATCATTACTCTACATACGCGATTTATGTGAAATTCTGTGCAAAATGTATAGCCCAGGCGGTATAGCTAATTTTGTCTATAATTCTCAAACATGTTCGGAGGCAGATCATTATTTTTTTTATGAGTTCTCTGAAGTCGCGAAATATATTATCAAAATTGCATTATTAAACAATATTTGTTGGAGGAAATAATAGAAAATAATTAGTATAAATGATATTTATTCTATAAAAAGTCATACACAACATAATAGCAGTAAAGCGCCGCGCCGGTACCCGAATCCGGCACTGTATGCTTTGTATTATATACAGGTAGACAAATGTGCCTTTCCGCTATCTTCTATGTATTATGTCAGTGTTCCTCAAACTTTTTTATCTCACGTACCCCTTTATGTTGTGCAGTAATCATGCGTACCCCTTTCTAAAAAATACATATTATATAATTTAGGCGATTATAGTAGGTACAGGGTCATACTAGGTATTTAAAAAAAGAAATACGAAATATCTTTGTGCCCTCTTGACGGCGAAGAAAGAACTATTTTAAACAGATCCGTACTACACTTCGCAGTTTAGATTTGGGTTTTTAATTAAACTTCGGATGCATATTAATTGTGCAATTTTATCTTTCACCTCCATATGTTATATGTTTTATTCTGTTATATATATTTTTTGTAGGTTTATGTTATTTAAATTTATTAGCCGCCATTCGCGTACCCCTTAAAAATTTTCGTGTACCCCCAAAGGGTACGCGTACCACAGTTTGAGAAACACTGTATTACGTGGTACTCTTGTCTACTTATTCTGTTTGTATCAGAATTTATATAATATTCCTTAGCGAACTACATTCACGAGATGCGCTGAAGATTTATAGAAACATGTAGAATTACATATTTTTTTTTTAATGTTTGAAAGGCTGGTATCTTTTCCTCTATAACTGAATTTGTTTTATGTATCTAAGTAATTTTTTTCTCCGAGTTCCGATAACATGTGTATATGCATTTATCCCACAAATTCTGAAATTAGGAAATTATAATAATTTCAGAAGTAGTTTTTATTTAAACTGCATTAATTTAAGCAAATGTAAGTTAATGTGGTTGAAACGTACACATTTCTCGAAAGTTTCCCGTAGACCAAAAAAAGTTCGAACCTTTCCTGCGGATTATCATACAATATACAAAAATGAGGTCATTTTCGAAATATGGTATATATATTGATCATTTTTTTATAGAAGCAAATATAGCAGGCTAATTTATAGATATTAGCCTCATATTAATATACAATTATATGCATAAGAAAGGTGAGACTTCCAACTTTAAAATGATTCCTTAGTTTCTTAATTTCTGTAAATTTTGTTAATCTAAGCAATCAGCTCAGTTGGCTAAGCGTCTCAGTGGCGAGTGCGCATGATCAGACTTCCTATCGTGAACTGGGTTCGATCCCCAGCACCGGCACTGGTAATGTTGCTTTGTAATGGATGTTGTCTGCGTTTTTTCAAATGTGTAACCCACTTCCGGACAGCCTATGAGAGGCTTTGGATTTGGGGGTTGTCTACTATGTGCGGTGTTTGTTAAAAAAAAGAAGGGGGTTTGGCGCGCCAAGTCCTGCAAAACGCACGTTCGGATACGGGCAACATTGCACCGCGCTTCATCCAATATCTCCACTTCACCAATTTTTTATGGACAACCCCTGGCATTAGACGAAATTTTTGTAGATACATTTTTTGTGTGAAAATTTATGCTCTTTCTAAAAATATTTTTATTTTCTCCTATCTCGATTTTCGAAATGTTGGGAAAATACCGGAAAAACAAAGTTTTTGATTTTTTTTTCAATGTTACCGGTCGGGAAATCATGCAAATTTTAAGTAATGCGAGATAAATTAAGCCGTCTATAATCTTATCGCATTTGTGACAAATGAATTAGTTTTAAGTTTATAAACATTCCAATAGTCCATATTGTAATTTACGTGTCGTTAGTTTTGCAAAGTAATAATATTCATGTCTAAATTTTAAAATTTTCTCTAATAATTTTTTTTGTTTCTTTTTGCTCCATTTTTTTAAGAACCCTCCTCAGAGGGGAGGGATTGGTTTCGTTTTAGACATGTTTTTGTTTAAATAATTAATTGTTTTTTTTTTAATTACTGATCGATTTCGTTCAAAGACAATATGGCTTTTCCTCTATCTAACACTAACTTACTGTCCAAATTTTAATTAAATCGAAGTTTTCGCTCTCAAGATATCGTGCTTAAAAAACGTGACGGACGGACGGGCATTTTGAAAGTTGTTCAGAATTCGATCACCAACACAGTGATATAATTTTTTTTCTACGAGTGATATAACCGGTTTTAGAAATGTGCCGATTAAATGCAATATACTCTTCGCTTTGTATTTGCGAATAGTATAATTTAGATATAGTAATTTCTAACAGTTTAAGTGTGAAACTACGAATTTAAATATGGTACCGAAATTGGGTACAATGTTCCGCGATTTAAAGTTTGAACACTGCGACTATAACCCATAATTCCTTTGCTTGGTTAAAAATTCTATATTTTGTAATGTGGAGTTGAACAAAGATGTAATTGTTTAAGTATAGTAGTTTTACATTACATAATACTTATTTCTTTAATAGACTTGGAAAAAACTTGAAAAGGTAATGGTAAATCTGTAATTTGAATTTTGTGTTGTCTGACGATCGTAAAAATGGTTCATAGTTTAGTTAAAGTGAATCCAACTTCATCTGCATAAAAAACATTCCTCATAACTCCTCGTTATGTACATTCAACTTGAGAATGAGTCGTCTATTGAGAAAGAATAAAACTGTTTCATGCAATCGTAAAAAAGAATGCCCTGGACTCAATAGTTTTCAAAACACGCCCTCTCAAAGAACCTCAATTTTTTATATTTTTGGGCCAAAATTCATACACAATTTTTGTAAACAAAACAATCAAATAAATGTATCCAAAAACTTTTACGTCTATGCAATAGTTGGTCGGAATCCCGGGATTGTACCCTAGTATTAAAGTTGTCAACAAAATCCCCAAAGAATGTTTGTCTTATAAATGTTCCAATGGATGTATTTGTTGAATACGATCATCGTCGAGCAATAATAGGCTATTATCAAAAGAAAATTATTATTTATGAAAAAAAAAATTATTATTACTATAAATTGTTTTTTAACCAGCCCCATTGATTACCACTAGCACTCGCCAAATTACTCAACTCACTTTTACGTAGAATCATCAGGGATAACAGAATTTGAGGAAATCTTAAAAGAACAATTATTGAAAAAAAAATGAAATGGCGGATTTTGGGGAAATTGCGTAACAATTTCAGAACATTAGTTTTTTTGTTTTAAGTAGAGTTTTATCCATTTTATCTTCTCCTAGAGCTATAGTTTTGGTGCTGCACTAAATGGAACGAAATCCATTTCCACATTCTTCAAAAAATATCACTCAGTTCTCGACTGAGTGTAAATGCTTGAACTTCGGGTCTCTTTTTGAGTTACTTTCCTACATCCTCCCATGTTGACCTGATATATATGTTGACTGGACTATAACAATATTTACAACCGATCATAATATTTTGTCTGCTGCAACATCGAAGTCTTCTTTCTTTTTTACTTATTTATCTAAACGGTATCAAGGGCTACGACAATAGTTATTTAATAACAGATTAACATTTCAAAGAAAGCATAGATAGGTTTATTAGGATCGTCTTAAAACTGAATAGCAAGCATTCTTGCTAAAACTAAAATATTGGGTTACAGTCGCGTGAGTATTAAGTTTTAAATATTCATAGTATGGTTCTGTACATTTAATATTTCATGAATATCTAAATGATACAATCTAATCTAGACTTTATCTCCACACGAACTTTTAACGGAGTGGTACACCTGGTTTTTGTAATAATGTGCCAAATTCTTCACATTAAGGGCTATATTATATAAGCCTGATTAAATAGTAATATTTAGCTGTGCTAGAAAAGAGGTAATATGAAGTTATTGTAACTGTCAAAAAATACAAACTATTAACGAATTTAAATGGTATATTCCAGATCCTGAAAATAAGTTTAGAAAAAGTATCTGTCTGTGTGTTTGTATGCGTGAAAGTCGCTTTAATTTACCGATGCGAAAAAATCGAAAATCTCTATTTTCTCACGTCATTAACGAATTTGTGTAAGTTTTGTATGTTGATAACACATTACAAACTTAACAATATACCATTAATGATTTTCCTCATAATAATCACATAAGAGTAGTTTGCTAAAATCGATTTTCTCGACAGCAATTAATATTAATAAAAATTTATCAGTAGTTTAACCCAAAAACGCGAAAAGAGGGATGTTTGACGCGTATGTTTATATTCTGTGTGTCTGTATGTGGTTTCATATCTCTTCAACGAGTGATCCGATTTAGATGTTTGAAATATTGCAATTCACCAACCAATCAATTGCAAAAAAATTAACCCTTCCTAAAAAACACATTTCATTGAGTATCTACTATTGGCAGCAGATTTGTTTTCCTGGAAAATTTGTCATCGTGACCCATCCACTATTCTAGTAGGCCTCTCTTTGTTGTATGGCGCATCTCACAGCATCACGTTATTTGTCTCGGTTGTCTGACTGGCATGCGATCTCACCAAATTACTATTCCATCAGTTCCTTGGTGACAACATCCCAGCGCTCCGAGGGGTTAAAAAAGCGACCACTGTGGTACTAATTTTAATAACTTATAAATTATCAATATGTTAAAGATAGGGGTAAATTTTCGTTGATGGTTTTTGACTTTCAAACTTATTATTTTTTACATTTTAGTCTATTTAAAATCATTTACGGAAATCGAGGAAAATAAAGAAATTAGTCTAAAGTGTCAAGGATACTTTTTAAAAGGTGATTTTTAAGTAGAATTCAAAATTTCTGTTTTTTAAGTTAAAATTTTTGTACAGAATACAAAATAGCAAAGTTGAAATTTTTTTATTTCGTTACTCTTAAAATCGCCTGCGAAGGATAGGCAAAATCGATGGTAAAACCAAAGCTGCAAAACTGCAAGTTGTTTTATCCAATAAATGCATGCTATGGAAATGTCATTAGTCCATTGAAAAAGTTGCCTCCATCTTTTGTTTTTATTTCATCCCAATATCTATTTCGAAAGATAACCCTTATTGCAAATTCTCACATTTTATTTAGAAAAAAATATATTTTATACACTTATTAAAATTTGACCTTCATATTAAATATGTAGCGATATCAAGGTACTTAAAATGAAAAAATAGTTATTTTCTTATTCTAATCCTAATTGTTATTTTTATTTATTTATTTATTTATTTTTATTTTTTTTAAATTTTTTTAAATTTTTGTTTTTTATTTATTTATTTATTTTTAATTGCTTATTTATTTTGGCGTCCTGGCGAAGTTTAGCTAATGCTACTCTACCACTTAACCAGGACGGCGATATGAGATACGGTCACCCATCTAAGTGACGCATTTGCTTGGCGTGCCTTAAATTGGCCGATCGAAATCTCACCACTGAAACCGATACCGTACCTCACCTCTCCTTATGTTGAACTAACGGACGCCGAGGACGTAAGAAATGGTCCGCGAAAACGGTGTTAAATAATTATTTATAATGAAAGGTATTACAAGGCAGACACGTCTGTGGATACTTACTCTAATTAGCACGTTGAAAATCTAATGAAATAATAACGAAAAATGTGAAAAATGATATTAAAATCAATTAAAATTTAACATATAAAATGAAATTCGTTTGTTGAAGCTAAAAACTTCTTGAACTTTGACAGCAAAATCAGGTAAAGAACTGAATCTTGCAAATACCTATTTTACGGAGGTAAATTATTAATAGGTTCCTGGAACAAGGGGTTTGATATTTCATGAAATATTTCCTTAACTATCGCTCAAATGGCATATAGAAAGAAAAAGCTGTACAATGTGCTTTTGATATGAACATTTTGACCGCCATTATTAATTAATTTAAAAAGGGAGGAATGTTTCATTATGTTCAATGTTTACTCTGACTTAGTATAAGCAATAACAATAGGATATTGTTGGTTGTTGATGTTCTCTTGTAGATTTTTTATCAAGTTACGTCCAGTGAACAGTAGATGAGACTCTCAAAAATTGGGCAACATTTTTGTTTTGCCGGAATAGCATTAAAATGGTGGCTAGATATTCTCGTAGTGGCGGATATGGAATCTAAAGTAAAAAAATTAAGTTCTTGTGAACCGCCTTCAAAAAAAGGCAACTTAAAGTGAATATGTTTAGAATATCAGAATCTTTTTAAAATTGATAAAAGTGTCGAAATTTTGAAGTTACTAACTGACCACGTCCTACATCGATCACTTCAACCGGAGGGGGCAAAATTTTTTTTACAGTTTGTGGTTCTGGGAAAATTTGAAGGGAAGCCGCAGGAGATGCCTGTCAAAACGTTACACAGTGTCTCAACAATAAAGAAAAGATAACTGATAATAAGTAAATAAAATTTCACGATTATACAATATCAATATTGAAGCCATTTAAAAATGCGTTTGGTTTCGTTATTATACTCTTCGCAAATACAAAACGAAGAGTATATTGCATTTGATCGGCACATTATAAAACCGGTAATATCAGTCGTAGAGAAAAAAAATTCATACCACTGTGTTGGTCCGTCGGTCCGCCCGCTCCACATAAGGGTATTTACATTAAAAACCTGGCCAAAAGTCAATTTCGTGAAGTTGGCCTTAACACAAAATGCACCCGTGTATCGTGTAGGTGAATACATGACCAACAAAATGCTGGTATTTTTTTGTCCCCAACATGCTGACAGGCGATTTACTGTGTACTTGAAATTAGATCGTTACCTTATAGCAATTTTGGGAGTGTTTATTTATAATATTCTTACAAAATAGTGATTTATTGCAGTATAGATTATTCACAATGGCAGGTGTGAATAGTATATTAAATATTTTTTTATTAAATAGCATTTAGAAAAATATTATTTCATTGTCATTTTTATGTTTGTAAAAATCTCATGAACTCGAAGTGTTTTAATATACTTTCAGGGTTCGTCCTGGATATTATTTTCACACGGTATGACAGATGAGGATACCTCGGACTTAGCGACCGGAGTTCAGGACTGTCTTTTACAGATAGGTATTGTTATATTGTTAACACCTACTAAAACATTCCCAAACTACAAACATAGAAAGGCATGCCACGTACTAATTGAATTTTATTAATTTTACCATGGTAATGCATTTAGTAGGTGACGCACTATACCTATGAAATACAAACGTAAGGCGTAATAGATCCTTTTAACTTGTAGTGCACGTGCACTTTATACTACCTGGTCCGGCTGGTGCGGGAGGGGAGAAAATTTCGACGCTCACGATGAACCAGTAGCAGACGTAACGTCGCGTTTGTTGATCGGTGACAAATATGCAGAAAATACGGACAAATTATTATTCCTTATCGATAGAGTGAATTATATGAAAGCTGCTGGAAGAATTTTGAAAGAAACATATAGGAATATACTGCATGTAACATGTTTAGCACATGGGCTGCATAGGATTGCTGAAACTATTAGGAGGTGCTACCCTAATGTTGATAAATTAATATCTAATATAAAGAAAGTTTTTCGTAAAGCACCAGGTCGTATACAGTTATTTCACGATATTCTACCAAATATTCTATTACCTCCAGCGCCCATTATTACACGATCGGGATCTTGACTACAGGCCGCATCGTACTATTACTGTCATTTCGAAAATGTGAAATACGTATAAATAATCAGATGATGAAATATGGACGTGAATTAATTATGTTATTTTTTTTTTGTAAATCGGTAATATTAAATACATACTAACACAGATGCAAACCATATTATGCATTTTTTTAATGGAATTTTTGGCGTAATTTGAGTTTCGGGTTATTTGAGTTCACATAATTGTTTTAAATGATATTAACTCAAAAAATTATTTTTGCCAATTTTTTGGTACAAATACCCCTGTGCGTCTGTCCGTCCGTCCGTCTGTCTGACCGGCACGTTTTTTTTTGTGGGCACGATATCTTAAGAAGGAAAAGTCCGATTGTATTGAAATTTGAAGGATGCATTAGTGTTATATAAAGGAAGAACCCTATTGTCTTTGAACAAAATCGATCGGTAAATAAAGAAGTTACTATTTATTTAAATTATAAAAAAATGTTTTGTTTTTTTATGTTTTGGAATTGAACACAAAGATAAAATTAGAAACACCCAAAACTAACATTATTTGCGATAGAATGTGCAACAGTTGTATAAAAAGTTCAATAAATCAGTGAAGAGTATAATGTTTAGCTTGGTTTACTTCCACATCCACATAGTAGAATTTGTCTCAGCCAGATCATAAGATCTGTATACATTTAAGTAATAATTTGAGAATGTATGGAAGTTTCAAAAAGTTGAAGTGTAATAAACAGCTAACGGCTACAAATAATGCAAATTCTGCTTTAGTATTAGACAATATTGAACATAATCCCAATTCATCTTTACGGAAATTATAGTCTAAAACAAATATTCCCTACTTCTCTTGTCAAGGAATTTTAAAGAGAATTAAGTACCGTCCCTATTAAGTACATTATATTCATCATTTGAGACCTGGTGATTTATTGGCGAATTGTCAGTATTCTATGAAGAAAATCCGAATTATTTGAAAAATGTGTTATGAAGTGATGAGAGCTGCTTCCATAATAATGGGCTTGTGATAGTATAAAACGCTCGTTATTGGTCTCAAGGCAATCCGAGGTGGGTACGAAGAATCAGTAATCAGACAATTCTTAAAGTAAATGTCTAGTGTGAAATATTAAACGAAAGATCTTTTTGTCCGTCTTGCACTTCCTGCAACATTTGTTTGTTGTGTGGCTTCATTAATACGGTGTCTAAATTGATTTGCATTATTTATTGGTTCTTCTCCTTTACGTATCCGCAGTAGAAAAAAATTAGTGTATGTAAATCCGGGGACCGCACAGTGGCACGAATCGCAACTTTTTGGTTCAAAATTATCTAGAGTACTTGTTTCGCAACCGATTGGGATACAATTTTTCTTAAGACACTCGTTACTGAATTTCCAAAAAACGTCAAGGGGCCGATTTTTGAATTATGCTAGCCAAAATTATTGAACTTAGCCAAAATGGTCACGTTCGATTTAAATTTTAATAAACCTTTTTTCTTATCCAATTTACATAAATCTTGTCAGCCGGGTTTTTTTTGGGGTCGCTGAATACGAATCTGATATCCAAATTGTCATAAACCAGCCTGCAAGATGGCGGGATCAATGGCGGTTATAAAATGCTAAAAAATGATATTTTATCTTGCAGCTTGGTTTACGACAGATTCGTATTCAGCGACCTCAAAAACCCTCCGAATAACAAGATTGATGCAAATTGGATAAGAATATAGTTTTATTAAGATTTAAATAGAACATGGCCATTTCGGTTAAGCTCAATAATTTTGGTTAGCATAATTAAAAAATCGGCTCCCTATCCTTCTTTTGGAAATTTAGTAACGAGTATTTAAAAAAAATATATCCCAATCGGTTGCGAAATAAGTGCTCTAGATAATTTTGAACGAAAATGTTGCGATTCGTGCCACTGTGGACCGGGATAAGTTTGGTCCAGATAATTTCTCACACCTCGTGTGTAATGATCTGGACAGCCGTCACGTTAATTTAACAAATGTTTTCATTCGATTTCCTAATTATTGAAATAATTTCGTAGTGAGCAACTTTTGCAGTAAAGTATCAGTATCTTTTTTTAAAGTGTAACATAGAAAATGTTACAGCATTTTAAAAACTACACTAAATGAGAATTTAAAAAAAATAACTTATCAGGTTAGAGTGGTATTTTTTACAGTATGCAGAGTCTAAGTTAGCTAATACAAAAAAGCATCCCAGGAATCAGGCAAAAATATTTTTTTTTCAAAGGTATGGCACCATTAATTTTATTTAGGATCTTTGCAGGACTACTCAGGGTTGCACAACGAAAATTAGAATCTTAAAATATAAAACTTTATAGCTATGGCACGCGAAAAACTGATCTAAGGTGTCTAACAATTTTTTGTGTTGACCTATCAGCCCTCCACGGGATGATGTTGAGTTTTGGGACGCCCTGTATATCTATTTGTCATTGTGAATTTTGTATTTAGATGTCAGAATCGATATCAGCTACTTCGAAAATACCTAACCTCCAGTTATAATGCAATTGTATCGACATATGAATTCTGTCCAGTTTTTGAATCACTTTTTGAGTCACTGCACCTAACGTAGTTTGATTAAAATTCTACAACAGAACTACCGCTGATGTTGCTTATAAATAATAATCATTCTTATAAAACGAAAACTAAGTTTCGCTGCTGTATTCGCCAAATTTGCGAACAAATCAAATCAAAATATACTTTATTGTTCAGAAGAAAGAGTTTCTCATTAACAAAGTAAATAAGCGTAGGTCCATAGCATATATAGTTTACACAGTGCACGTACATTATATGAATACAAAACATAGATTACATATAAATTTTAATACAATAATTATAATAGTTAATATAAAAAGTCAGAAAATACGATAAGATAAACTCCTAATTAGAACGTGTCATTATAGTACTCGTCTAAATTATAATAGGGTTTAACAATTAAAAGGCTTTTAACCGCCTTTCTGAAATTTGTATTTGAGCTCATTTCTTTAATATTATTTGGTAAGTGAACATCTATATAGCCATTGTAAATAATTGAGTCTTTGACTAGAGTGGATCTGGGAATTGGCAGAGTAACGTTATTGACTTGCCGAGTTACATATTGTATGGAGGAATTATTTATAATATTACTTTTATGCTTATGAACTAAACAAACTGTTTCTAGAATGTAAATGGGTATCACAGTGAGAAATCCATATGCCAAGAACAGTGGCTTACATGATTCTCGAATTCTAGTTTTGTGCAGGTAGCGAATAGCACGTTTTTGAAGTACCAATATTGTTTGTAAAAGATATTTACTGCATGCGCCCCAGAAGGTAATGCCGTACCTTAGGTGTGATTCGATTAGTGAAAAATAAGCAGTCTTAGCAGCTGCATAACCCAGTTCATTTGTAATCACCCTGATAGCGTACGATCCGGATGCTAGTTTGTTACTAAGTATTTTAATGTGTTCGTTGAATTTCAACTTGCAGTCAATATTTAGTCCAAGAAATTTTGAGCAGGGTTTATTTTCAAGAAAATGGTTACCTAGGGAGATGTCCGTTAAATTGCAGTGAAATGTAGTTATGTTTGTTTCGTTAATGTTGAATGAAAGCAAATTGGAGTCACATCACTCTTTGACCTTATTTATATCGGCCGGCACAGTTTGCTGAAGGACAATATCATGTTTATTGTGCCACAGTATGGTGGTGTCGTCGGCAAATAAAGTGAATTTTCCTTCAATATTAATTTTTGTCAGGTCGTTGATATATAATAAAAAAAGAATTGGGCCAAGAACGGAACCTTGGGGTACCCCAAACTTTATATTTAGTTTATTAGAATAATTTGTATTTCTAACTATTTGGCTACGGTTTGATAGGTATGATTGAAACCACTTTAGGGTAGTGCCTCGAAAACCATAATGCTCAAGCTTTCGTAACAATATTTCATGCTGGACACAATCAAAGGCTTTCGATAAGTCGCAGAAAATTGCCGCCGCTGCCTCCCCGTTATTGATTTCGATATAAATCTGACTTAAAAATGAGAATATTGCATCATTTGTACTTTTTCCTTTTGAAATCCGAATTGTTGATCACTTAGTAGGTTGTAGGAGGACAAAAATTCTACAACCCTTTTTTAACTAATTTTTCGAGAATTTTTGCTAATGTGGGGATTAGTGAAATGGGTCGGAAGTTAGATGGATTATTTACCTCTCCGCCCTTATAGAGTGGAATAACTACCGAAGTTTTTAAAAAAGATGGAAATGTTCCGGATTCAAACGATTCGTTTATTAGAGATGTTAATATATAAAGAGCCGAGTTTGGTAGATTTTCGAATATATTTACAGAGATTTCGTCGAGGCCAGACGACTTCTTATTTTTAATGTCGCTTATAATTTCTTTAAGTTCGTCGATGTTTGTGCTATATAGGTACATAGGTACATACATGTAATATAAAACATTTACTTCCAATTTTTGCTCATCCTGCACTAGACGCAGCTTGATAAAACTACAACCTGACTACCGCACCGGCCACGTCATACTTTAAAGTTTACAACAGATTTGACAGAATTTGTTTAAGCTACCTTGGATCAATCATTGAAGATATGTAAAAACTATAAAGGGCGTCCCAGAATTGAGTTCTCGGGCGGGAACCTGTGATTCCCGAGTTCATATTAGGCCCATATAGCCCAACTTATCTTAATCAAGAAATGCATCCCCGAGGAAGCACATCCTCTTAAAGTGAGACAGAGAAAAGCATTTTTTTTTCAATAATTTCCGTTATATTGAAGATAATATTTTCAGATTTTGATGAGAACTGTATCTCTAAAAGCATGTAATCTTGAGAACAACCTTGATAACAATCAAATAAATATCTTTTGCTTCTCATTTTTTTTTTCATAATAATTAATATTTGACTGGCTATATTTTTTTATTCACCCTGGAAAATTACAGAATACTTGAACATTTTTGCAGAGCATTGAAGGGGCTGCACGAAAGGTACTCATAAAAATGTATGTAATATCAAACTACAAGACATTATCTTTTTTTCCTCTATTTGTATTTAACATGTGTTTACAATTCCAGAACAAAATTTTGTAATAACAGAGAGCCGGTTTATTAATAAAAAAATTACATTTATAACAAATGCTCCACATGATGTCCATCTGTTTCGGTACACAAGTTATTATTTTTTAAATTTTGTGTAATGTCACAAAGATTAATTCATTTGTAACGTCAAAAAATAGCAATTATATGTTTAATTTCGGTAATCCACCAGCAACGAGTTGGGTTGTAATTTTGTATTATGAACCAATTTAGTAATGAAGAAAATGCATTTGATATATGGAGAAATGAAGTATAATTCTCGAGCCTCTGAGCGGAGATACAAGCAAAAGTACCCAAACCGAAGAACAACAAGAAAATTTAAAAATTTGATCTTCAATATAACGGAAATTATTGGAAAAAAAATATTTTTTTCTGTCTCACTTTAAGAGGATGTACTTCCTCAGGGATGCATTTTTCGACTTGTGTAAGTTGGATTATATGGCCTCAGTAAAACTCAAGAATCACAGATTCCCATCCGGGAACTCAATTCTGACACCCTGTATACACACGAATTGAACCGAAATATTTTTTAAACTGGTTTAAGTTGGTTAAAAAGCGATTTTGATTGATCTCCGAATGAAGTACTCGTATCGTAAAAAATATATATGAAATTGTCCGAAATAAAAATTCAAAGAAAATGAATAAATGTAAAATACTTTGTATTATTTTATTTACTTGCAAAAAACGACAAAATATGACTCTTTATTAAGAGTTTATTATTATAAGATATAGAAGCATATTGGTTAGTTTCAATTTTTCGTTAATGTTGATTAATATCAATGGATTATTATTATTACCTTACTTCTCTTCAATTGTTACTAAATGGTCATATTTTCTAATTCTAACAAATTGACCCAAAGTATTCTTTATGCGACAATTTTATATTATAAAATTACTTCCCATATTTCTCGAGGCACAAGGAAGGAATTTCAAGAATAAAATTGCTATCCAAACGACAATTTATAGCAAGACTCCACTATAGTATCAAATGCAATCTAATTTGAAATAAACCTCTAATCGTTCATGTGCCCTTGTGGAATGCTGCTCAAACGAACCTATGTTATTATGGCTCAAATGTTATAAGATCCTTTGTCAATATGTCAACGTTACAACCTCCCACGTCATTCATTCATTCAGTTATAATTATCTCTCAGCTCGCAAAATAAAATATAAATTTAATAAAACACACAAAAGGAATTAATATTAAGAGTTATTTAACTCAAGTAATTAAATCTAAATTTAGGTATAAAAAAAAATATATACACAGTCTGTATTTATTGTTTTGTCCGAGTTTTATTTTCAACTTATTTTTCACACTACGCTGACTAATTTAAAAGGCTCATTTTCTCCGATACTTTCAAATATATTTTCGTACGATGTTTAGACTGTTGTCAAACGAGTTTCGGATTTTCTTTTCTTGTCGTCGTTCGCATTTTTACGGATTCTTATACCTAGGTGGTTACGGAAGTGTCAATACTTCGTTATTCAGGGGTAAACTGACGCAGTTCGTTTCTTCATACGCAAAAACTAGCTTAGTACTAGAACGCAATACCCCTCCGGAATGCAACGGCAGCCTATACGGGGTACCCCAGAAATTTAGAGCCAGTACATCAGGAATGTGAAAATTGATTCTCATTGGAGGGCCTGACTCTTGGCCTGACTGATCTTCTATAGACCTATTGTGGAGCTGCATAATTTTCATTGCACTTAGTCAGCATTATTATCCTTTGTATCAAAAGCCACCATTTTGATAGCAGCTTAAGTAGATATAACCTTAACCTAAGACTTCACAGTAGTATATAGCACATAGACTGAAGTTTGCTCATCTCCTCTGCATGTTGCGTCCTCTATTAGGTTTATTAGACTCATATGTTAAGTCCAATATTTATATTAAGTCGACAGTGTCCGTTAGAAGACTCACCATTATACTAATGGCTTCTCTATTCTGACGTAGTATAGGTCTGTTTTTGTTGATTATTCTTTAATGAATTCTGACCTGTATCTGTCGTGCATGGGAAATTCCTGCACCATTCTGATGTCTTTTAGTCATTCAGTAGTGGATATTTGTATGCATAACCTACCCATGCCAAGGCCACTCTATTCTGACTGCCTAGGTCTATAAGAACATTCAGGCAGTTCCATGCTTTACACACTTCAGCCACTTTAGCTTGAAACACTATTGCATGTCTTTTTGATATTATCCCGTAAATCCCAGCTCCGATTTCCTATCCTGTCTTGTAGTCATCCGTATACCAAACTGATATGTGCCAATGGAAGTAGTTTCTCAATCTTTCCTGTGCAAATTTTTATTGAAGTTCTACTTTGGAACTAAGTCTTCGTAGGTCTTTCCTGGGATCCGCCTTCAACCTTCTGGTACTGTGTTTCGTGCTGCTGATTTATCTGCTTTGGGCCTGTGCACCTTTAACCGAACTGTTCTCTGAATAAATATGTGTAGTGGTGGCAAATCTAGAAGAACTTTTAGTACAGCTGCAGGTCCCTGTAGCGCATAGACAAACAAGCCTTTTTACACCATAATTTACACATTACTGAGCGCTACGGATTTTAGGCCTTTTAAAGCTCTCTTTTGTGTAAAAATTTCTGAGGATTACCTACAGCAATGGAGATAATACTCTTCCCAGGAGATAGCCTGTATTCATATTCATCTTAATAGTAGCCTTGTTTATGTTGGATAGTATTATAATGTTTCCAGGCTTGTTTTAACCCACTGACAGAGTACTGTTGAAATTTCTCCATAAACAATGCATTTGTTGACGAATGGGTCGTCTTTTTATTGAACCTCCTTCCGTGTTTAAAATTATTGCCACTGTCATGTCTTTGTCGTCTTATAGTAGTTAGTATGATGTAACAAAACAGTTTTTACTTTGTAACAAAGTAGGACGTGTTTTGCTGTATCATAATAATTGATTATCACAAAACTATGGCTTCTACTACCTACGTGTTTTATTTGGTAGATGTTCCAATATTGGTAGGATTTGGCCTTATTAAACAGTCTTCCACTTCGATATTGAAACTCCACAAAAATTTTAACAAAGGCGATAGATGACAGAACAGAATTAATTAAGAATCAACAATGATATGAATGAAGATAAATTAATATTTGATATTTCTCTACTAAAAGAACTTAACATTGTTTAAAATAAAATAGCCAGTAATTATTTATAAATATTAAACATAAAAACAATTTCAATTCTATGTATATTAAAGCCCCCATATACACTCTAATATGCTGAACATTTTATCGAGAACTATTGTCTATTCTGTACGATTTGATGATACCAGATTCCTCGTATTTCAATATTTTCGCTATACTCTTACACTGGTTCATCGCCTTTTATTCCTCAGTGAGCGATCGATTTGTTGTATATCGTCCCGTCTAGCTTTCTCATTTGCATGTCGCTTGTCTGGGCGGTTCTATGTGCATGAAAATATGATAATCTGGTTTTCAAATTATGTTGGCATTTTCATTTATCGTAATATAACCATCATGTTCCGCCGAATATCGCAATTGACAAATGGATATTGAATTTTGAAATAAATATTTCAGTGTCTACAAAAATTGAGCACATATTGGTGCCAATATTAAAACCGATTAAGTTATTTTTCCATTATAAAAAAAAATGTAACGTAATCTTGAAACACTATGCTGTGGAACCAAAAAAGGTCTCATACCCCGCTGTATCACCCACCATTCCAACCACTTACCAACTGTCTTCCTATCACTCTAGGCTTAAAATATCCGTTACAAATATCTAACCTACTAGTATCTATGTGTGAAAAATATGTAAACCAAGAAAATCGATGCATCCCTTGTTTCCACTACTGATTCATCAACTTTCTAGCAAAATAGTTTACAACAGAATTCTAAAATGTACCAATGAATTTATATATATAACCGCAAGTAGATGAAATTTTAATAAATTTTCATGTTTGTTCACTGTGTCTAAATATATCAGTCGTATAAACCTTGGACTCTCTTCGAATATTAGTCAAGAAATCATTCGAGAATGTATTATTCGCACTAAAACAATTCGGTGTAGCTTTGTTCGAGCTACATCAAGGAAGATCAATGGGCAACCCCTTGTCGCCTTTCATTGCTAACTTATTCAAGAGCAGGTCTGAAATAGAGATAAGACAGTATGTTCCCAGGATATGAATGAAATATGTGGATGATATGCAGCGATATCAAAAATTATTTTGGTCAAAGATGGTCATGGAATTAAAAACTGCTGTCTTAGCTTATGTCATCCTTTTGTAATGATTGTGTCAAAGTTTTTCAAATTGCATCCCCCACTGACATCATCTGCAATAACGTGCACTTATTTTATATAAAACAAGCTGATCATTATACTCACCACCGATTTACTGCACTTTTTATATAATTCTACAGGATACTTTTGGCAGTTTTATCGTAAATAAATAATCTTAGTTTATGTTAGCGAGTGACCTAGACCTTGTCTACTGCGAGATGAATTAAACCGCCAAGCCCGGGTTTATAATCTTATTGTATTTGTGACAAATTTATTACTTCTAAGTTTATCAACATTAGTAACCTGGAATTTATGCGTAGCCGGTATTACAATGTAACAATATTCATATCTAATCTTAAAAATTATCTCGAATTATTTGTATTATGCTTTTTTCTATTTTTTTAACAACCCTGCCCAGAGGGGTGGGATTGTTTTCGATTCAGACATTTTTTTGTTTAATTGCAAAATATACAAAAATTTGATTTTTTTAAAATTTAAATTATTTATAACTTTTTTATTTATTAATCGATTTGGCTCAACAACAATAGGGTTCTTCCATAGTTCCTATTGTTGATAAACTTAAAAGTACTAAATTTGTCACAAATGCTATAACATTATGGACAATAAGACTTGGCGGCTTAAAAAGGAACTAACATTATTTTCGATAAAACTGCGAAGAGCATCTCATAGAATGTGCAACAATCATATAAAAAGTTCAATAAATCAGCGAAAGTATAAGGCTTACCGTGTTTATATTAACGTCCTGACGGAGTTAAGCTATTGCTATTCTACTACTTAACCAGGACACGTACACATAAACGTTAAGGCAACAACCATTCCCTGCAATATTGCCATGTATCCCAGCTGAAACTCGAACCCAAAACAGAAAATGTTTGGCCACTCAGCAGCGGTCCAGGACACTGTTACCGTTTCGGTAACACAGTAAATACACCACTTAACATCCATACCCTGGCAAGAACTTGAACCCGGGACGCCGGTGGTTGCAAGTCAAGTCGAGTCATTTGATCATCATTATTGGCCATGTAGTTTAGATTCGACATAGATATGCGGATTATCGTCTGCATGTTTTGAAAGATGACATGCCCCTATAAATGAAACCACGCTTCATCAGAAAAAAATAAGTTTAGTGTGTCATCATTCATTAAATTATTGACAAACCCCTGACAGTACGTAAGACGTCTGGGATGGTCTGTCGGCAAAAGAGATTGAAATGATTGCATCATATTTGGATGCCAAGGCTTTCTTTACAAAGGTTCGGCATGTTCCATAAGAAAGTAAAATTTCCTGAGAGATACGTTTCATAGACTTTACAGACTCTTGTTTCATATTTTGTCGAACGTCACTATCAACTTCTTCTGTAGGAACGATTGACCTACCAGCACCTTCTCTATGAAGTAAGTTTCACACATGCATAAAAATACTTTGGGATTACTACTAAGTCTGGGAACTGTTCCTGAAAATCGTTCAAACATAAGCGCTGACAGTATTTCCAACTTCCATTTACTAGCACATGAGTTCGAAACTAGGTTTCAACTATGTAAGTTTTGTGCTATGTGGAGAAAACTATAATTAAAATGATTCAAAAACTTACTTTAATATTAGAAAAAAAAAAAGAATAGAATCACTTGTTATTTTTTGATAATCAAAAATGACACAAACTAGGACAGCAGTTTTCAATTTCATGACCATCCTTGACCAAGATAATAAGATGATGTCACGGTATTTTCAGTGTATCACACGAACGTGACAGATGTAGACGTAGACATCCTTGTTTCTAAATTAAGCGGCTGTTTGACTTTAATAAAATTCACGAAGGAATGGACAACTTTCAATAATATATTAGTAATTATATAGGCAAGGTGACAATACATTGGAACTCAATGTATGTATTATATAGAAAAACATCAGCATCCTTAGTTATATCCCAAAAAATGCACACCATTGTGCATAAAATGGTTAATACAAATTTCTCGGTTCGTCGTCTATTACATTTCCCTCTCAATGAACATATATTTAATTGGAGAAATCGTTAAAGGGAACGTGGGTCCAAGGATGCCCTTCCGAATTTGTTGACGTTTCAAAGCAATAGCGACCGATAGAATTCAAAATGTTTGTCAATCCTAAACCCTCTTTTACCCGTAAGCTAAGTAGGATTATTAAAAACTGAGATATGGCAATTGTCCAGCTAACAGCCAATATGAACCAAAGTATACAGAAGTTTTGAACAATGCAAAACTGAATTAAATGAAAGATTCGGCATTTAGGAAACCAGTTTAATATTACAAGAACTGTATTTGTTGGAAGAAAATGTTTATTTGTTCTCTTCTTTCGACATCCTAATAATCAACTCTAGCTAGCCCCATTATGTGTATATAACTGAATTGACCATCATTATGTAGATGGACTTGATAATTGTTTAAGCATAATATGTAGCAAATCGCCTGGGAGAATATTTAGTCCAGAAATATAAAAATAGCAAGTTGATATCTATGCACAATAGTGAGTTGATGATGTCATCAAGCGCCCTTTTTACTTATTGTTTGATAACTGCTCTACAATGTCAAGGGAAGATTGAAAATTTCTCTTTCAAGGACATCAAGAAATTGAAAGAGAGCGTTACTATGGGGAACAGATAATCGATATTGTCTTAAAAATGCCATTTATGAAAACCTTAATTACGATCTGATATACAGTGTGTGCTACTTAATACGGCAACATCCTGTTCTTGTAGAGCGCGTTCTCCGATTTAATTTTTTTTTTTTTTGTATACAGGGCGGTTTACCACAACATGCGGAAAATTTATAATTAAGTTGTCGACACCGAAAAGAGTTAAAAAAATGAAAAATGAAAAAAGCGCCGCCTATGACTTTAACCAATCTGACGTAACGCGGTGCAACCCTATCACTTCCCCTCCCCCTTTATCAGACTTGGGACTGACAGAAAAGTTAGCGGGGTTAGAAGCGACTTTTTGGATTGAATCACACAACACAAATAGCAAAATATAGGTAATTTTTGTAGAACACAGCACACCAGAAAACTTAAAAGTAACGAAAACAAAAAAAAATGACATTGACACTCAATGCACTGTTCTAAGCGCAGATAATATTTTCGTGTATGCGATCACATTTGTTTCTTTGATCACGAATTAGATTCGAGGCATTATCAATGGCTTGTTGTATAATTGTTCTAGGGAGTCTATTGACTTAGCGTACACCAAACCCTTCATGTAACCCCACAAAAAAATCATAGGAGTGATATCTGGGCTCCTTGTTCTTTCATTTGGCACACGCCTGCCGGGAAATTTTCTCCCAAATTCTCGTACAGCGGCTGCAAGGTTTTCGTTCATTGCACTATAAGTTAAAATTATATCGCAGTATTCATGCGATGTAAACTCTGGCATATTGACCGGTATCGATCTACGATTACAATTTTCAAAACGTAAAAATCCAAATGAAATCCGGAAAGAAACTGACCATACGTAAAGAACTTCTGATCGCTTGAAAAAGACATGAAGCGGCGCACGCGTAAATACGCATAGACAATTGAAGCATTAAGGGTAGCCAAATTCCATGGTTCAGTAGCCTATCAATACAAGATTTAATGCAAAAAAATGTACTAAATTATTTCGGATCACTCTAAAATGTTGCAGAAAACTAGTACACCATTTTATTTTCCGCATATTGTGGTAAATCACCCTGTATAGTACTCGATGAGCTCTGTTTGACCATTTTAGAAAATTTCTAATTTTCATATTGTCATTGGCTACTAAGGTCCCCTAAATGGGTCAATATTTCGAAGTGGATAGCGTAATCGATTCGCAGTTATTTCATATAACAATATACAAAATTTTAGCTCGATACTTCATAGGGTGTTTGTTACTCAATTGCCAAACTTAAAAATTCTTCACTTTTCGACTGGACCTATAAAAGTCTGTTATGACCTAATGAAAAACACGTTGAAAAGTACCGTTTTTAATAATAATAACATGTACAATATCAAATAATTGCAACAACAGTCAATACTACTTTAAAAATTAATAAATAACATGTACAAAAGATGGAAGAAAATCGGAAATCGGTTAAAAAACGGATGGAATAAATAAAAATCTAACAAAGTATTTAAAATGTTTGTCAATATGACCTTCACACCTTATGCATTTTTCATAGCGCCGCTTCATTTAAAATTTTGACGGTCCTCTCTTAATTGGTCAACATTTTGTGATATTTTGTGCGGTGTCCTTTAGAAAAATCAATAGCCCCTTAAAATCACACGCTACTGACATGTATCACATATTACTAAGTTCGAAGAATCATCTTATCGGTCTTTTCTTACCACCAAAGCTAATCACGCATCAATTAACGGGTATACAGGGATGTTGCGATCTAAATGGGTCACATTGTACTTTTTTAATATCGCTATTTTTAACCAAAGGGTTCCTTTGCCAAAAAAATAAGGTCCTGAAAAGTTCAGCTCATAAGATCACATCTGAATGGTGCCAACAAATACCTGGGAGCTTATGGGATGGGATATGCAAACAAAACTTATTCCAGACTCCTTTCCGAGTATTTAAGAAAAAATCAAGTCGATATCTCAAAAAGTGAGCCTTAGAGCGAATTCTGATCATTCTGCCACACTGCGATGTCATATGACGAATAAATGACGTTTTTTATAACTTTGTATTTTTGACAAAATTTTGACGTTAGTTTGTTACAACAACGTCGGATGATTTTATGCATTGCCACGTGGTTTGTTACAGGAGTTATTTTTAGGTGGCGACATATAAAACACTAACAATAAAAAGTCACTTTTTATCTTATATTCTAATTTTACAAATTCTAAATAGTTCGATCTGCAATTCTAATACATCAAATAGAACGACTTACTCAAAACTCATATTGGTCAGGTTAAAGATTACTATTCTGTAGTAGGTTCGACATAAAGAAACCAGCTAATCAATCCTTCTAATAGGTGGCTTATCAGTCGTCTATCAATCATCTAGAGCCCTTGAGGACCACATGTTATTTTGTACTAGATTGGAGTATATAATTTCCTAAATATCAATTTATAACAATTAATCAAAAAGACACTGTCAACATGTCCAACATACCTAATTGTAATCGTTTCTTTCTAAGATGCAATAATGCCTATCTCACTATCTCTGTTGCAGCCGGTCTCTGCCCGTAGTGTGAGTGTAGCATAAACATAATATATGATTTAACAACTGTGTATGTTTTAACTAACCTAACCTCAAAATTATTTTCTTGTTTTGTAAGTTTAAATGATTATTCTTGTTGAATTGTAAAAATGGAGAATAAATGTGTTGCGTATGGTTAATTCAGAATAAAATAGCCCGTTAGAGGTGTTTCAGAATCTCTTGAGCCGCGAAATGCGCAATAGGCAAAGTTTATTATGCGTTATAAGTATTATTTTGAAGACACTGGAGGCTGCCTTGCTGTATACATATAAAAAAGCTCGGGATAAATTGTAAGTAAACAATAAATATAATATTTTTAAGAAGTGTAACTGAGTCGACAGGAGGGATTATGTCTCTGCGCATATGAAGGTCACAGCTCATGAGATTTTAAAACACCTCTAACGTACATTTATGTGTCATGTCAAAATGTATGTGACTGAAAGAGATGAGGCTATGGCTTTGACACCATGTCGTATGTTATTTGGACCCGTATTATTCTAAATAAGATATACAGAATGGTTCATTTAAATCGAGACGGTAAAATATCTCAGAAACAACACAAAGATGTTCGTGATAGAAGTTGTTTGGTTTTGAAGCGGAAATAAAAAGGCATGCATTATTTTCTTTCGATTTGGTGGACGTTAGCAAGATAATTTCAAGGTCAATATTGTTTTAATTTACATGGACCACCACGTATGTTAGTTTCTTCTCCCCCACTATGTATGATAAATATAGTCAGTATACAAATTATACGATAAACACCCTGTATGTGCGTTAAATTTAATTGCAGAGAATGACAACAGTATGTGAAGTGATAAAAACGGGTTTTTAATTTATAATGATATGTATCCACCATTCTAATAAAGCACGCGCGGCATATGGTCATTCTAGCCCCTCGCGAAATGCATATCGTGTACGCTACCCTTAAATTTTTAAAGCTGAAAGTGTGTACTTGTGTACTTTAACGTAGCACAGCCAAACCATGATATTCGTTCTTGGCGATAGCTACAGCACGTATATTACTTTCGTTCTTTATCCATGGATAGAAGAAGGGAAGGGTGTGCGCTAATGGTTGGGTGAGAACAGCTGATAGTATACAAAAGCCAAGCTTAGGGTGGTTCGTCCCCTAGTTTTTGGTCTAGCCTGTTTCCAGACTAGAGAGATGAGGACATTCACCCGAGACGTTGGTTATATATAAATTGCAACTCTTTTACCAGAAGATTTATTAGAACCAAAACTAATCTTATTTTTAAGGGACGGTCTATTTAAATGTTTGAATTTGACAATGCCTGGGAGCATAAATCGAAAAATACATGTGAAGCATTGCGAGCATTCGAAATCATATTAATAATCTTAATATTTTTTATTTTTTATTTTAATGCCTTATTTATATTAACGTCCTGGCGGAGTTCAGCTATTGCTGCTCTACCACTCAACCAGGACACGTACACATAGACATCAACACAACAACCATTCCCTGCGATATTGCCATCTACCGCAGCTGAGACTCGAACTCAGGAGAGATAACAGCGACTAGACATGTTGTGCCACCCAACAGCGGTCTAGATCACTGCTACCGTCTCGGTAACACATGAAAAAACGCCACCAACATCCATACCCTGGCCAGGATTCGAACCCGGGACTCCGTGGTCGCAAGCCAAACACCTTCAGCATTGCGCCACCGAGCTGGTAAATGATAATAACAATAATCCTTTATTTTTAATATTACATATTACAATTTTTTGTTTTGTTTTTATTTTATTTTATTGTCTTATTTATTTTAATAACGGAATGAAAATAACAATAATTAATAGGCACGATTAGTGGCGAAATCTAGCTATAGCTATTCATACTCAACCACTAGAAGGCCTTGCAGAGCTAAAAAAAATATATAATATCCATAATAGTAGAGTGTGTGGACAATGTTTAAAGAAGTACAGTAAATATACAAATAAACATTGTAATAACATCATAATCAATCATAGTAACTAACAATGTCATATATACTGCTTGGGAGGGGGACAATATGGCATTAATCGCTAAATGTTGCTTGCTTAACAATAATCTTCTGTATTTTTATTCATATATTGAACATGGCTGAATGATGATGTCGGACATTGAAGTTGCTATCATGTCATATATTTTTGGAATGTAAAAATGATAACGCAAATAGTTTGTTTTTCAAGGAGAGACAGAAACAAGAAGAGTTCAGGAGATTTCTTAAACCAAAAATTAATCTTAAACAGGAATTTTGTGTTTTGAATACGATTTGTATCATTGAGGTCTAAGCAATGTCCATATAAAAAATCACAATAATTAGAAGGTGACAAAACTGTTGACTAAATTAACATTTAGAATGTGGCATATAAAGTATAACAATTTCAGAGAAGAATATACTTTCTTTCTTAATTTGCCACATGTTCTCTAAAACCGAAGGTCACAGTCGATAATCACTCCAAGGTTTTTTGCAGTTTAAACAATCAGCAAAGAAACGCGATTAATACTAATATTTAATGAATTTGTTACAGTATCTAATTTGTTTTTATTACCAAATAACATCACGTTGAACCTACTAGAGTTCAAATGCAAGTTGTACTACTCAGAGAGAGAATTTTAATTTCCTGTAACTTATCAATAGCGATACATGCCTGCTGCGCATCATTTGCATTAAAACTTAAAATCAATTGTGTTTCATCGGTGTAAGCTTAAACTTTACAATTTACAACAGAAGTTAATATATGTCACGTGTATGTAATAAAAATTAAGGGTCCTAAAATGGGCCCTTGAGGCATTCCGGAGAGTATATTTAAATTGGACGAGGAGGTATTATTGTGAAAGATATTTTGAAATCTGTCCCTCAGATATAAGGAAATTAATAGTAGTGAGGCCTCATTAATGCCATATTGTTTAAGTTAGGCACAAAATAGTTTATAGTATCAAATACCTTGAGAAATCAAACAATACCAGCACACTAACTAACCCCTGATCATATGCGGTAAAAAGGTCATCACAGAATTTTATTACCGATATTGGTATACAAAATAACTGCGTTGCAACCTCCATTATGAATACTTGTTTGTATACTTACAGTTAATGTTTGTAGCTTACTCTTATGCAAATTACACACGATAATAACGTTAAAAATTCATTTTAATATATTCGCCGTTTTTTTTACTTCTGTTTATTTTTTATTAATGCAACTTAAATATTTTTTTCGCGCCGATGTCAAGATACCGAAGATTGCAAAACCTGTTTGTAACATTTAACATATTTTGCGGGCTCGACTTGAGTGTATACAAATCACATGTTCTAAAATTAAATATCCCTTTTACCTCGAATAGAAACGCATAATTTAAATTTCATGAAAATGAAAAGCATGCTTGATCAGACTTTCGCAAGATTTACCATTTTTCAGTCTCCTATAATTATAAATTCATATATCTGTATAGATACGAGACATGAAAACAACGGTTGTGTTAAATTGCGACATGTTGGTAGGATTTTTTTACCTGAAAGGAAGGAATATATACAGGGTGTTTCAAAAATTGCGTACCACATGGATAAAGTGATAAATAATCACTTTAGAAAACCACGTTACAGGAGAGAAACCTAACCTTAGCTTTCTATTTTCGTATTTTCTCTTCATAGTGTTTTCATTTGGTTTTATAGAAGATGCCGAGTCTTTACTCATATATTTATTGTCTTTAACACCGCTATAAAATGCCAAATGTCAGGCTATGCCTTGATTTTACATTTCTTTACTTTTCATTCCGGTGAAAGGAGTCCATGAATTAGGAAAAGCCGTTTTAAAATTCTCTCCTAAGACACTGATCTTAGGAAATTCTGGTTTGAAAAATACAGAAAATTATATTGCTTCAAAAGTTTATATTAAATAATTCAATTTATTTTTACACAAAGAATAACATTAGGTTCTGTTTTGGTCATTGGGAATATGGGTGTTTGTTTGTAGATACAATTCGAAGATTGTCTAGGTTTTGACGATTTAGAAAATGGTTAAATGGTTTTGCCCTGCTTGTGAAGCAGTTAAGAAAACAAAACTTTATTTAAATACTTGGTAGATAAAATAGTTGTGCATACCTAAATTTAAGAAGTTTAGAATGTTATACAGAGTTTTTAAGTATTCTGTAAGAGTTATCAAAAGTTACACCTAAGTGTTTGTAACTGATAGATTGTGACAAAATAATAGAATTATATTATCATAGTCCATCAGTTACAAAGACAGGGGTGTAACTTCTATATGATAATCATAGCTAACCATAACAAACTTTCTAATAAATGAGACCACGTTACGTTTGCATCTATTTAGGTTAATCTGTAGATTGTCACAGTCAGCAATGCTATTGGTCTTATAATATATTTTTAGGTCTCGTAAAAAGGGGCCCAATAGAGACCTCTGGAGTACACTCGATTGAGATGCAATGTCGACAGATTTGTGTCCATGAGATTACACGTTTTGGGTTCTATTATAAACTGTATTAGTTATAAAGTTCAAAAATTGTACCAATTATGCCCTGACCTCCATCATCCATCTAAGTACTGAGTCATGCAAAGCAAGTTTATGGTTTTAGACCAATTTGATACATTTTGGTAACATTGTGGGACACAGGGACATTATGTTGGACATATTTAAATATATTTCTGACATTTATTTAGTATTGGTATGGGGGATGTTATGAACATTGTGTAATAATAATGTATCTATTCCTTTACTTTTTCTTCTGGACTTTCTGCCATATATGACTTCACTTTTAAATAACGTCCAGGAATCTACAAAATAATTAGATTAGATAGGAGGATTTGGTCGATTGGGTCTTGACCACGGCGACCTCTGTAGATCTATTATGGTGCTTCTGTTCCCTTCCAGCTATGTCCTGTGTACCAGACTTCATAGCCTTGATAAGGCCCCCCTGGTGTGTAACTATCAAGTCTTTGACTTTTCCTCGCCAGGTATTGGAATCTCAGTCTAGTTAGGCCTTCACAATGGCTCAGTATGTGGACTCTTAAGCTTCCAACGAGATACTTAGTTACCCGTCTAAGCGCCGCACGATGGGAATAATGTGCCCTTTTCTAGACAAAAATCTGCCACACAGTAGACTCACCAATCAATTGAATAAAAAAAATGGAAAATACCCTTAAGATATTGTACTTTAGTACAATTCAAGTAAAGTTTAAGTGATCAAAGGTTGTTCTTCGGGGTTTTTTTTATGCTAATGTCATCTTTAATCTTACTTGAATTCTATCTATACTTCAACAGGAATAAAAATGGATTGATCTAAAAATTACGACATTCCAAATACTCGTCACTAGTTGCGTTTGAACTTGTAGATATTATTTTACTGTCAGGTAAAAATAAGGATAGTATTTTATCCACATGATTTTATTTCTACGCATTCGGACTAACCTAAATGACTTTAAACCTAATGTAACCTGTAAGTGAAAAATTGTATGTATTAAATAACAGTCATGAACCTAACAGTTTTAACCCCAACATTATCTGCTAACAAAGGGGTCATGAATGTCACTGGCCACTTTGCCGCAGCATTACTTTAAAGTACAATGACTTAAAGGTATTTTGCTGACGTTTCGGAAATCTAATCTGTCCCTTTCTTAAGGCGTTTTTTGGAAAATGTTTTATTCTGTATATGTTAAATACGCAGCTTTAAGAATGTCTGTTATATTCAAAATCCATATATACTTGCTACTTACACAGAACTGGGGATATAGTTGCCAGTTTTATTTTACATAATGTTAAGTTTGTTAAGTTCCTCTTTTCACATACACAGCAGAAAAGATTTTGAGAAAGGAAACAGATTAGGTTTCCAAACACTCAGCCAAATTTAGTACTTTATTTTAATATTTATTCTTATTTGATACACCCTGTATAAAGGGTGCCGTCGCCTACCTTCTATTACCAACAACGTCAACGACGCCCAGTTTCTCTGTTAATATCTGTAAAGAGATATGTATAAAAGTATTCTTATTCTTTAAATGTATTAATAAAAAATATAAAAAAACTACTTTTCTTTTGTCTGATAGTCTCATATTGCCATTATAAATGATTATTAAAAGTAAGTAAACATTTTATACACATTTCACGTGCTCATTATTTATTATATTTTAGAGTTATAATTCTTCGGTATGCACTGTACAAGTATTAGTTTTATATTTGTAAAATGCAACATTTTTAAATATGTAGGTAGACCTTAGAACTGAATAATTGTTCCTGAATCGATTTAGTATTTCCTAGGTAGGTTAGTTTAAAGATTGATTTATTGGTTCAATTTTTATTCAGTGATAGTAAATTATGTTAGTTTATGTAATAATAAAATTAATAACGACCGATAGTTACATTGTAGTAAAAACCGATTTTTCAAAAAAACCGAAGAGGCTCTTCTTTTCTTGGTGTCAAAAAAAGTCGCGATATACTTGGTGAAAAAATACCTAAAAAAATTTTATATTATTCCAAGTAATATAGTTTTCCAACTGTATGAAGTAATTAAATTTGTCTATTTATTAGAATTGAGTTTACAATATTAAAAAATTTGCTAAAAATTAAAAATAGATGTATAGTCGATGCCTTTACGCATGTGCTGCAAACCTCTGTCTAGTTCCGGTCGCGCGTGTTTTAGTTTCAACATACATATTCAAGTTAGTACGAATCCGAACGCGGATAAAAGCGGGTTTCGGTTTTATTTAATTTTTTTTCTTTTTTGTTTTCGTTCATTATTTTATTTTGGCTTAACTAGCAGAATTCATTTAATTTATTAGTTTATTTTGAATGAATAGTGACATCACGAATGAGTAGTTTGCAGATTTTAGGTGAGTTTACGAAGTTGTGTCAGGGATTCACGTCACCTACAATTATATTGTGTACAAAATAATCAATAACATTCACTATCACTAATTTGCCTACATGCTAAGTACTACTACGTATTTCGGTAAAAATTATACCCATTTATTTTGCTTGTGGTTCAATTCAGGACTTTGTAATAGTTGTTGCTTAAACAGGAGTCACACATTTTAACTAGAAATTAATGTTTCAATTTTATTCAAACATTAGTCGTTTCAATAATAGGCGCAAAAATTCAAAAATGTTTTGTGAATAAACGCACGTGGTAAGTCCAGTCATTTTTAGCGTGTTGCCATTGGAGAATGGTTACACCCACTTTGTAGTAAAAATGTATAAACATTCGCTTACTGTATACAATAAAATAACAATAAATCTGAACGTATCAACATTTGACATAATTAGCGCTAATTTTATGTTAATTATGCTTAAACGATATTTAAAATTTAAACTAGGTTTAAAGAATTTTTAATAATTGCGCTCGAAGTGTATATTCTTTAAAATTTTCTACAGGATTTGTATATGCTTCTTTAAACGAAAATAGCTACAGCATCTAAAAATAAACTAAATTTAAATTCATTTGAGCTTCAGTATAGTAGGAAGTTACTTCATTTTATATTAAATACTGTACCATATTGTTAATAGAAACAAAATTTTACACTACTTGTGCATTTTATTTCTTCGTTACTTCGTATTCGATATGAAAACTATTTTGTAAATATATGAAATAACTTAGCAGTTAACTGGCAAAAAGTGTTTTTCACGCACTTTCAAGAACCGTTCACCCTTGGTTTCCACTTATTTTCAGTTCCAATTACCCTGTTCCAATTTTTCTTGAGAATGTTTTTTTTAAATTAGTTCGTACGTATATTGTAAACAAAACCTGCACCTAACATAACATGTGCGCGACTATATATGACAATAGGTTATGGATTGTGAAAATAACCAATTGTTTTCAGGTAATAAAAATTACTTACCTATAACCCTCGATTTAATTGTGTCAATGTATATAAAACGTGAACTAGATAATATGAAAATTGATTGAATATACTGGCCTTACGTTTATCGGAAAATTAATAATTTGATTTAGCTCATCCAGTGCACTCTACCATTATTACGGTTGATTTTAAATGGTTGTGTCTGTACTAACTGATAAAAGTTTTACTGTATGGGGAACCCTGAATAATGAAATGAACCATATATTAAAATTAAATTTACTTTTTAGAAACCAAATGTCAGTTGTCAGTTTGACATTTTCCTGTTACGTCTTGTTCCCAAACATGCATGTCTTTGTCATGAATGTAACAATTGTTTAACATGTTTAATTGTTATAATATGTAAAAATTAATTCACAGAAAAATGCCAAAATACTGCACTTTCGTGAAATTACATTTTCAAAATCAAAAATGCCCTTGTACATTAAGGACTGTTTCTTACACACCACACCACGTCGGTATCTTGAACCTCGTGGGCGGAGTAACGTGATAAAAACATAAATCAACTTCTAATTCAGGACGTAAAGGTGCGTCCACACTGTTCTAGAAAAAAAAATCTCGAACCAAATCACATAAGGGTACGTCAACAAATACGTTCGCTTTTTAGAGAGGGGATTATCAAAAGTGTGGCAGAATTAACGATGGGAGGCTTTGTAAAAATGAACGTTCTCACAGAACGTTTGATTAAAATATAGCCTATATTTAATAAGTAAAGTTGGTTCTTATTTTTAAAACAAGTGTAATTTTATATCTTTAAATGGGAACGGGGGGATTGAAAATAAACGATATTTGCGAAGTATTTTTTGAATAGCACCTAACGTAACGTACTTAACCAATAAAGAGACAATAAAGATGCAGAACACCAATTTACAAAAGGATACGAAGGTACACGTTAATAAAAAATGCCACAGTTAAGCATGCATTTTCGAAATTCCTGAAATTTAATTTAAAAAATCAAAGATGATATTGTTTTAACGACTGTTTTTTAACATTAAACAGCACACTTCGTTATCTTGAACCTCGTGGGCGTAGTAACGTGATAAAAACATAATTCAGCTTCTACTTTCCGATATAAAGATGCGTCCACACTGTTCTTTATCTTGAAAACAAAATCAACTCGAACCAAGTCGTATAATGTAACATCGTCACGGACATTTGAGCAAAATATACCTTACTTTATTACAGAAAATTGTACAGTGCGGAAACTGACACGGAGGCACACGTTCAATCACATCTGTACGTGTTCAAACATCTCGTATCAGTCTTTAACTTGCTCATTGTTATGATTTTCTTGAATAGTATTCGTATACTTAACTGATAAATGTATTTGAAGTTGATTGAATCAAATACTTAGGTATATTATAGCCGGACAAACATTTTTAATGTTCATCGTAGAAAAAAATATTCAGGGGGGTTCAATTCGGTGAAAGACGCATGTTTCGTGGCTCTTACGGGATATCGAGATAAATCCGGATAAAGCGGCAACAAAACGCCGAAATTATACTGAATTGAAGCGTGAACAATTCTGCATTGATTGGTACCTATAAATTGGCGCGAGTATGGCTATTTCATGTAGTTGATATTTGATTAAATTATGCTGGCTGAGTAAAACAACATAAAATAGTGTATATAAACAACTCGAGAAAAGTGTACTGCTTGAGTGCTTGACCGTAAAATCTGTACCTGGATTCGTCCCTTCTTGAAGTGGGTGATATAAAATAAGCAACAGCCAGCCAGATGTGTGAATGAAACAGATAAGTTTTTTGTTTATGTAGCATCAGCATTGGTTTATTTAATCATGTCTTTATTAAATTTTAAACAAGAATTGGAGAGCAAAATTGAAAAGATATTGAACATAATATATAGGTAATAAACATAATATATAGGTGAAACCGATTGTTTCCAGGTAACGACATACAGGGTGAGCAAATTATCCCTCCGGACCTCTTTTAGACCTATTTACTTGTGGTGCGGTTAATAAATTAAAAAATAAGGAAAGGAAGAAAGGGAAAAAAATACAAAAATAAAATAAACAGATTCAGAGACAGAAGAAACAGAAAACTTGGAAGAAGAAAAATAAGGAGATGACGATAGATGGAAACTTAAAAGAAGCATGGAAACTGAAAAGAAGCATCTCGCAAACAACTGCACCACACCCCAGCCGATGATGACAAATGGAAACTTAATAGAAGCATGGAAACTTAAAAGAAGCATCTCTCAAACACCTACACTTCCCATCCTATATTCCCACCCCATGCGTCATGCGGCTCTCGCTGCTGACAACAAGCATGTCCAATGTCCAACCCGGCGTAGGCAGCTGGTCCGGCGGTATATAAAACGTCCGAGATTTGGTTCCAGCACGCGGTTTGGCAATCCGTTGGGCGTGTTCGACGGACGACCTCCATGGATGCCCGGAATTGGCAGCAATGCCCACCTTACGCCGGCAAATCAATCAATCAATCATCGTAGAAAAAAATATTCATGCTGAATCTGAATAACAAATGTCTGTGTGTCTGTATGTGTGTTGGAATTGTTTCTTTTTTCACGATAACTTCCTTTATATTTAAAATATTTCAAATTTGGCACGTATGTAAAATGGCATGGTAGAATATTCCCTATTGAAATTGGGTCACATCCATCATACAGGACATGGCATAAACTATGACATTTTATACAAACTGTACTGTTATTTTGTCCTAGCCTCAGTTTGCTGTATAGAACGCCTGACAGCGTCGCGCCATCCCTCGCGGTTAACTGTTAGGCGCACAACATCACCAAGGTTCTTTTCCATCAGCTCCTTGCCTAATGTAAATTGAAAATTAAGATTGGAGAATGCTGAATCACACTCTCTAAGAAAAAGAAACAACAATTTACATAGTTTTCCAACTAACTTCCCACCAGTCAGGGCATTAAATAGAAGCAGTTTTATGATGGAACAAAATTATTGTGAACCATCAATAAATATTCATAGGGGGACCTTTAAATCCATTCATGCGTTCATTAATGTTGTCTTCAGCCGTTTAAATACCCTTGCGGGATCAAGCACACATCACATCACTTTATATTGTAACTCAACCGGTAACACTTTGAAAAGTATAAGCGTTTCATTTACTGACGGTCTGGACGAAAAATGAAACAATGATTATTAAAATTACTGAAATGTGAGTTTTTTATTACAAAAAAGTATATTTATAATAAATACTATAAATCTGTAAAGCAGTGGCGTCTATCGGGGGGGCTTATGCATATGGAACCTGGAAACTTCTGTACTCGATTCCAATGAAAATCAAAACCAGGTGTTTACCTTTCTTAATTTTATTTATTAAGTATGCTTCATCAAGAACGAATCCTTGAAAGTATACAATAAAATATTAATATGACGGCCCAGAATTTTTTGCCAACTTTTCGCATTGTGTTTTGTCCAATTGTTTATAAAAATAATGTATTTAAACATAAATAACACAACAGAGCTATCTGTAGTGATTCCTGTTTTGTGTGCCTCTGCTTCTTCAAATGTAGAGAGAATGTTTTCTCCCTATGGACTTATTCATTTAGATAAAAGAAACAGACGATGACGAAAAGGTGACGAAATTACTGTTCCTTTCCATGCACTATAATACTTAGATATTATAAAAGTTAATTTTATTTTGAATATTTCTTGCATCTATATTATGTTTTATGTTTCACTTTTAGGTTCTTAGTTTTGCTCTTTTTTCGGTTCTTTTGTATTAAGAGCATTTCGAAGTTTTATATTTGCAAATGTTGTTTATTGGAACTACACGTATTTTTTATAATATTTAGGTCATGGTTTTGGTATTTTTTTAAATCATCATCTTAAGCAACTAATTTAAATCATATCATCAATGGAAAACGCTGTAGCTTCTTTACGTATTCCTAATATGTCCACCAAAATGTAAACTAAAAAATTGATTTTGTTTTAAGCCTCAGTGGTATACAATCTAAATATACTGTAAGAGTGCCACACTAACTTAATAATAAATAAAAAATGGTTGTATTTTGACGAGGGTACAATTTAAGCAAGATGTTTTAGTTTGGGATGAGTAAAATATGTCAGTAGCCAACGCTGTTTATAATAGAATGGGTGTTTATTATTTATAAGTTAAGCAACAATAATATTGCGTAAGCTTTTCGATATACTTAGCTTTCTTACCTACTCCGCAAATGTTTTAAAATTTAAACAATTACATTTAATTAAATCATTACACTTGTATTAAGTGTTTAAATTTTCTAATGCGCCATGATTTTACTTAAAAAAATTGAAGTACAGAAGGTGCTCAGTAAAATTTGATCGTGTTTATTTTGGCACTTGGCGCCTTTTAATGTAAATAGTTAATATCTAAAACAGGAATTATATTTGCCAAGTATTTTTGGATTTGAAAGAGAAATATGGTTGTTTGTATGTTTCTTCAGCTAACAGTGTTTTCTTTTCTTTTTCAGATTGTAGAATAGGGTAAGTTTTACCCTACAAAACGAAAAAAGTCGTAGATATTCAATCCTTCGTATAGATTTTTTAATCAATCCACCAAGAAACAAAATCGTCAAAACAAAAACACCAAGTAAATTAAGTGTACAGTATAAATTATTTTACAAAAATAGAAAAATTATTAAAAAACTCACTATTACCACTTTTAATTTGAGTGACGAAAAAGCAACCATGATGTCCAATGGTTTAGATTCTGGAGTTGTAGGACAGCAAAATGGTAGTAGTGGTAATAATGTCGGTGGAGGACAGGAAGAGTCAAAAACAAACCTCATTGTGAACTATTTACCTCAAACTATGACCCAAGAAGAAATTAGATCTCTATTTTCAAGCATTGGTGAAGTCGAAAGCTGCAAATTAATAAGAGACAAAGTTACAGGTATGTTTTTTCCTACTAGCATAGTAAAGCTTTGTTTCCTAACATCATGTAAATGCGAATGCTAGCCGATTTTTTCACATTTAACTAAGCATCTACATTGCGTGTTTTTAGGAAACTCAGTAAAATGGTGAGACAAATTTGCCCATATTTTTAATTCAGATATTACGAAAAGCCTATTTGTGTGTGGTTATTTCAACAGAACTTCCATTTAACACGTGCGAGATCACTTGAAAGCTCTAAATGTATCATTTCCAAGATCAATAAAAGGATTAAATTAATATTGTTGCCTGAGTTTCAAATCGAAAATAGCTTTAAAATAACATGCCATTTTCAAATATAAACTTTCGAATAAGAGCAGTATAGAAGTAGATGGGCGATATGGTTTTTTTTACAGTAGAATTTCCTCGTGAAAACGAAAACAAGTTGTGTTACTCATAAAGACTAAGTGCCTGAAGTTTTGATTGATCGGGGAACCAAAGTTGTTATATCACGTTTGTTTTAGTGGTAAAAATCTATATTAATGCTCCCACAGCTCTCGGAAACTACTGTCGAATTTTGAACACGGAATTTTTTGGTCATTAATGATTTAATTTCCATTTTGTCACTAAAACCAGCGTGATATACGACCTGCTTTCAGACCCAGGCGATTTGGTTGCAAACCAGCATTATAGCTATTTTTTGTTAACTGATCAACACTTTGTGCACATGATGACAGATCTCGTGGCATGCCATGGATATTAGTGGATCTCGCTTAATTGATATATTTTTCGTAGCAAAAAGATACGAGCCATGCCATTTTATTGTGGTACTGACTAAACTTATCCAATCAGAGATTTGTGAATTTTTTTCTTGCATTAAGTCTTTCCAAAGTGTTTTTTCTTAATGTCTGATACAGTTGACGTTTGCGGACTGGCATCATGTAATGAAATAGTAGAAAATATTCGAAGGAAAAATGTACAGAATTGTTAGGAGGATTTGACTTATAGCAATATCTTAAATTTCTACGACATATAGATGCTGTAACAAGCTTGCTGGTACTTAGATTCAAACGGCAAATAAATCAGAATACATCGACAATTTGGACAATGTTATTATATCTGTTCTTATCTTAGCAGTGTTCAGAACTTCCTCACCGGTGTAGTGCCTTTGTTAACAGATATGAGCTTCTTTACAGTGCCTTGCTTATTACAAATAAAACACATCATTTTAATATCAAATGTGTCTTTTGGCCTTCCTTTACTAGCGTCAACGTTATTTTACACATACCTTGTATGGGTTGGTATTCTGAGTTCTGATGACTAGTATAAAGCTTATAAAATTGTTTTATCTGTGAGGTTTAATTTTAGTTCAGAAATGATTTCTGCTATTCGATGGGTCGAGAATTGCTTCAGTGTCTGTAAGTTCAGATTTATTAATATTGATCTTGAAATATCTCCACAAACACTTTCGTCGCATATGAGGCAGAGATTTAAATTCGTTGTGTGCAGTTGTGTTTCCTTACCTGTATATAATACGAACTATTATACCTACCTTACTTTTACGTTGTAATAATTCAACCTTTAAATTTAAAATATATACTTACAATAAAATTTCTACTCGAAAGTTGCTCTAGAAATGCTGTAAACTTTGCTTATAAGTTGTCTTCTAAAGGCGGATCTTCACTAAGGCGAAGTCACTTCCACAGAAAAAATTATATCCGGCAATATTGAATGGTTTTTTGACCTCATTGACTTTCTTAGACTTCATTAACAGTTTCTTATATCCCAATAATTACTGCTAAAATTTAAAAGGAACAACCCCATGTGTGTATTAATAACGGAAATAAATTCTCTGGAAAGATTTAGCACACGAAAAACAAACACAAATCACAAATTTAAATGGTCATAACTTTTGTCAGTACCATATAGAAATATCCTAGAACGAGATTCCAGTGTCTTTAAGATTCTTCAAAAAACGGGTAAGGTCTATATATCTTTCGACTCTTTCCCCTACACTATACCGGGTGTAACAGGATTATGGTACACCCCCTTTTTTCCTTCAGTTCTGAACATAGATTATTGAAAATTGTAACATTCTGTATAATTAATAAACGTCACATTTTGACATATAAATGATTTCACCAAAAGTGATACCAACTTTTGATTTTCCAATGGAACACCCTAAATGTTACTGCATTTTTAATTCTGCATGATTTTCACAATTCACACATAAGTGACATTTCAAACGTCAATGTTTATTTTAATTTAGTTTTTGGTTTTCCATTTAACTATGCCGTGACTCTTCCGATTTATTTTAACGATCCGTGTAATGCTAGAAAAATCGAGATCCCGTCGACAATACTAAATTATGTGATTTATGAACAAACAGTATTCATCAAAATGGTTTTTGGGACAAACTACATTGCACATTGCAACAGCTGTCCATTAACGTCAATATACTTCTGAACTTGCATCTCGAAGAACATTTGCGAAATTTTGAACAAAATTAACGAATATTAAACAATTTTAAAGACACTGTAAAAACACCGGTAAACCAAGAAATGTTTGAAAAGCTAAACATTTCATTGTTTTCAAAGCCACTTTAGTACTTGTTATCTTACAATTGGAAGAAAATTGTGTTTTCTTATTTTCTCTTAGCTGTAAACTTGATTATATTTATCGCACATTTTAATAAGAGGTACAAATAAATTCCTTATTAATAGTACTAATAAACACAGTACCAATATGATGGTTCTATTCGAAAAAATTGTGTTTTATCCCAAGAACCATTTTGATGAACTTTATTTGCTCATAAATCACATAATTTATTATTTTCGACGGGATTTCGATTTTACTAGAATTACACGGGTCAATTAGAATAAATCGGAACACCCATGACACACTTAAATGGAAAACTAAATATTAAATTAAAATAAATATTGACCTTTGAAATGTCACTTATGTGGTATCATTGAATTAAGAAAATTATACAGAATTTCAAAATGCTGTTTGAAAATCAAAAGTTGTGTCGCTTTCGGTGAAACCGGGAGTAGAAAAAAAGTCATTTATTTGTCAAAAAGTGAAGTTTATTGAGTATATTATATGATGTTCCAAATTTCAATAATTTATCTTCAAAGCTAAAGGGAACATTATACTGTGAATTCTCAACAGTCAAAATAGAGCGAAGACTTTTTTACTTGTCATGAAATTTCTTGCTTCTTCTGGACACGATAATTACATTACACGACTGAAGTCAGATGTACAAGGTATCAAGTGGCCCAAGAGCAAAATACTTTAAATTTCTTCGAGCAAAAATATTGAAATCTGAAGTTTTCAAAAAAAGAAAATGGACATATTTTCCTTATCATTCATAACCAGATGTATTCCTTTAGGAATGATATTGTTGAAATGAATCATGTCATCTAACAAGATCATGAGCAAATAGCCTTTAAGGTAGATTCCAAAAACTCCAAAACACTAGAACACTACAGTCTAATGCTGTCACTCTATAAGTGTTTTGCCAGCCATGTTGGCATCATCAGGTGGTTATTAAAAACTTAATTTTCTGTATGATTAAAAACAGGTAGTTGACGAAACTTTGAGTGATGGTATTCGAATGTATAGAGTTCCAGTGTTTATGGTGTTTATGGAAAGTACTGGAGAGAGTACCACACCAGGTGGAACCCCTACCAGGGCGTGAAAAAATAAACAGAAAGTTTCATATGTAATTGAACTAAAGTATTTCTCAACTATAATTATAATTAAGTAGTGATTGTTTTTTCATTGCAACTTTAAAAGCCCTATAATTTTATTTAGCGTACCATTTACAGCATTTTTCAATACGAAACTTGAAACCATTGGAACATAGCCGTGTTCATGACTTCATTTGGAATTTACAACTGTTGATTACATAGTTCTCGTAGAAGCAGAAATTTTATGAAGACTGTTTTAATGTAAACTTGCAAATAAAAATGTTTCCTTCTTTTTCGTCTTAAAGTGTATATGTAAATAAATTACAACTTGTAATATATAGTAACCTTAGCATAACTATTTTTGATCGTTTTGCTAATTCCTAACTTGAGGGTCTCATGGGCATCTATCTATAACTAGTCCTATGAATAACAAGTGTATAAAGAATGTTATATTTTTTTATGAAATTATCTGTTATACCTAGTGTTTCTTCGTAGAACAGTAGAATACCCCACAAGAAACTTCTTAACGTTCAGCGGTCTATAACTTTCACGTTGCTACCTCTATAATGTTTTGAAGTTTCAAATTTCTACATCCTAGGCATCGATTCGTATAATTCAGACCTATTTGAAATGGTAGGCATTAAAATACTCGTAATTTTATTGCATCTATACAGAAAGCCTGCCATTTCAAATCTGTGAGACCCTCAAAATCCACGCATGACGTGTCTTCAGAACTTCAACGATTAAAGACAAACTGATCTGTTAAAGGGGTAACCATCCTATCGAGATATTTATGTATAGAAATTTTTCTGTAAAAAAAACTTCGAAAAACAAATGTTAGTAACATATTCACGTATGATACTGCTTTTTATTCAATTTTTAAATGTTATTTTACAAAAACTTTTATTGATCTGTTCAAAAAATTAATGCATACGCTGTCATTTCTATAGATATATGATAAATATAGCAATGATTGAATAAATAGATTATAACAATGTGGGCATTTTTTGGCGCGCCCTGTATATATGGTCATTGACAGAAAAAGGGGCTAATTTTATTTTTACAATTCAACACAATAAAGTTAAAATAAATGACAGTTATATTTCCTACAATAGTAGACCTTTGTATATAGACCTATTAATGTTTTCATTCTGTTCTTTTCGCAGCTATTTTTATTGTTTCTGTAAATATCATAGTAGTAAGTATATTTTTATTTATGTTTTTTTGATAGATATTATTGAAAGATATTTTAAAAGGACATTTTAGAAATTGTATATACAGGATGTTCCGTAAGTAATGGTACATGCTTCATGCTCCAGAAATCAAAATAAGAGGATTGAGCGAAATAAGTAAAATACTATACTATAAGTTACAGTGTTCAAATTAAAATTGGTTTTAAATTTTTTTGCAATGACGTGACAGATACTTTAGACATCAATTTCAAAATTAGTCTTGACAGATACCGACGCATACTGGGTGTCCCACTTGAATCTCCTAGGGCCGTTTTCTAGACAACTATAAGAGATATTTCTATCCTATAAAAGGTATTCACTAGAATATATGAATGACTTCAGTTTTGAGTAAAAAGGATCTTTCTATAAATTGAGGTGTAGATGGTGCTGCAATGTAAAGAAATTTTTCGATCAAAGGAAGATAGTACTACAAAGTATGCAAGTAAACTAAACTAAATTATACAAAAATGACAAAGAACTCATGTTGTATCACAAAAATAATAAAAATAAGCAGACTGTACGCGACAAGTTTGTTGATTATTTTTAATAATGGCTCTGAAGACTTCATGTTGTCCTAAAAATAAAAATCCAATAGAATCAAGTAGAAGCTGCGATCTGGCCAAGAAAATTCACTTCTTCGTCCAATCGAACTTTGGGAAAAGTGCAGATTCAACTAGATTCATTTTGGACTGGAAGATGTCCTTATTACGCTTTTCTACCTATTTCGAAGTTTTCGTTATTGCAAAAAAATATAAAAAATAATTTTGAGTTTAATGTCCTGGCTTAATCTTCACATTTTGATTTCTGAAATGTACAGCTAAAGCAAGCACCGCTGTTTGTGAAACAAGCATATGTTTAATATAACATTGGACGTTGGGTATATCGACTGCAAGTTTCCACATCATTTTCAAGGAAAGATGCACAGGCACAAAGTCTTTATGTTATTGATATGAAGCCACAAACATTGCACGTGTACTTAGACGTGCAGGCTCATAGACGGACTACAAAAGTTTATTTTTTGCTAATTTAAAAAATCTCACTTGGCATTTTTACGTGGTCGTGCTTTGGCTCACTATGTATGTAGAATCTAAAACATTATTCCAAATAGTCTGGTTATTTATAGATATTATAGTACTTGTCACTTTGCCAGTGAATTATTATGAGAAGAAATTGATTATTTAAATTTAATTTCAAATAGTAAAATGAGTACCGTGGAATATGTTTTATTAGTCATTATTAAGGCATGTAAAATTCACTTAGTGTAGACAATAAATATCATATCGCCAAGGATGTATCCAAAAATGCAGTTGCTCCAGATATACATTCTGTATTTGTAGAGGCACTACTATCTGTCATCAATTAATTCCTGAAAACATTCTAATGCCAAATTTTAACTACATAAAATAATTGCCGCTTGTGAATTAAGGAATATATATTTTAACTCAATTCAACAAGAATTGTAACCAACACCAAGGAACTGTTAGCTGACACCACACTTCCCCCATACTTATAAACAGGCGATCAGTTTGTTACCTCTTTAGAAAATGTTGGTTTTAAAGTTATCAAAACAAAATTGAACTGTAGGGTGACTCAAGGAAGTATTTTAGGTTTTAAAAAGTTATGACACACGTATAGGTAATTATAAAGTTTTGCGGATTTAATGAATCTTCTACTTTCACCTCGACAGTAGCTTTTTTTGAGTGTGTAGCCGTAATCTCATGTCCACCAAGGGCTCAAATAGAGTTAGAATCATATGTTGTCGATTTCGGTCTTCAAAAGCGTAAAAAATTAGTAGAGAGTTCACGTAAAGATCTCTGAAGTAACCCCATAAAAAATCGGGCGTTATGACTATCTATGTTGGAATGCCTTAGATGACAATGTAGCATTAAACACCTTCAAGAAATATGTTGTTTCTTCGCATAACTATTCAAATGAAAAGTGAGTCTCGCTAAAAACATTGTTAAACATATTCTCATCGTCAAAAGGACAGTAAGATAAGAAGATGGAGTATCTTCTGAAAACAAGTTTACATCCAGCTGAATTTTATATAGGCGTAAGTAAGTGTAACTCATCGATTATAAATGAACTAGGAAGGTTTAAGGCAGTATGCTTCCAATTGGAATATAGGAGATAGTACATAGTTGCTTCGCTTATGCGGTTGACATGTTCTAACGTTTTGTACTCGTTTTTACACCATTGTATCTCATTTGCAGCAGAGTAAGTTTCTCTGATGAACACTTGCACCCACTATCAAACTGACTGATGCCTTGGAATTGTGTAGGTCTAAAATAAGCCTTTATCATAACTCCACGTTGTACTCTAGGCCACAACACCGGTTACTGAAAAAACACACATTTCCTCTACTCAACCTTGATATCAGCTCTATTTCATCAGTATACAGGGGGAGTATCAAACGCATCGACAATGAATTCAGTTGAGATTAAATATAAGTGCATTTGCGTGCCGATATAAATGGATGAAATAGCGATGAAATCTCGGATGAAATGAACTATAGCCTAACACTTCTCTCTGATCCTGAGCACATTCAAGTTTAAAAGTAAAATACATTCTATTCACCCTGCAGTTTGATGTGTCATCTCGAAACAAAATGTTAGATTTCACTGTTTGTACAAAATGAGTTTGATTCTACTGTTTGTTCTTATTCGAAATCAGCGTCACAGTAGGAAAATTTTCGCAATTCCAAGCAAGTATCAAGTATTTGCTTTATTACATTAAATAAGTTATGGAAAGAATAGAGTGGAAATTGAAATACATGGCCCACTTAAAAAAAATATTTTCATGCTAAAGAATATTCTGTATACTTTTAGTGTTTAAGGTCTATTGTTGTAGGATTTTATATAACTGATATAAAATTAAAGTGAAAATATTAACAATAGTAATTAAAAGAAGTTTTTTTACACAAAGGATTTTGCTTAATTTTGTGGTATTTTTAAATTTAAAATCCTAAAACATAAATATATTAATCAATGTAGTACTTAGTTAATATTATATTTTGTAAAAAACGAAGTTTAAGTTAGTTAACTTAGCCGCAGATATGTTACCGAACTTTTTTATTTTCATACATATAGGTGCCTTCAAAGTTAAAACAGACAATCAATTTTTAGCTGTATTTTTTAAGAGCGATACGAAAAGCTTAATTAAACATGCCGAGGTATAATGAATGATTTAATTATGTCCTAAGTATCTAATTTTTAGTTAGGATATTCGAGGACATGATATAGAAGAAACTTAATAAGGCCATTTTTCTCTAAAACTACAAATTAATATTTTATTTTACATTTGAAACTAGAGCTTAGAAAATTTGTGTTGAAGCAAATTAATTAATTTAGTTTCTTCTATTTCCTGTCCGGTCTTCTTCCAACTAATATACGTCAAGGTGTATATAATAGAAATCTGCAGTTGCACGTGAAGTTGTGTTCAGAGTTTGAATTTGCTTCAGCCTCTCTTGCATCGTACGCATACAGCCAGTTATCCCACACCCCGCGATTCATATAAAACAATTTAATAAAATGATCAAATTTAACTTTCTATTATTACTAGGCCACGTAGCGTGTGCGTCAAAAGACCCCAAGTAAAAAAACAATTAATTGTTGAATGAAAATAGAAATACTTGTTTGAAGTTAATTAATTGAATTAATCAAATTTGTGTGTTCGGCTAATGTGGATGTTGATAAATAACAGAAATGGCAGAAATGCCAATTAGGCCTTAAAAAATGGTACTTAAGCGCTTTCAGGTGGAACAATTTCAATAGGGTTCAAAAGGATTCGTTTGTTATAAACAAAATAATTTAGTTAGGTACTTATTGTTTGCATGTATACACAAAATACACATGTTTATCAAAATATGTGGTGCCGTTTTTGAGTGATGGTGAAATAAAAGTCGGACAAAAAATGTGTGTTAATACTAGAAGCTCATTAACACGTGTCAGATAATATTCCGCAGTTATTAAACATTTATGAATCTTGCATGTGACTTCAGCGTTTATCGCTTTTTCATTATATGTTATAAAAATATTTTGAAAGTCTTCTGTGTACATGGAGCCATCGTAGATTCTTACTTATATTACAAGTTTGTCTCGTTTAGCCGCCAGAGGGCATCAAAGTCAACAAACATTTTAAATTGTTTTCAAATGCAGTTGAAACGGTCTTTATAATTTTATTGAAATTTGGCACACTGATATTTCCATACAGATATACTGCCGAATACCCCCATCCCTAACACATTTTGCCACATTTTTTGAGGGTGACAGTACAGCTTCAATTCATGTTTTATCATAAAGATAAACGCTCTGTGCAAATTTTTTTCTTCTGCAAAATGTTTGTATTTCTAATAGCTTTGGCTTAATTATTTTATTTTTTGTTATTCAAAAACTAATTTATCTTATAGCAGAAACAAAATAGGGCATTCTAATTTATAAAAAATCTACTGCTCTTTGACAAAACCTGTTCGATATAACCACCACTGTTTTCAGTAATAATTTGATGACCTCTTGCTGCTAAACAGGGCAACTCGAAATAGAAGTAAATTCACTCAAATCAACTTACTTTGACCAGAATCACTCATGCACACCCAGTATTTGAATACTCTGTATATTGTATCACATTATCTAACCGACATCTGTCTATGAATTTCTAGTACTAACTCAGGATAAATAAATGTAATAGTATTTGTATTTGTTACCAAATGCAACAAGGACACTATTTTATTTGAAAAATGGTGACACAAAAGTAGTGCATTTGGAGAATCATGACGAATCACAGTTTTTCGATTATACCCTTCTACTTTGTTCATTCACTTAATTAGGGCGAAAATTTTAATCATTTGGAGAGATAAAATAAATACATTTTTCATCTTGTCTTTAACTAAATATTATAAAATTACTCCATTGGCTCCGCAAGTGTTGCCACTTTGGTTGAGGTAGACGAAGGTCCACGTCAGAGACCACAATCAGAGAAATATTTTAAGTGAGTAATATACCAATTTCCAACGTTCTTTTGCTGTAAGTGGCCTTATATTTGCCTGTAGATATAGCGCATCTATTACAAAGTTAACTTCCAACAATTGTAGGACTGTTGTAAATAATCCGCTGCGAAACAAAAGTTAGGTGTATCATTTGCAATACTTTTTATCGTACTCTTTATGACACACATGATAAAGGTGCAAAGAGTTAAAAAAATATTTCACCATCTATTATGGATTTCTTGAAAAATATTGTGCATGAGTTTTGCCAAATTGAATCAATTTATACTAACCGGATAATGAGCGAAAGTTAGAACGACGAATTCGACGTTTATCCATGACAGCGCTTATCAAATAAACAGCTAATTCTGTCGCTATAACAGTAATAACGGATTTTAAAGGAAGTTTCCTGAACCACAAAATTGTTTATGTACTTCTTCCCCATATTTTGAGCTATTTTGGATTTATTCCACCTCAAATTGCATAAGTACCAATTTTTATAGTTTTATATCTGTTTCTTTAATTTATCCACTTGAGATGTATATCAATATCTGCATGTTAGTTGTGGTCACTGATGTTGGCCCGCTGACAGGTGAAAATTTAGTTATCAGCCTCAGTCAGACGAATTTCACTCTTTTGACAAGTTTCTACACAACAAACACTTAGTGTGATATTTCAAGATTCAGGAAGCACCTAACGAGGCACTCTTACATAATTCGACTCGGTGATATACTTTGGTTATGTTATCATTCTTTAACGACGAGTTTTTGCTAGGTGGCCATCCTAAATATTGTAGACGTATTTTTTGTTATTCAAAATAAGATGTAAGTAACCATGTTAAATTCACAGTGAAAATAACTTATTTTTTTCTGAACTTCGTTTAAGATAAAATAAATCGTGGTGTCATAGAAGAAATAAGAAAAGAAATCGTGCCTATATCACAAAAAGTAAAATACTAAGAAACCACCGAAGCCGATGTTTCGAAAATGTAGTTTTTCATCATCGCAGCGTAATGGCTACCCCATTACAATGCGATTCGGAGGCCGGTCTTCGTGGTTATTTTGTGTTTAATTTTTGCAGTATATAGCGGGACTCTCTTCTTGATATAAAACTTTCATTGTTCCTGCAGCGAGTAACATGTAGTTCTGTTAGCCACCAACTCGTGAGCTTAGTAGGTTTGCTGAATATTTCTGGGCTTTCCTAAAAGTAAAACACACACATCAAAAGAATTTAAAGGACATGCTACAATTGCAATCTGTATTTTTAATATTATTGCCATTTTGTGGCATTTGCATTGTTTGTAATTTTTGGATCAAACCTCAGTTAAGGCGTGCTGATTTGAAAAGTTACAAAGTACCAGTCGATTGTAGAAAAGATTGGTAAATTCATTTGACAGATTTTTGCTGCCATTGGCGTTGGGAAATCCCTGCCTTTCTCTGATTATGGCTTATATAATACTAATAATGTTTAGGTAGACGAAAATACAGTTGGAATCAGGTTTTGAAGCTATCAGCGTTCGGAGAGTGCTTTTTTCTAAGTGTAAATTGGGAAAATGATTAAAATGAGCACAGACAAATTGGCAACAACGACATCATTACTTAAGAGTCGAATCAAAACTTGGATTTCCTCCAAGGGTCTTTGAGTTTGCCGACTACCCCAAAATGAACCGCATATACCTACAGGACTGTAAAATTACTATGGCCTCCTCAATTTCCTGATTTAATCAAGTACAGCATCAACTTTTCTAATGCCTTGAAACACAGTGTAAACGGTACAGCAAAGAAAGACTACCTAATTTAAGTATGCTGACTAGTCAACAGCGGAGGTGTACAGGTGGTTGATTTTTAGGTATTTTCCATTTGTTAGTAAGCTTGCTGCTTGGATTTTTTAATTAGATTTTTGTTTTATTTGTCCCTTATATTCTTTTGACGAGTGTGGTTTAAGTTTATTTATTTATATGTATAGAAAACGACCTTCAGTGACCTGAATTGTGCGACACCGACTGTTGCCTTAGAGTGAGTGAGGATATGTGGCAGGGTCGATCGGAAAAACACTTTTTGAATTCCAAACTCTGTTAGTACGGAGAAGTTGTATATTAACCTTCTCATTCATTTTTTTTAATCTAATTTTTTACCAGAGAAAATCTAAAACTAATGCGTCTTCTTTGTTTATTTTGTTTTACTAATTTGAGCCGAAATAATGGTTAAATTGGTTTAAAAACCTTTGTATTTCGTCCATTATTGCTACATACCTAAACCGATCCAAACAATTTTTTTTAGAAAACAGTTTGGTCTAAAAACCTGTGAAGAAATTGTTTGAATCGAGTTTTGGATGTAGGAGAAATAGTCGAAATACCTCGTTTTTCGACAATTTCTCTTGCATCCCTAAATCGATTCAAACAATTTTTTACGGATTTTTAGAAGAAAACACTCACAATCAATTTTGGAAAACCAACCTCACTGAATGTATCTTTAAACAAGCTAACTATTATGCTCTTCACCGATTTACTGCACTTTTTATATAATTGCACATTCTATAGGATATTATTTGCAGCTATATCGTAAATAATGCTGTGTTAGCGAGTGACCTTGGCCTTCTCTACTGCGAGATGAATTAAGCCTCCAAGCCTGGTCTATAGTTTTATCGCATTTGCCCCAAATTTAATGATTTTAAGTTTATAAATATTAAAGACTATTTGAATTTATGCCTAGCCAGTATTCATAACTTTAAATTTTTCTCTAATTATTTTTTTATGCTTCTTTTTCGAATTTTTTTAACAACTCTCCCCAGAGGGGTGATCTCATAAGTATTCAGTCTTTCAAAATTGTACACAAATTGTAGAAAATATTTTAATCTGTTCAGACATCAGTTTCACAAGTGGAGTAAGAATACTATATTTTTATGCAATCGTAGTCTTTTGTGAATAATTCAATTTATGTGCATTCTAATGTTAATGCATAGACTATATAAGATCATTACTCCAAAAGTATATAATTTACTTGCAAAAACGTGTCATGTGACTTTTTTAAGACCAATTTTGTGTGAAATTTTTTACAATTGTGATAAAATCGTATACACATTTTTCCTGTTTACAATATCCAGTCACCTAAAGTTTCTGATTATTTTGGTGCAGAATAAACGAAGACCTGCAAATATTATCTGAATTCAAAAAAATGTGATGAATGAGAAGTTCAGTGTACACTAACGGAAGTTTGAATTAAAATAATTGTTTTTTCGATTCACCTTAAGGGGGGCCGAAATTCGTAATTAGATTTGCTTTAAAAGATGACTTCGTATTTCGTCGATTTCTCCTACATTCCTTAACCGATTCAAACAACTTTTTCACGCTGTATTAGAAAGACATCTTTCTAAAAGCCTGAAAAAATGGTTTGAATCTGTTTGGGAATATAGAAGAAATCGACGAAGTACGAGGTTGTCTTTTAAAGCAAATCTAATCATGAATTCCGATCTCCTTAAAAGGGGGCATAGTTCTTTAACTCTATGATATAAGGGTTCTCTGTGAATGTTTAGTTCTCTCTCGTTGACGTACACTAAAAGTTCAAAAGTATATTTTTTCCGGTTTCTTCGCTGCAGGAAAAACGAGGTATAAGTAGTTTTAATTCAAAACAAACTGTATTCAAGTTACATTTACAATACATTTATTTGAACATATCTTTTAAATATTTTTAATATTTTTTTTTTATAGCAAAGATAACGATTATAAAATTTGGGTCAGGTACCTGGCGAAAACGTAGCCCTTTTGGATTTAAAGCTTCTTTTTAATTTGTAAAATTAAAATTAAAATATTTATGTAAAATCCTTTGGAATGAAACTTTGAAATGAGTGAAATTGAAAAAATTGTACCCCTTGCCAAGAAAATGACCCAAAAGAGAGAAATACACTTGCTCATAAGTCATAATGAACAAAATATTTTAATTCTAATACTACCATATACAGGGTGGTCTCTTTAATTTATTATTTTATATGTTCTTACAAATGCAGTATTAATTCGCCTTACTGAACTTATGTATAAAAAGTTGAAAGAAATTAATTGGTGTTGGGAATTGACCTAAATAATAACAGAAGCTTATATTACCCACTGTAATTTAAAATATTTATTTATTTACAGACAAAATTTCACCTTTAAACATTTCTAAACTGGTCCCTGGTGAAGAAGGTACAAATTACTAGTTTCTATAAAAGTAACAATTAATACAGGGTGAACTAATGGCATTGACCGGGGAAGGGAACTGATTTTAATTTTTTGTTTAATTATGTTTAATTTGAAATTAATTAAAATCAGTAATTACAATTTGTTTAGTAGTTTCATGGATAAATAACCTGTTTTACCCACAAGGCAACCAAAAACAAACCAAAAATAAATAGTGAAAGATACAAACTCGAACACCCTGTATATGTTTTTCTATAGCCTCGCACTTGTATATAGATAATGTTTAACAAATTAATTAAAGATATATCAAAGCTTTTGTTGTTGCTTGTGGAAAAGAGTACAGTAAATATTTTATATAAAAACAATGTGCTAACAATAATAGCTGCAAAAACATCGACAATTAAACCATTAGGTATGCTTACAACGTATGCTTTATTTTTAATTTGTATGTTCGTAGATACATATATATTGCACCATATACTCTACATGGCACACCACTGGTGCAGTATCATTACTTCCTGTAACCCGATAAATTAGGAACATTGTTTTGAATACACGTCCTATGGTTTATAGTCGATAATAAACTAGAAATACGTGATACCAACACCCGCTACCATAATCTTTCTTACAACGCTCAACGACGTGTTTCATTTTCTGACTTTCAGCAATCCGCAGAACCATTAGGCACATCACACACCAATCAAACATGAAACAAAATGGGATAAACATAAAACAATAATGGTATATTAAAATTCTCAATAATAATCACTGTTTATAGTTATTCAATGACAGACTGTTCAAAATATAATAATCACTTTTGTTTCATGTTGCATGTTTGTTAGATTTAATGCTTCTTTATAGAACAAGCACCAGTGAATTTTTTTGCGTCAAATGAGGTAGATTTTAGATTCTGAACATGTACAGGATTATTCATTATATTTTGACCCCCCCTTATATTACTGTTATTATTGGAGATAACAAAGTTTCGTTTAAAAGTTGTAGAGTTGTATATACAGGGTGTCTCACCGGGAACTGAATCGATCGGTACTGGGAAAAGTATGTAATAAAAATTAAAAAATTTTGGAAGGTACTAAAGTCAATGTGGCCAATCCAACTAAAATAATTACAACCATGTGGTACTTTCGGTTATAGCGGAAGTCGATACCAACTTGCTTATTTTAAATGGAACACCCTATATATTTTCGACTTTCCGAAATGGCCATGATATTCTGAGTCGAAACATGTATCACACCTAGAGATGAGCCGAAGCGGGGGTTATGGCCGAATAGCCGAATATCCGGCCATCTCAACCACCGAAGCAGAATAGCTTCGGTGTTTCGGCCGAGGCATGAAATGGCACATGAATTTACGTTTTTAAGAAAAAAGAAACTATTGAAACATTATTATTGTAATCATTAACATGATTTATAAGGGAAGTTGTTGAAGCTTTTTTCCAGTTCTTCCTCGAGATATTTGTGTATCACATATTTTACACTTAGCAAACTTTATTCTCACAGAAATCATAAGACTTCCAGATATCACTTTTTTTTGTTTGTTTTTACTGGTCATTGCAATTGTATACTGACTTCTTACACAATTTATAATCAATTGAAATGCTAAACACACAAAGCACATGAACATGCCTAGAAATAACTGCAAGTTCTAACAAGAATTTTGTGCTTCGTTCCGATTCGGCCGAAGCTCCGTCCACTTCGGCCTTAATATTTAAAATTCAACCAAAGCTGCCGAATACCGAAGTAGAACCCTATACTTAAACAGTTTCGGAGATATTTGACATTTTATAAAAAAAAGTAACAGGTGCAGCTGTTTGCAACAACCGTTATAACTATCTTCGTATAGGAGATCCTTATTTACTCTTTGGCGTGTAGAAAGAACATAATAGTTTCTACAATAAAAAGTCCATAATTTTATACCAAGTGTTCTATTTTTCACGTTACATTTTGTCAAATTCAAACCTCAAAAACTTTTTTATTTCAAATCCTGTAGTTTTTACTCCAAATTATGTAAAATTAAATTCCCTTTTTCCCACTATAGGAATTGTAGGGGTTAAAGTTACAACTTTTTGAAATATTGACGATTTTCTGAAATGTTCAAGAATTAAAAAAAAATTACCATCATAGAGCCATGATTAGAATCAATTATTAATATCAGTTATTCTCTTATGCTGCCAGCGCGTTTAAATTATACCCACGAGAACTTTTTAGATTTGTTGAACTATATGAAACAGAATAGATTTTGTTTTCACAAGATTCTGTAAATTGAATTCTTGGGTAATCTCGATTCCAAAGCAGCTTGCCTTAATGACATAATTGGAAATGCCCGAAAATACCCCAGAATTGCTATTTCTATGTTTTCGTTATCAACAATATAAATGATCCCATATGCGTTTTACAGTGCATGATGATGGTTTCTGTTTTTGTGGGTATCGAGTAGCAAATATGTTACATATTCTTGATATTACTTTTTCACAATCTCCATAAATAATAAACAAATCTAAAAGGTCTTCGTGGGTGTAATTTAAACGTGCTGGGATTTTTTGACATAAGATAATGACTGACATTAATAATTGTTTTTAATCATGGCTAAGTGGATAGCAATTTTTATTAAAAATTTCAGAAAATCGTCAATATTTCAAAAAGCTGTAATGTTAACCCCTACAATACCTATAGGTACTAGGAGAAAGAGAATTTAATTTTACATAATTTGATGTAAAAAAATACAGGGTGTTCATTTGAAATAAAAACATTTTGAGGTTTGAATTTGACAAAATGTAACGTGAAAAATAGAACACTTGATATACAATTACGGAGTTTATTTATTGTAGAGACTAGCTCATCTTGTGTTCTTTCTACGTGTCAAAGAGCAAATAAGGATCTCCAACACGAAGAAAGTTATAACGGTTCTTGCAATCCGTTGCAAGTCCAATTTTTTATAAAATGTCAATTATCTCCGAAACTGCTGGATTTAGGTATAGGATGTGCCACATGTTTCGACTCAGAATTTCAGGGTCATTCGAAAAGTCGAAAATATATAGGGTGTTTCATTTAAAATAAGCAAATTGGTATCGACCGGAAGTACCACATGCTTGTAATTATTTTAGTTGGATTGTCCACACTGACTTTGGTAACTGCCAAAATTTTGAACATTCGTTGTTAAATACTTTTCCCAATATCGATCGATTCAGTTCCCGGTGAGACACCCTGTATATATCTTAAATACAATTAAAAAACTATTGCTTACATACGTCACGTGTTATAACAATGAAGGTTGTTTTTTTAATGGAAAACTCTGTATATATTTTTACATATTCTTTTTGATCTTGTTTCCCTGATTTCAAATATGTTAAGGTTGACAGGTCTAGCTGTAATATTTCTTCACATATCGGACATCTAATATGTTCTAAACATGCATATAAATATTTTATGGTTGTCGAAGGAAGCGCAGTAATTACTCTTACGCAGTAGGCCGTGAGTGATCACACTATGACAACATTGTTACTGTTTGACATTTCGTATTATTTGACCAAAGTGGGTTACACATAAGCAGAAAAGTTGATATATTGTAAGAATACAAATAAAATCCTGAGATGAACAATATTTTATAACATAAAATAACAACGAAAATTTTGTCTTTGTCCTTTAAATACTGCCACAAAAATGCATCCAACGGTGCTAAATCAGGGCTGTTTGGTGGCCGTGGAATTGGTCAAATTGACCATTTAAATACTCCCTAACTTCCAAAACACTGTGTGGGGTCGCTCCGTCCTGCTACCAAATTACTTCATTAAGTTCCTCATTAGAAAAGTATTCCTCTAAAAGCTCTGCTGCCTCTCGCAGAATAATTTCTAAATATATAAAAAGTTGACAATTTTTTTCTAAAAATTTCGCACTACATTTTAATTTATTTTTAATTTCCACAACTTTTCTTTGTCGTTGATTTTTTTCCTCCCACGAACACCTATTTGTTCTATTGAAAACCCCTGCTATAGGAAACGACCATTCATCTGTCCATAATACATATTTAAGCAAATTAGGGTTTGCATACACTCTGCAGCATTTGCTGACAAAATTCTGACCGTTTTCGCTTGGGATTTTCTGTAAGCTCTTGTATCGGCAATAATGTATATGGCCTATATTTATTCTTTCTTAAAGTACTTCCAATTTTTGAGTAACTTTTTCCCAGCTGTGATGCATTCCATAAACTAGTGTCAGAATTTTCTAAAACAGTTTTTTTTACATATCAAACATCTCAAGAAGGCTACCAGAATACATGTTTTTAGTCATCGAGGTTTTGCTTTACAGTACACCTAGTAGTAATACGGTCGGGTAATAAAAACATTGAGTTTACTTTTGACTTTTAATTTTGATAAAATAAATCATAATAAAATTACCATTAAAGAAATTCAAAATATAACGTTCTTCATTTTCGTTTACTCTTTTGGTGCTTTTTCTTTCTTTTAAAATTATCAGTTTCTCTCACATCACGGTATTTAAGAATGTGTTTTCACTATTAGTCGAACGATTCTCTTGCAGCTTTTTTATTTTTATTATTGTTAACATAAGGGCAAAATGTATCAAACTTCTATGCTTCTGTGTAACCCATTTTGATGAAATGATAATACGAAATGTCAAAGAGTAACAATGTTGCCATATTGTCACATCACTCACAGCCTACCGCGTAAGAGTTACTGCCTTCCTTCGATAACCATGAAATATCTATATGCATGTTTGGAGCACATTTAATGTCCGATATGTCAAGAAATATTACAGCTAGACTTATCAGCCCTGATATATTTGAAATTAGGGAAAAGGGATTTAAAAGACTGTGTAAAAATATACAGGGTTTTAAAACACAACCTTCATTGTGACCTATGCAAGCAATTGTTTTTTTAATTCCATTTATTTGTACAACCCTACAACTTTTATACGAAACTTTTTTATTCCCAATAATAACAGAAATAAAGGGAGTCAAAATATGATGAATAATCCTGTACCTAGATGGGTGAATAAAAATCTCTTCTGCCTATTGACCTGTTTAAATCTGATGTCAAAATAGTGAAATCTAACTTCAAAACTTCAAGAAAACCAATGTACTTCTTTAATCCTAACATTATTTTAAAAACACACGTGATTAGTTTGAAAATTTTGCCAATAACAACTAAACGTGTCTTCAAGAGGGTGATGCGGATCAATTTTGAAAATATAAATTTTTGCGAGATTTAATCTCAAGAAAGTGAAAATCGAGAAAATCGCTATAGCTGGAATCGGGCATCAGGGTAAATGTTCTCAAGCTCAAATTGTAGGCTTCTATCTCCACTTTCATCATCCGACGAGAAAATATTTATTCTTAAAAAAAAAAACCGCTTTGAAAATTTTCGCAAATTTTTAAATTGCTCTTAAATTCATACTTTTTCAAAATTTAGTTTCCTTTAAAGCGGTTTATTAAATTTTATTGAAACAAATATGTTAATATTTGGATTTTCAAAATTTAATCAGTATATAATATTTTCAAAATTTGTCTACATCACCTTCTTGAGAATACTTTCAAGACTAATTGGTTACATTTTCAAATCAATTGCTTATTTTTCCAAAAAGATTATTGGGTTTAAAGTAAGTTGGTTTCTTTGTTTTCTTTATTGATGAAGTATTTCATTATTTTGATATCGAGTTTAAACAGATTTAGAACTTTTTTGTGTACAAATCTACGTGAAACATTTTGTTATATCTTTTCAAGAAAATAAATTATCGCGAATAACCTATTTTTTCAAAATTCGTTTCGCTGTAAATAAGCAAAAGAGATTTTCAATCGTCTATTACACTTATGAAGGATTATAACACCTGGCGCTTAACAGATAGCAACATTCTTCTGCAATTTGACGCATTTTGGTATTTTTTCTTCTCTGACGCTTGGTCTATTAGTGTGCGTCTTAGGTTACACCAGAACATACTTTGCACTTGTAGCCAAGTCTTTACAGTATTTCAACAAGTATGTACGAAGTTTTGTTAGGTAGTTAGAGTTCCATGAGTTTTGAGAATTGAACCATGGTATATTTGGCAATTATTGGTAGTTAACGGCGTCTTTTTCAGTATTTCGTTTATAATTTTACAACAATGGTGTTACAATTACGTTAAAAGTTCTGTTATATTATGCATAATGCGGAACTAGTCTCGTTTCGTTAGGATAAATAAGTATCGAGATATATGCTGCCTCTGAAGTAGTTGCTACCACACCAAAACTCTTGAACACAACCTCGTTGGCATGGTCACGAGGTAATTAAAACCGTTTTAATCATCCCCCGATGATGGCAACATGATTGGTGAAACACGCGTCGAGTATTGTGCTCAAGAGTTTCCTGTTTGTGCAAATACTTCACAGACGGCATCACACCGAAGATTCCAGCCATGGAGGTATAACCAATAAAGGTGACCCCATAAACAAATTTTTTGCGTTCTCGCTCATAATTTCAACGCATCGAACGCCGAAAGTGCATACAAATGAAACTAAACTTAGTTATATTCCAAATTGCATAGAAACAAAGAGTTTTGGAATACGATTTTTTCATTGAAAGGCGACGAATTAGTTTTCGCCACTCGCTGCTCTGATGTGATTATATTTTTTCTAGTATTTAGTGGCCTTATACAGGGTGTTTCAGGTATGCGGTCATTAATTTCTAGGAGTGATTATACATAAAAAATATGAAAAAAAGTCCATATACTTAAACATGGATCCTGGGTGCACAAAATTGGACAGGGAGGACTTACTTCTCCCCTCAAATTATTTAATGCGAATTTTCTGATTGTCTCATATTATTCCTTGGCTGTAAATACACAAAAACGGTTATCTTCTTGTATCGCCGTAGGACCAACCGGTTTCGAGAAATTTGAACCTAAAGGAATTTTTCCAGTCTTCTTGCGTAAACAGAATTTTGTCAATAAATTCATTTGAACATTTAGTTTAATTTGTTAATCTTTAAAATCTGTCGAGTCCTTTAATTTAGTAATTTATTTTTCCTTACATAGTTTATTCAAAGGAAGGAAGGAATATTAAATATAATGTCAATGTTTATATGAACTTTTTTTCATGTTTTCTTGTGTAGAATCACCCCTAGAAATTAATAACCGCAAACCTGAAACACCCTGTATAATAAAACGAGAAACTTATTCGTTATTTTGCGTTATTAACTTAATTAAATAATAATGAATCACAGAGTACAGTGTTATTTATTATATTTTGCCCCCCCCCCCTATAACTCCTTTGTTTTTAGCGTTCTAGCTAGTAACTTCCGAGATTGTATTTGGTTCTTTTCACAAAGAAGCGCACATTGAACCAATTTCGAATTCGACTTATTTAAGAACGTATTAATTGTAACATATTTCAAAATCAAAGTCGTTCATAAAACGCTCTTTGTTGTAGCACTGGTGTTTTAGTGGAAAAAATGCAAAAACAGAATATCAGGCAAAGGACTTTAGGAAAAAAATTTATTTAAAAATATAATGTGTACTAAATATTATCTCATATTAGAGTACATATCTACAACTACATAAAAAGTAAATCCAACCTTGGGAATATGAATTGTTTTTGGTGCTTATGAGGGGAGAAAAACGGCCTTTGTTCTTATCCTTTCTAGAAATCTGGGAAAAATTTTAAAAGAAATAGGTGGGATGTTGAAAATAAACTAGTCATATTGCACTAATTAACATTTACTTTTGCCAACAGATTGTAAAGTTGCACCGAATTAAAGTAGCAAAGAACACGCCGTAGCATGAGAGTGTCGCGCAACTCATCTTAGAATTGTCTGAAATGGAGAAATCAGAAACAGCCATTTTTTGTTAAAATTTTAACTCCTTCATGGCTATAATAATATAATATTTCTCTAATTGTATACAAAATTTCTCAACAAATTTGTAATGGGGCATTTATTATTCAAGACAGTGTAATATTTGTCGATATATACAGTTGTTACAATTTGAGAATAAACTTAAAGCCATTTTCCACCAAAATTTGCTCTAACAAGTTGTCAGGAATATTTTTCTTCTTTGTATGTTCCCTGTTCTAATTCAATTGCTATTTAAATTATGTATCATATTATCCTTTTATGTTCGAATTATTGCGATTCCATATAAGTATATAACTAAAAATATTCCTTAATTTACTGGTAATTATTCGTATAAGTAAAAAACAAATCGAGGCTGAAAGTGCAGTACCTCTCATCTATTTTTAAATGCCCCGCAAAAGATAATCTGTATAAACGCCATGTGTACCGTGCAATCACTGTATTTTCATGAAAATATGACGTGCATATCGTTGTTATTAGCTTCTTTAGGATGTTTTGAGGTAACTCGGGATATTGTTTTTGTGTTTCTATATATTATACATTCAGTTCTTAACATTTAATGCACAATTAATATCCAAATATGGTAAATTGATATTGACAAATATACGTAAATGTATATTGGTGTGTAAATATATATTCATTCATATACATATTTTTATAACATATATACGCCTAATATAGGGAAAAATTCTTTGTATGCCTTCTCTGGCTTGAGTGTCCTTATTGTAACTACTTCCTTACATCTTGTAGATTCTAAAGAAATATATTTGAATAATAGAGTATTACAAAATATGCATTAGAAATCAAACAGTAAGCCCCAGAAGAAGCATTTATCCTATGTGGTAGATACACCTTCTGTGTACTACAATATAGGGCAAATATATATTTTCCAGCATTTCAATACCAGTATTCATCGATGTAAGTCAATATTGGTGATCACAAAATTGACCCAAATTTCTTTAACATAATATGCCGAAAATATAGATTTCAGTCAATACCGGCTTATGTAGATAAATCTCAATAATATTCTATTTTCTAAAATTGACTTTAGTAATAGGATATTTTCAATATTTTCAGAAGCAATATGCATCATTATTTAACAATATCGGTTAAATGACGTTTCTTAACCAATATGAAGTCAACATAGACTTTTCAATAAGAAAAGAGCAATGTTTTCTGTATGGTTGAATAATATGAGTTGAAAAGGAGTTTACCAATATAATCTCAATATAAGTTTTCCAACAATTTAGAATATATATATATGTGTCATTATCAATAGATATTTATAGTACAGTAATATGCTGTAAAATAAAAATAAATAAATAAAATATACCTTTCAATGGCATAAAATTAGTGTTTATTTGCATTGGGAAATGTTCCTAAAACAATATTGTTTTATAGAAAATTGGCCAATATAGGGCAAACATGAATGTTCCAATATTTTAAAATCAATATTCGTCATTGTGAATCAATATTAAATATACAATATTTACAATATTAATATAACGTAATGTAAATATAAACCGTTGAATATTGCAATAACAGTATTTTTTGATGAATGAATACGCGTTAAACAATACAGTTTAGAAATGACATTACAAACCGAATCAATATAGATCACAATTAATATTCATAAACATTTTTCAGTATAGTCTGCATACATCTGGGTAGGAATAAGTAAAAGCAATATATTACGAACATAAGTACAATGTTTTAATATTAAAATTTATCTATATCAACCCAATATTAAATCACATTTAGCCAGTATTATGTTCTATTTGGGTCGGTCGTACTTTACTCTAAAAATGCCCAGGGCTAAAGGATAGAGATTGAATTGCACTCCACCTATATTAATTAAATTCTCGATTCACAATAGCATAAAGTAGGTCCCCGCTAGATAAGTGCGTGCGCAAAGCGTTCCATTTGTGCTATATCTTCGTGTCAAAAAACGTAAGTGCCATTTATTTAGTCCCGCTGCGACAATTCCATCATATTCATTTTATACTTCCCCTTCAGATTTAAAAATGTGAGTCATTTTCAGAGCCACGTGTATAAATCCCCCTCACTATAATATGCATAAAGACTGGAACACATTGTATCAGATGTCTGGTCGTGGGCCGTACTTATCAGTATTTCATTCACTTCAATTGTTTTTTTTTTCGTTTTAGTTTTTACCCACGTACTATTTACTTTGCACCGGGTTTGTCAAATATTTGATTGGTCGGCGTGTCGAAATTCAATTTATGTTTCTCAACTTCTCAATTGAACTTGGAAAATATAATAGAAATATCGCCATCCTAAACATCATAGTGAGTGCCATTTGCTCCTTTAAAGAATTTTAAAACGAAGATGTTCTCAAATCGAGTCGTGTTTTTTTATATATTTATCCAAACATTGATTTTCATGAAATATTTTGCAGACTGTAATATATGGCTCGGCCGTGGTTCCGTTATAGTTTTAACAATATATCTGGTTGAACAAAAGTAGGAAAAAAGTTTTTTCGAACATTTGGTGAATGCGCTAGGGACAAAATTCAAATTTCGTTAGAATAACCTTAAAATTGGTAGTTAGATATTTTCAGAACAACTGATACTTGATCTAATGTCAGAAGTTAAAAAGTCAAAATAATAAAATTAATAGGGCTGCCATAATTGCGACGGATTTACATAAAATTTGGTACAAGGGATATGATATTTTTAATGCAACCTTTCAGAAAATATCGGTATTAAATAATAAGGTTCAATTGACCGGGCGACGCATAGTGGCACGAATTGCAACTTTTTCGTTCAAAATTGTCTAAAGCACTTGTTTCGCAACTGATTGGGATATATTTTTTTAAATACTCGTTATTTGATTTCTAAAAAACGCAAGGGAGCCGATTTTTCAATTTTTCTTATCTAATTTAAATAAATCTTATTACTGAGGGGTTTTTGAGCTCGCTGATTACGAATCTGATATCCAAATTGTCATAAACCAACCTGCAAGTGACACTTAAAAACTTTTAAGTCTCTCATTAATAATATATTAAGAAAATTGCTGATAACTTATACCTGAAAATTTATTAAAAAATGAAACAAACAAACTGCAAATAACTCTATTTATTAATTAGCATGAGACTTCAGGGGTGAGTGAATAACAAAACGCTTTCGTTAAATATACAAAAACAATATAGCATAAACAATAAATACATATACAAAAACTTATTAGATGAAAATGCAAAATATAAACTAAAACATTCGCGTCTGGTCAGGTCCGCGAAAAATAAAGGTTTTGCTATTATAGAAACAAAAGTTGAATGATAGCAATTTTTACAACATCAAAATCTATAAACTAGTTACAAAATGAAACCGACAAGTTAATATTCGATGTGTTAGTTGTCGAACTAACAGATTTTCGCACACCATGAAAGAGAGTTTACTTAAGGTCAAGCCGAAGTGTAAATTCGACACTCGCGACGCTTTCACTAATTAGTTTTCCAGGGAAACCATCTATGAAAAATAAATGTCTATAACGGGATACAATGTCCGGAAATTATAATTCTGGTTACCGAACATCCAGGGAATACACGATCATGACTAACTAAATACGTTAGCAAACACTGTTTATGGTTTCGGCCATTTAAATTGCTGACCACGAAGTATAAAGTTGATAAACATACTTACAGTTTGATTCTTCTGTAACAGGGTACTACACTACTTCACTTTACAATTTATGATACATTGATAACATTAATTCTAGATATCAATTTACCAAAGCATGTAGACTGGATGACCAATATTATAAATGTTTTAAAGTTTGGTACAATTCTCCACAACTGACCCAGGCAAGGGTCTGCCGGGTAATCATGCAGTATTTTAGGTAAATTACTCTTATTATCGAGTGGACAAAAAGTGACCCGTTACACAACATGGCGGAATGAAAGGCTGCTGTGAAATGCTAAAAATGATGAAAAATGAAATATGGATATCATATTCGTAAACAGGGACTTCAAAAACCCCCGAGTAACAAGATTTATGTAAATTGGATAAGAAAAAAGCTTTATTAAGATTTAAATAGGATTGCCATTTCGGCTAAGCTCAATAATTTTAGTTAGCATAATTAAAAAATCGGCTCTTGCGTTTTTTTTTAAATTAAATAACGAGTATTTAAAAAAAATATCCCAATCGGTTGCGAAATATGTGCTGTGGATAATTTTTAATGAAAAAGTTGCGATTCGTGCCACTGCAACGGTGAAATTTTATTTCAATATTTTTAGGTACCGATTTTTCAGGTGGTTTAATTTTTTTCAAATTATTTATAAGGGATAATTTCATATTATACTGCAAGATGGCGTGTAATTCGAGCGGGTTAGTCAACATCTCCTATATGTTGGTACGCTCAAGATGAGTGACCAGCAAAATCCCATATTTAAAGCCCATGGAGCGTCTGTCAATAAACAGGTATAGTTGTCTCCATTTGTTCAATGCACACAAAAAGGCAATAAAAACCAGCCATACAAAGACAAAAGACAGCGCTATTAGCCGCCGACAAGGTACATCAGAGGCGTATTTCAAATTTTTGCGTATGAGAATGAACAAAATAATATACTAGAGATTTAATAATCGTATTTTCGTTAGAAACTTAATGACGTTTCTGGTAAATTTATTCTTAATCTTACTGTGTTTTGCATCAAGATATCTGATGTATTAGTGGACGCATTGCACGTCCTTCACGATATTGACAGATAAATTCAAAGTACGTCTCTGTTTATCTGTTCCTTAGGTATGACGTTTTAGTCAGGGGTGATTCGCGTAACTATGTCACAAGTACATTATATTTATTATTTAATATAGTTTAGTAAAATTGAGCATGCCCGGGTCTCCCTATATATTAGCTCGCTCCACAGCTTTGAGTTTTTTATGTGCCGTATAAATATGGAGTGAACTGTATGCCGGCATGATTTGAAAACGTCTAAATCAGGAATACATGACACTATCCGCACGTTTTGTCAACCAGGTTGCCATTGTCATTGCGACATGATTAAAGCAGGCAAATTTTAATTATCTCCTAATGATGCTGACGTGGTTAATGAAAAGCACGTCGAGCACAGCGTCGTAGCAATAAACAGAAGATATATTTGGAATGCAACTAGTATAATTTTGCCGTTACTGTCGTATTTAAATGGAGAAACATGATCCTGACCCTGATCAATATTTATAATTTTGTATATAAGGCTTATTAGTTACCCTGTGAGTCGCGTGTTGGTTTTCCTTCTCCTGTTATCATTCTAGCCAAAATAAAGTAAATTTGTTTCATATACTCTCAAAACGTTTGTTATCAATAAGAAAAAAAAAGAAGTATCAACATCCCAGATTTATATTAAATGCCTGTAAATACGGCGAGAAGGATACAAGACAATGTCGTTTTTAAGATATTTTTTGTGTACATTTTAGAAAAGAATATAGAGTCTCTGTTCATGTTATCGTCTAGAATTTATTTTTTTCACCTATGTCAATACGTGACCTTGAAATCATTTTCTCAAATATATTTAAATTTTCTTGCTTTTATCCTTTTGTCATAAACAGTAATAATAAATCCAATTGATGTGTTATCGAACGCATGACATTTTATTGACAGCTTTCAGTAGAGTTGGCCAACGACGAGTAAATTACGTCTCTGTATTGTTATATTGTCAAAGTTATATCAGTTACGTCTACATAACATTAATAATAAGCAGTCGCTCTTTATTTTAATAAAGGGCCCCGCACAATCCTTGTGGATTTTGGTTCTCGGTCAATTTTTTTTTTTAACTTTGGGAAAATGTTCTCAACGTTCCGATCAAAAGTCCGAAAAATCGCCACGTGGTAGTTGATTGTCCATCTATTTGGCAATTCATCAAAACCCCACCATCAAATATCGGAAAATCGACACCTTTCTCTGGAGCCGTTGAGGATCATGTACCATTTTACAGTAGTTGGAATATTTTATTTCCTTAATGTAATAATTCATCAAAAATACTCTACATGTGGTCAGCTAGACGTTGCAAAATGTTGTGAATCTAGTGTGACAAAATGACGTTTTAGGGCTCTGTCATTCCGATGTGTTTTTTATGTAAATTTTACATCAATTTTTAGGTCAAACGTTTTGTTTATTACCTGTAATACATAAAACGTGAAGCACAGAACTCTCCTTTTTGTCATGTCAGATAAAAGAACTGCATATCTGTACGTTGTTGCGTTTTTAAAATATCAAAAGAGAAAAAATAACAAGTACGTACATTAAATCAGATAATGGGTTCGAATAATTCCTGAAGTAGTTTTACTGTCATTTTGTCCCAAACTATACGCTTCCAGGACACTGTATATACATCAAAATAAGACGTGCAGTACTGAACGTAGTAGCCGGCTTTTCAGTATTCTCACTATTTCCTGTGTGATGAAAATATCATTTTTCATATCTTAAAATAATTATATTTCTATTTTTTGTTTGATTTCAAATTTAATTCAGAAAACACAGAAACCGAATTTCGCTTATATATTTCTTAAAATATATATTACATGTTAAATTTAATTTATTGGCTGCTCTCCATATGAATGTTCACAAATGAAAGACGTATTTCACCATTCATCGATAAATTACAGAAGCCGAATAAAAAGATATTTTATTTATGTATATTTCCATAAGATTCTTAATAATATTAAAAATATTCATTTTTGCTATTAGGTACATTTAGTACAATAATACATATGGACTACTTTTAATAACTTTTTTAAGTCTATTCGAATTTTCATCCTGATTAAAAAATAAAATTTTTGAGAAAAATAAAAAATAAAATGCAAATTCTTCTTATTCACAATGTCTTAGTAGACGTTTTGTAATCCATGTATTATTCTAGTTGACCTCACTTAGCTGTATGGTACGTCTAACAAAATCACGCCATCTATCAGGCTGATTTGGCAAAACAATGATAGAATTCGGGAGACGCAATGAAAGATGTGATAAGACCTTAATTGGTGGTAGTTTTGAATAAATTAGTAATGAGTTTTAAAAAATGAAAGTTTTTTTCGCTTCATGATGGATGATTTTTAAAAGTGCTCTGATGAATTTTTCTTATTTTTTTTATGTAAAATTGACCTTACCTTATATCTCTACGATACCTCAGGTAACAGACGTGATCCTTTTATCTAACTGACGTAAAATTGATGTAAACATTATATCAGAATGCCACAGCTCAAAAATGTCATTTTTAGTATTAGATTGACAATATTTTTCTACATAATGATTTTTAAATCACAAGAAAATCTACTATTAATTTAATATTTCCAGAATTAACTTCTTGCTTAGTACGTATTTTATTGGAATACAAAAAAAAATATAACGTTAAAGATACGTAATTTATCGTCATACAATGTCGTAGAGTAATAGTCACCTAAACAGGACGTCGATATAACGTCAGCCTGCTATCTGGGGTTTAGAAATCGAGGTGTAGACAGTTAAAATTAACCCGAAGAGACCCAAATATACGCGAAAAACACATACATGCATTTTCACTGATGGAGGGTTGAATTTACTATAATAGATGGTCTCGGAGATATAGAACGTCTTTGAGTACGCAGTGCTCAAAAATGTAACTTTTTGCCTTTGGTCATTAACTTTTCAATGTTTCTCAAAGAAAATTGTTGACAGCTAACCTGGACGGCCCTTGTCCAGATTTTAGTTTTTCATGAATTTACAAGTCCCTGAACCCAAAATAGTGGTTTTAAAAAAATGTCTGCCTTGTGTATAGGAAAGTTGGTACAAACCGTATTGAAACGTTTATTTATACTAAATATGAATTTACTTAATTTTTGTTCATTCTTGTCTCAGTCTGTTCGCGCTAACTAATATTAGCTTAAAGCAACACAACCCACGTTACTTTTTTGGTTCTGAGTATGAAAACAAAAATTTAACTACTAAAATACGATTCAAATCTATTGACCCCTCACTTTAAACGCGAATATATCAGAAACGAAGGAGCGGAAAATATTGAAAAAAATATGTGTTTATTATGTGTTTGTTTTAAATCATTCACTGAAATTTGAATAATATACATTTGACAGATTTGAAGTTCTGCTAAGTTGTATTGAAAAATGTCCTGCTTTTTAAGGAAATTTTGACCATACCAGTTTTAAATCCATAATATCGTGGAAAATATGCCTACTATGTAAATAATATTTTAGATACCGATAAATCACGGCATTCTTTGTACGAGGAAATATTTTCATAATTTTTTATTTCAAAATTTTATTTAAAAAATTCTTAATAAAATAGTTTTACATTTTACAAAATATAAGCATTTTCAGAAAATAGAATGGGTATATATCAAATATTAATTTAGTTATCAAGACTAATAGATAATATTATAGCAAGCTTGCACTAATATTATCTATTGCGCTTGATAACTAAATTAATATTTGATATATACCAATTCTTTTTTGTGAAAATGCTTACATTTTATATCATTAACTATCACATCAAACATTTTTTAAATACATTGGTAAATAATCGAATAAACATGAGGTTACGTTTTTGAGAATTACTGCAAAATTTTAGAATAAAACATTATTTAAAAAATTCCTTCTACAAAAAATGCCATGCTTTATCGGTATCTAAAATATTATTTACATAGTAGGCATATTTTTCAAGATATAATGGATTTAAAACTGGTATGGTCAAAATTTCCTTAAAAAGTAGGACATTTTTTAATATCACTTAGCAGAACTTCAATCAAAACTGTCCAATGTACATTATTCAAATATCAGTGAATGATTTAGAAAAGACACATAATGACCACATACTTTTTTCAATTTTTGCCGTTCCTCCGTTTCTGAGACGTTCGCGGTTAAAGTGAGGGGTTAATACATTTGGATCGTATATTAGGTATGTATAAATTACTTTATTTTGTAACATATATCGGACTTAATCCTATTAACAATTTCAATCCCAGAAGCTGAAGAATTTTCCAATATTTAATTCCCTAATGCGTTGAGCAGCAAATGTGAATGACAGGAGAGGACTGTATATGCGTGAAATGTCATGCTGAATCATCTACCGTGCGTAGGTTAGGAGATGCATAACATCAGTTAGGTCCGATTTTTATCATGCAAATTTGCACTTGCGCTTATTTTCCTGGTTATTAAGGTTACTTTTATCCATTTCATATGCATTTTTTTATTTGCCGCAGGAAATGAAGCTAGCGAGAGAATAAGAATGCTCGATTTTGGGGTATTTTTGTGACTTTTTGGATTAATTTTAACGAGCCATATGTATCTAAATTTCTGTTTATCATAGAGAAATGATGCGATGCCTATTTTACTCATAATATAATGAAATAAGAAATATATTCGGATACGTTTACCCAACTTACCGTGTTGTAAGATTATAAACAAAAACTGAAAAAACAGCGTGAAAATTAGCCTGTGAATGGTTCTTGTAATGAGTCTTTCAGTTTTGATTAAAAATGTAAATATTCTGCAAATAAGATATTATTCATTTGGTAAACATTTGACATTCTTTTGCCGTTAAATGTCTTGAAAATAAACTGAGTTCTATAAAATATTTATTTGGACCCTTGAAGATGTGCAACATCTTGATAAAATTGGGCAATATGCCAATTCGATATTGGAAAAATATTATGACATCATACAATCAATATTTGGACGAAAATTGTGCAGTGTTACTCTGTCACTTCAAAGCTACCCAAAAAGTCGTATAAACATTTCGAACTATTTTTAGCTAAACTATTTCAAACTTTAACATTATGGTGTGTTCATATTCTAATTTTACTTAAAAAGCCGAAATACTGAAGCGGCAGCGCCACACATCTCGCGATGTATTCGAAACGTATAAACTAGATTTGTCCACTTGTTTGACTTAATTCACGAAACACTATTTAAATAAAGGTACTGGAGCCGTCTCTATGCCGAATCTGGATGTCAGCGTTATTGAGGGAGCGACGCTAAAAACAGGTACAAAATTATCTTAATTTGAACTACAAGGTACAAGAGAACTAACTCTACCATTTGATAGAGAACACTCTAAATTACGTTTTTCTGTAAATACTTGATCGGCAGCTTAACTTATGGCATTCGCGAATGAATTTGGCAAAACAGTACCTTTATTCGAAGTACAAGAAATATCACTACACCAGTCGATTTGTCTATTTATGCCCTCTTTCAATTTGCCACGACAGACGAAAAATTTGATCGTATAATTCCGGCAGATTCTTAAGAAGGACCGCGGGTATGAGTGTGAAATGAACAAATACAGAAGGCTGATATGGGAGTGAGACAGATGTTATCGTTGATAATTTTTAATTTATTTAATTTTGACAATTTTTTCGTTTAACTGTTTCTGTATAGTAAAGTATATTTATTCTATTCAGTGACGTACTTTGATTTCCAATAGCTATCCGATTTTTCGGGATATGGTAGTTTCTTTTATGGAGGACCCTGTATATTTTTACATTTTCAGATATACACTTTTGCATCAATTATAATTATATATGGTTTGGTGGGTGTGCACCTTGTCGTTTTTTGAATCTTAAATAAAATAATAAAATAAAGAGTAATCAATATTTCTTAGTTGATGAAAATTAAATTTGTTATTTCAAAATATTAAACAAGTTATTATTGAGAAAAAACAATTCATAATAAATGTTCAAACTGGAGACCTTCAGCAGCCTGACAATATCCTAATCGATCAACGAAGGCTCTTAAGAAGTTTTGAATTGCATGCTGTGATATTTCTTGAACAGCCATTCTAATTCGATCATCCCACTCTTCTAACGACTGAGGTTTGGACTTATAGGCAGTGGATTTTAGATGACCACAAAGAAAATAGTCTAAAGAACTTAAATCTGGAGATCGCGGTGGCCATTCAATATGTATTCTTCGACCTATCCATCTCTGTGAAAATATTTCATTTAGGTATTGAAGCACATCAACTGCATAACGAGGTGGTGCTCCATCTTTCTGGTACCAAATTTCATGTGAGAGTCGTTCAGGACATTTATTGTGAATATTTTCTTTTTTTCTCAAAATTAAAGTGCTCATTATTTTGTAATAACAAATTTAATTTTCATTACCAAATAAATATTTATTACTCTTTATATTATTACTTTATTTAAAAAACCACAAGTCGAACATGTACCAAACCCTATATCATTATAATTGATGAAAAAGTGTCAATCTGAAAATGTAAAAATATACAGGGTCATCCACTTAAAACTGCCGATAACGTCATATCACGAAAAATAGGGTAGCTGTTGGATATCAAGATACGTCACTTAATTAAATAAACATACTACAAAAGCTTTTGTTAAGGGTATTTTTTAATCAAACTTATAGTTAACCAGAAATCAAGTACTTCCACACATTCGCCAAACCCTGTATATACCCAAGAACTGTGGGGAGGCCAAATGGACTGTTTTGAAATTACGTAAAGGGTTTAATTCTGTGTTGTCAAGAGCCCAAATGGCCAACTTGAAAATCGATTTTTTTTAAATGGAAAAAATATATACTATTAAGTAGGCTTGATAAACTAAACCTACCTAGGGAGAACTTAATCAAAATAATTATTGTAAAAAGTCGACTACCAAATTATTTCTTTTTTAATTAAACATTTCAAAGATAAAGGTAGACATTAGCCTTATCATTTTTTTCGCAATTTAAAGGCCTAATTAAATAACGATGTATCCCATAGGAGTCCATTAAAAAAATTGTTTTCATTGAAAAACTAATATTATTGAACATAATGAAGAGCAAATCGGGTTTAGTCTTAGTATTTCAAGAGATATTTTACGGATGTTTGCAGACCGATTTTTAACAATTCCCTTCTATAATTAAAGCTGAAAATAAAAAGTTACATATTTTTGCATCAAACCGAAAGTCGGCCATTTTGCCTGTTTGTATTCCATAATTGGAAATTTGATCTAATATCACTACACCAAATTTAAATTAATCCACTCGACCATTCAATAGCTACAAGACTATGTATGGGCTGAGCCATTTTTGTTTTATTTCCGACAGTTCTTGAAGGCGTGTAATAAAATGAGATAGAACACGTTTAAGTTTTGAAAATGAATGTGTTAATTCATACTAAGTTATTAATAATTTATGATATTAATAAAACATACAAATAGTGTGTAAAATTAAGTTGAATAAGAAATTCTGTGTGTTTATATTTAATTTGCATGATAAAATCAGATTTTTTAAATTTGCGTAGAGTGTTTTGCCCATCTACCCCCTTTATAACACATAACAGTCACTACTGTAATTGGGATTAAACAATTTTGATTTTTAATGGGTCCAAGTTAGCATTTCATTTGTATGACAAAAAATATGTCTTATCCTCTAAATGTTTCGTTTACTATATTTTTATTTGTAATTTTTTTTTTTATCAATTTTCACCCATAGAGCAGTGTCTAAAAACTACTGGCAAAACAGTTTGCATATCTTCTTATTTTATTCAGAGATAGTTAAATGAAAATTTGACAAAAAAGTACCGTATTTATTCATCTCAGTCTCACGCTTTATTCTTAAGCGTCTGCAGGGCTTATGCTGCCAAATTTTCCGTCTGTCGTGGCAAATTTGAAAAGTGCACGAACAGACAAATCGATTGCTATACTAATATTTCTTGTATCTTATAGTTCGAATAAAGGTGACGTTTGCCAGATCGTCTGTCGTTACAAAACAATGTAACAGAATTTTCCCTAGCAAATGGTGTAGCTAGTTTTATTGTACCTTGTAGTTCGGATAATTTTGTTTGTTCCGCGCCACCACCACAATAACTCTGCTACCTAGATTCGGCAGACTGTCAGTTGAATTATCCTTATAAAAATAGTTTTTCGTAGATTAAGTAAAACCTTTTGTTACTCATGGTTCTGGTCCCATGTTCGCTAACTGTCGCATTATATCTAGCACACTACGTAGTACCCACAAAAGTCATCACATATGATCTTTGATACTGCACCTGTAAATATTTTACAGCAGCAGTATTTTTTAAGATAAGAGATGAGCATAACATTATTCTGTATAGAGCATACTTTATGTAAATATTTATTTTTGCAGCCATTATTCAAATATCTATTGTTTACTTTTTAAATATTATATCCTAGCGGTGTACCGTAAAATAACTACAAAAGCATGGCCCGACACTCAGTTGACCAAACGACGAAATGGGCACAGTTTGTTTTTATTTCGTTTGACATAAGTTTTCATTATGTTTTTGTAGTTTGGCTTGTAGAAACATTACATATTTTTCACTATTTATTTTGCAACTGATTAATCCAATTAACAGGTTTAATATTATTTATTTTATCAACTAAAACATTTTAATATGTACCACAAATTTTTTTTTAATCGTTTAATAAGACATCATAAAGTGTAGTAAGAATGACTAGCTATACTTTAGACATAGTTATCATACACATTATATATGATTTTTTTAAATAATCTAAAATCAATTATTAACAATTAATTTTCTTTATTTTATTCTTTATTTTGGTTTGTTTTTGTGTTATTAACACGTATTTTTTTCGAAATTCTAATTCCTGCAGTTCCCGGGGTTCTGACTAGTCCATTGCTTACAGGGCAATCTTTGGGCTACGGATTTGTAAATTACCACAGACCAGAAGATGCAGAAAAAGCCATCAATACACTAAATGGACTCAGATTACAAAACAAAACGATAAAGGTAAGATACGAAATGTTATACGAAATAATAAAATTATTATTTATGTAACGTAAAATTATGTAAATGTTACGACCATAACTTTGTTTAGCGTAGGTATATATTTTTCTGAATTTAGCTTGAGCACGATTCACGTCTAGGCAGTGGATGTGTTAAAACGACTAACTAGTTATAATTAAACTTCAAATTGTACAATTCAAAATTATCCGTACGTCTGAGACAAAAACGTAACCAACTACCCGACTAAAGGTTCCAGTTACCGTGACAGGGTCATTCACATGAATCACAGGATAAATGTTGCGAATAGCTGAGTTGACCTGCATTTGGCAACGATGCGATGCTGCTGCATCTGCATCGTCGCGGTGACTTTTCACTTTAATGCAATGGCCTATGCAATCCGAATTATTGCGTTCCTGATCTTTCTGCTTAACAGGGTCATTGTTTTAGTTGAAATAGTGCATCAGATCTTTCAACCCTCATTATCTGCATACTTAACTAGTAGCACAGATCCAAATTGATTGACTCTATTGTTAAATCGTTTGCTGTAAGTTTTACGTTGGTGAATGAAGTAATAGATTTAAAACTATTATCAGAGGTTATTTATTGCGATTTTATCAGGTCAATCATTTCTGATCCCGGCTACATTTTTTAAGCTCAGAGAATCTTTGGTTTCAATTTAGAATTAGTTGAACTACGGTTCATTTAATAAAACAAAAATTTAACCACTGGTAAAGATCTAAGATGATTGACTCCACTGCCAAATTGTTTACTGTCAATCATTCACATAAATAGGTACATGATAAGTGTTGCGAATAGCTAAGTGAACCTGCATTTAGCAACGATGCTGCTGCATCTGCATCGTCACGGTGACGTTTACTTCAATGCAAGCTATGACCTGTGCAATCCAAATGATTGAATTCCTGGTCTTTCTGCTCAGCAGGGTCATTGTTTCGGTTCAAAATAGCGTGTCAGATATTTCAACCCTCATTATCTGCAAACTTAACTAGTAGCACAGATCCAAAATTATTGATTCTATTGTTAAATCGTTTACCGTCAAGATTATTCATATCAATCACAGGATGAACGTTGCGAATAGCTAAATTGACTTGCATTTGACAAAGATACTGCTGCATTTGCATCATCGCGGCGACTTTTCATTTCAATGTAAGTTGTTACCTATGCAATCCGAATGATTGCATTCCTGCATGATCTCTTTGCTCAACAGTCATTGTTTCAGTTGAGAATAGTGCATCAGATCTTTCAACCCTCATTATCTGCATACTTAGCTAGTAGTAGATTCAAAATAATTGACTCTACTGCTAAATGGTGTGCCGTAACTTTTACTTCAAGTAGTGAAGTAATTTTAAAACTATGGTGAGAGGTTATTTATTGCGATTTTATCAGGTCAATCATTTCTGATCAAGGTTACATTTTTTAAGCAAAGAAAATCTAATTTCAGTCTAAAGTGAGTTATGTAATGCAAGAAAGATTTACTTGACCAGTAGCACAGATCCAAATTGACTGACTACTGCTAAATAGTTTACCGTCAGAGTTATTCACATGAATCACAGGATAAATGTTGTGACTAGTTGGCCTGCATTTGGCAACGATGCAGCTGCATCTGCATCGTTGCGGTGATCTTTCAATTCAAGTTATGGCCTATGCAATCCGAATTATTGCGTTCCTGATCTTTCTGCTCAACAGGATCATTGTTTTCAGGTTTCTTATGCCAGGCCGAGTTCAGAGGCCATCAAAGGTGCCAATCTATATGTATCTGGTTTGCCCAAGAATATGACCCAGCAAGATTTAGAAGCCCTCTTCAGTCCATTTGGTCGGATAATAACGTCGCGCATTTTGTGCGATAATATTACCGGTAAGCATGAATGTTGTCTCTTCGTGTTGTTGAATTTGGTGAATATATACTTCTACACTGGGTGGCTGCTTGTCATTGTAGTAGCACCGAGTATATTATCACCTTTTTAGCGGCTCGGTGTAACCGAGATCGCAAAACAACAGTCAAAGGTCCATGGGCCGACCGATGGATCAGTTCTACAATTTTCTTAATCTGAGGATTGGTTTTGTTGTGAGAGCGGGCCACGGATCTTCCTTTTTGTATAATGCCACAATCACAGTAACATACATACAAAATACATCAACATACTTGCAGTTTGTTTATTGATTATTATAATCAGTAAATATTTAGTTTTTATTATTTTTATTGGATGTTGTAGCTTTGATTTAATTATATGATTTTTACTCAGAGTTACTGTTGAAATTTGGCTTTAATATTATTAGCGGTAGACGTTCGTGGTGTATCACCCGGGCTCTGCCAGATCACCAGTTAATTTGTCTTACTGTACCTATATTTTGCGTTTTTTTCTTCTCTTCCCTAGTACGTCAATTTGTCTCGGGGGCCGGAGAGAATTTGCCTGGTACGTACCTCTCTCTCTACCATAACACCCAACTGAACACCACCCACAACCACCAATCCACCTTTTGGTTGTTCTGTTTCGGGGCGCGAAGTCAAGTTAACCCAAAAGCTGAAACAGCACTAATTTCATATCGTCTGTTGTCAAATTTACCAAACCGCTATATTATCGTTGTTTAGTTGCTTATACGTGAACTTCACTAAAGTTAATACTGAAGACAGCTGTACGATGCACCCATCCCCCTAATCAATTGACGAACACATATTCAAAATTAAGTTCACTTTTTGTTGTTTCAACTTATTTCTTTAATTTACACAGCTTTCATTGAAATTTTTGTTGTTATTATTTTGCATCGTGGCATGTTAATTTTTAGTTGCTGTTTTTTTTTGTTCGTTTTCGTTTTGTTTGTGATAAAAGAGCAGAGCAATCACTACCAACACACGAACATACCTACACACACTAACACACACATAATATTACACGTCATACATAGAGGAGAACGATATACTCTTGCAACTTTATTGTTATTATTATTTTTTAATATAAGTTATATCTTTCTTTTCTCACATTTAGAACACCAAGATAGGCTGTTTAGGAATGTGCTTCAAAATCCAGATTATATACTTTGTGCATGATAATATTAACCTACCAAAACGCTTCTTTAAATTAACTCCTTAATTTTTCAATCATATTACTTGACGGCCTATGTTTGGTAAACGGAGCAATGACATATTTCCAATTCATTATTTCCCACACAAACTTGGAAATTTGGCCAGTTGCTCAAGTTAAGTATGACATATAATATTGAATGTTTGGTTTAGGTCTATCAAAAGGAGTAGGTTTTATTCGATTTGATCAACGCTTAGAAGCCGAAAGAGCCATCCAAGAATTAAACGGGACCATTCCCAAGGGGTCCACTGAACCCATCACTGTAAAGTTTGCCAATAACCCAAGTAACAACAACAAAGCCATTCCTCCTTTGGCAGCTTACCTTACTCCACAAGCCACGCGACGATTCGCCGGCCCGATCCACCACCCTACGGGACGCTTCAGGTAAGTTTAAAATTGTGTATCAGATCTTTTAAGCATTACCCCATTACCATTATCCCGCACACTTAACCAGCAGCACATATCCCAAATGATTGACTTTGCTGTTAAATCGTTATTTTTCTATCAGGTAATGAATAGATTCAAAACTGTAAATAAGGAGTTACTTCTCAGATTTTATTCAGGTCGATTATTTTTGATCATGGCTACATTTTTTAAGCTCAGAGAATCTTTGATTTCCATCCAGAGATAAACGACGGTAATAACATGAAAGATTTGCTTAATGAAGAAATAGATATGAAACTACAGAGGGAGGCTATTCTTGCGATTTTAACAGGTCAATCATTTTTGGTCACGAGTACATGTTTTAAGCTTACAAAATATTTGATATCCTTAGCGAGTTGAACGATGATAGTAATGTAACAAAAGAAAGACTTACTTAACGAGTAGCACAAATCCAAAATGGTTGACTCGATTGCTAAATCATTTGCCTTAACTTACTTGGGCGTACTCGAGAAGAGGACGAAGAGCCCAGTAAAAACGCCATTCATCGACAAATGTAATATTATTGGTACAAAGTACATCAAGTAATGAAATAGATTTAAAACTACTGATGGCTCTTTCTTGCGATTCTATTAGGTCAATTTCTGTCACAGGTAAATTTTTTAAGGTCAGGAAATCTTTGCTCTGCATCTAGAGTTGGTTAGGGGTAGTAGTAATAAAAGAAATAATTTCTTAATCATATATAGCTCATATCCAAAATGATTGACTACCGCTAACGACAAACTAGTCGTAAATTATTTGAGCGTGCTCGAGAAGAGGACGAATAGCCTCAGTAAGAAGACCATTCGTCGACAAATATTTTTAATAACGGTCGGTACAAATTTTTTGAAGTAATTTTCACATCAGGTAATTAAGTATTAGATTTGAAACTACAGAGCTATTCTTGTGATTTCATCAAGTCAATCATTTTTGATCACGAGTACATGTTTTAAGCTCAGAAAATATTTAATTTCCGTCTAGAGTTGAACGATGGTATGTAATAAGAGAAAAACTTACTTAACCAGTAGTACGGATCCAAAATTATTACTCGAGAAAAGGACGAATAGCCTTGGTAAGAGCGCTAGTCGTTAGTAAAGTTGTTTTTGGCAAGGGTTGATAGAAAATTTTTCATTAGGGAATTAATAGATTTAAAACTACAGTGGAAAGCTCTTTCTTGGGATTTAATCAGGTCAATCACTTCTGATAACGGGATAACCCAGAAAATGTTTCATTTTCACCCAGCGTTGAACGACTGTAATAATGTAATACAAGAAATGCTTACTTAACACAGATCCAAAATGATTGACTACTTCTAAAACGTTTGCTGTAATTCACTTGAGCGTGCTCAAGGGAAGGACAAATAGCTTCAGTAAGAACACCAATCGTCGGCAAGGATATTTTGAGAATGTTTCACGTCAATCACTTCTGATCACGGGTACTTTTTTCAAGCTAAGCTTTGATTAACATCTGGAGTTAAACGTCTGTAATGACGTAATAAAAGAAAGGAGCAAGTCTATGTTTTCATCAGCGTTGATGTGCCGGAGAGAGTTTCAGAAAGCATAAACTCTCAAATTTTATTACCGTTTCTCATGAATCAATGAAAATAAACAATGGTCATTATGTGTAGTAATACTAACCGTTTGAATTTTTGTTTTAATGGACCTGTGGAAAAGAACTATGTGAAATATTTTTATTCGTGATATGTAATTTTTGTAATGTTTTTTTACCCGTGACATTGTTAAAACAATAAAAGTTATTGTTCTTTAAAATTTAAAGCATGCGATGACGTATTTTCCTGAATTAAACATCAATAAATGGGGACCACAATGTAAATGTACCTATAGGTCGTCCCGAATGTTGTGGACGCTGCATTGTGTGATAAACAAAGAGCGAACGCGGTAAGTGTCGTAGATTATCAGAAGAAGCCCAGACTCACATGAAAACACTAGTGTGAAGAGATTTTAAAATTTGACTAACACAGTAGGCTTTATTATCTAGTGTTGAACTTATTTCATGCTATTACTTTGACAGTGAAGTATTTTAACCTTAACAATGTACACTAACTCTCAATGGATACAAATTATAATGTTAATAATTTTGATTTATATATCGTCGCCATGTCTGACTGACACAATGTATGAAAATATGTGTGTTCGCGACGTAAGTTTTCTTTTTAGCTCTCATTATTTTTTTTGTATTGGCTCTTTGTTCTTCACTATTTGGTATCTATCTTATAGAGACGGACCTGTACATTCTATTTTCATAAGTTTCATATCACATTGTAAAAGTTGACCATAGAGGATAAATCAAGGCCGTCGCTGATAGAATTTTAAAATAATTTAAACATTTACTATACAATTACTTCGCCGCCTCGGCGACTTTTAGAGGCTCTTCCGAGTTTAAATTCTGTACCTATATATTTTTGTCGAAAGTTTTGTACCTCATTGTATGTCTCTACCGCTGTAGAAAATTTTACTATGCAATATAAAGAACTGATATTCATTGTTCGTCTACCGCAGATCCCAATTGGAAAAAATTCAGTACTGAAAATATATTTATAAAAAATCTCAGATCTTAAGATACATGTACTATATTGCACATACCTGTTAAATGTAAATTATAATGAAAACATGGTTATAGCTTATTAAAAGTAGAAGCCTTTTTTTCATGTGTCGAAAGTAGTTTTCCATCATTTGCGAGCATTTTGAAATAAAAATTTTACAAACTATAAAATACACGGAAATTTCAAAAAATATAAAGTCAACCCATTTTCTCTCCAGAACATTTGAACATTTCTGACTATCATGATACCGAAATGTAACATACGAAGATTCCAATACCATTTAACGTAGGGGACTGTAAAATAAAAAAGAAAAAATTGCATTTGTTTTTCAATATAAGAAACAATTGTCACGATTAAACAATATATTATTATATAGAAATGATAGCTACATCTGTGCTCTTTAAAATATTTTTTCTTTATTACGTATTTCTCCAAAAGTTATTAAAGCTTTTCTACTGAAACGCAAGGAAAAAGGCCTTTGTTTTATGTTTCGCCCACAGTGACCTTGATAACCTTTTTAAATATTTTTCTACTATTAAGGATCTACCAAAAAATCAGAAGTTATCAGGAGGATTATTTTGTCCCAGCTTTTATTGCTATTTTCTTCCCGGGAATTGCACTAAAATGATTAATTCTCTGCCTAATATTTAGTTCTGGCTACGACCTTGGAATGTATACGAAACATGATAGCGCGGAAGGTGATGTGTACGAAGGATCATGTCACAGAAGACTAAACAATCACAAGGGAAACTCTTAACGTTGCCTATATACAATTTAAATCCAAAATTGCCCATCTTGTTGGAATACAAGTCAGGGGTGTAGTTTGTAATGTTGTGGTCAGGTCTGCATTTAGGAATTTGTAATTTAATTTTACAAAGTACTTGTCAACTTTTCTCAAAAAAACTTGCAAAATCACTCTCTCTGAATTTTCTAACAGTTCTTTGTTAGCTATACCACATCAATATGATGTCATTATGAAAGACTAAATTTAAGGGACTACTTATCCTTGATTCATCTGAAATTGTTGTGCATTTGGCAACTCTGCAAGGAGCACACGATTATTTGTTGTTTTATTCCAGGAACATGGCGAATTGGATGCGCGTCTAGAAATGCGCGAATCTTCCCCTTCCCTGAGAGATTCCATTCTGATTGTTTTATTATTCTGTGATCGTGTGTTGTGGCGATTGGATGCAGGTTGTATATGTTGTCCGAGGATGTGTCCAACGAAATTTTCGAACATTCGTGGCTACGTTTGAAGTCTGTATGTGTATTTTGATTAACAGATAAATTTATAATCTCGAGGGAATACGTTTTTCCTTGAAAAATGAATGGAAAAAATTTATTGAGTTAATTGGTGTATATCGTCAAAGGAAGTCCAGAGTTCCAAACAGGCAATTATTACTCGAAATTGCAGCACTTGCATTTGTGGAGGGAGATGTGTACGAAGGATCATGTCATAGAAGACTAAACAATCACAAAGGGAAACTCTCAACGCTGCCTATATACAATTTATCTCCAAAATCGCCCATCTTGTTGGAATACAAGTCAGGGGTGTAATTTGTAATGTTGTGGTGAGGTCTGCATTTAGGAATTTGTAATTTAATTTTACAAAGTACTTGTCAACAATTCTCAAAAAAACTTGCAAAATCATCCTCTCTGAATTTTCTAACAGTTCTTTGTTAGCTATACCACATCAATATTATGTCATTATGATAAAGACTAAATTTAAGAAACTGCTTATCCTTGGTTCATCTGAAATTATTTTGCATTTGGCAACTCTGCAAGGAGCACACGATTATTTGTTGTTTTATTCCAGGAACATGGCGAATTGGATGCGCGTCTAGAAATGCGCGAATCTTCCCCTTCCCTGAGAGATTCCATTCTGATTGTTTTATTATTCTGTGATCGTGTGTTGTGGCGATTGGATGCAGGTTGTATATGTTGTCCGAGGATGCGGCTACGTTTGAAGTCTAAATGTGTATTTTGAATAAGAGATATATTTATAATCTCGAGGGAATACGTTTTTCCTAGAAAAATTAATGGAAAAAATACATTGAGTTAATTGGTGTATATCGTCAAAGGAAGTCCTGAGTTCAAAACAGGCAATTATTACTCGAAATTGCAGCACTTGCATTTGTTTGCTCGAACATTTTCTATCATTACCTGTGTGATAGTTGTTTGGTAAAGAGCACTGTTTATTCGGTATCACAAATTTCGGAAATTCCTCAGCAATTGTGGCTAGAGGTGCTTTAAAACCTCATGAGCTGTGACCTTCATATGCGCAGAGACATAATCCCTCCTGTTGACTCAGTTACACTTATTAAAAATATTATATTTATTGTTTACAATTTATCCCAAGCTCTTATTTATGTATACAGCAAGGCAGCCTCCAGTGTCTTCAGAAACATACTTATAACTCAGAATAAACTTTGCCTTTTGCGCATTTCGCGGCTCATGAGATTCTGAAACACCTCTACTATGATGTTTGCTCACTAAAACGTGTAATTATTTCATCTTGTAGTTGTATGGTGTGGTGACTCGAGATCAGCCTAATATACAAATATATAGATAAGTCACTATCCGTACTCCATTGTGTTCTATAGATTGTAATATTTCCCTGTTATTCGGATAATAGTTAGATGGCAAATAAAAATAATAACTCATATATAAAAATTGACATTTTCAATGTAACTTCCAGTTTTTCGTGCTTGTGTTTACGTCGAAGGAACAGTTAAAAGGTGTTTTTTTGACAAATGATATGAATAAAAATAAATATGATGTATTTTGCTGACCTTTCAGACATCTAATCTGCTTCTTTTCTTGAAAATCTCTTGAGCCGTGTATATTAAATACACGCTTTAAAAATATGTTTGTTCATATTCAATATTCATAGGTATTTACTACTTACACAGAAGTGTTGATATAGCTAGTTGTATTTTAAACAATCTTAATTTGTTAAATTAAAACCATCGTGAACTAGGCTGTGCAAATATCTACGGAACAATTCGACACACGTGTATCCTCATTCAACAATATTATGGCTGATTTATTATTTTTTTTTACTGTCCGACACTTGATAAAATTTTTAAGGAGTTCAACTTTATCCTATGTTTTTCTCCCCAGGGTTTAACAAATCTTTGATCTCTGAATTTCATTCTTCGTAACGTAATTCTTGATTCTTGTGTTCAGCTAACATTACACCGGCACGTTGGAGTGACTCATCATTTATATAAATTACACTTCTATTTCGCGTTTCCAAACTGCTATGAGCTATAGATTTTTTGGGCCTTCGTACGTAAGATTTACATTTGCGTTGAACGTTTTCGTCAGATGTTTTAGCTCGCCCAGGAGATTTTTGACGTGAAAACATCTTTAAATTCTGAATGTCATACCAAAATTATGAGCGACACCAAAACAGTGGAGTTTGAAACGGTCAATACTCGAATACTACTGGACGGCGGACAACGGGGAAAGCAGCATTCGACAGGGGAAGGTTGAAAGTGATAAGGACACCAGCTGAAATTTCCCCCGGCCCCCTTACGACGCAAGAGAGGAGGACTTAGTCGGGCCAAAGCGACGTTTTCACGGAAACCTCACATTAGCAAAGATTAGAGAATTAACACGAATTAAGACGAAATAGACGAAGATCGTTGTTAACTCCAAATTAAAGGGACAGGTTGGCTCATTAGGATCGGCAAGTGCTACGTCACGTGTAGGCATCGATGACATTTTATAGAAAGATTCTTCAAAATTATTCTGTCAATGAACAGTTCTATCCTAATTAAATAGATACCTAATATATGAACATAAAAATAGTTCATGTAACGTATGTTATGAAGCAACCAGTTTCTTTAATGATCTTGGTGTTCTGACAGTCAGCTGAGTTCGGTCGTTCTATTAGAGCAGTGTTGTCGATTTTTTCACTATTGGCCTCTCTCTAATTTCATCTTTTCCTTGTGATTGACACATTGTGGCAACTGTTCTATAATTCCAACGTAAATGTCGAGGTCAATGGCGCCATTGCTAAAAGATAAAAAAATTTTTGCCGGCTGTCCTATCTATTAATTCTTTAATCTTTGACATTATTGAGTATCTTTTTAGAATTGAATCACAATAAAAAGTAAATCTCCATCAACAGTCGGCGTTTTTTTTGTGAAGCATAGGCGGCGTGATAGATATTTAAGAGCACGAAAATAAATACAGTCGATAAAAATTAATCCACGCACGCCACTCATGGATTTTCAATTTTAACTAAACAGATGCATGCATTTCAAAGCACATGTCCGTCTCGACGCATTATGGCCCGCGCATATAATTACTGACAAATCTTTCGACTAACTTCGTGCCGACGAAGATTTGTCGATTGTAATTTATTATCCGGAATATTCAAACTAATTTGGAAGCGTGTTTTGATTGTTTATTTACGCGTTAATACCGATCGGTCGTGGCATAATAGTTTAAAAAATAAGTAATTCAATTTTGAATAGATACACTATAACCCCGGCAAAAATTAGGAACTTAATAAGATAGGACAGCCAGTGGAAAACCTTTTATTTTTTAGCAATGGCGCCATTGACCTCGACATTTAAATTGGAGTTCTCGTGCAGTTGCCACAATGTGACAATCATACGGAGAAGGTAAAATTAGAAAGAGAGGCCAATAATGAAAAATGGACAACACTGTCCTGATAGAACGACCGAACTCGGCTGACTGTCAGTAGTCAAGGTCACTAAAAATCAGGTTTCTTTGTAATATATATCACATGAAGTATTTCTATGTTTATATGTAAGGTATCTTTTTGGTTAGAATAGAATTGTACATTGAAAGAATAATTTTGAAACTTTTTTCTACAAAATGAGGAAAATGCAGCCGAACGCAGCTGTCATCGAGGTCTATACGTGACGTAGCACTTGTCGATGAGCCAACCTATCTTTAAATTCGTTTAATGGGTAACCGACAAATCCCGAAACCGTGTCCGCTGGATATCGTGTCCCTTTAAATTGGAGTACACAACTGTCTTCGTCTATTTCGTCTCCTCCGTCTGACTGTCCTATCTTGTTAGTTCTCTAATCTTTGACCCAGGCTACTACTCCACCCATATTTATTTATGTCGACACTGCCTGTTTATTTAAATTGTTTACACCACCTTGTAATATTGTTTTTATAAGGAGGTTCAAAACCATAAACACGACGCACAACCCTTTGCACGACAGATTTAAACTCAGCTAATCATAAGTAACCACACTGTGCTTTCTATTGAACAGTCTCCAATCCCCTGGTTTGACAGTAACGCACCCGCATAATTTCTGCGCACCGTGCCTAAAGGTCACGCTAAAAATAACTCGAGTTGGCTCCGAATATTTTTCTGAAAAAAGAAATATTTGTTTAACGCTTGTCCTTTGCGAGTTATGATTTTTTGAAATTGATGCAACCTTTTTCGATTGCCCTGTATAATTCTAAATATTTTGTCCTCTAACCAACCGTTTGATAAATGCAAGAAACCTGGCGAGGATCTTTACCGGGTGCCGTTTTTAAGGTCCCGTAGAACCCTTAATAGTTTCGTCATGTCCGTCTGTATGTTACAGATGTTTTTCTCGGAAAATATTGCGCCTATATGGCTGAAACTTTGTACAGTTATGGGTTATAACCGCTGCTACCCAGGCATAAAATTTTTAAAAATCTCATTTTTTTTTTCTGGCACCTCCACTATTGCATGTAATTGGGTGGTGAATTTTTTTCCACGCACCCCATCAAGTGGAGTATCATTTTGAAAGTGAAGTTAAAGTTTTTTAGACGGTTTTTAAAGATATTTATATTGTTTCCGATAGTACCATTTAACAAGTACTTTCAGTGAAAATATTAACGAAAACTGTAGCATAGGTACTTCCTGTAAAAGAAAATTGAAAGTCGTTTTTATTACGTATATAGACCGAACAATATGTGAAAGAAACGGCTACGGAACCCTATTGTGAGTGCTCAACATGCCCTTGGTCAGGTTTTTATTTAAAAATACATCACCATTGAATGTGCAAAATCAATAAAAAATATGATTTTTTTATGAATATTTGTTTTATTTACGGCAATATGCTTGTATTAATAATATAGGTCGATACTTTAAATTTGCATTGACAATCGTAATGATTTTAGAAATTCTCACGTTTACTATATAAATAAATCAGAAAGATTCTGAGATTCAGTGATAATAAAAATACAATGCTTTTCTATATATTTTTAGATATTTACAAAAAATGTCGACTGTTTTCTTATCGCCTTTGAGGTAGACAGGATTACATTGTTCATGCGTTTGTTGATATTACTTTTTCCAAATTTAATTCTAAAATTTTTACGGGCCATAGTTTTTAATAATTTTCAACAGAATTTAAGTAGCGACTGTAAGAAAGTCTTTCCAGTCATTCATTTTCTTCTTCTGCTACGAACGGGGCATTTGATTTTCCAATTACACGCATATTTCCACTTTCAAATTATCACATGTAATAAATAGCAAGTCACCACATATAATGCCAAGCTAAACAAATTGCATTTATATTTTATAACAAATACTTAACCCGATGACATACGTCGTGATCGAAAATAATTGACGGGGAAATGCGGCGATTTGCCGAATGTCAATTATAAACCGACCTGACAGGGAAACATATTTTTACTGTAGATATAATTTATTTCTTATAAAATTACTAAGTGCAGCAAATATGTCCGTCAATGGCACTGGGGGTTTTAAGCGTAGATATGCGGATTCGTCTCTAAGTCAATCATTTTCGATCATAATCTAGAAGTGATTAATATACACGATCCATGCTTGAATAAAACTTGCAAGTTTGACACTGTTTTTTGTTTTGTTAGGTATTCTCCGCTGGCCGGAGACCTGCTGGCCAATTCGATGCTGCCCGGAAACGCAATGAACGGTTCTGGTTGGTGTATCTTCGTGTACAATCTAGCACCAGAGACTGAAGAAAACGTTCTCTGGCAGCTCTTTGGCCCCTTTGGCGCAGTCCAGAGTGTCAAAGTAATCCGCGACCTGCAAACCAACAAATGTAAAGGCTTCGGTTTTGTCACAATGACCAACTACGATGAAGCAGTAGTGGCCATCCAGTCGCTAAACGGTTATACGCTGGGAAACCGTGTTTTGCAGGTCAGCTTCAAAACGAACAAGAGCAAAACTACATAGAGCGACGAGAAATCGTAGACACCAGCGCGTTCGCTGCATTCTGCGCTGCCTTCGCTAATATTTAATAGTTATTTATTTTTATCTGTGGTGTTATACTGCAACTTACTAGGTAATTCATGCGTCGGCCTCGGTAGAGTGCAGCGAGCTCGGGGTGCCACTGCCCACCAGAAGCGCACCTCCCCTAATGTAATAACTTTAACTTAGTACTTATAAAATACGAAGCTAGTCAGAAGTGCATTCGCGTTTCCTGTAGCAAACATTTCTACGGTCTGATGTTTTTTTTTTGTATTAATTGTGCCATCGCCGTTTATATGTTGGGAAATGACCCAAAGAATCATAGCTAAACTATATATATATTTACAAATAGTATTTATTATTATATATAATTTCGTAAGATTAATTTCATGTCTTAAGTAGATTAATTTATGTATTTATATGTAGTGTTTTCGTGTATTCTTAAATTCAGACTAGTCCCATGGCAACGGCCAAACAGATTAGCCAAACCATACATGTTAGAATGGGCGTTTGTTTTGTGACGTTGCACTTTGTATTTGTGTTTGCGGCGTCGGCGGCGACGAGGGCTTCATCCCGCTTTGTGATAGCAACTAGATAGCGATAGAGACCACACAGACCGACTGATGTAAAAGATTAATAAGATGGTTGCCCTCGCCGCTAAAGACCCGTTTATTCTCATTTGTGTGTTGTGTTTAGTTTCACGTTTATTACCAGATTTTTCTAACATCTTCAGCTTTTTCTGAACTTGCGTGGTTTTGCTTAAAATGCCATCATTTAAGCGACGGCAATGCTTTGGCGAGACCACAACTCCCTAAATCTTTCTTTTATTTATTTTTTCGTTTCAGCGGAAAGGACCAAATCGGTCCTATCCACGTCTGACTTTTTTTAGTTATAATTTATTAATTTAGTTATTTATTTATGAAGTATTAATTTTGGTTTACTGTTTGATTTTTTCTGAATATAGATTAAAGTTTATTTATGATTTTGATTTTATTTTATTTTTTCTTTGTTTTCCCTAGTGTTGTGTCTCGCAGTGTTCGCTGACGTCGACCCGAAATAATAATAATTAAAAGAAAAAAAACAAAACAAAAAGATACGCTATGCACAAGTGGTGTGCCCGCCGGCATGCCAGAGGCGGCGGTAATACATGAGCGGGCACGGCTATATAACCACCCATAGACTAACCAGCTACTTCCACTTAAAACATTTTATTTTTATAAACACTCGTACCTTGAGATCGGATAATAATGAGTATATCGATAGATATTTATAGAGTAAATTATACCGTGGCAGACTGACTGTAATTAAAGTAAATAATCAGGATTATACAATTTTGTTCGTCTTATACTTGTCAAGTCGCTCTCGACACTTCGACGGCTGATGATAGAAAAGTAAATTAGCGAAACGCACACGCCCGCCCGGCAGCGCAGAATACGAACTGTACATAGAAATTATAAGTTTGATCGAAGTAGGCAAATAAGTACAATTTAATAAGTCAAGTCTTTTGATAGCTTTAACGGTGGCGGGGTTCTTTGATGTGGAAATGTATTTGACTTGACGATGTGCGCCGGTAATTCGATATTTTTAATATAAGTGACAGTCGTAAGTAGCGAGAAACTGTTTTCTCGGCAATAGTAGAAAAGTATCTATTTGTTGGACGTCAGTAGTTTTTCTGTTGCATGCGATTCCAATTCCTTGAAAGAAATGCTGTGATCTTAAATTAATTTGACGGTGTTGGAGAATAATGTAATAATAATTGTTGATGTAGTTTAAGTTTAGGTTCTATCTAACAAGGAGCTACTGCCACTGGACACATTGATAGCCATCATATTCCACAGATTTGCCCCCGCTTGTGATATAGCCGCGAACGCGACAACGGGCCTGGAATTAAGTTAAAGGGCTGGGCCGTTCAGCAGCGACGGTAGAAAGGACCCGGTGGCGTCCAGAGCCGGCGCCGCGCAAACGCGCAATCGCGCACGCCGTACGGGTCAATAATGTACAATCTTACAATTTTAAGACAGTTACAGTGTTCCGAGCACAAACTATACTAGCGACGTAGGTGATGTTATTGGTTACTCTGGCCTAAATCGAAACTCGTGTAGACTAATTCCATATACAGAACAACGATATATTTCAAATGATATTATATGTCTGTCATCAGTGCTTATTTACCATTCTTAGCTTCTATTTGACTAGCGTTTGCTATATATAACTTTGCTTAACGTTTTCATTATTATTGATGGTTGATTATTAATTAATTATTATTGATTACGTATCGCACTATTGCGTACGTATCGTATCTGTATCTACATAAGGGTTACCTCTTTGTGTGTTGTGTAGATCTCTAGCATAAGTGTAATATAGTACATTACATATTCCTATTGGTTATTTTCTCTATGTGTAGCTGTTGTGTTGCGGGCGGGCGTCTCGACGCCGCATACTGACGCGCTGTCGGGACGCTCGCCCTGGCGAGGCCGGTAAAACCTGGCCCGTCCCAGCTCCGCTTAACGAAGTGGAGCTTATAGCTCAAACATTGTTGTGACGAGATGCATTCCATTATTTAAAGAAAAACCACTGATTAATATATACATATATTATATATACTCATGCCTATATTCTATCTGTTTTGATAAAATTGTGGTTATTATTATAAATAATATCGAGTGCAAAAGTTATATGTACAGAGGTTATATTATTAGGAAGTACAGTACCTCATAACTGTAATTCATGCAATAACTTAATATAAGAAAGTTCTAATTACAATATACTTTAGCTTTAGTAGATATAAGATGCGAGGTTTGTACGATCTCTTTTACCCATGGACGGGCGGTCGACTCGTCGAGGCGGCTCGACCGTCCGTCTTTCCTCCTCGCGCCGCTAGTTGTGCAGACCGCGGGAGATATGGCACCTTCGCTGCCGCCGGCCGGGCAAGGAGGACGCTGGTCGCTGACGGGCGACGGGGAGGAGGTGGATGACATATCAGCCGAAAACCACCGACTCAACGACTCCATTGTCCCAGAGTCTCGACCGGTGCACCATGCAACCCCGCTGATTAGTCTAGAGGTCGACTCGGCTCCTGATCGCTCTTCCGCCATTCTTGCTGTGACATAGATATACTAAATATTTTTACAAATATTCACTCCCTCTGCCCAAATAACTACCCGATTCATAATTACAGTTAATGACGTTGTTCGAATTGCAATGGCAAGCGTTAAACACTTGACTATTTTTGATATATCCTTTAATATCTAAAGTTCATATCGGTTGGAACACGTAAGAACGTTCAGGATTCGGGTTGATGCCGTGACTAGATGGAACTGAACTGATTCACTCATTACCGATACTATAATAATTATTAAATATTTAATAGGTTTATGTGCTAGTAACGAGCGACACGTTCTAACCGTACGACGTCGTGACCTACGCTCCGACCAGATACAAATCCGATCTAGTCAGACGGAGGCCGTGACGGCACTCTGTGTTTCCAACTCTTTAGTTCCGTTGGGTTAGTATATATGCGTTATGTTAGTTATGTATTAAACTGTTAATTGTCTTTTCTTGCTTATTGTCCAGTGTCACATGCTGCATTTGTGTGTATTATTGTCATTTGATGGTTATTTGTATCTTAATATACCTATTTATTAATTGTATCAGTACTGACATTAGTATTAGTTGAGTCGCTAGAGATTTGTGTAGTGTATACGGGACCGTGGACGCAGAGCAAACGGTGAAATGTTTCGTTCGATTTGATTAAGTCATCGTTAGATGAAAATGTTTCGGGTTCGGTTCAGATTCACGTAATGGGTTTCGTTTCGAGAAAGGCTGTGTATAGCTGGGAACCAGGTCGGATACGGATAGTACGTAGGGTCGTAGGACGAACTAAGCTATAAGTACACTGGACACTGGCAAATACCAAGTATGGATGCATCTACAATGTTTTTCGTTGTCAGTTGCATCAAGGTCAACTATATAATTCTACACACAATGCAATTGTGTATTCCAGGCTAGAAGTCGGTGTAATGCAATATTTGTACTTTTCCATGTTGACAAAACTCAATAAAATAAACTATGAAAGCTAACATTTACATTGAGTTTTTTTTCCAAACTTCTATTTGTAAAATAAATGATGTATAAATAGATCTGATACATTTATGTCTGCTCATTTCTTACTTCCATCCACTTCCCTAATCTCTAACTCCACGTGAACTACCAAATCATGCTGAGCAATACTGAAGAAGGCAGATGGAGGCGAAATAAGGTAAGTACTGGTTTAGATTACGTTGCGTTACCTATTAATGTTTAAATTTTAGTAAAATTTCGTCAGTAAATAGTGGCCTTTGACGGAGAAACGTAAATAAAGTCAACCCGGAAAGGACTGAACAAAATTTAACATTAGGTATTCTTATTTGAAACGGCGCCGGCGTCTTAAAGTGGTAAATACCCAATAAACACAAATACATGCCAGAGATGTCTTCTTTATATAACTCAGTTTACATAGGAAGTGTCTGACATATCAAGTGTAAGATAAATGCAACTTACATGTGCCTAGAAATTTCCTCCTCTCCTGATATGTCATATATGTAACAAACATAAGTCATGTAATAACTTTTGTTCTCTTAGTGATATATAACAGATATATGGCATACACCAGTTTTGTTTCACATTTATTATGTGTCAGACAAGTTATTTGTCCTCATTTATGTATATTATGTATATATTATTATGTTTCAGATACATGAAATTTAGCCAATTTGCTCTCCCATACTGATTTAACATATAGAGTTCCCCGATTGGTATAACAGTACACGATCTGTTATACCAGTCTGGGAACTGTATACGTTAAATCAGTATGGGAGAGCAAATTGGCTAAATTCCATGTATCTGAAACATATATACATATATATTGGCAAAAAAACTAAAATTGCGGCTTTATATATAATAAAGGACTGGTCTTGCTTTGTTTCAAATTTATATATAGTATATCACCAAATATTTTGAATCAAGTGAGCTTTAATGGTTAACCATAAACGTTTTTTTCCTTAGATAGTACCTTCTCAAAATAAAATAAAGTTGCATGAAAAAAGTTGTTTGTAAAATACAAAATTATGCTTCTAAGATTTAAATCAGATTAGCCTACTATGACAAATATGTTTCATGAAATATTGTCACATCGAAGGGAAAAAGTTTTTGAATATAGCTATTTGCTATAAAAGCACTTGATTTTAAGAATTCAAAAAATATACTAAAAATAAATTTCCTGCAAATATGAAAAATAACAATTCTAATTTTGTAAATCAACACGCTTTATTGTTCTAATAATCCTGGGACACAGTGATTAATAATGGAAATACTAGTGAAAACTTTAAAGTATACCTACTTTGATACTTGATTTTCAAATATTTTATATTTCGAACTTGTGTCATTAGGGAAAAAATTATACAATAATTAAACAAAACTTATTTACTTCGTCTTTAAGGAAATAGTTTTCTGCATCCAACATGGCTATAAACTGTACTTGAGCCTCGGAAGAAGTTTCTACCTTGAAAGGAGTTTCTGCCTCTGAAGGAGTTTCTGCCTCGACTTCTGGCTTGGCACTTGTTGTTTCAGATGGTGCTGTGGTATCCATTTCAATTGGAGTCATACTTTCTTCTTTATTCGTTATTTCGCCTAATATTTGTCTGTAAACCCGATGGCCCGGCTTCACTGTCATCTGCTTCATTAGTCTTCTCCCTGTGATATCACTATTTTACTTTACATACAATAAGTAAATTTTTATGTTTACCTTCAAATTTTGCTTTTCTGTTCCGAACTCTAGAATTTTTTTGCCACACTGAATCAAAACTAGTTGGTCCGTTGCTTCGATCACCATTAATGAAATGTCAGCTACAAATACGGGAATGTTTACCAGGTTCTCTGTCTTTGCGCCTAAAACATTTTCCAATACATGTCAAGAAATTTATGAAAAAATAAACATGTTTATGGTATCTACCTTATTAATTTAATCCACTTTCTTAATTCCTTTCTATCCTTTGGAAAAACAAAAAAATTTACATGTATGACTTGTGCTGCAATGTTTGCAGGTTGGTGCAAAACACATGACCATTGTAACATTTGTAACTGATGGTTTTCCAATTATTTTTTACCTAAAAAATATAAAAACATCTCTTCACATAACCTCAATTCATTTCACATAAGGTAGTCAAATTGTAGGAAAATTATTTTAGTAATAGATATACCTTATATCTCTAGGAACAAGCAAATGTATTTACCTTAAAAGCAAATGAAAGCTTTCATAATATAATCACTTTTAAAAATCACATTTTATGTATGGAACTCGATTTCTATTTGTTTGGAACGGGCCGCGTTCCAAACAAATCGAAATCCACCTGAACCAAAATGGCGATGCTACCAAAGTCTGCATCATATTGAGAATCATTTACGTATCAGCCACATATAGAGGGTTGACATATCAAGGAAATTTCAAAAAATGTGACATGTTCGTATCAGACATGTAATTATGTAATATGCCAAGGTTCCTCAGTTGAGCTTCATTTGATATATGGCATACATATGTGTGTTTACTGGGTATGTTAATGATTATTGTCATGTTATGATCAATAACTTGTTCATTTCCAAACAGGACCGGCGTTCGCTAAGCACAGTAGTAGTAGTAGTTTACGACTGCTGGGCTCTGTTACAGTGGCGGAGCAAGTAGTTGTAGGAAAAAGAAAAATCTAGACTATAATCAGGGCTGCCTCGAGAGATTTACCTGTCTAGGGCAAACTATAAAACAGCTGCCCCCCTCTCCATCTATATAAAAAACGACAAATTTTTGAAACATTTAATATGAATTAAAAAAAAAGAAAGTGTAAAATAAGAGACCATGTATAATTTAGAAAGTATCCAGCAAAAAGATGTAAATATAATTTAAACTATTTTCGAGCTCTCTTTTCTGCAATTTAATGTAGCGTTCCATGAGATTTTTTTTATTAACGGCAGCAAGCACAAAAATATCAAACGAAAGAAAAATAATCAGATAATTTTTAACAAATCAAATCATCGACAATGGAGTGACGAACTTTTTTAGAGTCCTTCCTAACCGCTGATTATATCAACAGAGGTACTAATTTTGAAGTTGATTTGACACCCCTTGTGAAACAAATGGCAGGAAATAAAGCAACTGGAATCTCTCTTTATTTTTTAACAAATGCTTTGTACTCGCACTTCACACTAAATATTCATGTCTAGTTTAAAATGTAATTCATATCCGATTCGATTAATAGACATTGAACTTTTAATGTTTTTCTGGATTAAATTTTTCTCTCATGACGACAGAAAAAGTAAATCTAAATTAACTAAGGAATTAGAAAAAGTCTGGCATTGTATGCAACCATCCTGGAATTTATGGCACTCATAGTGGCTCGGCGAATATATTTGCTGAAATGCAGTCCGTACTCTGTTCTTCAGAACTTGTTTGGGAGTAACCGGGGTGGCATATACAATATTTTTGATATTACTCCAAAGGTAAAAGGAGTAGTAATCAGGGCACTTTGCTGGCCATCTCCAAGATCCTCGGTAGCCAAACCACCTACGTGGAACGCAACCATCCATTTGATAATGCATGAATGATAAATATTTAGGGGCAAATTGTCAATAGAAGCAACAATACTCTTCTAAAATTTCCGCGTATTTATTGCTATTTAAATCCTTCTCGTAGATATAATACTTATACTTGTTAACTACTAATGAACAAAAAACGTTAAAACTAAATTTGCCCTGGAAATTTGATTTTCGCACGGCATGAGAATTTTGCTGTGCCCAGTGGAGTACATTTCGTCGGTTAATTTTTTTTTTGTAAAATTTGGCTTCTTCGGTTCATATCATCCTTTTAAAAAAAATCATGATTCTCTTGAAGACGTACAATCACTTGTTGACAGAAATCTGTTCTAAGTGAACAAATACTACTGTTACGTATTTCCACCTTTTAGGAAACACCCTGTATGAATTCGAGGGTTCTAAAATAATTTCAACAAGAGATCAACACTAACACTTTATTTAATAATTTACTGACTATACAATACTTCAAAATAACCTTTAACATTGTTTACTTGATATTATTTAACCTCACTTTTTATCGACCGTCACTTTAATAAACCTCTCCACTTTTATAAACTTTTTCTCCTGCGCCGGTAATCGCGCCTTATATACTCTGAAATTGCCTCCAGATCAATCAAGAATCTTCTCTCACCACATTCTAGAAAAGTCCACTTCTTTCTACTAGTTTCCAGTCACTCACTTTTAGGCATAGGCTTATCAATTTCCAGTTCCAAGGGGGTGTAATTCATGACACTACGTTCCTGTACTATCGCTACGACTCGGCAACACTAATAATGGTTATATTGATAAAACAAGACATTCTGGAATTTTTCATTGCCTACTGTATATATAGCTATATGTACATTATACAGTGCTAATTGTATATATTTACATTTTACAAAACTTCGTCCATAATAAAAAAACCGAGAGATATAGGTATATATGGAATGCTAATATTAATCGATGCAGAATTCAACACTATTAAATTCTGTGAAAATATACAGAGGGTTCCATTTGAAAAAATTAACTTTTAGACGTTTGAACTAAAACAATATTCGACTGTGAAAATAAAATACCCTGTATGATATAGTGAAAATTGTTAGTTAGATCATAGGGTACTTGTATGAGTTTGAAAAGAAAGTCTCTAAATGGGCCACATGATAGAAAATATCGATTTTTTTACGGAAGAGTAAAAAATCTCCAAAAATATTAACTGTTTTGAAAACTGGCAGGTTTAAGAGTATATTATGGTACATAAACTCAAGCTAAAATTTTATGAGGCGCGTCAATATTCTTGACTAAAGATGACGGTCTTGGATGATTAGGGGTCGAGCTTGAGCTCTTAGCCCCAATCATCGCTACAGACCTGAACCGGCCTCGTAAGGAGTGGGCCTGCTTTTTCACGTATCTCCCCCGTAAATGCGGTGTAGGCGATCTTAGCAGACCTCCCTGGTCCTGGCTGTTGGACCCTGCCAGCTGGGTGTTTTATGACGAATCCAAATATGAAAGAAAATATAGGATGTTCCATTTAAAATAACAAAGTTAGATGTTACATCTGGTGTAAGCGGAAGTAACACAAACATGAAAATATTTTCGTTAGGTCCGCCATATCCAAAAACCCTCTTGGGCCAATTTTTCAAATTTCTAAACTGAATAGATCCCAAGAAACGTCTAGTACCCGCTTTCCATGAATAACCCTGTATGTATACCTCGTATATGGTAAAGTAAATAATGTTATACTTACATTAAATAGTGTACAAGAAATTACATCTTTTTAAGGTATAAACACAACTTTAAATGAAAAACTACTTTAGTTCTCCTTTAGATTTGCCTATGTTAGTAGAGTTCTTAATGTTCTGTGGTAGTTTTTAAAAATAATGTTGAATTTTCAATAACATGATATACGACTTCGAAAATGTCTGAAGGTTGCGTTTTAGTAGGTAAGGTAATAATGACTAGCAACATTGATGTTTTGGAAAAACTAAAACAATTTTGCTGTATCTAGTAGACTCTCTGGATAGATATTTATTATTAGAATTTGTTTACACAAGTCTATCAAACGGAACGAAATTAACTCGAGCGGGTTTGCAGCTTTACGCAAACAAACATTGTACATATTACATTGGGAATCTACATTTTCATCTCTAATAGAATTGTAATTAAATATAAAGTGCAATTGTAGGACATATAACATTATAACGCCCAAATGATCCACGTTTTAGTCAGAGAGCTGCCTGTATGTCTTTGTGACAGGTAATGGAACTGTCTGCTGACCATAAAATATAATTGTTGGTAGCGCCCCAAGTCGCCTAGTCAGGATTTTTTAATTTCCACGTGGTAACCTCCCGAGAAGGGGGTGGGGGGTGGGCTTTGATTATTCAGTCGGTTTGCGACAGGTCCGGTAACTGTCTGCCGTTTTGATATATCGGTGGATATGATCCTGGACATACCTCCTGCAAAGTTTGACTGTCGCAAGTGGTTGCGATCCAGAGATATGCCCGAAAAACCATCATTTTGGAATTGTGCCGGATACGACTGTTACATGAATGAGGTGACAGGTCCGGCAACTGCTCAAAACCTTGTTAGCTGTCTTGGGGCTCACGACAGGGATGGGAAAATAGCAGACGCGCAAGTGGTTTTGGGCAAGTGTGGCAGCACTTTGAAAAGACCGAAATTTCACAAAATTCCGAAATTTTTGTTAATTATTGAAAAATATGCAATAAAAATGTCTGCTGTTTTTTTTCATATACCTAGATGTATTACAATCAAGAAAAAACAAACAGCGGAAATTTTTATTCGTATGCAATTTTTTTATGCTAAAAGAACAAAAAAACATTTTTGGAGCCAGATTTGAATTCTTCCATATCTATGGATAACTCAATAATACGATATATATATAGAGCTAGTTTACACACAATAAACATACGCAATGGGGTTGTTGTTTACAGTACATACAAATAACAAATTCATGTAAGTACTATTATTTCCCAATGAACAATTTTGCTCACTTAAAGTAACTGTTATTTTTGTAAGTGGTTTATTAAGATTGTGAGTTTATAAAAGTGGTTTATAAGATTACTAAAGAGTTGCGAAGTTGCATAGTAGGTATGTAAAATTACTAAAAGTTTTAAAACCTTAGGTTTTATAAAACGGCAACGGAAACATTTCCATCACAGACTTATACAACTTTTAGTAACTGTTACTATAATTTATATAAAGAGTTTCTATAGAAGTTGTAGTCACAAATTTATAAAACTAAAAGCTTTCAATTCCTATATGGGGGTTGGACCTGATGAATATAAAACTTCCTCGTCTCACAATAACAACAGTAATTGTTAACATAACCGCAAATTCTACGTTTTTGTAAGTTTATTCTCCTTTTTAATGTTTTTATTCTCATTTCTAAACTAGAATCAGTGTGATATTCATAAACTCTCATATAGTATACACATTTTTTAATATTGTTGATTTTTGCAGGTCGGAAATTCAACAATAATAAGCGTTCAGTCTGAATTTTCATGGTCATTGCAGGGCCGGATTTCGTTCTAGTGCTATTTAATTATATTTAAGTTACTTTTACCCCAAAGTAATAATCGAGATAAGTATAACGATGAAATAATTCACAAAACTTAATAACAATAAATATCTAAAATAACCAGGTACTAACGCAGTCTAAAAGCTGCACTTTAAAATTACACCTAAACCACTGTCTTTACTATACGTAAATACCTATAAGTAGGTAAACCTGGACATCAGTCTATAAATGAATACACACTTTAATAGCATTTGAAATTATAGGATATCTGGCTTTCTGTTTGTGAGCGTCCAGAAAAAGGTCGACGATTTTTCTGCCATTTTAATGAGTATTACCAATATTTCATCGCGTTGTCATATGATTCGTCAATCCATAAAGTTATATTTGTAGAAGGACCGCTGACGTTACATATTTTTGTGGAAATGCTTTAATAAATTGATTGAATTTTGATAAATTTTATTAGATATTGATAAATGTATTCAAGTCCACCCCTGAAATGTTCAGGGAAAAATCCAACCACACATTCTTGGTTATATAGAGACACAGAAGTTCTATAAGAATTCTAGAAGTTTCTTTTTAGATTTATAGTGTCCTTTTGGTATTTTCAATATGGATGCCGTATTTTCGATCCTGTCAGTGGACGCCATATTGATACTTTTAAGAAAACTGTTGAAAAACAGGTTGAATATTTGATATACTCAGCTGATACCACATTTTATGTAAATATAAATATGTACCATAAGTTAAAAAGTGCAGTTTTCTATGAAGAATCGAATGTTGTGAGAAATTTAAAAAAATATTTTTTTGTTAAAATTTTTAAATATATATAATTTCGGTGGCGCCTTTATTTTTTCGAGGTACAAATGTCAACTTTACAGTAAAGATGCATTTGCATGAAAATTTCAGAGGCATATTTGCCATAAAAGTCAAGTATAGTACATTTCTAATTGAAGTATGTATATTTCATATACAGAGTAAAAGTCTCCATATTGTTAGAAAGAAAGATGTAATAATTTCATCATCATCAACTAAAGAAAGAGAAAGAGGTTTGTGGTGAAAGAAAGAGCGAGAAGGAGAGGTTCTGTATTTAAAATTTATAAGGAAGTTTATAAGAGTAACAGTTACATTTCTATTACTTCTTACTATAAAACTTGGGGATGGGTAATGGTGACCCTTATAGAGCGCGCCATTTAAGCTCTTTAAATGGTATAAAGTGGTAATTGAAAAGTTTTCATGGAAAATAAACATTACTAAAGTTTTTATAATTCGGTGATGGTGATATTCAGAGTACCTTTACAAAACAAAAATTGTTCATTGGGTTTCCTAGTACAGCGATTAAGAGAAATGCTACCACGCAGAGCCGGATTTGAAGGAGTTAGGGCCCGGGACAGTGGAGAAATATTTTCCTCCTAGACGATGCTGTAATTTATAAAATTTTGTGTCCGGGATTTGTCGAGGCCCTTAATATGTGGAGGCTCCGGGGCTCCCACCACGACTGCCTCGCTGTAAATCCGGCTCTGATATCTTGGCAGTTGTTGTAGAGGTGTGAAGGTAACTCCCAAAAGGCTTCCAATGATTGAAAGTGGTGATAGTCGTAGTATAAGAACTATTTCTGATCAAATCTGTTTCAAAATGGACATTTTTTTTTACATTCACTTATTCTACGTCTGCCTTTTTCCGCTACTAAGGCCAGCCACCGACACCAGAAGACGAGCTATCCCGAACCTGGAAATTTTACTTTTTTCTCTATCGAAGTAGTATGTCCACTATGCAATTCCCTCCTAAAATGGCATATCTAAAAGCAGTTAAAAGGTGGAGCGCCATTGCTGTGCTTCTCTGGAGAGAGTCACCCATCTAAACACTAACCACACTCTAATTAAGATTTCGTATCAAAATACGATTATAGCCAAAACTCGTCTACTGTCGCTCTTATAAATGGGCAGTACATTACTGGAACAATTGATGTGTTACTATCACTTTCAATGCGTTCAAGATCTCAATGAAGATTTTTCTCTGGCCCATTGTGCAACCGCTAAGCAAAATTATTGAAAGCCCCCATTCTAGTCCAAAGGCGAAGGCCAAAATCCTTCCTAGAGGGGACTTTCTTATTTCCTCCAGCACTGGAAAGCCAATGCCAAAATGTTTGTGCCTCAGATTCATCAACCTAGGGCAAGAAGTCAGGACGTGGATGGAAGTTTCCTCCTCGTCCTAGCAAAACCTGCAGTCGGGGTAATCCACCACCCCCATGGTGTGCAGGTGTTTCCTGAAAGAGCCGTGTCAGGTCAAGAGACTTATCACGACTCTGACTCGTTTCCTGCTTAGTCGCAGAATTTGTTTTGTTCTCTCCGGCAAGGGCCCTGAGATGAGTAGCTTCGCTTGCCGGAGTCCTGGGTAGGAAGCCCAGTAGTCAATGAACTGGGAGCGGGTCCAGTCTTCTATTAACATCCTGGCGTTGCATCTAGGGTAGCCCAGGATCGGCTCCGGACCCAGTAAAGGCCTCCGAGAGCCCTCTCTGGCTAGAGCGTCTGCCCGCTCGTAACCCTCAATGTTGCTGTGTCCAGGCACCCAGTTAGATCAGCCAAGTTCACAGAGACCCTGTTTACAGTTTTGAACCAATTTTGATTTGGTCCTTGTCAATGCAAGGGCCTTGAGGGCCGCTTGACTGTCACTACATATGTGTATGTGTTTTTGGAGTATTCCCTTCGGATATTCTCCTGTGCACAGACCAAAATAGCGAAGTCTGGAATACCGTGGCGAGTTTGCCCAGGGCATAGGAAAGCTCAGCCCTGGGCCTTTCCCCATATATCCCCGCTCCGGTACCTTCCTCTAGCCTCGATCCGTCTGTAAACCAGACGATATCCTGTACAGAGAGTTAGTGTAAAAAAATAATAGCAGAATCTACAAGTGAGTATGAATAATGTTTTTGTAGACATGTGCTTGGGAATGGTTCATTTCCAAGACACGTGGTTGAAAAAATAATAAACAAATATACAGTACGTCTACTTTTTAACTGACTTCAAATTTTTTAAAAAGAACGAGATTCTTAATTCGATCTAAAGGTATGTTTTTTTTTCCTGTATGTATATTGATTTTTCTGTGATGATTTAAGAGATTTCCAGGAAATATTTTGCTAACTGTGGAGTATGTCTCAGCGGTGGTCTCAAATTTTTTTCATCAAGCTAAGTAGTGGTACAGAAAAATAATGAGTAAGATGTACTTTCTATTCAAGACTATGCGAAGATATGGCGGGGTCGACAGTTGGAGTTAAATAAGAATTTTTAGAGTAGCTGATACTAAATCTGATGTCAAAATTTAGAGACTGATATGGCGAATCCAACAGAGGAAAATACATTTTTCTATTCGAAAAGGTTCGAGATTTTGGCAGAGTCGCCAGGAAGAAACGTCTAACAACTAGTAATTAGATATTTTCAGAGAAGCTGATACTGAATCTGATATCAACAGCAAAGTTTCAAAATGGTGAATTCAATAGTGCTGCTATAATTGCATAACTTTTAATAATAATAATAATAATAATAATAATTTATTTATGCGAATACAAAAACAAAGTAGATATGAGGCATATTTATAAACTATTTGTATTATAAAAAAATAATATCTCGTGTATTTCAAATCAAATCAAATCAAAATATATACTTCATTGTTTCTCATTAACAAAGTAAATAAGCATAGGTCCATAGCATATATAGTTTACACAGTGTACCTACATTATATAAACACAGAACACAGATTACATATGAATTTTAATACAATAATTATAATAGCTAATATAAAAAATCAGAAAAGACGATAAGATAACGTAGCAAATGCCTAATTAAAATGTGTCTAAATTATAATAGGGTTTAACAATTATTAACCGCCGTTCTGAAATTTGTATTTGAGCTCTTTTCTTTAATATTTTTGGTAAGTGTTCTTATAGCCATATTGTAAATAAGTCAGTCTTTGACTAGAGTGGATCTGGGAATTAGCAGAGTAACGTTATTGACTTGCCGAGTTACATGTATTTAGGAAGCATTTATGATATTACTTCTATGTTTATGAACTAAACAAACTGTTTCTAGAATGTAAATGTATATCACAGTGAAAAATTCATGTGCCAAGGTTAGATGATTCTCGAATTCTAGTTTTGTGCGGGTAGCGAATAGCACGTTTTTGAAGTACGAAGTACGCATGCGCCCCAGAAGGCAATGCCGTACCTTAAAGTGTGATTCAGTTAGTGAAAAATAAGCAGTCTTAGCAGCTGCATAACCCAGTTCATTTGTTATCACTCTGATAGCATAGGATCAGGATGCTAGTTTGTTTCCAAGTATTTTAATATGTTCGTTGTTTTAACTTGCAGTCAATGTTGAGTCCAAGACATTTTGAGCAGGGTTTATTTTCAAGAAAATGGTTACCTAGGGAGATGTTCTTTAAATTGCAGTGAAATGTAGTTAAATATGTTTGTTCTGTTAATGTTGAATGAAAGCAAACTGGAGTCACATCACTCTTTGACCTTATTTATATCGTCCGACACCATTTGCTGAAGGACAATAGCATCTTTATTGTGCCACAGTATGGTGGTGTCGTCAGCAAATAAAGTGAATTCTCCTTCAATCTTATTTTTTGTCGGGTCGTTGATATATAAAAAACAAGAATTGGGCCAAGAACGGAACCTTAGGGTACCCCATACTTTATATTTAGTTTATTAGAACAATTTGGATTTCTAACTATTTGGCTACGGTTTGATAGGTATGATTAAAACCAATTTAGTGTGGTGCTTCAAAAACCATAATGCTCAAGCTTCGTAACAATATTTCATGCTGGACACAATCAAAGGCTTTCAATAAGTGGCAGAAAATTGCCGCCGCTGCCTCCCCGCTATTGATTCCCGCATAAATCTGACTTAAAAATGAGAACATTGCATCATTTGTAGTTTTTTCCTTTTAAAATCCGAATTGTTGATCACTTAGGACAAAAATTCTACAACCCTATTTGCAGATCCACTTTATTTATTTTTTGCCACTGAGCAATATTAAAAAAATTAATGAAAGTATACCTTTGCGTCAAATTGATCAGACAAAGGTTGGTTCTTGAATACTTGGCTATTACAAAATGTCTCACCCAAAAATTTATAAACTATAAAGTTGCAAAATAAAAACTGAAAGTGAAAACTAAAAACAGTTACCAGTAGCCAATTTTCGTATATTTACATGAAACTGGATCACTAAAAAGACTGAAAATACATATTTTTTAAAAATTGAACCGATTTTCTTGAAAATCGTCACTAAAACTGATGTAATAAAATGTCACCGTCGCGTCATTGGGTTGATTGAATCTTATTACCTAATATTTATTTTGAAGTCGGTGTAAAAATAAACAACTAACAATATTAAATGAATATTTACCTGACCACGAAATTAATATTAGATAATAAGGTTCAATTAACTGAACGACAGTGCTCATTTTTAAGTAGGTTTAATTTAAAAAAAATATCTTTATTCAACAATTTTGCATAAGAAACGGACAAATTGTAAGTGAGTATACATTCGGTGAAGATTGGAATCCAGAAGCCTGAACTGCTGTTCCTCTCTCGTTTATATACTATGTCTGTTTCTTACACAAGTTGGTGATTTTAAAAGTAGATGCACCACATGTTCTATTTTTAATTTCTCAGAAATTTTTATAAATATATGAAATTTCACTGAAATATGTACCTAATAATTGTTCAAAAGAGTTGGGTAGCGGGTAGTGACTCTCTAAGAATTTTCTTGGGCGGCAGTCATACTTCAGGGAAATGAGCGTCCCTGCCCACGCGAGCTCTAGATTCCCCCTGACCCAGGGGGATAGAAATCTATAAGGATGCATTCACCAAGGTCACAGAGAATAGCAGTGGGTGGCAGTGCTGCTATTATATTGAAGTGAAGAAGCATATTATTCTTCTAATGTTCTTATACTTAGTAGACGGTTCCTTATTATTTATATTTTCGAAAAGAATATCTAGTAAATCAATTCCATAAGGCAATTGTTAAAATGAAATAATCAAATTAAAGGATTTAAAATCAATAGATCAGATTGCAGAAGCTGCCCTACGTGAAGAGCGTCTTATGTAACGGAAAATAACATTTTGCCACTTGGTCAATCGGGCTTTCGGATACAAGAGGCGTAGATGATATTCTCGGCGCTACAGATTAATAAAAACATACCTATGTCCTTGATACTACTATATGTGTATAAAGCTTTCGATTCTATTAGTGCGCAAAATAGCAAATTAAAATATTTTGTATTTTCTTGTTTACTTAAATAGCCCAATTGGTCAGATATATTCACAAGCAGGGAACTCCAAGGCATAGTCCTAGGGTCGCTCCTTTTTAGTATATTCACATCTCATTTGCAAAAAGTATTAGTTATTCAGTCCCAGATACCATAGACATGCAAAACAAAATAAATTTTAACCTGTCAAAAATTAGTAACTGGTGTAGGCAGAATTCATTAATATTAAATCTAAATGATTGCGATCACATCATTTCCCACAAACAAGACCCGCACCTGACAACATGCTCTAATGGTTTAGATTTGGAGCCTGCGCACTATGGTAAAGATCTTGATCTAATAGTAAACTGTTAAACTGATAGTGAAGATGTGACAAATAGTCTAAGAAGTGTTAGACTGAGAGGTATATGGGGCTAATTTTCAAACTATCAGGGGCTTGATTGCTTGAATGGAACTATATTTATTGTATAGCCCATAGTATGGAAAAACCTCACTTTTTTGCCATTCGGGTGCCAAGTGGTTGCGTTTAGCTACAGCCTACATCCTAGGAAAGTGCTTAAAAATTGCTAAAATGGGACAAGGGATCAAGAGCACGAAACAAAATTATGCTGTGAAATGGCTCTTTGTTTATATAAACGAATTGTGCAAATACTGACAAAAAAATCGGTTGTTTCCACTGAGGCTGTCAACGTTTAAGGTTCTTAATGTTGACTGAAAAACGAAATATAAGGGGGATTGATGCAAATTGCATAGAAGGAAAGATATATGTATTCATTCGTATTTAAAAAAAATGGCAAAAATATTATTATCATTTAACGAAAACCAGATCTAATTTATTATACCAGTTCGACTTAAAATGACTATATCTCAGTACCGAATGAAATTCATGCAATCAAAGTCTGTCAGTCACTAGAAAGCCACTGATTAATTATTCTTAAACGTGATAATACAAAACAATAAAATAAAATTTTGCCATTTTAAACTTTTTCAAATCCACAGGCTGTCAATTTCATCGGGGCTCTCGAAGATATTCCCTTAATATCAACGGTGCAAAAAAAATTGCTTCTACAAAAATGATGCTACAAAAGGATTTAAAGTCGAGGAAATGAAGCAGGGAAAAGGTCTAAACCCCAACATGAGACTCCGCCCCACCTGATTTTTATGTGAGACGGTGCAAAATGTTCCTAAAGATGTATAGAACAAAGTCAGGGTCATGGGACTGGTGCTTTTTCGATTTCCGGTAGTAAACTGGGACAGAAGTGCGCTATTTCCAAACATTTTTTCTAAGCTGAAAAAAACCATTGGAGCATTTTGTACCTAACCTCACCCTTCTCGAGATATAAGCGTTAAAAATAAACGTGTATTTAAGCTTTTTAGTCAAAATGTCAAGAGACAAAATATAAAGTCCACATGTTTTAATTCATAAGAAACGCCCAAAAATAATCGTAAATACTAGTCTTTTAAAAAAAGAAGCCTAAACACATGTTTTTTTAATACGCTTATATCTCGAGAAGGGCGGCGGGGTTTGGTAAAAAGAGTCAAGAGTCGAAAAATGCTTAGAATTGTCCAAAATATGAAGTCCACATGTTTAAATCCATGACAAATGCCCATAAATAATCGTATATACTAGTTTTTTGGGAAAAAAAGCTTAAATATTTGTGTATTTTATTTCGAGAAGGGTGAGGTTAGGTAAGAAATGTCGAGATTCAAAACATGCTTAGAATATTGCACAAAATATAAAGTCAACATGTTTTAATTAATAATAAATGATCAGGAATACTAATTTTTAGAAAATATAGAAATTAAACACTTTTTCTTTTTCTTTTAAAACGCTTATATCTCGAAAAGAGTGAGGTTTGGTAAAGTCAAGAGTCAAAACATGCTTAGAATTGTCCAAATTATAGAGTCCATATGTTTGAATTCATGTTAATGATCAAAAATACTAGTTTTTCAAAAATATAGATTTTAAGTACACCTCTTTTTATTTTAACGCTTATATTTGAAGGATAGTGAGATTCGGTAAAAAATGTAGAATCAAAGAATGCTTGGAATTGTCCAAAATACACAGTCCACATGTTTTCATCCATAATAATTGCCCATAAATAATCGTAAATACTAGTTTTTTGAAAAAAAAAGCCTAAATACACGTTTTTCTTTTAAACGCTTATATCTCGAGAAGAGCGAGGTTAAGTATAAAATGCCGAGTCAAAAAATGCTTAGAAGTGTCCAAAATGTAAATTCCACCTGTTTTAATTCACAATAAACGGTCAAAAATAATCGTAAATACTAGTATTTTGAAAAGAGAAGCCTAAATACCAGTGTTATTTTATACGCTTATATCTCAAGAAGGGTGGGGTTTGAGTGCCAAGAGTCAAAAATGCTTAGAATTGCCCAAAATATGAAGTCCACATGTTTAAATACATGATAAACGCCCATAAATAATCGTAAATACTAGTTTTTTGAAAAAAAAGAAGCTTAAATTAATCTACTTTCTGGTCTATATATGTGCATTTGATTTCGAGAAGGGCGAGGTTAGGTAAAAAATGTCGAGATTGAAAACATGCTTAGAATTGCCCAAAATATAAAGTCCACATATTTTAATTAATAATAAACGATCAGGAATACTAGTTTTTAGAAATTATAGAAATTAAACACTTTTCCTTTTCTTTTAAAACGCTTATTTCTCGAGGAGAGTGAGGTTTGGTAAAGTCAAGAGTCAAAACAGCTACCAGCTCGGTAGCGCAATGCTGAAGGTGTTTGGCTTGCGACCATGGAGTCCCGGGTTCGAATCCTGGCCAGGGTATGGATGTTGGTGGCGTTTTTTCATGTGTTACCGAGACGGTAGCAGTGACCTAGACCGCTGTTGGGTGGCACAACATGTCTAGTCGCTGTTATCTCTTCTGAGTTCGAGTCTCAGCTGCGGTAGATGGCAATATCGCAGGGAATGGTTGTTGTGTTGATGTCTATGTGTACGTGTCCTGGTTGAGTGGTAGAGCAGCAATTAGCTGAACTCCGCCAGGACGTTAATATAAATAAGGCATTAAAAAAAAAAACAACATGCTTAGAATTGTCCAAATTATAGAGTTGTAGCGACCGCCTATTTAATTCCCCATTGTGAAGCAGCCTTACGGTCTGCCCTTGTGTGCGCGATACTTATCCCATGTATAAGCTTTGCCTAAGTTGACAGATAGACCACGCGGGACTAATAATAACCGCGCTTTTGTATTCCTTTACCTGCTGTTATTTTCTTGTATTCAATTCACTAATGAATTAAAGTTATGTTTGGGTGTAATTAGTGTTTTATTAATTATCATCCTACACAAAAGTGGCGCTCAAGTGGGACCCTTTCCAACAAAAGACTGTTGTGTCAGTTCGTGTCGAAGTTAGGTTAATAACTTTTGGCGGGACAATAATGCATCTTTTGCGAAAGTGGAAAATCCAGTGTTTTGAGTCAAGAAATCCAGGCAGTTGGTGTGCAAGAATTTCCACAACTGTAAGGTAAACAAAGGATTGAAACTGTAAGTACAGCTTTTAATAGTTTTCGATTGCTGCAAGTTTGAATAACTCACACGTCGTTGTGCATTCATTTCGGTATTTTCAAAGACTATCACCCACAGTTCGGTGCTTAATTCGAGTAGGAGGACATTCTACGTCGCCGGTTTCACATAAAAATAAACTTTATTGTGCACCCCTACATGAAATTGTAGTGCTTCGTTCAAGTAAAATAGACATTTTACATCATTTTCATGAACATTTCGTGCTTAATTTTCGACTAAGAACATTATCGTCGCTGGTTACATGTTAAATAAACTTTAGCGTGTTGTTTCATGAACTTTCGTGCATATTTTGTTTTGAAAAGACATTCTACCTCAGATAGACAAATTCTGTGTGCTATTCACGAACATTTTGTGCGCGTTTAACGTATTTGAACATTCAATTGACAATTTCTTTCATTTTGCTAGAACTTTTTTGACTTTTCTGCGGATTTGTATGCAGTCAAATTTGGAAGTGGATTTTCATGCAATCAAAATGCTACAGAATTTTGCGAATTAATGAGTTACAATCTTAGGAGTCAATCTAACGTTTGTAGTACATCAAATTCTACCGATTCATCAGCTGTAACGATGCCTAACCCAATTGTAATGACAGAGGAACAGTTGCAAAACCTATTAAAGGGCGTGACTCAAGCTTTGGTCGCTAGTCAGCAAGCACAAGTTTCAACTAGTAGCGGCAACTTTTCGAAATGTGCTTCGCGGTTTGCCGGAAACAAAGATGAGGATGTGGAAGCCTTTATTAGCGCTATTAATGTTTACAAAAACTGTGTAAATATTACAGAGGAAAATGCAATCAGGGGATTGCCGATGTTACTTGACCACAATGCTGCAACCTGGTGGCGTGGAATCAATTCTACAATTTCCACTTGGGATGGGGCAGTACAGGCATTACGACATTCGTTCGGTTACAATAAGCCACCGCACAAGATTTTTAAGGAATTATTCTCTAAGGAACAAGGGGATAAAGAACCAACAGATCTTTTTGTGAATTCTGCACGTGCTCTTTTAGCTCGCTTACCGAAAACTCCAGCACTGCACGAAACGCATCAGCTAGACATGATTTACGGTCTCTTAAACCGAAGAATCAGATTTAGATTACCAAGAGAACAAGTGACCTCCTTCTCTGAACTAATTGAGAAAGCTAGATCGATTGAAGACAGTTTTACTGAAAACAAGACAACGTTACCTACTACCTCAAAACAAAGTAGTGCAAATGACGACAAAACGGCACGTTTTCGCCCCAAATGCCAATTTTGCAAGAATTTTGGCCATTCTCAAGCAGAATGCCGCAAGTATGCCGCTAATCAAGGAAAAGTCAGTCAGCCAAGTGTCAGTCAAAACTCATCTACCACGACTGCTAGTATTAGTTGCTTTGGATGTGGAACGCCAGGTTACATACGTTCCCAGTGCCCCAATTGTCGTACTCAGAGTACTTCCAGTACGAAACCTCCGATTACCAACAACTTTACGACGCATGCTTCGAGTATAGACATTTTTTCTGCTGAAATTAACTCAGTTTCTACAATGCCTAGACCATTGGTACATCTTGAAATTGTAGGAAGAGAGGGACTTGCCTACATTGATTCTGGTGCTCGAAACAGCATCGCAGGACACGTTCTTTACACACATTTTTGTAAATCGAATTTACCGTACAAAGAAGAGTTCCTACAGATGGTTCTAGCGGATGGACACCTACGTCGAGTAATGGCGCGAATTTTTGAAACCCAAGTAATCTTGCAAGGAAGGAGTATACCAACTACATTCATAGCAATACCTGAACATGTAGACAGCAAAACGCTCCTAGGAATTGATTTCATTACAAATGCACAAATGGTTTTAAACATACCCAAGGGTCAATGGTTTTTCGAGGAAAACCCTTCGGTAGCTTTTGAATTTTTCAAAGAGCCTGCTACAACAGCCCCACCTTGTCCTATAGTTAGTGCATATCAAACGGACTTCCAACTCAAAGAAGATGATGGCAAAAACCTAACTATAAGTCAGAAAGCACAGTTAGAACAGCTACTACAATCACATCAAACCGTATTTGAGAAAAACAAAGAGCTTACTCCGTACGCGGAGCACACAATTAAGTTAACGGATGAGACTCCCATTTTTCAACCTCCGTACCGACTTGCCCCTGCGCAGAAGGAAATTCTTCGTCAGGAACTAGATAAATTACTCGAAGATGGAATCATCGAAGAATGTGAAACAGCTTATGCTGCACCTGTCGTTTTAGTGTCAAAGGCAGATGGCACCCCACGTCTATGCGTAGATTACAGACGACTCAATGCTGTAACAGTCCCTGTACAGTATCCATTGCCTAGAGTGGATGATTTACTCCATTCTACGTCCAATTCTGCTTATATAACTACTCTGGATTTAAAAAGTGGTTATCACCAAATCCCAGTTGCCAAGGAGGATCAGGATAAAACTTCATTCATTACTCCTTTCGGTACCTACCGGTACAAAGCGATGCCTTTCGGACTCCGAACAGCGCCTGCGACTTTTCAACGTCTCGCTGACCGTTTCCGCTCTGGATTACCACATATCTCTATGTTGGCTTACCTGGATGATTTAATTATCATGTCACCAACTTTCGAAGCTCATCTTAACGATCTAAATGATGTTTTCAACAGACTGAAGGTATTCAAACTTCGCGTTAACCGGAAAAAGTGTACCTTCTCTACAGATCATGTGAAGTATCTTGGACATATAGTTAGCAAGGATGGATTCGAACCTTGCCCAGATAAAATATCTGCTATAGTGGACATGCGTACACCACAAAATGTAAAACAAGTTCTTAGCTTCCTGCAAACCTGTTCATGGTTCAGAAGGTTTGTCCCGAATTTTGCAGAGGTAGCTAGACCTTTGACAAACCTAACCAGAAAAACTGCCCAATGGGAATGGGGACCTACTCAGGAAATGGCTTTCAATGAGCTAAAGAGATTATTGACATCTACGCCTATCTTGCGTCAAGCCGACCCCTCCAAACCATTTATTATACGCACTGATGCTAGCGCATACGCATTAGGAGCAGCTTTACTCCAGGGGAAGGGAGCAGACGAAAAACCAATCGAATATGCAAGTTGTTTGCTGACGCCTGCGCAGAGGAACTATCACACCACGGAACGTGAGGCCTTGGCCGTTGTCTGGGCTTTTGCCAAGTTTCGCGGGTACATTGAATCATCAAACGTTACTGTGAAAAGTGACCACCAACCCCTTCGGTGGCTGATGTCCTTGAAATCCCCGACAGGACGACTTGCTCGGTGGGCACTGTCCCTACAGCCATACAATCTGAACATAGAATATGTTCCTGCACGTCAGAACGTTCTAGCCGACACGTTGTCGCGCCCTAACTGCCATGACAGCAGCAGAACCGAAACCTGTGATGTGTGCTTCGTTACCATCAACCTTCCCACGGATGATGCTAAAGTCTTGAGAGAAGAGCAATTAACAGACCCGGATGTAGCTAAAATAATCAACTGCTTCGAGTCACCAGAACCCAACTCGGTAGACAGTCACAGATGGAGTGACCGCGGTTACCTAATGATGAACGGTATTTTATACCGATACTCTCCAGATCATGACGGAGAAGAAGCGCAGCAAGTCGTGCCAAAGGGTCAGATTCAAAAGATACTCAAAGAAACTCACGACTCCCCGCTTGCTGGCCACTATGGTGTGGAACGCACCCTACAAAGGATCACCCCTCGCTATTATTGGACGGGTATGCGAAGAGATGTTACCGCCCACGTTTCTCAGTGCATAGACTGCCAACGGTACAAATCTTCTAACATGAAGCCATCTGGCTTGCTTCAGACCCCTGTACAAGCACGAAGATTCGAAGTCATTTCGATAGACCTTTTTGGGCCCCTTCCAGAGACTCCTACGGGAGAAAGATGGATTTTTATCATCGAAGATACATCTACTCGGTGGACAGAAATGTTTCCACTTAAGGTAGCCACCGCTGAAGCCTGTGCCAAATGCCTAATTGATGAAATCATACTTCGTTATGGAACTCCCCGAAAAGTTATCAGCGATAATGGAAGCCAATTCATTAGCGGAGTCATGCAACATGCAGCCCAAGCTCTGGGATTCACCCAAAGCCTTATTCCTGCCTATCATCCTGCCGCCAATCCGGTAGAGCGTAAGAACCGAGATCAGAAAACGCTTCTTGCCATTCTCACTGCAAATGACCACACCAGTTGGAAGGACAAAATTTCCTCGGTACGATTTGCCATGAATACCTCAGTGTGCCAATCGACAGGATTCACTCCCGCCTACCTGACTTTTGGTAGAGAGCTGCGAACACCCGATGATGTGCGGAGAGATTTCAGAGCCATCATCGAAAGTGACAATTTTGTACCTCAGATTACTCCTTATCTGCGTACCCTAGCCAACACTCTCAGCCAAGCTCGAGAAACTCATGAACGCCAACAAGATACCCGAAAGAAAAATGCTGACAGCAAACGTCGTGATGTGACCTACAAAGTATCAGACCTCGTACTTGTCAATACTCATGTGCTAAGCAAAGCCAAAGCTGGAATCACTTCCAAATTTGTACCACGTAGAGATGGCCCATACCAGGTCTCTAGAATCGTGAGTCCTACCTCCTACGAAATAAAGGATCCAACGAATCCCACAGTACCCCTCGGTACCTACCACGTATCGGCATTGACTAAATATGTGCCGCCTACCCAGGACACTGCCACGCCAAATCCGGCCCCAGTTCACCCCATACGTCGCAGAGGACGTCCTCGACGTCAGTTACCGCCGCAACCTGCTCCAGCAGCGCCTCTTCTAGGTCCACCTCCAGATCCAGGTTCCAGGACCCCCTCTACGCCTAGTCAACGCTCTAGACCTTCACCGACAGCTCCTCGCCCACAGTGCCAAAGTGTTGTACCGCGCCGTTCTTCCCGAGTGCGCCGCGTCAAGTGCGTCGTGGACGTGTGACCCCTTTTTTCTGTTTTGTATCACACCCGGGACGGTAGTGTGATCCAAAGGGGGAGTGTGTAGCGACCGCCTATTTAATTCCCCATTGTGAAGCAGCCTTACGGTCTGCCCTTGTGTGCGCGATACTTATCCCATGTATAAGCTTTGCCTAAGTTGACAGATAGACCACGCGGGACTAATAATAACCGCGCTTTTGTATTCCTTTACCTGCTGTTATTTTCTTGTATTCAATTCACTAATTAATTAAAGTTATGTTTGGGTGTAATTAGTGTTTTATTAATTATCATCCTACAGAGTCCATATGTTTGAATTCATGTTAATGATCAAAAATACTAGTTTTTCAAAAATATAGATTTTAAGTACACCTCTTTTTGTTTTAACGCTTATATCTCAAGGATAGTGAGGTTCGGTAAAAAATGTAGAATCAAAGAATGCTTGGAATTGTTTTAATCCATAATAATCGCCCAGAAATAATCGTAAATACTAGTTTTTTGGAAAAAGCCTAAATACACGTTTTTCTTTTAAACGCTTATATCTCGAGAAGAGCGAGGTTAAGTAAAAAATGTCGAGTCAAAAAATGCTTAGAAATGTCCAAAATGTAAATTCCACATGTTTTAATCCATAATAAACGGTAAAAAATAATCGTAGGTACTAGTATTTTGAAAAGAGAAGCCTAAATACCAGTGTTATTTTATACGCTTATATCTCAAGAAGGGTGGGGTTTGGTAAAGAGTGTCAAGAGTCAAAAATGCTAAGAATTGTCCAAAATATGAAGTCCACATGTTTAAATACATGATATACGCCCATAAATAATCGTAAATACTAGTTTTTTGAAAAAAAAGAAGCTTAAATTAAGCTTCTTTCTGGTCTATATATGTGCATTTGATTTCGAGAAGGGCGAGGTTAGGTAAAAAATGTCGAGATTGAAAACATGCTTAGAATTGCCCAAAATATAAAGTCCACATATTTTAATTAATAATAAATGATTAGGAATACTAGTTTCTAGAAAATATAGAAATTAAACACTTTTTCTTTTCTTTTAAACGCTTATATCTCGAGAAGACTGAGGTTTGGTAAAAGATGTCAAGACTCAAAAAATGCGTAGAATTGTTCAAATTATAGAGTCCATATGTTTTAATTCATGTTAATGATCAAAAATACTAATTTTTTAAAAATACAGATTTTAAGTACACCTCTTTTTATTTTAACGCTTGTATCTCGAGAAGAGTGAGGTTTGGTAAAGAATGTAGAGTCAACGAATGCTTAGAATTGTTCAAAATATACAGTCCACATGTTTTATTCTATCATAAACGCCCAGAAATAATCGTAAATACTAGTTTTTTGAAAAAAAGCCTAAATACACGTTTTTCTTTTACACGCTTATATATCGAGAAGGGTGAGTGAGGTTAGGTAAAAAATGTCAGAGTCAAAAAATGCTTAGAATTGTCCAAAACAGAAAGTCCACATGTTTTAATTCATGTTAATGATAAAAAATACTAGTTTTTCAAAAATATAGATTTTAAGTACACCTTTTTTTGTAAACGTTTATATCTCGAGAAGGGTAAGATTAGGTAAAAATGTCAAAAAATGCTGAGAATTCTCCAACATATATGTTTATAACATATATTTTATAAAATGCAAGAAAAGTGTTTGTGACCTGAAATAGTGAACTTCTGTCCCATTCTACGACCGGAAAACGAAAAAGATCCAGTTCCCACAACCCTGACTTTGTTCTATCCATCTTTAGGAATATTTTGCACCATCTCACATAAAAATCAGGTGGGGCGGAGTCTCATGTTAGGGTTAAACGTGCCATATCCTCGACAAATATTTGATATCTTTGATGTACTCTAAGAGTTATGACGGAAAATCTCGAAAATGTGGAATATAACCCCAGGTACCTTCGGGATTTGAAAAAACTTATAAGACGAAATTTATTTGCAAAATAGAATCTTTTAGCAAGGTATTATCTACATTTTTTTAGAACTGCTGGATTTCGAGATTCACGCCCAGGGTGTTAAAGAAATAAACAGTCAGGAAATAGTTGAGAAAAGAGATAGATTAGTGGTTACCAAAGTGGATAATTGTATTATTTTGTAGATTCCAAAGACATTATTTTGGAAGTGAGAGGAGAATGTAGCAGAAAACCTCAAAAATAAAAACGGAAAAATTGATCAGTTGACACCAAAATTATTTTGTTATTGCCTTCTAACTAGGAATGTAAAAAAACAACAATCTTCTTATAAAAGTTTATTTTTAGATTTTTTTTTCAAAAGTCAGTCCTTTAAATAATAAAAATACTTCAATACAAATAAATACATTCTAATATATTACAAATATATTTTTAATATACAGAGATGGGTCAACTAAAACAAGCCCAAAAATTCTCAGATTTGTATCTTGTCATGGTGATTTGCTAGTTCAAAAATGCAGTTGCAATGATGCAATGAAAGATATGTCACATAAACTCTTAACCTGAACACTTCATTGGTATGTATGTATTTATATAATTAAAAGAAACTGGTCTTGCTTCTTGTTTGACCAATTCTGTATATATATATGATAAGAATATCACAACTTAACATTAAACTAAGATAAACTATAATAATACTGCATTAACAATGGCACTATATAACTTTATACAAGAATATAAAAAGTATGTACAAATGTGTTGTACTGTACGAATGATTATTTTCGATTTATATTTGGTTTCGGATAAGTCTCAGTCTTATTATTTTGGCATTTTATATGAATGTAGAGGGAATGTTCACTTCTCAAGAACAGCTAACGGCAAGATTTTTCAAAGCTGAGAAAATTTATACACCACTGCCCCCACTAGGCTTGTATGTGACAGAACCGTTTTTGTCTTGTCTGGAATTGTTCGAGGCATGTTTTGAGTCAGAAAAAACTACACTGGACTTTACGATCCTAAGTAGCTTGGAGTAAGCTGAACGATATTGGCGATTGCTAGCTGCATAAATAAAAGGGTTAATAACACTGGAAGCCCAAGCTAAAATTGAGGCCATCACATGAATCACAGGGAATCTGATTTCATTATCATCGAACACGTTGACTAACATTAAGGGCAAAAAGCAGAATAAGAAACAAATGAATATCAGGGCCATTAGTTTCGTTAATCGGCTATCATCTTTTTCTCTCCGGCTGCTTCTCTTGTCGGCTATGGGCCTGCAAACAAATATACGACTTAGCTAACTCATAATTACATTCAAATATAATTAAAAAACGAGAGTATACCTGTCTATAATAAGGTCATTTAGCGATAGGGCAGTTTCCTACTTTTCGTCCCATGTAATAAAATATAACATGCTAATAACCTCAGGAAAAAAATCAACTCAACTGGACAAATAATTATAGAAATATTCGCATTTGAATAAAAACACACCCTTCCAATCGAGGATTGGCAGAGTAACGATACATGGAGTAGGTATATACCGGGTGATTCAGTTACCACCCCCCATGTGTCTTTTTTATTTAAGAAAAAAGTAGAACAAACCATATGTATTTGTAAATCGCTGCAAATGATGACCTTAAATCGTCTCGGTGATATCAAAGTAACGATAGTCACATTCGAGTCACCCCCCCCCGTTGCGACGTCTCACATTTATTATCATATTTTATTAATTTTCTCGAAATTTTTCTTATGGAAGTGTATCCTTTTTTTACACGGGTGAATGTAGAAAAACAATCTCTACAACAATGGCCAAAAAAAAGTATATTTGAAAAAAGAAAGTTCACTATCGTTACTTTGACACATATGAACAGAAAGACGATTTAAGGTCGTCATTTGATAGAGCTTGAAAGGCGATTTACAAATATATATATGGTTTGTTGTACTTTTTTAAATAAAAAAGATACAAGGGTGCGAATACCAAACTGAATCACCCAGTATACTTATTATAGCATAGTTTTGCCGATAAAATCATTTTTAATTATTGGTTTATTTCTCAAGAGATCGATTTTAATTATAAAACACTATAAAAATTGCTTTATTTTTAGATTGATTGGAACTTTTATTAAGTTCTATTTATTGTTAAGTATTAATAATTGCCACAAGTGAGGGGTGGAAGGTGATTAAATAGTTTGGACGTTATCAAACTATTATATTAATATTTATTGTTATAATCGTAGATAAAGTATAGTATTCAACTTGCGATAATGGTAAATTAATAACACACTTGATGATTTACAGCACTCGCCTATGGCTCGCGCTGAAAATTTCATCTGCGTGAGTTGCTAGTTATTACTCACATTATTGCTGATTAAATAATATAGTATTAACGGGCCTATTATTATTTCATAATTGTACATTGGTTTGCTTGCCCACAATCCCTAACTTTTAGTTGACGCAACCCTTACAACACGGTTGCGTCAATGCTGGTTGCATAGTCTACGTATCTATAATTTCACCTGAATATTGATTACTTCAAAGTAGCTTATCTATGGCCGCAGTCAACCTCTGACGAACGTCTATGCTGCTGCATTTAACTTGTAATTAACATACCATGTCATTTTCTGTTACATTTCACCTTAATCTGTTTTTATGAAATCAAGTTTAATATATAATTCACTAGGTAGGTATTTTTTTCTGTTTGGTGTCGTAATTTTGTCATTTTATTCCATCTCTGTTGTACCTTTTCTGTTAAAAATTCATGTACTTACTGATGTGACTTGAGTTTTTTCCTGGATTTTCGCACACTGTAGTAGATACAGGAGTACGCTAAGATTATAACAGCACAGGGTAGGGCAAATCCGATTAAGAATATTACTTTTTTGGGCGACTTTCCATCCTTCTTTAATATCGTGCACGAAAAAGTCGACGGGTTTAATCCCAGCTCACCCCAAACTCCTAGCAATGGCGGGAGCTAAAAAAACATATTTTTTAAATTATAAAATGACGTAGGTATATTAGAGTTAACCGGTTAGCAACAATAAAAATAACGTTAAACTTACCATTAGTAAAAAAGCTACTCCCCATATACAAAGAAGTTGAAACCATATTGAGACTTTGGAATATAGCTGATTGTAGTATTGATGACATGATATAAGGACATACCTGGAAAAAAAATTGTAATGAAAATAACAATATGACTGACTAATTAATTGACTGACAAGCGCTTGTCTCCCGTTTTTTATTATTTTTTTTTACGTTTCACCTATAAATAAAAACTGATTTTATTGCTATTAGTAGGTACTCTTTCCTCTGAGAAAGCTATCGCTAATAATTTTTTACACGAAACATGATAATAATTTTATTGTGAAAAATAAGACAAGAATCCATTCCCAACCACCAACATTTATAGTCAGAAATACTTTCTGTTTTTCGGCCTTGTGATAGGTTAGAATATTTGGTATACTAATTTAGTAACACGCAAAAAATTTACCCCAAATTAAATAAATTTACTCGTGTGAGAAAGAATTAAAGTAAATTAGACGTCGAAATTAAGCAAGGTATTTTGTTCAAGAGGTTAAAAACGGTGGAAGGTAATAAATCATCAGGTTGTTGTTTTCTTCGAGAAAATTATTATTTTTAGCCGAAGTTGTCACTTGCCTTTCTTATTCTCTTGCTTTAATCTTACAAATTCTTTTGCATCCAGCAATTTTTTCATGACCATAAAAGTTTGTGGAACATCTATATGGTTTGGACTTTTAGTATGCTGCAAATATTCTTAACAATTGCACTCTTGATGAGTTGAGGTTATAAGATTTGGACAGTATTAACAAACAAGCAGATTTACTAATTTGCGCATGATGGGAACTAATTTAAGCATGAAAAGCCGAAAAGGACAATCCTAATATATGATTCAACTGTATTGAACCCTCAGTTTAACAGCGAATTATATCAAAAATCAAGAAGCGGAAAAGATTTAAAAAATTATGAGTTTATTATATGCCCATTGTAAATCACTCATGGAAATGTGAATAATTTACGTTAAGCAGTTTTGAAGATCTGCTAAGTTATATTGAATACTTAAGAGGGAACACTACGTAAGGCTAGTGGGGAGGGGGATAAAGCTCCAAATTAGGAGATATCTCCCTTATAATCAAATTTTATCCAAAAATAGTCTTCAACAATCCTGTAGTATTTATTTATGTACAACTTACCCATATTTTCAGTTAAATAACATCACCCAATTTGCAGAAAACAGGTTATTGTTAATCATAATTTTAATGATTAACAATAAGCTGTTTTTTGCAAATTGGGTGATGTTATTTAACTGAAAATAAGTGAAAGTTGTACATAAATAAATACTACAGGATTGTTGAAGACTATTTTTGACTAAAATTTGATTATTAGGGAGATATCTCCTCATTTGGCGCATTGTCCCCCTTCCCACTAGCCTTACGTAGTGTTCACTCTTAAGAAAAAATTAAAAACACGCTTTTAAAAACAAACTGAAATTGTTACGAAATGCACTGAAAAGAAGAAAATAATGTTAACAATAATAATCATTAAGTTAATAAACCTAAAAGCGTGGTGCGTCCGATAAGAAAAATGTTCTGTTTCTCCAGGTATTTTGAGCGCCCCTGCTTGTACGTTTATTAACATAATTAATTGTTAACATTATTTTCTTCTTTTTAGTTCTGTTTTAATTAGAATAGTGTGTTTGTTGATAAAATTTCTTATGCCTATAAATGACAAAACCCATTCATCATCCTGAAGTCGCCATTTTGAATTCTTTGATTTCGACTAAATATTTATAATCTGCGATCTCGATAACCCTCAGATACCGATTTTCAGTTGTATCAGACGATAGATGATAAAACCTATCCGCCATATTGACGCCGCCATTTTTAATTATTGAGTTTTGATCACATATTTGTAATCTGCGACATCAGGAATCCCCATATACCAATTTAGAATCATGTGAACCATATATGCCAAATTTCAAGTCAATACGACGTCTGGAAGTGGATCAAAAGTGAGTTGTAAGATTTGCTTACAATGTGTTCTAATAAAAGTGTTAAAAATGCATTTTAAGGAGATTTTGACAATACCAACTTTATATCCGTTATATCTTGAAAAATGTGCATCCTATGTGAATGACATTTTAGGCTTCGATAAAACAGATGAGTTTGTTTGTAATATTAATTTTTTAAATATTTTTTTTAATTTTTAAATTTCGGAAACTTGTAACTCGTCCTCATGCTTATTCGGCTATATATTAAGGTATTTATAATTTTTTTGATAAAATTATTGATTACACAAGGTAGTCCAAAAATATCTCCCGATATTTCTGTGGCTGATAGTACACCAATTTGAAATATTGCTTTGACATTTCTGTTATTTATTAGACTTTTGATTTTTTTTCTTTGAAATAATTCCACTTTAATTGGTAATATCATTTAAACATTGGTGATTACACGTTCTATGAATTGACAGACGTGGTTTTGACTTTGGGAGAATGTTTTAGTAATGCTGCGTAAAATGGTATGAAGATAAATTCCCGAACAGAAATATTCCTAATGTCAAAACTTTTTTAAGTAAGTACAGAACGTCGACTAAGAGAAACAGGAAGTCTTCAAGTGAAAAAAAGAGACGCTGGCCCTCCAAGAAAAGCATGAACTGTTGACGTTGTAGAAGAAATATTAGATATTGTAATGGAATATCCTACGATAAGTACGAGAAGATTAGGCTTAAGAATTAGTCTAGTATCATAGGGTCCGCTCGTCGATGTCCTGCCAAGTTTGAAAACTCTTTATTTTCTGATTATTTAGGTCTACTGGATCACCGAATGACATGTTGGCATTACTGAAAATGGATTTTTCTCCAGTAATATACAAATCAAGATGGCGGATAGGGTTATTTGGAAAAAATTCGTATCTCCCGTCGTAGTTGTCCGATCTTTTATTTCTAAAAAAAGGAAATATTTCAAAAGGTATATGTTTTATTACAAAAATACAAGATTTAAGAATATTTTTTAATATCTAACTAAAAATGTTGCAAAAAAGGTAAAATCTTGGTTATCTAACTTCCTTAAATATATTTTACTTGAAAAACAAAGTTAAATGGAAAACAGTTTAAACAAAAAATGTGTAGAATTTAATGCCGAATGCAACGATATTGTTAAAACGTTTATTGAGTATTGGTTAAACAATAATGCTCTAAAATTTAAAAATCATGGCGCGCTGTACGTATCGTGGAAGAATATTGCGGTGCGCAAGGTGAGTCCGGTCGGGCATACAGTTAATTAATGGGATACTTATACGATAATATAACTTCTCTAAGTTAAAAATTGCCTTCAGGCCATGTCAGAAATGTTTTGAATTTTTTAATGGCAAAGAATTACAGTTTTTTCAAAACGTCGGATTAAATAATTGTGTTTTTATTATTATCACAACATCATAAAGTAATAGTTTGACATAATTTTATATAATCTACCGACCTAAATTGCATTATTAATTGTCTCCTTCGATTTAAAATAATTTTTAAGTTACTGAATCTGGGGTATTTGCACAAAAGAAGTTTCCTGCAGAACACTCTGACAGGCTTCTGTGCAAATTATTTCTTTTTTTTAACATATCATTGTTCGCCTTCTTGCAGCTAGATGTGACAAGCTTAGTTTTACAGCTCTTGAGGCGTGCGGGTTAAGCATGAAGACTGGTTCTCAATATTCCTGATTTTTTCTCCACCCACAGAGACTAGCACCTGGCAAATTTTGGATATTTTCATTCGGACTTCTCCATACTGTTGCAATATAATGGACCCTAAAATAAAATAACAATCAACCCCAAACCCATCAACTGTGGGTGGTAAGTTATCTCCTTATTGATTTTTGGTGGAAAACACAAGTCAGTTACCTTCTTTATTAATTCATTTTTATAGAGCAAACGTACTAATTCGTGAAAACTGTCTTCAACTTATATGTTAATTGTGTTCAGAGCTCCCAACAATGCAAGCGATTTCAGTATTGCTGATCATTCCTGCAGATCCAAAATACTTTAGTGCAAAATTCTTTACTAATTCTTGAGAATCTGCCGGTTATATTTGTCCCAGCAAAGGCATGGACAAAATTTATGATGCATGTGTTCAATACAATGATTTGACGACTTTTCCAATATCTATTTCTTTTCCAGTTTTTCCTCGACTGGTTACCATTACGACTTTCTTTGGTAATTGCTCATAGAACTAACCAGAAGCACAAACACGTCAGTATACGAACTGTGCACAGAAATCTGTGTGTAGAGTATTAGAGCATCAGCTTCTTCATGTTTATTGTCTTCTATGTTTATCAGCGGGATATATGAAGTTACAACATGCTTAAATCTTTCTCAATTCCGAACTTTCTTGGCGAGGTATTCAGTGAGCATCTTTTTGGTTTTTATGTTGGATAAAAAATCTTCAAGGGAAATATTTTTTATTAATGATCCATTTGAGACACGTTAAGATACGCCAGAGTATTGATAACATCTTTTTGTCTTTGTGCTGTTTCTTAGCGAGTTTTCTTTTCCTGTCCCACATGTTAGCAACAAAAGACTCGTGGACTAAGATTAAATCTTAGACAACCAGTCTTTAGTTGCTAGCATGTCCTTGCATGACTTTTTACAACGGGTTTTTGACACAGAAAACATATACTAGAATTAAGTTCCATTATTATACTTTTCGCAAATGCAAAACGAAGAGTATGTTGCATTTGATCGGCACATTTATAAAACCGATAATATCGTTCGTAGGGAAAAAAAATTCATATCATTGTGTTGGTGATCGAATTCTCAAAATGTCCGTCGGTCCGTGCGTATGTCTGTCTGTCCGTCAGTTTCTTGTAAGCACAATAACTTAAGAACGAAAAGTCCGATTGTATTAAAAATTGGACAGGAAGTTAGTGTTGGCTAGTGCTTTTGAACAAAATCGACCAATAAATAAAAAAGTTGTTAATTGTTTAAATTTTAAAACACTTATTTTTAATATTTTGTAATTAGATTAAATGTCTAAAACTAATAGTATGTATTATGCATTTAATTTTTTTGAAATTGAATATTGGTCAAATATTACCAAAGATATGATTTTTTGAAAAATCCGCTTAGTCGCCATCTTGAATTGTGGATTACTGGAGAAAAATTCATTTTCAGAAATGCCAACAAGGCAGTTGGTGATCCCGTTGGCTTATATTTTCATAAAATAAAGCGTATTAAAACTTGGCAAGACATCGACGCGGTCGTTCTTGAGCTCTATGATAATAGACTAAATTGATATATATATATTACCAAAGTGCTTTAAGAGTACTACATGAACAACAATTGCATCCGTTCCATTACCGAAAAACTCAAAAATTACTGCTTGAGAATATGCCAATAAGAGTTAATTTTTGTGAATTGTTGCCTGTGTAAACGCAAAATGCTCCAATTCTTAAAGTAAAATACTTTTTACTGACGAGACTACATTCACACGACAAGGCCTGTTTCATTCACGGAATTGCATTTCTGGGCTTGCGGAAAACGTAATGCAACAATACAAACTCATTCTCAACATATTTTCAAAATAAATGTATGGGCATCAACTCTAGGGAATCAGTTTGTTGGATACCATAGATTTCCTGAAAATTTAAATGGCGATATGTATTATGATTTTTTGGAAAACACCTTGTATGAAATATTAGGTAATATTTCATCGCGAAAGAGAAGAAATACGTTTTTTTATGCATGACGGCGCCACATCGCATTATGCTAGATCATGTAGAACATGGTTAGACAACCACTATCCGAACAGATAGATTGGCCGGGGTGCAGATGCACCGATTAAGTGGCCTACCCAGTCTCCTGACCTAACTCCCCTTGATTTCACTGCGTGGAGTTATCTAAAATCACGAGTTTATAATACTCGAATTGACACGATAGAACAGTTGAGAGAAAAAATCGATCAAGAGTTTACAATGTTTACAGAATGATGAAAGAATTTTTACAGGGTGTTCAATTTCCCTTCGAAAAAAGACTTAGATTGTGTATAAGGGAAAATGGAGGACATTTCGAACAATTTTTGTAATTGATAATTAACTATTTTCTAATATTTCAAAGCATTCTTTATGCGTAAAAAACTTTTTAAACACAAATTACTAGAGAACGGCTTGGTTTATCGAAGTGCAATAAGAAAATCTTTTTTATTTCTAATGATGTGAAAATTAGTTTTTTACAATAATTTTTAGAAATTTAAAAAGTTATGAGGAAAATACTGAACCATATCTTAAACAGAAGAGAGAGTTTCACTGATACAATGTTAACTAGTGTTCAGATGCCATATGACTATGTTTGACATACGAATTTGATGTTTTAAGGGAGACGGAAGATATTGCAGAAAAACTGAAATTTAGTAACCCCCTTTTAAGGGTATATCTCCTTATTATTCATTTTCGGAAATGAATTTATATGAAAAAACTACTATTACTTTGGATATACTATCTGTCTCAGAAATATCGGGAGGTAATTTTGGATCACCTTTTGTATAAAATGTAAACATTTTCAGAAAATAGAATACGGGTGTCAAACGGGTGCACTCAGTAAGTTTGTTCAGGGATGCACTCAAGTAAAAAACATTGACTAAAAGTGTATTCTTAATCACGTGCAATACTCTCAAAGTGCCTAAATTAGGAAATGTACAACATATGCTGATTTATATTAATATACAATTTGTTCATACCAGATTTTAACCATTTGTCAAGAAGTGTTTCTTTTATAGTTCATTGCACAGTGCACAGCTTTGGAATTCTTATCAAAAACGTGAACCAATGCACATTTTGTAATTTTGCTCAGGACTTTACAAAAATGTTAATATAATTTGCACATATATGTCCAAACATAAATCAGAAGAAAAATATAACATATCATATAAGATGAAACTGCGTATAATTATGTTGATGGTAACGACTTTGCATTGATACTCTAATCACCGCTGCCAAGGCGTTTCCGAATTTTTCGCAACTATTTGAGGTTCATAATTTTCGATTACTCAAAATTCCGGCCTCATGTTCGAATACAGCGGTTTAAAATACCTGTCAAAAGCACACTCACTCCTGCTATGAAGGACTATTCAGGTAGCCATGTCACTTTGTCTTATACAAACCGTATTTTAGTCGATTTTGGCTTTTTTTAATTTTCGAGAAATTTTGACGACCAAATTAACCACGAATTCGGATCCAGCGTGTCACAATGGAATTTGGTGCTTTGTTCATTAGTAAGTACAAGACCAACATTTTTTCTGTGGCTGTGTTATTTAAGTATAACTTCTACATCCACGTAGTGGATTGGAAGTATAGTAATCGTAAAAAAATTTTCAAACATTTTTTTTCTTGAAATAGGTTTAGAATGCCATGAAACGTCGAGATTTTAAATTTGAGAGAAAAAAAAAATTCTGTCTGTCGGTCTGTCTGTCTGTAACTTTTTTTTGTTCGCACGCTTTCTCCGGAACCGTTTAAGATATTGACTTGAAATTTTGTATACGTATATATTATAACGGCATCTGGAACTGGATTATATTTTGAGATGATTCTGTTGAAGGGTTGGGGGTTAAATAGGGGTAAATGAGGGAAAATAAGTAAAGCAAGCTGGTAAGAGTACAGAAACTGAGATTCGGTGTATGTACTAGAAGCCAAGGTCTCAGATTATTTATAATATTTTTCAACCCCCCACCATTCCTACTCCATTATTAAAGGGGTTGATAAACTAAAATTGAAATATTCACTTGATATTTGTTACACGTATGTATTATAACGACATCTGGAACTAGACTATATTCTGAGAAGCTTCCGTTGAATGGTTGGGGGTTTAATAGGGTTAAATAGGGGAAAGTAAGTAAAGCAAGCAGGTATGTGTACAGAAACTTGCATGTACTAGAATCCAAGGCCTTAGATTTTTTTATAATATTTTGCAACCCCCCACCACCTCTATTATTAAAGGGGTTGACAAAATAAAATTTAAATATTCACTTGAAACTTGGTACACGTATGTATTATAACGACATCTGGGACTAGATTATATTTTGAGATGATTCAGTTGAAGGGTTGTGGGTTAAATAGTGGTAGATAGGGAAAAATAAGTAAAGCAAGCTGGTAAGAGTATAGAAATTTGAGATTTGGTGTATATACTAGAAGCGATGACCTCAGATTTTTTAATAATATTTTCCATCCCCCCCTTATTAAAAGAGTTGATAAAATTAAATTTAGATTATCACTTGAAATTTGTTACACGTATAACGATATCTTAAACTAGATTATATTTTGACATGATTACGTTGAAGGAGTGGGGGTAATTGGTGGTAAATAAGGAAACATAAGTAAAGCAAGCTGGTCAGAGTACATAAACTTGAAATTCGGTGTGCCCTAGAAACCAAGGCCTCAGATTTTTTAGTAATATTTTTCAACCCCCCACCACCCTTAATCCATAATTAAAGGGGTTGATAAAATGAAATTGAGATATTCACTTGAAATTTGTTACACGTATGTATTATAATGACATCTGGCACTAGATTATATTTTGAGATGATTCCGTTGAAGGGTTGAGGGTTAAATAGGAGTAAATAGGGGAAAATAAATAAATCAAGCTGGCAAGAGTACAGAAATGTGGGATTCGGTGTATATACTAGAAACCAAGGCCTAAGTTTTCTTTTTAATATTTTTCAAACACCACCATCTCCGCTCTATCATTAGTGGGTTTGATAGAATTGAGATATTTACTTGAAAGTTAGTACACGTATGTATTGTAATGACATCTGATTGAGATGATTCCGTTGAAAGGGTGCGACGTGGTAGGTTGTGAATAGGGGAAAATAAGTAGGGTAAACTAAAAATTTTATTTTTAACGTATATGGTACAAACCAACGCGCAACGCCTCAAACTTTTCTATGACATCTGTTCCAAATATTATTAAAATTCTATGACCAATAATTTCCACATACTAGAGTGCAAATCTAGTCAAGATGTTTCCTTTAAAGTGACGGATGAAAAATCTGGATGTGGAAGTAGTGATTCCTTAGGCAGCGGTTTTACTTTGTTTTCTAAAGTATACCTGCGAATTACTTCATTTAAGTTGAAAATGGTAGAATTAACTACGACTTGCCAAGTTACGTATTAAATTTTTTACTAAGAAGTTATTTTTTTAACATATAATTTAAACAAATATTTATAATAACAATTAGATAATTTTCTTTTGAAATAGGTATCTTTGAAAACGATTAACAATAACAGGTAAATTTTTGCCTTGCAAAAAGCTGCAGTAAACCCTGAAAGCATTTTTCTAAGAGAAAGTTAATTAGGACTCAATTTGTTTATGATTAAGTTATTTTTGAGATAAGTTTTAGGCAATTTTTAACACAGTACAATAACACATAAGACTAAGAAAATCTTCTAGGTAAAGAATAAGTATTTAGTAGGTATTATATGTCAAAAGATGGGCACTTAATAAGGATCAGTTTACCTGAGAATTTTTTCAATAATAATCTGTTCCCTTTTATTCGTTCCATACTTTAGCAACATACTGTATAAAACATACGTGTTATATACAATTCAAGTTCTGTTTTTCCCGAGATGTTCGATGTATTTTAAATGGAATCTCTCGACCTAGTTGATTGCATAAGCAGTCATAATAATGCAAACTTTAAACATTGATTGTGAAAATATTTTATTGTTATTCACTGTTGTTATGGTTCTCAGTAATGATTCTGTTTATTTTATTAGTTTATTAATAAATACAATTACATATTAAAATTCCTGAAAAACAAACCTGAATGTAGTGTAGAAATTAAAAACAGGCACTTTTTATATAATCGTTGCACATTCTGTAGAATACTCTTCGCAGTTTTCTTTGTAAATAATATTGGTTTTAGACATTTTTGTTTAATTACAAAACATACAAAAACTATTTTTTTTATTCAAATAATTAATAACTTTTTAATTTATCGATCAATATTGTTAAAAAGCAATACGGTTCTTCCTCTAGCTAACGCTAACTTATTGCCCAAATTTCAATACAATCACACTTTTCGTTCCTAAGTTATCGTGCTTACAAGAACGTGACGGAAGGATGGACATTTTGAAAGTTGTTCAGAATTCGATCACCAACACAGTGATATGAAATTTTTTTCTCTACGAGCAATATTACTGGTTTTAGAAATGTGCCGATAGGATGAAACATAGTCTTCGTTTTGTATTTACGAAGAGTATAATAACTAGCTAACCATTATACTCTTCGCCGATTTACTGCCCTTTTTATATAATTGTTGCACGTTCTAGTGGGTTTTGAAGTTTTTTTTGTAAAATAATATTAGTTTTAGACATTTTTTGTTTAATTACAAAACAAAAAAATACTTTAAATATTTTTCAAAATTTAATAATTATTAACTTTTTTATTTATGAATTTTGTTAAAAATACCGTTCTTCCTCTAGCTAACACTAGCTTACTGTCCAAACTTCAATACAATCGGACTTTTCATTCTTAAGTTATCGTGCTTGCCAGAAACGTGGCGGACGGACAGACAGACAGACTGACAGATAGACAGACAGACGGACGGACGGACATTTTGAAAGTTGTTCGGAATTCGACCACCAACACCGTGATATGAAAATTTGTTTGTAATATACTCTTCGTTTTGTATTTGGGACGAATATAATAATGATCGTTTAATTTGTTTGCGTCACCGTATTTTCATATAGCATTGGGCCTTTTCAGGTGCTCAAATCCTAAACTGAGTCTTAAACTGAGTATATTTATTTGAACGTATAAACATTATAACGCACTTTGAGCAATTAGGTTTCATATAAACGTTTTGCTTAGTTATAGAAAATATGTATTTATAGAACGCATCTCAAACGTGCGCATGTGGATGACGTCACATTAACTTCGACTGCACGGTAAATTTAAGCTACCTATGTTGGCTGTAATGATAACGACAATTTGACAAGTGACGAGGTAACAGTAGGCTTGTATTCACATAGCAGAAAATGTTACCAGTTGTTGATACTTTCCTTCCTACTTTCAGTGGCGGACTGACACTCGGTGGTTGTGGCGCAGTGTTGCCAATAATATTAACCGTAATTATTCGCAGACTGACATGAAAATGTCCGAAAATGTCAGATTCGGTGTTGCTGCAGCCTTTTCGGCGTTTTCGGTAGATATTACGCAAGTAGATTTCGTTGAAGTTGTTTTCTTACAAATTTTGAGCATTTCTTTAAACATTTTTTTCTTCACTCGAAATTTTGAAGAGCGGGGGGCTTTATTCTAATATAATATCCACTTTTTGGCAGTCTCTTAGTTTAAATAAATAAACGGCTGGCTCGAATTCGATGAAATTTCTTACGGACACATATTTCTTTACAAAAATAGTAAAACACCGCTGCATAAGAAATCACTACTTCCACATCCAGATTTTCCATCCAAGTTTCTTTAAAGGAAAATGTCTTGACTATTTGCACTCTAGCATGTGGAAATAATGTCATAAAAAAATTGAGACGTTGGCCTCTAGCATATACGCAATCATCTCAATCACTTTTTGTACTCTTCCCAGCTTCCCATAAAGCACAAGGTCATCCTCAGAACATACTGGGGACAACTTTTCAGGACATATTATCACCTTAGAATGTCCGTAGGATATCCAAATGGGACAGTTCGGGCTTTGCTGATGACGCCCTCAGGACATCAGTACGGGTGTGTACAGGATATCATCAGCTCTTATATGGGTTATGCCTGGGCTTTACTATGAACAACCGGAAGACATTGATTAGACTTTATATGGGACATCCTCAGTTCTTTTAGGGTTTACTGGATATTTCTAAAGACAGCAAAAATACATATTATTTTATAATATAGTAGATCATTACTTTTAAACTGAGCCAATAAGCAAAGACAAAGGAATACAAGTTTATATAATAAATGGCAAAGGTAAAATGACTAATAAAAATGTGATACATATATCCAATGAAATAGTTCGACATATCAAAATTTTGAGGCAAATACTTGAATTTTTAATATAAGTTACTTTGAAGTATTTGAACACGATTAATGAAAGAAATATTTTTTTTCAACCTCGAGAAGGGGTGAAAAAATATATAACAAAGTGTTTTTTCAAAATTACCCAAAATGTGTAAAAGTTTCAAATAAAAGTTGTAAAAGCATGAAATATTACATAAAAATGATCTCTTGCCTTTTTTTGGTATTATTAAAATCAACAGAGTTTAGGGTGGTTAGAAGTTATAAGGGATGATATGTACAACTTTAAAAAATCATAGCTTGCTGCAAAGTTATAATGAATTAAAAAAAAATTATTCACTCAGAAAAATATAAAAGATTACGCATCGGACAATAACATCTGCGGACAATAACCAATCATATTTTCCCCTTTTAGATAATATAATAAATTCAAAGATATAACAAATCAGCATTATATTTATGAAATATTTAACGTAATCTTATTAGTCGAAAGAACTTTAAAATGAACGTGGAAATAACATCGACGCCCGGCGGATTTCTTAGAACTCTCGACTTGTCTCAAAAAGGCGGCTAATTCAGAACACAGTAAATGTAATAAAAACAAATTATAAATAACTGTTATTTAAATAAGATATACATTTTTAATGAATTATAGAACAAACAAATAAGTTTTTAGAAGCAAATTTTACAAACCAATAAAATACACAATAAATAGCCTCAAAATGATATATATACTTTTCATTATTTTTGTTGTTGAAGTCTCCTAAATAATAATACCTTTAATAGGACGACTCTAGAACTTGCCAGGATATTCCCACAGTGGATATTTTGTTAGGCTTTTAATATCTTTGCAGGATATTACTAGGACATCCAGCCAGGATTTGTCTAGGATATCCCCATTTGGGATATTCTCAGATTGTATTTATTTTATTGGGATATCCTAAGGATATCCTGAGGAATGTTGCCCTCGATTGGGATATACAGGACAAAATGAGGTTATCCTAGGGATGTCATGTGCTGTGTGGGTCGCTTTACTTATTTTCTCCTATTTACCCCCCGCCCCCAACCTTTCACAGGATTAGTTCAAAAAAACTATCCAGTTCCAGATCTCGTTATAGTATATACGTGTATAAAATTATAAGTCAATATCTTAAACCGTTTCAGAGATATCGTGCGCATAAAAAAGTTACAGACCGACAGACCGAATTTTTTTTCGCTCAAATTTAAAATCTCAACGTTTCGTGACATTCTACACTTATTTCAACAAAAAAAAATTTTGAATTTTTTTACGATTAAGTACTAAACTACTTTCACTCCACTATGTGGATGTAGAAGTAAAATAGTGTAGTGACCTTGCAACATAAAAATATGTTGAAAATTTTTATTTCGGACCCATACAATAAATTTAGACCAAACCCATTCAAAGATCTCAACTTTAATTTTCATGCTACCTTTTAGAAATATGTTGCGTATTTCATAACATTTTTTGTACCATTAATGTTACTTACTGGCCCTGTTCAAATGTGCAGCCTATTATTTAAAAAATGTGTCTTAAATATATTTGTTACTACATACTAGAATTATTTCGAATTATATGCATTGCATTTTGCAAAACATACATGAATTGTTGAAAATAAAAGTAGTACATGTTCCCCTGCATTTTTTGGTACAAAGTAAATATTCAGTGCCTCCATCTTTAAATATCCATGTTTACTTTTTCCCACTTTTAATAACCATAAAGTTCGATGCCTGATAACATGCAACCTTTTAGAAATTTATATCAGTATGAAATTCCAGTACCTAATGTATTTTCTATTTTTATAACATTTCACAATACTAATTTACCGCATAGGACATCGGCCTTTTCATGAAGACAGAAGCTTTATTAAGTTGAAGACGAAACAAGACATGCTTTATATTCAGAAAGGAAGTTTTGATGATTCCGACTTTGAACAGACCACACTTCACAGCGGAAAAAGTGTTAAGAGTTTCGCTGTCACTTGAACTATTAAAATTAGAAAGAGGCGGGGATCTAACGTATCATTTTTTTAATGACTCGGTGTCACAAGTCAAGTTAAGATTAACTCTATTAATCTCTTTAATAAACGGCCAGACGCAATATGTAATAAAATTGGCTATGTTAAGCATTGCAATTATTTTATTTTGTATTTTGTTTTGTCACATGAGCGCGAGATGAGCGATTATTTATTAATCTTGTGCTTTCTAGGATTTAAACAAAAAAATGGAGTGCAGAGTTTAGCTGGAGATCACAGTTAAAACACCTCTAGAATTATGCTGGTAGAGTTCATTTCGGAGTGATAAGAAATATTTAACATAATCAAATTAGGGATATTGGAAACGAAATTTTTATATTATGTCCCTCAAATAAAATGCTCAAAATAAAAAGGTAAACGACATTTAATTGACAAGAAACTTATGTTGTCAGGGTCGGAACGGCTTTTCCCTGTTAGTTAAAAATTAAGTCATAGTTTTAAAATTATTTAATCAAGTTACAGAAAAAAATGCTTTGCAAAGCTTTTGATGCTTTTTTATTTAAGATCCACTCTTCGACAATACATTTTTCAGTTATCGGGAAACAGTGCTGAGAAAGTACAAAAATTCAAAACTGTTTTGAAAAATAATCCGCCAGTTTTTACAATATCAGGTATAGTGAACATTTTCAATGGCAAAAGTAGATTTTCCTACACAAAACATAAACGTGGAGTCTGAAAAGTTCAGATATTTGAAATATGAGCCAATAGATCCACTTAACATTTTTTATTAATACATATGCTGAAAGAGCTTGACCTATGCCAAAATGCATTTTTTTGTCTCCTCCTTCATGTATAAAAAAACTCACAGATTTCGCAATTCTTGCAACCATCGGGATATTGGAAATGATAACACCATACACAAAACATAAACTTTTTGACCCCTGTGATATATGGAACTCATATTACATTTGCATATATCAGCCGTTGCATATGCGACAGTCTCACTCGACCGCGACACCGCACCCCCACATACGAACATAAACATTTCCAGTGTTAAAATTATTATTCTCGGCGCTTAAAAACGTTCGGACAACAAGATAGCCTAGTTGTGAGTTCCGATAGCTGAACCGTCCAGAGAACACGACCAGTGTGAATGTAAAATGGTTTATTTTAATCCCAATGGCGCGATTACTTTATCAGTCAGTCCTTAATACCGCTTTCTGAATGTAGTGAATTAATTTTTTTATATATATATTAAGATTGATCAAGAATTATATAATTCCTGAATGCAAGAGTAGAACCGTGACAGCGCCAAATAAAATATTTATTAGTTTAGCTCGAGCAGAGAAATAGACAAAAAGATTGTGACAACTTGCTACACGACGGCAAAGTAAATATAAAACTTAAAGTCAATTCAAAATTTAGTCAATGTAATATACTAAAAACATGTGTTTTGGCTAAATTTTAAATCTGCAAAAAACATATTCGTATAAGTTGGACTGATTTTTGTTTATATCTATATTTTGTTTCTATTACTAGGTAGTAACAGAAGCCTAAAATGAAACCAAATATAGACCTAAAAAAAAATCGGTCCAATTTCCGCAATATGTTTTTTGCAGATTTTATTCTTACCCGCAGCAAATGTATATTTTATCGGTAAAGGTGGAATAACGTGGCAACGTTGTAGTGTAAGTCCAAGAATGCTATATGCCTGGATAGAGAATTTAGAATCAAATATAAATATATTAAATGTTTAGTGTTCCATTTAAACAATCCATTATTAGCTTTCACCACTATGTGAAACACCCTGTAGATTTTAAAATAATTTTAAAATATACCACTCTTGGCCTCGACAATTTTTTGAATTTCAAACGTTTGGGATCTTTAATGTCCACGTACTAGTTACTCACCCTGTATATTCATGAATATATTTACGCGGTGGCTCACTACCTAGAGCCAACCCTGGTTTTCACGTCATTTAGCGCTGAGTCTCGATTTTTGTTTTTTGATTTTTTCATTTATATAGGGTAAACTATATGTACTAATTTTCCCACAGAGCAGTATGTGCGAATAGAGTCGCCCTCAAATGAGTATTTTAAAATTTATTTCTGGAAACAAAATAGGAATTGATTTGTAAAATACAATAACGTTTAAAAATATATTGTCCTCAATTCTGTGACCTGGTGTGTGTATTTTACTCCATATTTTATGAGGTTTTCTTTATTTATTTATTTGATGAATATATTTTCGCGGTGGCTCACTACCTAGAGCCAACCCTGGTTTTCACGTCATTTAGCGCTGAGTCTCGGTTTTTGTTTTTTTAATTTTTTCGTTTATATAGGGTAAACTATACGTACTAATTTTCCCACAGAGCAGTATGTACGAATAGAGTCGCGCTCAAATGAGTATTTTAAAATTTATTTCTGGAAACAAAACAGGAATTGATTTGTAAAATATAATAACGTATAAAACTATATTGTCCTCAATTCTGTGACCTGGTGTGTGTATTTTACTCAATATTTTATGAGGTTTCCTTTATTTATTTATTTGATAGTAGCATTGTTTACTTTAAAGGCAGTCTGTAAGCGAACAGGCTATGGTTATTGAATTTATTATTTTTATCATTCTCCTTGGGTGGGCACAGGTATTTAATAACTAATTATATTAACTGCCATCGGGCAATGTAAAACCTTAATCATTATTTGAAAATTTGATTTGATGTACTATAATATCTATTTGCTCGATTTAGAGCAGGAATCTACGAAGGCATAAGAAATGCGTAGGAAAAACTATGGGCATTATACGTTACTAAAAATTAAATTCCCTATTACAGAGTTACACACAGAGTTAAACAACATAAAAACTCAATTTTAAATAACAATGAAAATACAGGAACGTCAACAAATTGCATTGGACACAACTATTTTATGGGCACAGATAATAATAAATAGGTATAGTTCATGCAGAAAATAAAGGTAAACCTTCTTGAGCAATTAGAAATTAAGAAATGCCTTAAAACAATCCTTGTTCCACTAATGACCAACAAAATTTCTTAAATACACCTATAATCTGAGACTATATCGTATGTCAGACCGTTATTTTACAAATGGGAAGAGTTTCGCATATTGAAGATTGTTACATTTTACATCTAGAAACAAAAAAATTCCAGATCGTTTAAATAATGTCAACATATTAAATAATTATTTTACTACTTCTGCTAAGAGAGCTCTTAAACCAACTGAGGAAATTGGATATTTTTTCCAAAATAATATAAAAAATGATGAAACTGGAACTTTCTTCTTTGTCTCCACTACTGATGTTGAGGCACCCATAAGAAGAATGTTTTTACTTTGTATTTACGTATTTCATTCAGCTGTAACAGTAAAGGCAAAGGATTTATTGGGAAAAATATGCTTTGGGTATTTCGCAGACAACTTTTATACACTCAATTCTAATATTTAATATGAGATAAAAAAAATTACGTATTTCATGTGCCAAAATGATACAATCATACCCTGTCAATATGATGATGCTTGGTGGAACATACCCAATACAACACTAAGGACACCAAAACTATTCATTCGTGGTGAACAATAATAAAAGTTAGAGTCGTTGTAGATGTCGGATACACAATTCCATGCAACCACAACATATTCATCGCTCCGGAAGAAAACTGACATAATTCAAAATTTGTATGTTTTGGCTTTCTTGCACAAAAAGTTCACAAATATGATAGAGATGTCCCTAGGAAAAGGTCATAAATAAAATGCCTCAATTTCCCCACTTACGCGCGTCGTTGTTCCCCCATCACGATTATAGTGTTGTCAATCTTGAATAACGTCATAAGTTTAGTCGAGTCGTGTGTCTGAACCAAATGCATTACATTAAATCAATAGATTTGCTTTAATAGCAGTAATATAAAAAAACCTAATAGTTGTATCTCTTATTACAGCTTATTCAGCAAAGCTTTTCAAATTTTAACTATTTTAAATTCTCTTTTCTGCAAAAACGTGTTTTTTGAGGTGTGTCACTTTTCTTCCGGAGCGACAATATAGTCAAATAATGCATATCCTTCTGATCGATTCCGCAGGAACGCTAACGTTCTTAAATTCCCTATACACGCAATTTTGCACGAATTTCCTAAAAAGTGAATTGTTCAGTTTATTTCACGGAATTTTACCCTCGACCATCATTTTGCCTAGATCTAATAGTTTTCTCTAGTTTACTTTAGTATACCTAAGATAACTTTTTTTGTTACGTGATTTTAACAAAATAACTTACAAATTTATTCACAAATTGGTTTAGGTATGGATGAACATCACAAATATACTACTTTGTCGATATTCTTGCTGATTCAACGAATCTTCTCGACTTTGTGTTAAACCTGTGTCTGAGTGAGTGCATTGATAAACATATTCCCTTTGTTGAATTTAATCGTGCAAGTGAAGGTCGTGCTTGCCACTGTCTGTTTTATAACATTACTTTATCACATTATTTAGACAGTTACTTGTAAGTACGCATCAAATTAAGTTGGTGTTCAGTTAGCGGTAGATATGGGAAAAACGGTTCCACTGATTTAGCGTTTAGCACGACCGCTTCAAAAAAGCGCCACCACAAAATAATGTTGCTTTAGAACGAAGCCAGGTAATGTTCTCGAAATACATACAGGCGGGACCAACATCCTGTCATTCCTTGTTCGTTACGAGTAACCAGTTATTTTAGCACTCAGTAACTCGACAGTACGTTACCTAAAAAATACCTCGACAAAATAACAATACGTAAATAACGGTCCATCTATAGTCAGCAGCAGTTTGTAAACGGAGTGATTATTTACAATTGCGAGGGTTCAATTATCTTTATCAAAGTATATATATTCTTACAAACGGGTCTGAGTACGCCCCTCATAAGTGGTGAAATGGCGCTCTGTCATAGGGACTCTGCCTATAATAGATAGATAATTAAAAATTCTTCATTAAACTATATAATCTGATTAGCATTTATAGCCTGGAAATTCCCACAATTCTAAAGATTAAGTCATAAAAATTAGGTATAAAGAGAAGGTGTATCTTTAGTGTTCTTTACGTTGCTCTTGATAAAGGTCTAACCAGCCGAAACATATGTAGAGTATTCTATAAATTTATAGACTAGAAACATTTCAAATCATTTTTCTTAGAACAAGAATAAGTAGTAATAGAATATGCCCGAAACGTATACTGAGCAATGACGCAGAATAAAGCCTAATAACTTGACATTACAGGCAAATTTTGGACTTTCCCTGAAGGTCGTAACAAATTTTTTCGAAATGTTGAACAACGTGTTTTAATCAGAAAATAAACCCATAATTTTAAAGCCTTATATGTAGCTCTAGTTCTTAATAAAAACTGTGTTCGGTTATACCTCAAATAGTGTATAGGTATTTTCTTGCAATATTTGTTACTATAGGACTAAAGAGGATACTATAAAATGCAGGGCTGTAATTGTTTCATGGAATTTAATTTGCAACAGGAAATTAAAAGTTTGTTTATGAAGTTCAACAAAACATGAGTCAATCTAGGTACGGCGATAAACGGTTGAACAATTATTTTATTAGTGTAATCTGTACTAAAATGAACAATTATTGTATATTAGTGGGTAATTTAATAACATTGACAGAACATAATGGATACAATTAACTGTTAAATTGATTAAGAAATTATGCTGTTTTGCCAAACTAGCAACCAAATTCAACAAATACTCTGAGTTAAATAAATTACACCCAGTAAACCATAACTGTATTTTTATATTAAATTTGCGTTTGCCGAAACCGTGCAAATGGCAAAGGGAATTTGATTTCTATCCATCTAGCTTATAGGGGAATGTAACAAATAACGAAATGACAGATCTACCCTATGTGCCAATTTTATTTTCTTTCATAATAAATGTATCAAACTTCCCCTTCTGAAAGCATCCCATAATATCATTAGCAATGTGCTAAGAGAGATTCGATATTATTGGCTATTCCATTAGACGCTTTCACTAAAATCGGAGGGTCCGATATATATTATGGTAGATATGGTCTATACGAAGAAGTCCATACACACACCGGGTGACACTTTCGTAACTTGAAGGGGCGCAGTGATATGTGATAATATTACCAATTATCTAATATAAACAATCAAAAATAGTCCACTATTGATTTTCAAAAATGTTTTTTTTTAATTTTATTATATAGGCCCGTGTCAAAATTGTATTAAAATTGGTCTGCAAACCCCATCTAAAATAGTATCTCTTCAAATACTGATATTAAACATGATTTACTCTTAATATTATTGGAAAAATCGATTATCAAAACGTGTTTCTATTATTACAAATTTACTTGAATATGAAAAAGAAAGTAGATATTGTGCATATTATTATTTTTTCGAAATTTAAAGATCTAATTGAATGACAGGTTGTTCCATTTAAGTTTCATTTAAAAAAAAAATGTTGATGTTGAAAAGCCAATATTGTTGAATTTAGTGAATAAAAAAATCATTTAAGGTGGCCATTCCCTAAAAAGAGACATCCGATAGGGAAATATTTAATATTTTTGCCCACAACTTTTTTCCTTAGTATGTATATTTAAAAAAAACTATAAGAATATCTAAGTAGAATCATAACAAGACTATTACTGTGAATTTTAACTCAATAATTTCAGTTGTTTGCAAAATAGCTAGATTTAAAACTACAAAATAGGAAGATTAACATAATTTTTAAATTTAACTCTAGCTATTTTGCAAACCAATGAAATTATTGAGTGAAAATTCATAACAATAGTCTTGTTATGGTTCTACTTAGGTATTCTTATAGTTTTTTTAAATCAACGTACTAAGAAAAAAAGTTATGGGCAAAAATAATAAATATTTCCCTATCTGATGTCTCTTTCTAGGGAATGGCCACCTTAACAAAATAAAATAAAGATATTGGCTTGAAATTTGGCACAGGTATGTATTATAACGAGATCTGGAACTAGGTCATATTTTGAGCTTATTTTATTGAAGGGTTGAGGTAAATAGGGGTAAATAAGCAAAGCAAGCTAGTAAGAGTACAGAAAGTGGACTTTATATACTAGAAATCAAGGTCTTACACTTTTTTGTCCACGACCGTTTTATAATATACCAATTATACTTGTGTCCGTTCAATCATAGTTATATAAATTATTCACTACTACCAGTGATTAATCACTAGTGATTAATCACTGGCAGGTGCTTCTTCAATTTGAGTGCAATCTTCGCAAATTTTTAGTAGAATTTATGGCCAGTTTCTGAAACGTTAAACGGAATTATTCGTTAACTGTCATAACTACAATTTTACTGTTGTTATCAAATTTATAAATAGATAACTTTATGTAACATTTCAGAAACAGATCATTATTTATCACAATTTCGTTTTTAAATTTCATTGAGTAGGCCATTATGTGTCAAAAGAACAAATTAAATTTAACAATAATTTTACATGTTACTCAAAAAGAGTAGGTAATATTATTAAATACATTGATATCGGCAGTCAAAACGAGACTCCTTTAACAACGTCAGAGGTAGGGAAAGCGGCAGAAATCGCCTCATTAAACTTGTTGCCCGAAAAATTGAGAAAATTATGATTGCGTATGAATCTTTCCTAAATTGTATAGTATTCTACTCGCACATGATGGCTGTTATTCGCCCTGGTGATTTACGACACTCGCCTACGGCTCGGGTTTTAACTTCACTCTCGTGAATAATAGCCATAATTTCATGCTCATTGAATAATATACTATTATGACATCTGCCACCCCCACCATCTCCACTCCGTTATTAAAGGGGAATACAAGATATAAATTGCATCCAAACTGGACGTCAGCCATTTTGGCTCTTTACATCACATCATTGGAAATTTCACCTTGTATCATTACATTAAATTTGATAATAATCCATTCACATCCAAAAGTTAGAAGGGTGTCCCTACGGACTAGGCCACCCAGTATAGTGTTTTTAATATTAAAATAAATTCAATAAATTATATTGGCACGACACGGTCGAACATGTCAATTAGAGCTTTGCTATCACTTATTTCTTTAAATTGTAAGTGCAATTGGAAGCCTTGTTGTGACTACGACTGTACATACATCGTACAGGCCAACGTAAAACGCGTGGCGAACTTCGACACATCTTGACATTATAAGATAGATTCTCTTGTTTACGACAATACATATTTAATATGGATTCCTTGCAAAATGTAAGTAGGAAAGCCATTTTGTCGATGAAACTCGGCTCTAGTGCACTGAGCTACACTTCGACCTATACTTCACATAGTGCGGTGCGTGCAATATACAATATATCTATACTAATTATAGGCAATTAGTTTAATTATAATTAGACTACATAGTTAGACTATAAATAATGTAAACTGAGTAAACGGAGTAATAAGAATATATAATGTTATTATTTTCTTAGTTATCATGACCTGATGATAAATATCAAAAAACAGCACTCAATAATTTACAGAGGTCAGAAGTCAAATGTCAGAAAGCTGAACCTTATTGTTTAGCTTTATTAGAATTACTCATTCCTTGTGTATCATTAAGAGTATGAATTTTGAAGTACCAATAAAACAAAACATGTGTAACTTAGATATGTGTATTTTATTTTTATTATAGTTAAAGAACCCACTTGTAACTTAATACAGTCAACATGTGTACGTTTGATGTTGATGGATTATATTTGATTTATTACAAGTTTTAATTTAAACTGGAGTTTAAATGTCCAAAATGGGGAACTACGTTAGTTTCTCATTAATTTTGCACAAGACGGCGGAGGTCGTTGACTTAGATCATCATTAATTGGAGTTTCTATCTTCAGTTTAACCGGGAACATATATTTTTATCAAATTATTATACTCTTCGAAAAGAGTATACTGTATTTGATCGATACATTTTTAAAACCGGTAACATCGCTCGTAGAAAAAAAATTCATATCACTGTGTTAGTGATCGAATTTTGAACAACTTTTAAAATGTTCGCCCGTCTGTCTGTCCGTCCTTTCGTCCGTCACGTTTCTTGTAAGCACGATAACTTAAGAACGAAGAGTCCGATTGTATTGAAAGGGTATAGCCGGATAAGAATGGGCGATCTGCCCCCGATAGGGACTGCCTATAATATATATATACAGGGTGATTCACGTAGGCCATTCATTAGAAGTTTTTCAACTTGCAGTTGGATTAGAAACTTGAAATTTGGTATGCAGCCATAATCGATCATGCCCGTTCTATCTAAAATATTTTTAGTCCTTCAACTATACAGGGTGTGCCAAAAATTGGTACCAACTTTCTTATTTTAAATGGAAACCTATATTTTTCTTTACATGGTTCGATTGGTCTTCTAATTCTGAGTTTAGAGAACCTAAGTTATGTTAACTTATCTATTACAATTTTTGACATATGCCTAATTTTTTGAAAAAAATTGCCGCTGTAGTAGCTTAGGAACAAATTTGTATCTCGCAAACCTTTCAAAATTATGAAACCAAATTTGTGAAGCAGTTAGTTGGAAGTCCAGGCTAACTTTTGATGTCCCATCGGTGGTCCCATTTTGTACCATATGGGCGCAGTCGATTTTCAAATGTCGCAATCAAAAATTGTCAAAAAGTCAATTTTTTCAAATGGCACCTACTATTTTTTTTCACACCATTCGAAAGAAAATTGAATTTTAGGGTGAGTTACTTAAGCATTCCCTATACCTAACTTCACCCCATATCGAGTTATTTAATAAAAATCAAGAAATACCTTATGTTGCCGACAGATTCCTTACTTCATCAAGTATGCCATGGAAAGAAAGGACAGTTGTAATAATTTTTAAAGAAAAATATGGATTCTTATTTAATTACACACAACACCAACAAATTATTATTAACGAACAAGAACAATGTTGACGAAATTCTGACGTAAATGTTCAATGTGACCACCATATTTTTGTTCAAATATTCTATTATTCTACTTTCAACAGATTGCGTAGCACATCTTTACGCCTACCATTTCTGACGCTAGAAATCAATGCAAAATTGACTTTTAGGGCCACTTTTATTAACATTGTGTATGTCTATCTACAATCGTTTTTGAGTTATTGGCATTTTTTGAAAAAAATATTGTTTTTTTTTTTCTCAAGGGTAGTAGGCTTTGGAAACAATAATTTCATTTTAATTTTTATTCAAAAATCGTATTACAATAATAAATAATAACAACAAAATAAAAACAAATAAACAGATTAACAAAATAATTATTTCAATACAAATGCTCAATGTGTGCACCGTTTTCACTGACAGAATTTCGTCAACATTGTTCTTGTTCGTTAATAATAATTTGTTGGTGTTGTGTGTAATTAAATAAGAATCCGTATTTTTCTTTAAAAATTATTACAACTGTCTTTTGTTTCCATGGCATACTTGATGAAGTAAGGAATCTCTCGGGAAGATAAGGTATTTCTTGATTTTTATTGAATAACTCGATATGGGGTGAAGTTAGGTATTGGGAATGCTTAAGTAACTCACCCTAAAATTCAATTTTCTTTCGAATGGTGTGAAAAAAAATAGTAAGTGCCATTTGAAAAAATTGACTTTTTGACAATTTTTGATTGCGACATTTGAAAATCGACTGCGCCCATATGGTGCAAAATGGGACCACCGATGGGACATCAAAAGTTAGCCTGGACTTCCAGCTAACTGCTTCACAAATTTGGTTTCATAATTTTGAAAGGTTTGCGAGATACAAATTTGTTCGTAAACTACTACAGCGGCAATTTTTTTCAAAAAATTGGACATATGTCAAAAATTGTAATAGATAAGTTAACATAACTTAGGTTCTCTAAACTCAGAATTAGAAGACCAATCGAACCTTGTAAAGAAAAATATAGGTTTCCATATAAAATAAGAAAGTTGGTACCAAGTTTTGGCACACCCTGTATAGTTGGAGCACTGAAAATATTTTAGATAGAACGGGCAACTGCAAGTTGAAAAACTTCTAATGAATGGCCTACGTGAATCACCCTGTATAGTATCGTGTAGGCAAGTCAATGGGTAAACGATGTATGTAGGTTCTTCAGTCCAACATTCAGCTGATGCGGAGATATCTTAAACTGGGGACTTTTTGCAAAAATTTAATCCTCGTATATTACTTAACTTAGAGAGATGAATAAAAAAATGATTGAAAGCTAACATTGTGAAGAATATTATGCAACTACTTAGTTGCGTTAAACTCTTATATACAGCAATAACAATAATAGAAAACCTATTCGAAGCCTTATATCCCGTGGTATCTATTTAGTGACCACTTTCTAAAAATTGCCGTAAATAGATCCTAATGTCTTCTTGCACCACCAGTAGTTTCAAAAAAATCGAAAAAGTAGAACACTTTCAAAAAAATACATATATAATAATGGTGGTACCCATTTATGAATCGTCAAATCTGTACATACTGTATATAAATTCGTATTTTCTGCCCCAATTTGTCAATCTTCGTCACTATCTTTTATACTATTTGTCTTTAATATTTTTTTAAATAATTAGAACTGGAAAAGGAGATAGAAATGCAATAAAACAGACTAGGGTAAAAGCAAACATTTTTTCGTATACGGAAGAGTTCAAGCATACAACCACAGGGGCTGCATTTTTAAACAATACGAATCGGTTCTCGCATGAATTATGTTTATTATAATTATTATTTATTACGAATTCGGACGTGCGAAGTCACATCATGTGAACATTCGAAATCAATTAAGAAATCAACTTGCACGGTTTGAATAACAGGCCCCTGGATTTGTTCAAATATAGTCTCTATAATATTGAAATTATTATACCTTCTTTAAATACTACAATTATTATAAAGTATTGTCATAACGATTTAATATACTAATATAATGTAGGGTAGCAACATATATTTTTACAAGTTGGTATAACGTTAACGTCCTCATATGATGTACGTAATATGGCGAAATGGATTTACTGCAAATACTAGAGGCGATCTAATTACAAACTATACCAGTTATATAGCTACCAAATTGTTAAATACCGACCACAACCAACTGGCACATATATTCGCCACAGTAAAAACAGTAATAATGAGTACCAACGTAAGTCGTATTCCGGTAAAAAAAAACAACCCCTTTGTAAACCATTTACAATATGTACTACGGATGGTTACATTGTGGACATTGCCGGACCTTTTTATGTCACCCAAAATGACGCGACGATAATGAAAACATTATTGACCGAATCTGCTGATTTGAAAGTTATTACAATCTAATGACTTATTTATTCTTGATCGAGGCTTTAGGGATGCTCTGAAGGATATCAGCAATAGAGGCTTTATGCCAATAATGCCAGCCTTCAAAGGTAATCGACCACAACTGACAACAGAGGAAGCTAATGCTTTTAGAAAGGTTATCAAGATACGATGAGTTATCGAAGCTGTCCATGGGGCAATAGCTCAAAAATATAAATTTTTACACAACACTATGCAGAATAAGATGCTTTCGGATGTTACTCCTTTGCAGAATTGTGGTTCTTGTGCACAACACATTTGGAAAAAGACTGTATTCGGATGGAGAATTACGTGACGATATTATTGACAGAATAAATAACAGAATGGATGTGCCAAACACTTTTAGTGAAGAAGTCGCTGCAAAACGTTGGAATCGACAATTAGTGGCTACAGATGTAATGGATTTTCCTCAATTCAGTAAACGTGACTTAATGCTTTTTTTACCGGTTCATATCAATTGTCACAAACTGTAGCATATTTAGCAGAATTAATTGGAGACGACAATAACCCTAAAGTTAGATATGTTACAGAAATGCCTAGAAATGTACTAAAGAAGGAAGTAAGATTTCTCGTCACATAAACAGTAAAACCTACCACTAGTACTTGGAATATGTCCCTCACGGTTCAGACTACAAAAGTACTTGTCGGTATTGGTGTGATTGTGCTAATGGTAAAGAGCTGTCGGCTCCTGTCCACATATAGCAGCTATCATCTATTACCTGTCACATGCGAGATATCTTTCATGTATATTTAGATCGGCTGAAATACTTTGTAAAATATCAAACAATACCAATGTTGTCATAAATGATGATAGTGACGATGATTGAAAAACTGGGGCAGAAAATACGAATTTATATACAGTATGTACAAATTTGACGATTCATAAATAGGTACCACAATTATTACATATATTTTTTTGAAAGTGTTCTGCCTACCTTTCGACTTTAATTAAACTACCGGTGGTACAAGAAGGTATTAAGATCTACTTTTTGGTAACTTTTAAAAAGTGGTCACTCAATAGAAACCACGTGATATAAGGCTTCGGGTACGTTTTCCATTATTATTATTGCTGTATATAAGAGTTTAACGCAACTAAGTAGTATAATATTCTTCACAATGTTAGCTTTCAATCATTTTTTGTTCATCTCTCTAAGTTAAGTAGTATACGAGTAATAAATTTTTGAAAATAGTCGCCATTTTTTCCATTTTTATTAAATACCTCCGCAGCAGCTGAATGTTGGACTGAAGAACATACATCGTTTACCCACCGACTTGCCTACACGACACCATAGATATTACAGGTAGTTCCTACGGGCAGATCGCCCATTCTTATCCGGCTATACCCTTTGGAAAGTAATTTCATTTTAACCAGAGGTCAATAAATATTTTAAGAATTGTTTGATTGAAAAAATGTAACAGTTCCTATTGTTATAAATAAAACTGTCTGGTAACATGGATTTTCATCGGTAGTGTCTCTTGAACCAATTCCAGAAAAAAGAACTACGTCCGAAACTATATAAATAACACGTTACAAGAAACATTTTTTGACGTCATCGAAAGTACACAGTAAAATATCTAAATTGTATTTAATATTCAATTAGTTACTTAAAATTTGATATAAAAGCAACTTTATAAGAGTGCGTGCAAGAGGTAGCAGGAATAAGCTCTTATGCCTGCTAGTAATTCTCGGAACTTTATACTTAATCTTAACTATAATTAATTCATTCTACAATTTAAATAATATGAATTTAAATAAAAGCAGAACCTAATGTAATGTGCGTCTAATTTAGAAGACTGTGCAGATCAAATCTGATTATGTAGTGTTCCTTTCGTTAGGTAAACACCATCTTGTAAAAAATAGCAGATTTAAGAAATGTTTGTTGAACTCTTTCGATTAATGTCATGTTATTGAATTTTGTATATAAGACTACAAATTACTGATACAACTGTTGTTTTTTGGCACACACAAGGCGTGATCCTACAAAGGTAAAAAATACTCTACGTAACGTATATTTTTAAAGTCATTAGAATTAAGCACCATTCAAACATTCATCAATATGGTGCAAGAAACTAAGCTCAGAATCAAAGAAGATTTTTGACGTTACCAGGCCTCTCGAGACTTTACCGTTAATTACATAACCAAGTGCCTTTTGCGACAAAGAGACAACATAATACTTAGTGGCACTGAATGGCAGTTCGTTATTAGGCCACCATCAGTCGAATACAAAAATGATTATTTCTCACAATCAAAAATGGAAGAAATTCTACAATATAATTTAAAGTCATCGGCATATAGGTGGTCATAGGTGGTGATGCACATTTACGTCTTTGGTGTTATCATTCATAAGTATTATAAAGAGGGGTCCTAAAACTTATCCTTGAGGGACAGTTGACATTTGAGGAAACGAGTTGGATCTAATATTGTACACATTGACAGCGACAAATATTTTGCAATTTTAGTTGTGCCTACCTGTATATATTTACAGTACTGTCCGCGTCCGAGTCTGACTTGCACTTGATCGCTTTTTGATTTTCTAAATGCAATTTTGATTTAGCAGTCGAGGGATTTCTATTTCTCGACTGTGTATTTTTATAGATATTTGCTAGTTCCTCAGTCGAATATAATAGTTCTGCTTGAGAAATTAATGAAAAACATTTTTTTAAAGCCTACACTATAGATAAAGTACTGGAGTTCGGTGGTAGAGAACAACAACAATCTCCATTTTTATGATGTTACATTTACCAGTTAATAAATCTTGACTCTTTTTAAAATTAGTCTTCTGATAAATGTTTAAAACAACAATTTTTCAAAATAATTTAAATTAATGTTATCCACAACGATGGACTAACGCATGGATTAAATAGTCAGCATGTTCATCAGATGTTACCCCAATGGAATTTGTAGAAACAGTATAAAAGATAAAGTTTTTCAAATAAACAATTGTTGAACGATTGATATTTCGAGATGTGCTTATTGGCTCCAATAAAATAAACACCCTGTATATGAAAATTTAATTAAAATTGATGTAATAGTTGTAGCAATTTAATGACAGCGTTTACAATTAAAATAACTTATCTGATATTACTAATGTCACCTTTCCAAAATGTATTCATTCCTGTACTGCTAATTCAAATTTCTTTACCTTTGGCCATATAATTATTATTGTTCAGATATGACCAGCATACTAATCGTAAACATGAAACCATGATAGGCGAATTATGTAACTACCTATATCATAATTAATAATAAAAATAACTACCGTTTAACATCGCTCGAATCGTTATCTAAGTTTATGGTTATCCCCTTCTTTAAATTAGGTCGTATAAACAGCAAACCATACACTTCAAGAGACATTATGGTTTGTGGTATTTGCAACCGAAATTATAATAAAATGATAGTGTGCGATTAGACATGAATTATTTAGTAAAAGTTAACTTTTATCGTAAAATGTGTGAAACTTTTAAACTTTCGTATACCCATATTTACAACGTGTTAACAAAAGTTACCAAAGTGTAGTGGCAGAACTTATGATCAGAGAATAGTATCAAAAGATGCTCCTAAAATGTCGAACCCACGACTCGAAGAAATAGTTTTTGAAAAATATGTACATTATCTAGAATGACCTTGCTCACCTCAATATAGAGGGCGCCATTCTTTTTTTTTCCGAAAATTTGTATATTACTCAGAATGGACTAATTTAATGCTTAAATACATCTCATTTGCAGACTTACTTTTTAACATTTTGTAATGATTTTTAAACTATTCGAAAGCCTAAGTTACATTCGGGTGTCGCTAATTATTCCCGAAATTATTCGAAACAAAGCGTATTGCAAATAATTCTTTCACTAATAAAAATTGCTTCATTTTTTCTGCATATTTCGTGTAATAGAAATCTGCATGTGTCTGCAATAGTTTCAAAAATGTCTAGGTAGTGAAATTTGCACTGCACTTTTCTGGAGCGCTATGTATAAAAAATTTCTGTAGCAAGTTAACACGATCAAGAATCATTTGACAGCATCTGCATACTGCAACAGCTATACATACAAGAGTCTATACTAGAGTTGGGTACAATGTAAGCTGACTTGTGTCATGGCCGCTAAAATATTTGAACTAAGATTTTATTTGACGCATAAGAAATGCCAATAGTTCTCAAACAGTTAATAACTTCGTCATTTTAGTAGAATTCTGATTATACAGTGTCCGCCATAAAGTTGGCTACATATGGGAAAAAATGGTATTATTGACATTTCTAAATAACTGTTTTGGGGGTTAGTTTATGCATGTCCGACAACAAAAAATTACATTTTGACACATGTCATGTGATCACCGGTTTGGCAGGGCTGTAAAAAATAGTTGACGGTGGTACCGAAAAATGTGTCAAATTGTGAAGATATCGAAACATTTTATTAAGAAAAAGTGCATAGAATACAACAAGGACCCCGTATAACAATTGAAGCAGATATGAGGAAAATAAAAAAGTGCAAATTTTACCCCTGCCATTAATTACTATATGAAGAATCATAAATTCTTATGTCTATTTCACAAATATTTGATTAGTTTCGACAAAAACTTTACGTATTTTAGTTGAATAAAGGTATTTGCATGTAAAAAAAGAAACGAACCCCCAATATAGTATTTTTTAGAAATCTCAATAATACAAATTTTTCCCATATGTAGCCAATTTTATGGCGGACACTGTAGATATATAGGCTCGGGCACAAATGAGTTATTAGAAAAAGAAATCGAAGACGAATATTGTTACAGTCCAGTAAGAATAGGATCGTAGTATTAGTTGGAGAAATGATGTTAGTAAAAACAAAATATTTCACATAATAAAAAAAAAACTGAAATCTCTTTGAGAATAACGAAAATAAATTATTTTTCTTTTAGCGGTAATAAGTAAATATTCTGGTTGACAAAATATGTATTAAAAAAATTTACAATAATTTTAAAATAAATAAATTAAAACAATTCTGAAAGAACAACGTATTGGCACGTTTTCATAAATACTAAAACACTCGAATACTACACTTGAACACTACACTTAACAATTTACGACACGTTTTCATAAACAATACAACACTACATTTGAACAATTAATCTACTCGACGTACTTTTCACCATTCGTGTATTAATATACAACGTAAGAAAGTCGATTGTATTAGAGATAAACATGCGCTAGTAGTAATAAAAGACACATTTTTGGGGAAAATAAAGTGTTAACAAAACTGGCGGTGCGGCATAATAAAATAAAAATTTTAGAAAGAAAATTATTAACTTTTAAGAGAGGTTAAATTAAAAAGAAAGTAGAAGTGAGGATCGAGATCGAACTCGCAACCACCTCATTAACATTATTGCTGCTCGAGTATCTTACCGATTGAGCTACGCGATTCTATGTTCATTATATTCTAAAACGTGTAATATGTACATACTAGAAAATTGTAAGACCTAGTGGTTTGATATTGTTCGTTTGACGGATGAATATCCACTATTTATCACTAAAAATAACTTAAATATTTTATATAATGACGTTTTTCATATTTAGAGTGGTGTTAGTTCACGGGAATAAATAATATTCGTCGTCAAACACACATTTTCAGAATCGCTGAGCTTATGACTATGTTTCTCACTCCTCAGTTTACATTTCATATTTCCGTCTCAAAACAAGTGGGAAAAAATCTTGGTAAACATACATTGGCAATGTCTTTAAGCTATTACTTTAAGTTTGTGTGCAAGAGATAGCGAAAACGTATGCGCAACATTAATTCATACATCGGTCATTTTAAACTCGACATGACTCTATAGATCAAAATTTGAAATGGGCGGAACATATAAAAAAGTTAAATATAAAAATCCGTAAAATTATTTGGAAGTTCTATGAGCTACGAAATATTTTACCTGCACCCATATTAAAAACAGTGTATTATGCCTTGACCGAATCAGTACTGCGGTATGGAATTTCAATCTGGGGTGGAGCATATCCTTCAAATGTAGAAATACTTAAAATTACCCAGAAATATTTAATAAAAGTTATTCTACTTAAAAACATGCCATGCACCTCAAATCAATTATTTAAAGAATTTAAAGTTTTTAGTAAAGATCTCATTTATGTAAAATCCGTACTTATTGTAACAGTTATTTAATAGCTAATGATTTATCTTTTTTAAATATACTCTATAGTGAATAAACATGTAATTCTTGCTGTTATTGACTTTTGCATATTCATAGCAATAAATGTGGTGCAGAAAAGAAATGAATAAGTGGTCTTAATTTTATAATAAATCAACAATTTAATATCTCAAATATCTCCATCAATATACACACAAAAATTATTTATAATATGAAAATAACATGTATGATGCATGCACACAGACAGGCTTTCTGTAGCTTAAGTGTGAATTTTAAACTAAATATTTTGTAAATTGTACATTTAAAAAATAACAAATAAAGTTGTAAAGTCTGGGTTTCATAATTCGAAAAATGAAAGATTTCAAATCTCCTGACACTTTGCATCTACTATTCGTAACGTTTGCATCTAAACTCGAATATGCATCCGCAATCTGGAATCCAATGTGATCCATGCACATTTCGTTTCTTGAGAGAATTCTTTAAATCAGCTGCATTCACCTTAGATAATATTTATCCGCCTATAGGTACTCCACAAGAGTTATTCTACGAGCGATTTAAAATGTGTAGCTCGTAGCTCAATCAAGAGGCGGACCTTGCATTCTGTTATTTCTTTTATATAAAATTATTCACAATAAAATTAACTGCGAGACAATCTTAGCTCTACTTGATATTCATGTGCCTAGGTTTAATACCAGAAATAAGTATCTACTAGCAGTCGCCAAATAGGAAGAAGTCGCCTGGCGCAGATTAAGTCTTTCTGAGACTGTGTGTCACTGCGCTACTGACTAAAACTGTTATGCAACATTTTGCTGCAATTCGTGTTTCCATTGTTGTTTACTTTCCATTGTCGCATAAAGTATTTTTGTAATTTTAATATTTTCTTTTATCTTCTCAGTTTGCACATATCTATGTTGAATGTCTTTTCTGTATGGTTATGTTTATGGTATTTTTTACTTCTACCTGTTTTATTTTCTTCCTATTCTACTTATATGGTTATCTAGGTGCATGTGCACGGTATATACATATGTATGTATATGTATGTATATACACATGTATTATGTTTATAATTTTTCTATTCTATATTGTATTTACTATTTATTTGTGTGTTATACTAATCCTGTACTTAGGTTATAACGCGTTGGATATTTTATTGAATAAATAAACAAATCTAGGAAGAATAAATTTTATATTGATTTGAAAATCGTTAAGAAAAGTTAAAAATAATAAACACAAAATTAATCGATTTTCAGTACCTAACATAAAAAGTTCATGGAAGAAAATTTTGTACACGTTTGCAATCTCGGACCAAAATGTCCTAAAGGGTCTGAAACGTTTCGCGTCTGATATATAAAGTGTTAAAGATAATTTAATAAAATGTATTTCTTAAATATTCCTTTTAGATAGATATCTGACAGTTGAAGAATGAAGCAGTAACGATTAAACTTTATACAGCCTTTGCACCGACCTGACTGATTTTCACCTCAATGGCAACCAATTAAGCGAAATTGAAATATGTTAAATATCAGCTTCTAATTGTTGATATTTACTGAGAAAAAATATTTTTCGAATTAAAAAAAGAAAGAATTCTCAGGAACCGCAGCTGCGAATTCCATTGGATTGAAATATGTTGTAGAGGTACAAAAGATGTAAATGTACTAGATTTTTTTGTGATTTTCAGTCCACAGGAAGTCTGGGAAATAATAGTGAAACTATTTTAAACATTAAAAAAAATATCCTATACTTGGAGGGAGGGAGAACAATTTTTTTGTCATGTATTCCTCGTATATTCCCCTATAATATGATATCAAACTTAAAATTGTCTGAGAGGTATAATATATAAATATTTTTAAAAGTTTTAACAAACAAGCGTTCAACTGCAGAAATTATTTAATACACAAAAACAGAATAAAAGTTTATTTTTAATATACAAACTTGAAAATGTATTCAAATATAATACGATATTGTTTAATCATTGTCACTGTCCTTTTCAATAGTAACAGGTGTATCATCATACTTAAATAGTTTTAGTTAGGGTTTCAGCGGGTCTTATTATTTTTGATAAACTTCTTGCATGAAATAAATAATAAATGATCGCTGCCAGATGTGAGCAACCCCCAACTATTGTCGTACCATTAGGACACTGGCAATAATGTCTTAGGATTTCAAAAACATCAAAGCTATGTGGGTTATACTCCAAAAAGCAACGGAATGTTTTTTAAATGTGACGTGACGGTACTTTTAAAATATTAGACTTGTCTTTAATAAAGTACATGTCAATAGAGCCGTCTTCCTTTGTCATTTCAGCCAAATAGGATATTGCTTGTCGATATTGGCCGTGAAGAATATTTGGTGTTCAATTTCGCTCATTTCAGGCAAATCCAATAGCTCGGATGAGGACAGTATTTGAAAAGATAGTTTTTTACACAACCAACTCTTTCGTTCTATTTCAGCTGGTAATGTATTTTTTTCGTTTCTTCGTCCAATACCATGGAATTCGCGGTTCCTGAGATATACATGTTTTTTTTTAATTTCGAAAAATATCTTCTCAGTAAATATCAACAATCAGAAGCTGATATTTAGCATATTTCAATTTCGCCTAAAAAGCAACCAATGAGGTGAAAATCAGTCAATTCGATGTAATGGTTGATTCCCCATAGCTACTCGGTTGCGGCATTTGTGGTATTTTACCGATTCTTATGTTTTTATCGTTGATAGATATTGGTTGCATTGCTGTGTCTACACACGTGAAAACTAAATAATAAAAATACAACATAAGTTACTCAAATTGTTAGATAAAGGAGAATTACTTGATCTAGATTGGCTTGACACGAATATTTGAAATTTATTTGGCATTTTAAATAACACTGCATTTTAGAAAATTATTTTCATCCCCTAAAGAAATTTAGATAAATTTAAATAAATGAGAATGCTGCCCTGCATTAAAAGTTTTGCTTTTTTAAGAACATAATTTTAAATTAGTATACAGGGTGGTCCACTCAAAACCATACAAATTTTGTCTGAAACCTTCTTTCCAAACTGTGTCGTTTTCGAGATATATTTTACTTAATGCAATCAATATATCACCACTACAAGTTAGTTGGTGGTGGTCTAGTTTGACAGGCTGTATTTCAATTTTTGGAAGTCGGTGAGACTTTTATTTTAGACTAATAATCACTACATATAAAAAATGTCATATTTCCACCAACAGCCAGTTCTTGATAAACTTAAGAAACTCATGATTTTTCATTTGTTTCTAAAGCCACAAAGGCTATAATTGTCTCTTTAGCAAATTTCGACAAAAAGTATAGTTTATTCACTTTTATGGAACGTATCTTAAAAATATTGCTTACTGAGTTTAGTAATGAATTATAATTTATTAAGTTGGCCATTCCCTAGAAAGAGACATCCGATAGGGAAATATTTATTATTTTTGGTCATAACTTTTTTTTCTTACTACGTATATAAGAGTACCTAAGTAGAACCATAACAAGACTATTGCTATGAATTTTCACTCAATAATTCCAGTGGTTTGCAAAATAGCTACATTTAAATTTAAAAATTATGTTAATCTTCCTATTTCGTAGTTTTAAATCTAGCTATTTTGCAAACCACTAAAATTATTGAGTGAAAATTCATAGTAATAGACTTGTTATGGTTCTACTTAGGTACTCTTAATAGTTTTTTTAAATATACGCACTAAGAAAACGGAGTTATGGGCAAAAAAAATAAATATTTCCCTATCGGATGTCTCTTTCTAGGGAATGTCTACCTTAAGGAAAATTAAAAAATACCTGTTCAATGTTATAGCCACCATATTTAAAACTGAAACAGCAACATTTCCATAAAAAAGCACTGGAAACAGTTTACACATGGCATCATGCAGAATCCAAGCCTCGTAGATGTATCTCGCTGCTGTTAATGGGAGATTTATTGCACAAAAAATGAGATCCGATAAGCACAGGGAGATGACAAAGGTTGTTGTAGCGTGTGCTCGCAGTTTTGGACATCTTATCAGTGCCAAGACTGTTACAAAATTACCTGAAAACAAACAGCAATTCATTGAAAAGGCAAATGTTATGTAAAGGACTACAATTATAGAAAAAAATATCTTAAAAATGTCTGATTTGGATCAAATTTATTATAAAAAATTAACTCTATAATTATTAATCCTCGTTCTAAAATTTTTCGAGTTCACCAGAAACCAAGAAAAGCCAGGACTGCCCCCACTCTTAAACAAATTGGTTCATATTTTTCTGAAGACATGTTCCTTATAATATTTTGGTATCTTGCAGAGTTTTGACGACAAAAATTACTTCTAAACTTCACTACTGACTGTTGATGTTCTGAATAATTTTCGGAAGATTAATTTATTTAGAAACTAAACTAACTAAAACAGATTTTTGTTACAGTTTCAAAGCCCAAATATGTTTTCTGAGCAACGACTCGATTATTGGAAAAATACGTTTTATTATTCAGGTAAGTTTGGTAAATCTAATTTAATATCACAGTTCATAAGAATTTTTAATTTTAAAACGATTTATCTCGTATTAAAACGTCACTGATTTGTTGTTCATAGTTGAATTATTGTTCATTTTCGACAACTTAACCAGAATGTTTTATTTAGCGGGTTCTACCTGAAGTTGGAAATATAAATAAATGTGATATTTTTAAGAATAGAGCCTCCTCCTCGCTTTTCGAAATTTACTTTTATCGAGATAAATATTCAATTTTAAGGAATTCCACCTCCCCCCCCCGCGCTTCAAAATGTGGAACGAGATAAATATTCAACTGTAAGAAATGCCACCCCCGCTCTTCGAAATTGTAAATCATATCGAAGATCGGAGGGGGCCGTATGTTACTACTAAGTTCCTGCATATTGAATTCAATAATTTTTTAATAAAACATACAAAAGAACTTTACCCAACGTGCCCTATTCGTTAATACTACACATAATGTGTATGTTCAAAAACATTTTTAATTTTTGTTCCATTTTACGTAACAGGTGTCAGTGAGATTAATTTCCGGCCGGCATTTCTTTATTTTTTAACGGATCGAGATGAAACTTTGCGTGTCAAATTTCTACGACTATTGCTATTATCCATTTGTTTTAATTTAGTTTGCAAGGGATAGTTGACACATATCCCGATTTTGAATCTAAACACTATGTTAGTTCCTACAGTACAGTAATTGCAAAAGAAAGCTTGGAAGTTCTACTAATTGTTGGGTAATTCGCATGGCATATTTAAGGTCGATATGAAGAAGGGCCGAACGATCAAAATGACTCCTTAAATAAGCGACAATCTACAAGTCCTAAAATTGGTATTGAAAATTGCCATACGTTTCTGTCAGTTGGTCTGTGCGTGCGGAAACACGGCAGGTTGCAATTCTTAACAGATTTACTTGAATTTTCTTGAGTCCCATCGTCTACTACTAGAATATAATAAAATTGTTATTATAAATAATTATTTAACATTTCTCATTCTTTCCGTCCATTGAATAAATAATAATACTAATGAAAATATCATTTTTTTTTCTAAGCCTAAAATGTGAGGAGTAAATGCAGGAGTAAATATAGCAAGCGAGAAACTTTTTTATCTTTCGAAATAGATACAAGTATATTGAGAAGAAAAAAAGATAAAGAATGGACACAACTTTTTAAAATTTCTTTTCTAGGATTAGTAGTTTTCGAGAAAGTCGCACACGGAATCCTTTCGGCATTTTTCGTATTTCCTCCCGTCCGCCCGTCTGTCTGTCCCAATTATTTATCTCTGATACTATTATACATAGAACACGAAATTTCACATGTAGTTAATGTCAAAATGCAAGACTTCCAAAAATGTTTTTCCATTGTTTCCCGAACATATTGGGCGCAAAATTCTGAAAAAAACTGAAATATCAGGAACTATGAGAAAATCTATTTACAAGACAATTTGTAATTTTAGTTATTGCTATGTATACCGTTTACAGTACAAAACCCTCGACGTGCGAATTCGACTCACCCCTAGTAGCACCAATATATAATCCATATAGGACCAATATTCATATATTGGTCCTATATGGATTATATATTGGTCCAATATGTTGTACTACTAGGGACACTTGGAAATCTTTATGTGAGTGAGTAAGTACTACGACAGACATACAAGGAGGCACTTTTCATTTTTCCAATTTTTGCCCGCGTCATGGAATCCTGAGCGTCACTTAAAGTGACGATTTTTTGTGTTATCGAATACATGAATAGAACTTACGTCAAAATGTAGGTTTTGAGGTATACAATGAGATTGTAGTGGGCTGCCAGGCTTAATTTGCCCGCAACCCTGAGACACCCTCGATTGAAGTTTTTTTTTTGTGTTCTTAAGTCATCGAATACATGAATTATTTTTTGTAAATTAAGGTACAAGCCTTCTAGTTATTAAAACAAATAGGCTGACTCTTCTTATTTGCCCCCATCCTCCCATTTTGACGTCACTTCCGGTAAAATTCCATGCCGCGGGCAAAATTGCTTATTTGAAAAGTGGCTCCCTATACGTCTGTGGTAGTACTTACTCACTCATACAAAGTTTTGCATGTATATTATTCATAGGAAATATATACAGCCGGCTTTCTACCCATGACTGATTTTTTCTATATCAAACCTCACAATTTTACATTATAATCTCATTTTATTTTTCGATCCAACACATTCTGTACTTTTCTTAACATGCACATTTTTGCCTTGTGCGGTCAGATTTTTCTGGTCCGTGACTAATAAATTTAATGAGGTTGGCTTTGTGCAAAAAAAAAAATCTCAAGTATAAACACAAGTAATTTTTATTAATCTGATTTGGCGAAAATATATTTCAAACGCGAATAACATTTCAGCCAAGCATGACTAATGTTAATTAAAAAAGGAGAGTAATACACTAAATTTAGATGATAAATTATTTAAGCCTTCTTAAATATGGATAAGCAATAAATAACTTCTTTTAATTTGAGGTCCTATAGATAGCAGCAGAATCAAGTGTGTTATTTATAATAAAATCTTCTGTTCTCTTATACTACTCGTCAAGCCATCAGATATTTTAAACTGAAGAGCGTTCTGTAGTTTAATAAAAATCCTACATGCGTCACGCAGTATAAAATTTCCCGAAACAAAATCACGAATAAAGGAAACGTCATTTTTAGCATGGGGACAAATCTGTAAATAATTTTGATTCTGTAAAACTTTACTTTGTCTCCAATCTTTCAATCCGTTTATTTACAGCAACAGTTTGATCACAATATGGTATTTCTCTATTACTTTTTCTATTGCACATTCATTGTTCCAGTAATATTTATTTACTGTGAGCTTGGTAAAATATACTTATCACAATCATGAAAAATACCAGTGCATATATTAGCTAGACCCGAACCACAAATGATTCTTGCTTTATTTATAGTAGTTTAAACATTTTCTGTTTCCGACTTCAAAGGGTGCTTTATTTCCATATTTAATGTATACTCATTGCTATGAATGTCTTGATCATTTAGGATCTTCTGCATCTATAAACTCCCGCTGTCTGACGTTTGTGTATTTATTTAGACGCAACTGTCATTTTCGTCTGGATGCCACTTTCACATCTATTTTAAAATTTTACTCTAAACGACGATTCAACTATATTTGTTATTTGTAAGTCCCTTTCAAAACTGTTATCATTAACAGTGTTTTTAAATTACAAATATAAAAGTATAACTTATAAATCTCTGTTAAGGTCTGTTATCTATACCTATCTGTGTAATAAAAATCCTGTATAAAAGTTATGTTATGCTAACATTCTTCCGTTTAAATAAGATTTTGATAAGAATATTATCGTACATATATTTATACAAATCGTTTGAACAGCGAAAAAATTGTATGTATAAACATAATAATCATTTTTGTTTATTTTTATATGGGAAGGTAAGCGGTAGTGTCTTTCGGATGCAGCCTCAGGTCTCCAGATTGTTTGACAACAAGATAGTTATCTAAATAAAAATTATCTACACACTACACACGATACAATTTATCGGAAACAATCTGCAGCGATCTCTGTAGATTGAGTCGTGTGTAAAGAAAGGCTTTGTGGGCAAATGTTCGTTTTTGAGATTCGAAAAGATGGATTTAAATTCAACAGTATTCGTTTCTTCTCCATGAATGAATGTAAGCATGGATGTGCTTTCAATTGTATGTTATTCGATTTCATAAATTCATTTCCGTCACTATATTTTTTTCTTTTAAATACGTTTTTAAAATTAACACGTTTAAAAGCAGAATTAAAATATTTAAAATCCTAAAATATTCAGTCGTAAAAATTATTATATATAAAAGTGGTACGTGCCCCTATTTTCTACGTCACTGGATAAATTAACTATTTAAATACCTTAGAAAACAAGTGGTTTTGTAAAAATTATACAGGGCGTTCCAGTTTGAGTCAGCCAGGGGTTTTTTTGCACATAACTTCCAAATTACTCTATCGATTGCAAAATAAGTACAGTGTATAAATACACTGCAAGCAAGTATCTATAACTGATGTATTTCGTATCTTTATTGAAATATATTCTTTATAGGATTTTGCAAACATCAGAAAAATAACTATCTATAACTAAAATCAAAACTATGTGTAAAAATATTAATGAAATCTTTGCATTCTTTCGATAACCTGAATTCTGGTTATGCTAGCAAATTAAAATCCTAAAATGAATTTGTCTAATTTCTTATTTGACAATTCTCATTCTAACACTAGCATCCACACAGTCCCCTACGGCCATGCAGATTAAACTAGTATCTACATAACCCCCTACGACCATGAAGATTCAGTTAAAAATGAGAACAAAGGCCTAAAATGAATTTATTTATCTACCTTGTCTTTAAAAAATTTTTCATTCTAATGGATTACATTTTCATGAAATCTATCATTCTGTTTCTTGGAAATGCTTAGCCTTTGAAACGTTTTTCGCCCTTATTCTGGAGCTCATCAGAAAGACATAAAGCCACTCATAAAGATGTTTCATGCAAAACCAAGACAATTTCTATTTCTATTGTCTTGGTTTTGCATGAAACATCTTTATGAGTGGCTTTATGTCTTTCTGATGAGCTCCAGAATAAGGGCGAAAAACGTTTCAAAGGCTAAGCATTTCCAAGAAACAGAATGATAGATTTCATGAAAATGTAATCCATTAGAATGAAAAATTTTTTAAAGACAAGGTAGATAAATAAATTCATTTTAGGCCTTTGTTTTCATTTTTAACTGAATCTTCATGATCGTAGGGGGTTATGTAGATACTAGTTTAATCTGCATGGCCGTAGGGGACTGTGTGGATGCTAGTGTTAGAATGAGAATTGTCAAATAAGAAATTAGACAAATTCATTTTAGGATTTTAATTTGCTAGCATAACCAGAATTCAGGTTATCGAAAGAATGCAAAGATTTCATTAATATTTTTACACATAGTTTTGATTTTAGTTATAGATAGTTATTTTTCTGATGTTTGCAAAATCCTATAAAGAATATATTTCAATACAGTTATAAGCAAACAAATAATAATTCATTTTTAAATATTTCGTATCTTGTCGAAGAAACCAGGGGTGGAATGTCCCTAACGCTTTTTAACTCTACCGTTGACATAGATACCTTCTTGGAATTTCTTAAACAATTTTCTTAAAAAAGTAACAGTCTTTGATGCCGGTAGAACCATATGTTTTAAGAAAGTCAAGTTGGTGTCATTATAGCTTTCGACACATTTGATCTTGTCAAAAATTGTTCAATTTAGGTCTTATCGAAACATTTAGTAACATTTCTATTCTTATCTGTCTGGCAGGAAACTTGTAGTTCCTCAGGGGTATATTCTTGGACTCCTGTTATTTCTAATATTCATAAATGACTAGTTATGAACTTAAAAATAGTACTCTGATGTACGCTGATTATTGCAAATTATATTCGGCCATTAATAACATAGATGATGAGTGCATTAACTTACAAAAAGATATGCAACAAATTAATACGTCATATAACAAAGATAAGTTGCATCCAAATATTAACAAATGTAAATAAACTTTTACAGGAAAACTTAATTCAATTGAATTTACTTCCGTCTTAAATCGCATATGTGTTATGTAGTCAATTTAAAAACCTTGGAGACCCTTGATATAAAGTTAACCTTTTGCTATCACATAAATGATCTCATGACCAATTATTACAGAAACTATTTTTGGAATGAGAAAATATCACAGAATTTATGGATTATAACACCTTGATATTGCGGTTCAACGCATATGTCAGATCAAAATTAGAATATGCTTCCATAATCTGAAGTCCCGAAAATGTCGTACATTTTGGCATTGTAAAAAACACAAAGAATTATAAGTAAATACATTTGGCATAAGAATGATGGCTTTGACGTAGGCCTCAATGTGATTTACTAAACAGATATCAAATGCATGATTTGAAGTCTCGCCTAGGTACAAGCAAACGTCAATTATGATGAGGTTTCGAGGTTTCAGTTAGACCACGCCTCTCCCAATCTAATTGGTGGAATAAACAATGATTAGAAGAGAACAGTGACGTGCATGTTTCAGTGCTTGAAAGCTGTTGTATTTAAGGGTTCAAATATAATAATAAACAACATTTTTCATTCAGAGTTTTTAGAAGACCACGTTCTTGACTTCACAGAACAGGTTTTTTAATACACGAAGGTGACCGAATTTTTAAATATTACAGCACAAATAAAATACACTGCGTGATGAATATGATCAGGAGTTTTCGTGACTGATTGAAAATTGCCTTTTGCACAACTTCATCATAATTGGTGTTTGCTGTATTGTTCGGTTATAATTTTATTTAAATTTTGAAACAATCAAATAGATTTAAGTAGTTATGCTAAATTACATATTCCAGCAGTCCATATGCGTTCAAATAACTCTTTTTATCTAAATAGATTTCGCACTTTACTTAAATGTTCACCGTGGTATTCTATGTGTACAAATTATATGTACCTATATACAGGATGATGTTGACATATGTTAACAAAATTAAACAATCATATGTTAACAAAATTAAACAATCAGTATTGCACTTAAACTAAGAAAATGATTAATTTTATATACAATTATTTTGTGTAAATCTTATATAATTTTTCACTATGAATTTATTGCATAAAATTCTGTATTCTCCTACCCCATAATTTGATTTTTATTTGTATGAGTAAGTTGTATCATAGATAATTAAATAAATGAGTTTTTTGAAATGGGTAAGGACACCTATTTTGACAACATTTTTAAAGCAATTCAAAACGTCATGCGTCACCTCAAATTCCAAAAAAATGTCAAAGAATTGCAAAATATACCAAAGGCGCCATATTTTTTCATCAAAGGTACTGTATATTATGCTGACAAAATTTTATTACAATTCATGAACAAAATCTTTAAATTGCTCTATATTACTGGGGGACATCCCGTATAAGGTTTTCATCTTATTTTTCTTGTAATTTGCATTTACTTTTATCAATGAATGACCAATAAAAAATTATTCTTTACAGATGCCTAAAAAAGGAGCCCCTATTTTTGGAATAATTTAAGTTATCTGATAAACTTTAAACTTTTGTTATCGTGCAACCATAGTTGATTTTGTATTGGTGCAAAAATTAAATTATTTTTCTCAATGACGTAACTACAATTCCTTAAATAATATATTTATGATTTTTTTTCTTGTAATAATATATGTATATTATCCAAAAAATAATTAATATTTACATTCATATAAAAAAGATGGAGATCACAGTCAACCATGAACTTTAAACCAAGTAATAACATAATTTTTGTAATCCTCTATTTAGATCAACGTTCAGTAATAATTATAGAATCTGTTGTTTTACGTATATATTTTATATATATGTATAAAATATTTGCAGGGCCTGTTGAAATATATCCTTGCAAAAATTACAATTTTCAAAAACGCACTCTACCTACAATACGCATTTAACAATTTTTGTTGTTAAATTGTTGCCCCATTTGGACTTCGAAACATTGTTTATATTACAAAAGAAAACAAACATTTTTTAAAATACCAAATGTTTTATTTATCATCAGTTTTTTTAGGGTTTTATAATTTCATAATAACTAATCAGTAATTCAATACATTTCATGGGAATTTGATAACACAATATTAGTTTAAAGCTGATTCATATATTAAAGTAAGTGCATTGAATATTTTTTATTAATAAAATTTACCGGTGATATCATTATGTCACTTTCTGTAATTTTCGTCATTCGCAAAATGCCCCTTCGAAGTTTACAATTTTATAAGACCAATAAACACTTATATAAACAGTTTATTTATTCTTACCAATAACTCCGATAACGCAAAATAAAATTGCACAGAATGCCGCGAAAATTGTGGCTTCTCTTGGATATTTAATAACTGTCGTATAGTTCATGTTTTTGTTTTTGTAAACTTCACTCGCTGTCAAACTTATTTGTAAACAGTGTACCAGAACCTACAACTTGGATCTGCCAACGATAAACGCGCACTGAAGAGTATTTAATTCTGTTTTCTTTCCCCGCCTGTAACCATGTGCTCAGTCCTATGCAATATGATAGGGAGGGGGCAAAAATTTGCTTTTAACAATGCGCTCTATTGAGTCAGAAGAAAATGTATCAGTAAAAAAAGTGTATTGTGAAATTATAAATAAAGATAAGATGTGTAATGTTTTATGCCATCACAAAAAGTAAATAAAAGCATTGGTATTTTGTCAATCATTTCCCATTATCTAATGACTGTTTTATTATAAGTCGTTTGAAGCAAATTGTTTGTAATTCGTTGGATATTTATTGCAGCTTTACATAATTTCCAGTAAACTAATTTTTACTGTCTTTTTACGGCGATTGAAAAGACGTAAACGGACCAATCTCATCGGATTCTGAAATTGTAGTGTTAAGTACCTAGTGTAGTAAAAATGAGATGTGATTTGACTATATTAATTCATTATTAATGTAATAATAGAGCAGCAAAAATAACCTCAAATAAGAAATATAAAGGAAAATATTGAGGAATTAAGGAAATGCAAATATGTTCATTTTTATTGTTCCGTACCAAAACTGACAAAACGGAACACCATCATTTGATAATACAGCTGATATAAGTTTTGGTGCGGTGCATAGGTCGGTGCGAGGGTAGGTGCGAGGGTAGGTTGCGAGGGTCGGTGCTCCGTAGTGAGCTTGTACTTTTGGAATCACTCGGTGTAGAAAATTGATATATGGCACAGTTGTAGGGAGTTGTGGCTCAATTGCAGACGAGAAGTACAAAAAGTTGAATTTTGGTTTTAGGGGTTAAATTTGGGGGTAAAATGAGAACTAAAAATTTTTTTTTAAATCACGTGGTGTAGGGTGTCAAATGAAAGCTTGTTAAACAAAAATCATCGGAATTGCATTACCTTAAACAATTTTTTTGGTAGATAAAAAGAAAGTTCGACAACAAACTTTATTTTGAGGAATAATATTTATAAATCTATCAAATCTATATTAAAAACAACTGATGGTACGGAACATCAATTGCGAAAGTTCGACTTGCACTTGGTCGGTTTTTACACCGATTTGATTTAATCATACAGAAATCCGTTACCATGTTGAACTCAAATATCAAATAAAAAGTATGTGGGCCTGCATGTGTATGTGTGTTTGTGTGTGTGCATGTATGTTTTTTAAAAATACGATAATTGCTGTTAAATTTAAAATTTTGATTTTAAATTGGAAATATAATATATAACAAACAACTATCTTTTGCAATTGGGCCATATCCGTCACATAAGGTGATCGCCAGAGGGATGTAAGCAAAAACAACACAAAAAAATAAATTTTCTCAAATAGGCCTCTAACAATATTACTCAAATTTTGTACATTTAATAGTACATTGGACACGTAACAATAATACTATTCTTGGTTTTCTCGAAAAATTCACATTAGGGAGGTTTACTGATAAAAAAAAATTCAGTCCCGCGAGAGAGAAATGCGGCGTACAATTTGTATTATAACTTTAAATACCTATTTCATTTCCAATTAAAAAACACTCACCTGGAAAATCAATCTTTCATTTATTTTTCTAAATATTTCATCCTTCCAAAGATATGAGATTTTTCAATTCTTGTTTTCATCCTTTCAATACTGGAAAACTTTAAAATACTTTAATGGGAACTAAGAAAGAATGTGAATAAGTAGAAGTCGTGCCTAGCATCAATATTAATTGATGCAGAAATTGGCTTTTGAACCTTTGAACTAAAACAATGTTCGACTGTGAAAATAAATTACCCTGTATGATATTGTGGAAATATAAGACAATTTTTAGTTAGATCATGGGATACTCGTATTAGTCTGAGAAGAAAAGTCTCTAAATCGACCACATGATGGAAGATATCGCTTTTTTTAATTTTTTTCGGAAGAGTAGGAACCGTCAAAAACCTCCAAAAATATTAATTATTTCGAAAACTGGTAAGTTTAGGAGTATATTATGGTACATAAACCCAAGCTAAAATTTTATGAGGAATTCTTTGAAATTAAATATAAGGTGTTCTATTAAAAAAACAAAGTTAGGTGCTACATCCGGTATAAGCGAAAGTAACACATGCATGAAAATATTTTCGTTAGATCCGCCATATCCGGATCTCAAGAAACGTCTAATACCCCCTTTCCGTGAATAGCCCTTTATGTATATGTATAGCGTTGCAAGCAGAAAAAATATGCATATATCTTCCAACATTTCGAAAACACTTTTTTCGTCATCTTCAGACAAATTCCCAAAAGTAAATAAAATGTCAATGTCACTTCTTTCCCTACAACTCAGGAATTACTGAGAGTCGTATTAGTATCATTGTGTGTTTTATTTACTGCAACTACTATTGCCAAGCAAAGCTCAGGTGTAGCAGGCGAAATAGATATAGGATAATTGTTTTATTGCCCGCCCTTTGCCCTTGTAAAAATACGTGGCTGTCTATTCCTTTGCCGGTCTGTCTCGGCTTTTATTGCTTAATAATGGGGATTACATCTATTGCTCCTACTATTCATTTTGGCTTTAAGATTTGGACACAATCCAAGATCAAAATTCATTCGCCTCTTATGAAGTTCGTGATACTGTCGATTTTCAGGATGGTTATTTATTTTCACGCAGATTGGCTATTACAAATACGTCAAAACCCTTCGAGCTGGTTTATGACAAACTTATTATAAGATAAAACCTCATATGGTATGTTGTTACAGTTTTTATAATCGAAAACAGGGAAAACAGGAGCGCAGATGCGTTTTGTTAAGCAACGCCAATTGCAGTAGGACTTGGACGGGTGACCCTCCAAGGAAATACAGCGATCTCGCCTTACCTTTTAATGGTTTGTATATCAGCGCATACGTAGAAGCTATGCAATTTTAGGATGAGATTGTGTAGTGGATATACCATCCCTTGCAGAGGCTGTAAAGCAGTCAGTCCCATATGTATTAAATGTTAAGCGAGTTATATAAGATATATAAGAAGAGTGGGACTCTTCTTCCAAGAAGCGGTTTGGAACCATTTCCAAGTTGGGGGTAGCTCGTCTCCTAGCATCGGTGATTGGCTTTAGTAGGGGAAATGGGCCATTAAATAAATGAACAAAAAAAAAGAATCCAAAGCCAAAACTATGTAAAATTTTAAAGCTTATTCTGTCTTTCTCAAACGGGATATAGGCAATACTTATTGTTGATGCTGTTTTCTCCCAACATACATGACACATAACTCTCGTCTGATGGTAGAGTTATTAACAATTGATACACACCGAACAAAAATAATAACAAATGAATAAATATCGCTTTGCTTATGTGAATTATGACGTCATATAAGGTAAAGCATTTTTTTGCCAAAAATAGTGTCTGTTTTAATACCCGTATACGCCGAAAGTACCTCTCATTTCGAAACATACTACTGGGTATTTTTTGACATCTGCAGTTTTGTTATCGTTGACAATCTGGTGAATTCATAACAAAGTATAGCAGTAAATCAGTAAATGTCCTCAACATTAATATCTGCTTGGTTTTTGGTATATCGCATTTAACATTAATGGCATGTGAGGAACGCCTGCATAGTAGAATAAAAATCAGCCAAGAACGTGTTGAGAACTCACTATCGGATTCTGTAGAGGTTTCAAAATTGAAATGTGCACATTAAATGTGTCATGATAACTGTCGTTTACTTCACCTTGACAACATTTTATTTGTACTATATAGGTTTTCGTCTTTTCTCTACAGGAAGCACCTATCTTTTCCACTGTTCGTTAATCTTTTCATTGAAAATACTTGTTAAAAGGTACTATCGAGAAAATGAAATCTAATTTTGAAATGAAAATCTGTCGAAGAAACCTCAACTTCAATTTGAAAGAAACCCCATTCGATGGGATGCAAAAAAATTCCACACCGATTTACATATAGTGGTGGTAAATACCCAAAAAAAAATGTGTCTTAATGGTTTTAGTTTCTTTTTAATAATATATAAATACCTAATATATAAATAATTTTTCTAATAATCTTGCTTGTTGAAAAAATCTTAAATATTCTTATTTCATAGAGCGGGAGATACACAAAACGTATTTTACCTGAGCTATCCTAACAATATAAGAGGGTGGACCAGGTGTTTGGGTTAAAATGGCATACAGCACGTGGTACATGTGGTGACATAAAAACATATTGTACTAGCTGCTACCCATATTACTATAAAAAATACTTAATAGAAATACAGAAGTAAGAAAAAACGGTATCTTCCTAAATAATAATTGTTTTCATAAACTTGTCTTATGCGTAGTACCAATTATAAAAGTTCATGTTGCGCAGCAACCCAGTCAGATGTTGTTTAAACCGATATAATAATAATAATAATAATAATAATAATAATAATAATAATAATAATAATAATAATAATTCATCCTAGATCGTCCGTTCCTCGAGTGTACCTCCCACGTCAACGGGGGGGCAGAGGACTCTTGAGCCTGGAGTGCATGCATCGCAGAGTAGCGCTGAGTATGGCATGTAACATCTTGAGGAGCTCAGATCCACTCCTGCGGTTAGTGAGAGATCATGAAACCGTAGGAGTGGGTGGATTTTTATTTAAGGCAGCACGCAGGGCCGCAGATGATCTCGGTCTCGTTTTCGACTTCAGGCGAAGAGGCAGGCGAGGTGCTGATGCACAGTCAGTAACTGAGCTTCCGCCAAATCGCCTGACAACCCAAATTAAAGCTGCCGAGCAGAGAAATCTGTTCAGGCAGCACGTCGATAGATCCATGCATGGAGTGTTCTACAACACCATAGAGACACTGGGTTTATCGACAAAGCTGACCTTCTCATTCCTGAGGTCAGCAGGGCTAAAGTCGGAGACCGAGGGATTCATTGTGGCCTGCCAAGATGGTGTCATTAACACCTTGGTCTACCGCAGTCGTGTTATGGGTGTAGAGGTCCCCGACCTAAATTGTAGGACCTGCCATCAGGCGCCGGAGTCGCTCATGCATTTACTATCTGCATGTCCGATTTACGCGACTTCGGCCTACATCCACAGACATAACGCGGCTTTACGAGTGCTGTATTACCATCTTCGGCACTCGTACGAGGTAGACCAAACACCAGGGCTGCCTTATGTTCCCGGAGAGATCGAGTCCGTTGTCGAGAACGAGAAGTGCCGAATTTATTGGAACTACTCGTTCCCGACCGTCAGGCTGATTCAAGCCAACAAGCCTGACATAGTCCTCCTCGACCACCAGACCAAGGTGATGTATGTCATCGAGTTCTCGGCACCTGCCGAGACAAACATCACCTTGAAGGAGGAGGAGAAACGGACCAAATACCGAGATCTCCGGTATGAGCTCCGAGCGCTATACCCAGACTACTCGGTCAAGATGGTCGTCCTGATAATCGGCGTTCTCGGTGGGATGAGGCCTACGCTGCTCTCAGCATTGAAGACCATACCGGCCTGCCAAAAATCAGCCGAATGGTTGGCAGGCCAAATGCAGAAGGCAGTCGTCTTAGGGTCCCTGCGTCTACTTAGGGCACACGATTCTGGAATCTACAACCACTAACCCTGCGGGATGTGGGGAGTGGTTGTAGATAATTTGCTGGCGCTTCCCCTGTGAGAATATCGGAGACACGGGCTGTCCAGCATCGCTAAATAAATCCTCAAGAAGGGAGATTTGTCCGATCCAAGGAATTATAGGCCAATCACCTGTCTGAACTCCTGCTACAAGATATTTACACGTATCTTGTATGCTAGGACACTTAGGCAGATTGATCCGGTCTTCCAGCAGATTTACGAGCAGCGTGGCGCCAAGAAGGGCATGGCAGGTTGCAAAGACAGCCTGCTGATAGACCGCTGTATTACGCAGGATTCTGTGCAGTACAAGCGGAACCTATCTATGGCCTGGATTGACTATCGTAAGGCATTTGACACTACATCGCACCAACTACTGGTGCATTTGCTCAAATGTCTTGCAGTAGCAGAGCCACTAGTGAGATGCATAGAACAACTGCTGCCGCCCTTAAGGACTCGCTTCACCATAACATCTGGTGCACAGCGGGTTACAACAGAGCAGGTGGTATTCAGAAGAGGAGTTTTCCAGGGAGACTCTCTGAGTCCCCTCCTCTTTTGCATCTCACTGCTGCCGTTATCTGTTGAACTCCGCCAAACTCGCGGGTACCATTGTGGATCACCCAGCAACCGGAGGCATAAGGTCACTCATCTATTCTATATGGATGACCTCAAACTGTATGCCTCCGGAGAGCACGAACTTCAGAATGCTCTAAGGGTGGTCGAAGAGTACACGCGGGCCATTGGCATGGAGTTCGGGTTGGACAAGTGTGCGGTCGTCCATCTCAAGAGAGGACGATGCGGGGACTTTGCTGAAGACGCGCAACTCGCAGACGGAAGCATCCTAAGACATCTGGATGCCGGAGAGACCTACACATACCTGGGTGTGCAACAACTTCACATCCAGGATGTGCAGCAAGTTAAAAAATCTCTCCGCGGCAAGTACAGACGCCTACTCCGAAAGATTTGGTCATCAGAACTTTCGGGGAAGAACAAGGTGTCTGCGACTAATATGCTTGCCGTTCCTGTCCTGCTCTACTCCTTTGGGGTAGTCAAATGGACTGTAGATGAGCTGCGCCAATTAGATAGAAGTACCCGCAAGATGATGAATATCAATAGGAGTATTCATCCTAGATCGTCCGTTCCTCGTGTGTACCTCTCACATCAACGGGGGGGCCGAGGACTCTTGGGTCTGGAGTGTCTGCATGGCAGAGTAGCACTAAGTATGGCATGCAACATCTTAAGGAGCTCAGACCCGCTTCTGCAATTAGTGAGAGATCACGAAAATGTAGGAGTAGGTGCAGGACTGTTTAGGGCGGCAAAACGAGCCGCAGGTGAACTTGGTCTCGTATTCCACAACAGACGAGGGGGCCGGCGCGGTGCTGACCCAGAGTCAGTCACTGAACTGCAGCCACCTCGCCTGAAGGCCCAAATAAAAGCTGCCGAACAGGAATATCTGCTTAGGCAGCATGTCGATAAACCCATGCACGGGATGTTCTATAAGAACCTAGAAACACTGGGTTTATCGACTAAGCTGACATTCGCCTTTTTAAGGTCAGCTGGGCTAAAGTCGGAGACCGAGGGATTCATTGTGGCCTGCCAAGATGGTGTAATCAACACTTTGGTTTACCGAAGCCGCGTAATGGGTGTAGAGGTTCCTGATATTAACTGCAGGACCTGTCGTCAGGCGCCGGAATCGCTCATGCATTTACTATCTGCATGCCCGGTATATGCAATTTCGGCCTACATCCATCGCCATAACGCGGCGTTACGGGTGCTGTATTACCACCTACGGCACTCGTACGGAGTAGACCAGACACCAGTGCTGCCTTACGTCCCCGGAGACATCGAGTCCGTTGTCGAGAACGAGAGGTGCCGAATTTACTGGAACTTCTCGTTTCCGACAATCAGGCTAATTCAAGCCAACAAGCCTGATATAGTCCTCCTCGACCATCAAAACAAGGTGATGTTTGTGATCGAGTTCTCAGCACCTGCTGAGCCAAACATCGCTTTGAAAGAGGAGGAAAAACGGACCAGTACGAGCTCCAAGTGCTGTACCCAGGCTACTCGGTCAAGATGGTCGTTCTAATAATCGGTGTACTTGGAGGTATGAAGCCTACGCTGCTCTCGGAACTGAAGACCATACCAGCCTGTCGGAAATCAGCCGAATGGCTAGCAGGCCAAATGCAGAAAGCGGTCATCTTGGGGTCCCTTCGCCTACTTAGGGCACATGAATCTGGAATATTCAATCACTAACCCCACAGGTCGTGGGGAGTGGCTGTTATTATCGCCGGCGCGGCTACCGTGTGGTATCGGTCGGAAAGCACGGAAGCCCTGTCCGGCAACGGTGAAATCGAAAAAAAAAAAAAAAAATAAATAAATAATAATAATAATAATAAGCGGGATAGATTTAAGGAGCAGGGTATGCTCCCGATATACCCCGGAGAAACCAGTTGACAAGGGCAACTGTGATTAAAGATGCATAATAACAATAATAATAATAATAATAATACCATAGTACCCATAGTCCTAGGAGCGACTGGAGAAATACCACACAAATTACACGAAGGCCTAAACATATTCAAACTACAAAAGAGCCTATACATAGCAATACAAAAATCTGTGCTATTGGATACGTGCAGCATAGTAAGACGAATACTTGGCCAATAAGTATAGAGGCGTTTTCAACGCATGCAAAAAGTGGAGCATCTTGTCTACGGACCGATGTAAACTGCTTACAAATCAGAGTAATCTGAGAAAAATGGAAGAAGAAAATAATAATAATAATAATAATAATAATACTGACACTCAAAAATGAAAAGAAGGCATATATAATCGATATTGCCATTCCACTACCTGCCAACATATTGAAGACGCAAGCGGAAAAAATCAACAAATATATGCCGCTGGCAGATGAGACTAAAAAGATGTGGAAAATGGATAGCGTCACCATAGTACCCATAGTCCTAGGAGCGACTGGAGAAATACCACACAAATTACACGAAGGCCTAAACATATTAAAACTACAAAAGAGCCTATACATAGCAATACAAAAATCTGTGCTATTGGATACGTGCAGCATAGTAGGTACTTAGCCAATAAGTATAGAGGCGTTTTCAACGCATGCAAAAAGTGGAGCATCTTGTCTACGGACCGATGTAAACTGCTTACAAACCAGAGTAATCTGAGAAAAATGGAAGAAGATAATAATAATAATAATAATAATAATACTCGGAGGTATGAAGCCTACGCTGCTCTCAGAACTGAAGACCATACCGGCCTGTCCTAAATCAGCCGAATGGCTGGCATACCAAATGCAGAAAGCGGTCATCTTGGGGTCCCTTCGCCTACTTAGGGCACACAAATCTGGAATGTACAGTCACTAACCCCACAGGTCGTGGGGAGTGGCTGTTATTATCGCCGGCGCGGCTACCGTGTGGCATCGGTCAGAAAGCACGGAAGCCCTGTCCGGCAACGGTGATACAGAAAAAAAATAAAAAATAAGAATAATAAACTCGAAATTATATTTCATTGATAAGACTTATGCAATCAATTTTATTATGTAAAAGTTTGTAAATAAAGCCTATTGCAAATAGTACTCTTCTTAGATGTAGCGACTGAAAGTTCAAGGAGTTTAACAACAGGTGTTGAGCATAGCCTCATAGAGGGTACACTCCGAAGATTTTATATTGCAATACTTTCAGAAATTTTCTCTGGACATTTTCAACAGCCAGGTTATGAATATTATAAATTGGACACCAAATCAACGAACCGTATTCCAATTTTGATCTTACATACAAAAAATAAAGTACTTTTAAGGCAATTAGATTATGAAAATTACGACATTTCCGGATGATAAAACCTAACATTTTTAATGTAGATGTTATGGATTGATTGATATGGTCATTGAATGAGAGTTTAGAATCGAACATTATATCAAGATCTTTTAAGGATTCACACCGACTTAAGTCAGTATTCTGTAATTGATAGGTGAACTCAATACGCTGTATCTTTAATGTAAAACTTAAGCTTTTACATTTTGAATGTTTAAGTGGAGATTATTCTCGTTACACCAAACTTCAATCTTCTTCAGCTGTTCTTGAATAAATAAAGAATCTTCAACATTTTCTACAGCATGGTAAATTTTGAGATCATCGGCAAGTAATACTTTTTCACAGTCAACAATCTGTACCAAATCATGAATAAAGAGTAAGAATAGCAGCGGACCAAGGTTTGATCCCTGGGGTATACCAGAAGTGGCAGTGAACTGCGTAGAAAACCACTATAAGATATATACTGAATTCTGTCAGTTAAGTAGGACCTAACAAGTGCTATAAGAGATTCCCCAAATCCAAAGTTATTCATCTTAGACAAAATGACTCTGCGATCGATGCGATCAAAAGCTTTGGCAAAGTGGGTATATATATATAACGTCAACCTGCCCATGATTATCTAGCATGTAGCTACATATTGAGAGAATACTGCCAAATTGGTTATGGTGGAGTGGCTCTCCATAAAACCACCTTGTTGTGGTAATATTAAGTGTCTTATCGTATCATAGATATAACTATAAAGTGATGATGGAATAATGAATTCCTTTTTGCTTATTACTTACCAGTTTTGATCAAAGGTTAGTACATACGAACAAGAGTAAACTGGATTCATCATTATGAACAAATCGTCAACCGATATCCATGGAGATATCGTAACTACGAAAATACACAGACCTAGCAACCCACTAATATAAAAGCCGATGCCCGAGCTCAGGAATTGATTCTCGTCCCGTAGAGAATAAGAAAAGGTTCGTGACTTCTAACCTCAAATATTGTCGTGACATCGCATAAGTATCACCAGCTTGGGAGTGAGACACTCGGACTAGTGGGATTCTAGAATCAAGCCTAGTCCGGGAGACGACGTATACTTTGCGACCTTCTGACTCAGTCTAAGCTTGCGAAAGTGCCGCCACCTTACAAATGGTGAGAGATTTTGTACTCAGAGCTGAGGGAGTTAACTAACTCTAGCCTGATCTGAGGAACGCTTGACAGGTGTGTTGGTCCGATTCCGTTACGACGTTCACAGCCGCTACCATAAGCTGGGGAGTTTTTGTGCATTAAGCGTCAGTATCTGTACCGTAGACGTCACGAGCTTATATTAATATTTTAACGTTCGCGTATTTTTCTATCAAAATGACAAGCGTCACGACAGCTGAATGTCAAAGTGACATATGTCAATATTTTAACGTCGCGTGTTTGCCTGTCGAACCGACAAGGGTCGCGTCAATTAAATCGATTATCGTAATGACAGCTGTCAAGTGTCCAAGTGATAAGTCAGATTATTCATTGTTGCAACGACAGCTGTGATTCTATTGTCGAAGGGACAAATGTCGAATTAATCGGTATCTATGGTAACGTTGCGAGATACTGAAAGTCATTAAGAAATTTAGTTGGCGTACTGGGTAGCGCATTATTCATTATATCTTTTCCTTGAACGTTTGTGATCGTAAACTACATTCAGATTAATATAGTAAAGATTGCTAGGTTTGATCAAAGTCAAGATAACCATCAACCCCTTTAATATTATTGTTTTACTTAATTGAATATTTGTTTAAATTGATTCCTTGACACAATTTGTAAACTGTGTCTTTGTTCACCATTGCGTAATTGTTAAATAAACTTTGCTAAATCGATAGCATTCCCATTGACTTTTATTGGACCTTGGAATTACTCCACTGTTTGTTACCTGAGCACAATAGTTATAAACTATTGTAAAACTATAAAAAATAACGTTATAATATCACCAAAAGTTTTGCAAAGTTACAGAGAATGAAAATAGGTCTATAATTTGTTATTTGGGATGGATCGCAGGATTTAAGTACTGGACATACTCTCGCAACTTTCCATGTATCAGGAAAAACAGAGGTCTTAAGGATTAGATTGAAAATTAATAATAGAGGGTTTATAAAAGCATACCTACAATCTTTAACCAAAAAACTTGGGATTTGGTCATGACCTGACGTCATTTTATTCTTCAACTTACAGTCAGAATTCAGCAGATCTCTTTCAGTAAATTCCGTAATATTAAGTACAGCCAAATACTTGAAGCAATTAAATTCGATATCGGTTAGTTGATGATGAATAAACACTACTAAAGTCACTAATTTCATCAACAATGGATTGTGGGGCATCAAACACTACACCACTGTTACTGACTTTATCTGGTATTCTTGATTGTTGCTTTTTGGAGTGAATTTAGCTCCAGAAGTAGGTATTTGGAATCACTATTTATGTTACTTTCAACTCTTTCAAGGTATAGTCTATATGCCATTTGGATATCAGATTTAATTAAAGACTGTAATCTATTAAATTGCTCCAAATAATGAACCAGTTTTGTTTGTTGGTGTTTTTTGCGGCAATGGCTTTTTAATTTAATATTTTTGATTATATCAGAGGTATACCAGCATGGATATTTACGTGTATAGTTAATAACTGGCGGCACATGTTTTTCGAATATATTTCCCATAGAACATATCACATGCCTATTAACATCAGTACATGAGTAAAGGAAATACCAATTCGTTGACAGAAGTTCTGCATATAAATTAGGATAATTGGCTTTACAAAAATTAAATCTTTTAATATTATGATTATTATTGGAGAAATTAATATACCGATTATCAGGAATTAACGCGTTGATGCGTAGTGATGGGTGATGTAGATATTTATTAACAAGAGGGGTTATTTCTCCATGTATCTCGCAATTTACATTACTGATGACTAGATCTTATAGCCTGCCACTGCTATTGCATACATTATTTATATGTTTTAAATTACTTAAGTTAAGAAAGTTCTTCATTTTTTTACATTTGGCGTCCTGCACTAATAGATTATTAAAGTTTGGAACCTTGAAATCTCCTAAAATAATCATGTCCTGATTTAATACAATATTTTTCAACATCTCCAGATAATTTTCGAAATCATCTATTGATATATTAGGCGGTATGTACAAAGTATAAACAAAAATTGAACATGCATTAAAATAAAGTTTACAACCAGCTAAATCAACAAGTGGAGCATTATTTTCTATACTATATAAATCTAACCTTTCAACATTCAAATCATTCGTTTAAACAAACGAGAAAAAGTAACATTTTTGCATTTTTCATATTCATTGGTACAATATCAATAATGAATGTCTCTTTACTTTTTTTGATAAAGTTGATATTTACGGCTGAAATAAGATGTGCTTTTCCCGAAAAAAATAGTTCTGCATTACAACTTTCCATTTTTTTGGTACAATGGGTACATTTCTAAATAATCTGGAATGCGCTTTTAGTATTACCCTTTATTTTTTATCCATTATTTACTAAATTGTCTCTTCAATGAAAAAAAAATTCTTTTTTTTTCAATCCTTAAAAAAAATCAAATTATAAAGTAAAACTTTTTTTTAACTCTACAAAAAAGAAACGTGACAACGTGTAGGTTGGCTGTGAATTAACAATATATCTCTTTTTATTGACCATGTTTGAATTGTTCTCAAGATATTTTAATAAAACTTCAAAAATGGGACTTTTCTCAAGAATTTATTTCTAGTTAGCTAGTCCACCTAGCGAGATGAAACAAAAACTATATAATAGTAGACATTGTAGAGAACATACCACATATTTTTTTATATACATCCTTAATACATTGTATTCGTAAAAATCACATCAAATATTTAGGGTTCCTATTGAGCGACCATTTTCTAAAAATTGCCACTAAAGATCCTCTGTGTTCCTCTAAAGTTTAATCAAAATTTTAGCCGGAGAACGCTTTCGAAAAAAATGTTATATAGATGAGTATCCATCTCCCATATATATGTTAGATCTTGAATCTTGAATTTAACTTTTTAAAAACAATTTTATTTTATTTAAACAAATGAGTATTTATTATTATATTTGTTTCGTTAATTCACAATTTGATCACTTAAAACTAATTAATAGTTAGTCTCCGAGCATTGCTCTTAATGGAGAAACTAACGATACTAAACATGAGATTAATAATAGTAAAACATTAAAATGCAGAGAGGCTTTGCTCTATTGAAATTAACGTGGTGAGCTTACTGAACGATGCAGGACTGAAGCCAAAAGCGTCGTTCAGTCGTATTTATAATGTCTGCATAAAATGCAGATTAAACAGAAACTAAATCTATACATCAGGGTTTCACAAAAATAACCTAAGCCAGAACGTGCAATTTGGAATATTAAAGTATTGAATTACAAAGATAAAGAAAGATATGAAATAAAGAAATGAATTTGTTTTGGAAAGTATTAAATTACTTATGTGAACGTGTCGATAAGAACTTAAAGAATAATACGGTTACACAAAGGTTATTATTTAATACAATGCTTAAATCTAATATAACATATATAAAACGTTAGGATGCTAAGTAAAACAGTGTGGACATAATTATTAAACTATTATAGTAGTGGCACGAATGGCACGATAAATGTGTAACATTTTATGCGATATATAGTTTATTTTATTACTAGCGTGCGGGTTTCGCACGACCTTACTAAAATCGTCGTTGTTCGGCTCACTTTTATCAAAGATTAACGTTTTACACACCTCTAGGCCGGTTTATCAATGCAAGGTTTTGCGAGAATAAAAGTTATCCTATGGTTAAAGCCTATGCATATATCTATACTTTAACCATAGAATAACTTTATCCCCCATTGATAAATAGGCTGTAAACCTTACTGAAGAGATACTCTATATAATAGTGAAAACTTAATCAAAATATGCTCAGGGGTTCTCGAGATTAGCCGGAACGAACAGACAAACAGACAGGCATTCAGCGAGGACTTCATTGCTCACCTCACTCGGTGTATGCTCTATTCTTGCATAGCACACCCGTATTCAGTTTAGTTGATAAAAGTCATTTTCAATTGGTTAAATCGACAGGGAATCTACTTTAATTATAGCTTTTTGAACAGACAAATAGACAGACGTCCAACGGGGACTTTTATTTTATACTATGTATAATATAGTATTGTTATGAATTACACCCCCTTGGAACTGGAGATGATACGCCTATGCCTACTAATTATGACTGGAAGCTAGCAGAAAGGAATGAACTTTTCTGGAATGTGGTAAGAGAAGATTCTTGATTGCTTCTAGATGGATCTAGAGAGTCAAATTCGGAGTATATAAGGCGCGATTATCAGCGCGAAAGGGAAAGTTTATTAAGAAGGCAGTTTATAAAAGTGAACAAGCTGAAAAGTGAAAAGTGAGGTTAAATATTAAGTAAACAAAGTATTGTATAGTCAGTAAATTGTTAAATAAAGTGTTAGTGGTGTTTATCTCTTGCTGAAATTATTTAGAACCCACGGATTCATACAGGGTATTTCCTAAAAGGCGGAAAAAACGTAACAGTATATTCACCGATAAGATAAACTTAAACGTATGACTAGCACGTGTACAGTTGCGTCCCGGTTTACTATTGGCTACGATTATTGCTTCAGCGGCAGATATCTCTAGAACAACTCCAAAGTAGCCAATGAATATTAGATATACAGTGTGAACCTAAAGAAACGCACAAAAGTCATATCATTGGTATGTGTCATTTGTCAAAAAAATCCTCGAACAGGTCGATTTTAGTTATGTAAATGCTACATTTTGTCACTATACCAAAATTTATGACGTCATTGGTTTTTGAGTTATGACGTCATCATAAATTTCTTTAACCGAAACAGACATTTTTGTTTACTATTTTTTGTAGTATATTCCTTTAGCTTTCTGGTGATATAAAGAAAAATGATATTACCTGAGCCACTCTTTTGGAAAAATGGCATTTTATGTAAAAATAGCTCACCTTTCGCAAATTCACGAGTAATGTTTCACTTTCTTATGGGCTGATAAATCTTGTTGCCTACATTTTTGTTTTAAGTAGCATGAAAACATATTCGATATAAAAACAAAACAAACAAAATAATAAAAAAACAATCACCTTAACAACAGAGAGATACAGGCCTTTTTGTGTAAAGTATCGATAACTTTTTTATTCCTGGCACGTGTGGAACCTCAGTTTTGTGACTTCTGAGACAGTGTAAAACTAGTGAATGCAATGCCACGTTTAAGTGAAAGAGAACGCGTAGAACTTTTGATGATGGTTGGATATGGTGATAGGCTGAGAACTCATCAGGAAGCATTTGATGTTTGAATACCAAGTATCCCGAAAAGCAAATTTATAGATCCACTGTAAGGATTGGTGGCTAGATATGATCAATCTGGCAGTGTAGCTGACCTCCCTCGATCTGGTCGCCCTAGCACAAGCAACGAAACCAAATTAAATATTCTTCTAGAAAGTGAGGAGAACCACCATCTTTCGACAAGGCAGCTGGCTTTAAATTATAACGTGAGTCAAACTTCTGTTGTACGTCTATTGAAAAAAGAAAAATTCCATCCATACAAAGTGCAATTAATCCACGAATTGAATGAGGACGATCCAGATCGGCGCTTACAGTTTTGTGAACAGTTGATAACCTTGTGCGATGAAAACCAACATTTTTTAAAGAACATTGTTTTTTCTGATGAAGCTACACTTTCTTTAAAGGGGACTGTACATCGGCATAACTGTAGGTATTGGTCACGCGAAAATCCTCATTGGACTTAAGAAGCCCATACACAGCGACGAGACAAAGTAAACGTGTGGGCAGGTATGATTGGTGATCGTTTAATGGGACCTCTTTTTTTTAAGAAAATCTTACGGCGAGTTGAGTTAGTGCCCCCTTAGCAGTTATGTTTCCGAATAATGAAGATGAAGGTATTCCTGCTGAAAACGTCTGGTTTCAGCAAGACGAGGCCCCACCTCATTTTGGGATAGCAGTGCGTCAGTTTTTAGATGACACTTTTACTGGAAGGTGGGTAGGTCGTCGAGGTCCGATTGTGTGCGCCCGCGTTCACCGGATTTATCCCCCTTGGATTTTTTTCTTTGGGGTTACTTAAAGTCATGGGTGTATTTTAACAGACCGGACACCATAGAAAAATTGAAAGACATGATTGGTGGAGATGGGACGAATTGCCCATGAGATGATTCAGAACAGCGTGCAAAGTGTCTACACCCGTCTTGGTCAATGCCAAATGGTTGGAGGGTCACAATTTGAGCAATGGAAATGATTTTTTCTCACAATTACTTATGTAAGGTATCAACCAATAAAATTATTTTTTTCAAAAGAATGGCTTCGGTAATATCAATTTTTTTTCATATTGCCAGAGAGCTAAAGGAATATACCATCAAAAACAGTAAACAAAAATGTCTGTTTCCATTAAAAAAAATGTATGATGACGTCATAAATTTTGGTATAGTGACACTACCACCAACTTCCTCTTATACGCAGATGATACCGTGCTTTACGGTCAATCTTTTTACGCTCAAACCGCGACACAAAAAGTACGGTATCATCTGACAAAACTCCTACAATTCTTTCACAAATGGAAGATAAAAATAAATAACAATAAGACACAGACTATAACATTTAACAGAAAATTTACTAACATTAAAACTATAACCAAACTACAAATAGACGGACAGACAATTGAGGAGAGAAACTCAGTCAAATATCTAGGGGTCACCCTGGATAAGAGACTGAGTTTTGCTCCTCACGTAACTCAGACAATTAACAGGACTTACGCGACTTTAAGCAGGCTGTACCCTCTTATCAATAGAAAAAGCAAACTATCTGTAAATAATAAATTAACAATGTACAAAGTTATTTTCAGGCCAATACTCACATATGCATGCCCTGCATGGATATCAGACACACAATGTAAGAGAATACAGACCACACAGAATAAGATAATACGACTATTAACAAATGCAAACAGATACACGCCGATTGTTGAATTACACAGAGCTACTAACCTGTCATTAATCAGGGAGTACATGGACGAAATTTCACAAAAATTTTTCACAACCAAAATTCAACAATCGGCTGTGACCGCAGACTTAACACAAATACGAATACACGACGAACATAGTAATTTTTTAAGAAATATGTGATATAAGCAGCAATTGTAACAAACCATACTAATTTCTCCTGTCATAACAACGACACCTTATATGTTGTATTGTTATACTACAATGGAATATATAAGTAAAAAGTAATCACATAAATGAGATACATTAGTTTAAGGCTTGAACTGTAACATATTAACAAGAATAAAACAAATTAAATGGTAAAATGGTATAGTGACAAAATGTAGCATTTACAAAACTAAAATCGACATGTTCGAGGATTTTGTGAAAAATGACACATGCCAAAGATATGAATTTTGTGCGTTTCTTTAGGTTCACACTGTATTATTATAGTTTACTCATAGTCTTAACTACATGCTGATATGGTTATTGATAGCCCCCCCTGCCAGGGGGCAATTTGCCCATGTTTATTCGGTTATAACTTTTTAGTGGAATACCCAAGATACACGTAATTTATCTTGGTAAGGTATACTAGTGTGTAGCATCGGCATACCGCCAATGATGTACATTCGAACCAACAGGAACCATATTGGCAATCAGACCAATGACGGCAATAACTATTCTTAAGAGTGAGCAATGTGAGCTAAAGTCTTAGATGGCGCCAGCGGCTACCGTGGTTATTCAGATTGCAGTTCGTACTTTGTCTGATTTATGGGACCGAAGTTAACATTTTGCGGGTGTAATTTACGGCCTTCCAGGTCGCGTATTTAGAAAGATCAGGTCGATTAAAAAATTCGTGTTTTCAGGTCTTTGTCGTCTCATGATTTTTAAATTGTGTAGAAGTGGTTCCTAAAATAGCATTGTATTAAATTGAATAACAACATGCTGTTTTAACATTGGAAATGTTAATGTTCGCGTAAAGGACAAAGTGTACGAGTTTTTTCCAAGGCCGTCGACATAAAAGTATCAAGGTCAGATGATGTAATACTGAGCGAGAGCCTGTTACTATGTGGGAAGCGAGTCGGTCAGCACCGATCGATATTGTACGGCCTGTTCAACAAAAGGGGGTACGGAGAGAGCAATTCTTGTAGCATCGAGCCGGGACGTATTAGTTCTGCTGCGGCGGACGAATAAAGAAGCGTGATATCATTTGTCTCAGTATTTATTCCTTCCCCTAGTGTTCATCATTAGTCGCACGGTCGGCGCATAGGTAATGTTCTCACCTATGGTGCGAAAGGTGCCGGGTTTAAACTCCTATGCCTGCTGAATTTTTTTCTTTAATTTTGTGACGATTAATATATTTTTTCACAAATTCTTTTCTGTGATTTCTTTAGGTTGGGTTAGTAGGTTTTTATTCTGCTTAAAATAAATTCATTCTTTCGTGTGATTTCTTTAGGTTAGGTTAGTAGGGATTTATTCTGACATCTAATTGTTAATAATTATTAGCGCCGCACAATGGGAAATTTAGCAATTTTTTGGACACTGGACGCACAGTTCTTGAGCGATTTGAATACATTTTTTTTCTAAAATACTCGTGAATGATTCTACTTTACCCTCCAATTGCTACAATTTAAATATATATATTTCTGATGAACGTATCTGACCCAAAATCAGAACATACAGATTTTCAGGATCTTTTCGATATATAATTTATTACTCTAGGTTGTTTAATTAATTGTATGTATGAATAAAATTAACTTTAAAAAGTCTAACAAATATAAATAATAAGAAGATTTACTCAAGAATGACGTTAAATTCAAGCTATATAAAATATAACAGATGTATTTGTGTTTACAATTAAGAAGCAGATAAGCAACTTTGAGGTTGCATATCCATCGGCTTCTTATACTTCCAACTTCTTATGCTTTTTTAGCTCTAAAATTGAAATTTGGTTACTTTTTTTTACCTTACTTGCGTTTTAATTCAAATAACAGCTATTTTTAATTACATTCGGAGCAATCGGACGGTAAACTAGAATCATTCATGAGTATTAAAAAAAAAAAAAAAATTCAAATCGATCAACAACTTTGAAGAGCGGGGTGTGATATTGCTTATAATTGAATATTTATCGCGGTAGAAGTTTTAAACGGGGGTTATTCTTTTCCCTTACAATTTTATATTTATCTCATTATGAACAATACAAGTCATTCTCCGAACTCGTCATTATTTACATCACACTAATCATTAAAAAATATACCTCTCTCGTTTTACCTAATGCAAATCTCCAGCTTCGGGTAAAACACGGGCCTCCTTAAAACCCACCGGGCCCGGGCGGAGACAAAGTCTACCGGCGTGAGTGAGCGGGCCATTTAGAGAAGAAAAAAATGAAGGGGATGTTCAGAAACCTAAAGCAAAGTCTGGAAGAAATAAAATAATATTAGACAAATTCGAGAAAAATGGAATTCGGCATAAAGTTGATACATTTTTCTATGATAATAAAATGCCTACTGTAAAGAAAATTTTACAGTCCTTGAATGAAGATTAAGATATACCTATTGATGATATGAACTTTGTATTTGCAAAAGGAAAGAGGAATAGCCTCCTACATGAGAGAGATGATATTATTTGTTGGCGAAGAAATTATATTCGTGCAATTAGAGCTGCTCGTGAAAGAGAAAGAAAATGCTATTATTTGGATGAAACGTGGTTGGATGAAGGACATAGCGAATCGAAATTTTGGCAAAACAGGAATGTAAAAAGTGTTCGTCAAGGCCATATGGAAGATTGGTCAACAGGATTAAAAATTGAATTATTTATTATTTGTTTGCTTATAGTAATGAAACATATTTTTTATTTTTTTTTATTTTAATTTTAATGCCTTATTTATATTAACGTCCTGGCGGAGTTCAGCTATTGCTGCTCTACCACTCAACCAGGACACATACACATAGACATCAACACAACAACCATTCCCTGCGATATTGCCTTCTACCACAGCTGAGACTCGAACTCAGGAGAGATAACAGCGACTAGACATGTTGTGCCACCCAACAGCGGTCTAGGTCACTGCACACATGAAAAAACGCCACCAACATCCATACCCTGGCCAGGATTCGAACCTGGGACTCCGTGGTCGCAAGCCAAACACTTTCAGCATTGCGCCACCGAGCTGGTATTCTTTACAGGATTTTGCAAACAGCGGAAAGAAAAACTATCTATGAGAACTAAAAGAAAAACTACATGTAAAATATTAATGAAATCTTTGCATTATTTCAATAACCTGACTTCTGGTTATGCCAACAAGTCAAAATTCTTATTTGCCATTCTCATTATAACACTAGCATCCAATATAGTCTCCTACGACTAGGCAGATTAAACTAGTTTGTTCTCATTTTTAACTGAATTTACATATCGCCGATATATAAGAAATATAATGTGGATGAAATGGCTAAAGATATTGAGGTATTACGACTGCAGCCTTACCACTGTAAACTCAACCCCATTGAGCTTATTTGGGCTGAAGTAATGGGGAATGTTGCACGAGAAAATAGAACCTTTCAATTAGAACATGTAAAGGGCCTTCTATCTAGTCTAGTGAGTTAAAGAGAGTTACCGCTGAATATTGGCGAAAATGCATAGAGCACGTTAAAAAAGTTGAAGAAAGAATGTGCGATACGGATATGCGGATTGACGCAGTAATTGAGCCAACAATCATAAATGTAGGACCCAGCAGCGATAGTGACAGTGATGACTGAGTGCGGTAACCTGTGATAGTGTCGTGTAGTGATTGTGATAGGATAAATTAATTATTGTGCAAAATTATTGTTGTTAAGTTTTGTTTTTAATTATGTTGCTTTGACGAAAAAAATTATTCATGTTATTAGAACAGTTATTCATTTTTAACTTTGGTAAGTTTGTTAATTTAATTTCTCTTTAATCTGTTACTCCCTAATTAACAACCCTGTCACCATCCTTTCCTGGCAAGGGATATGCTTACGCCTCCACGTTGGTCCTTGCTGGGCAATAAGAACAACTGGCATGGTTGAAATTTGTGTAAATTTCTATAAACATCAAACATTTTACAGTTTTGATGTCAGATTTCGTAGGTATTCCACTCCTAAACAAAATTATGCGTGCCATAAAAAAAGTTCTTAAAAGAACTCTAGTTTTTCTTTTTGGCTGAATTGAGTGTAGAAACAAATTTAATTATATTAATTTTTTATGTTATGAAATATGAATACTATTATTAATTTACATATACCTAAAAATATATATGTGGCGCCACTGATTGCGGTTAGCTTCCGCTCGTTTCACGTTTGTTTATAACAGTTCGCCAAACTTATAGTAGTTGAATGAATTATTAGGTATAAAGACACCACATTCAAACATTTATTCTATTTGATCGATTGTGACAATTACACATAATGACCTAGTCGTGGATTTCATCTCTGGTAGGCGGATAAAACTTAAGAGAAATAATATATTTCCCTACATTATGTGGGATTGTATAGTAGAGTGAAGTGCCGCTTAAGTATTATATAACAGCTACTATCCTTTGATGTGCATGCCGGTTACTGTTTGCTCTACTGACTAGACTTATTAGCGCTACAGGATTGTTGAAGAAGATTGTTTTCTAAAATCGGCTTATTAGAGAGATTTTTCTTCACTTCATGCGCGTTACTCCTTGTTCCCCACTAATCTTGCCGCATTGCTTCTTCTTAAGTGCAGGGCCGTCAAGAGAAAATCGGGGCCTGGGGCTAGTCACATACGGACCACCCACATCCCCCTGTTTGATATAATTTCGAAGAGCGGGGGTGATATTCCTTTGAAATATTTTTTTTTATATCGATTCCAACTTCACAGAGCGGGGGGGGGGATATCCTCACGACAACATGTTTACATTTTTATTTCAACAGTGTATATATATTACCTCTTACAATTTACAAAAAACGATCCCTCTCTTGCGTCAACTAACGCAAATACAATAAAAATTTGCATATGCGTCTAACACTTTCCCCGGATTTCAAAAATTCAGGTGGAATCCGGGCTCCTCAAAATCTCCGGGTGCCGGGGGAAACACTCCTCCCCTCTCGACGGGCCTGCTTAAGTGTATTTCAAATAAGATAACATCCTATAACACAAGAACCAGAGAGAATATTAGGCAAACCACACAACGGCATGTGTGTCGCGGGTTGCATTAATGCCAAGGTAAGGAAATATACAAATCTGAAATAAATCAGAATATTACCCATCATAATATCTAAATATATACATTTCCAATATGGTTTATATGGCTTCATTATTTGCTACACAAAACAAGGTGTATTCTGATCACTGGGACGAGCGCACCTGTAACCACATGCACCTTGGGAATACCTGCACATTACGTAATTTCCACTAAAGATAGAGGCTATAATTAGAATAATTACCATGCATGCCTTCTGAAATTACGCTGCCTCTTTTCTTTCGGAGGGAACAGTTTAATATGAGCCTAGTCCAGTGGTGGATTTACAGTTTTTGAGCCTGTAGGCAGTGGAAGATCTTCCATTCCAAACATAATCTAATTCATTAGATTATAGTATGTGTACAGGGTAAACCATTAGTAATAGTTCAAGGGTGCATTCGTTGGACCAAAATAAGAGGATGTAACAAAACACGGTTTAGTAAATTGTTGCTGTCGAAAAATATACAGGTGTCAAAGTTGTATTCTGTTTCTTTTTTTGCAATATCACAACTAATTTTTAGCCCATCTTCTCCAAACTTATTAAGGAAACATTTTTTAAGTTCAGAAACAATAATTTATGGATCACATCATGCTAACCCGTGGTGGACGCCTCATGAGCTATACCTGATGATGAATATTTTTTCTCTTACTTTTACGAAACGTTGTGGGTGAAAATCTCATGCAGGAGTAATTTCTGCGTAAAATAGGTACACTTGATAGAACTTGGTAATTCGTTTTCGAGAAAATTGCCTCAAAAGATTTCAAGAATTCTTTGAAAACAAACTCAATTTGAAAAGGAAATTGTATTTACTGAAAAAAATTACATAACGTAAAAAAACTAAAGAGTGACAACTACGCAAACTCACTGACCTCCTTATGAACTATTTGCTGCAACGTAGAGTAAATTTTCGATGTGGCCTCCACCCACTTCTATGCATTTTCTAATTCTTTTGATAATAAATCTAATAAAATTGGGCGTCACACTTTTCAATAAATACAATTTGTCCTTTTCAAATGAAGTTTGCTTTCAAAGAATTCTTGAAATATTTTGCGGCAGTTTTCTCTAAAACTGTTGGAATTATCAAGTTCTATCAAGTGTATACCTTTTCACGTAGAAATGACTCCTACATGAGATTTTCTAGTCAAAAGTGCCACAGCGTTTCGAAAAAAGAGAAAAAATATTCCTTATAAGGTATAGCTCATGAAGCGCCCTTCACGGGCTAGCGGCTGGATGTTTTTCCACAGCATGAATTTAGTAAAGCATGTCTGGTTACCTGTAAACTGTTATACTTCTTTTATTATTACGGTGATTACACCAGCTTCTGTAATTTTTAGTGTAAAAAAGGAACATTAAATCAAAAACAAATATAATTTTTAAAATTTTACTCAACAAAAATTTCATGTATAATGTGTCATCGTATTTATACATTAATATTGAGAATTAATATACAATATATTACAAGTATAATGACATATTTTATCACTATGAAAATGTTTATGGATGAATTTTTGTGCGTGTTTATTAATCACCAAGTATACATGTGTGGCTTAATTAAAATAGAAATGTATTGCTCGAATCAAACATATTTTAACAATATAGCTATACTGTAGCAATAACAATTTTAAATATTTATATCTTGAAAAGTTTCCGGGCACATAGTTCAAAGTTGTTTTCACTCATATGCTCAAAGCAAGATTTGGTTTTAGGGAGGGTTTCCTATACCCTACTCCTCGTATTGTTATTGGTAAATAAAAAGAAGCAAAAAGTAATAAGGGGCATTTCAACAAACGTTCGTTTGCAAAGTCTCCCTCCCTCTAAATTTAAGAGTGAAAAATAACAGTTTCTTAAAAAAATATTCTGTTGGTTCTTTGAGAACGTTCACCATTTGTGAAGAGCCCCAACTCGCCATTCGTTCACTTTGTTACCCTTTCGGTGAGCCGTACCCCCTAAAAGCGAACGTATTTGTTGAAGGGCCCGGCTCCCAACAAAGTACTATAGAAAAATTGCAACAGGACATATCCTAACAAAGAAACCATCATGTTTCTTATGGAAGAGTAACCCCAATACAGTTGCTCCACTCTGATATATGTTATAGATATTACTATACTGACCAAATATCTACATTGTGAGAACCAAAGAGATCATAGCATCTGAGTAAAGTACCACACATGCACGCAAACACACTGAAATACCAACAGTCATAGACACGCCCAAGTTCTCAAAAAACAAAGAAGGCATACATTATCTTAAAGAAGTATGGTACTCTGTTCAGATATTCCGTGACTCAGAGCTTCACATCTCTATTAATAATAATAAAACTACAACATATTTCAGTATGGAGTAATACGCCCGGGGTCGCTTTTCCATGACGAACGTGTGAAGTCCTTTCGTATAAAGCTAAACTGTTACATTACGACTACCGTGCTTCCAGTTTACACAAACAAGAGGGTGACTTGTCAGCTCCTTGATCTTATTATCGAAATACAATTTTACTTCTAAAAAGCAGGAGGGGCAGCAATTTCATATTTAGTCATTCAAAACTCATTATTATTTACATCACACTAGTCATTTAAAAGTATAACTATCTCATTTCACCTAATGCAAATGCTTCTCGAACTTCAGATGATACCCGGGTCCCCTTAAAAACCACCGAGCCCAGGGGGAAACACCCCCGCCCCCCCCTCTCAACGAGCCTGTTTGCTGGCTATTAGTACTTGGGATTGACTTTCTGTCATAACGAAAAATTTTTAAAAACTGCCAAGTTAAGAGAAAAATTAAAATAAAATTAATGAACTGCGAACATCACATTTCCTTAGACCCCCCTCCCCCCCTCCTTGTCACATCTCATCACGTTAAGCAATGCCCCTCCCTCCCCCTTATTTGTGAACGTATTTTATAAACGGCCCCTTGGCGCTTATTCGAACTACAGCCGAACTATATTGAAGACAATAACACAATTAATAATACCTTGTAAGATTGGAATTCAGAGCAGTAAAGTTATAGTAATGTATGTTTTGGATGAATTACTGCCATAATTTACCTTTTATTTTTTGAATTATCGCCGATTTTGGTCTATGTATCTGGTAAACTACATTGATAAATTAAAAATTACCATACGCAAGTTAAAGAGAGCTTACTAAAATCATAATACACATCCATTAAAGAAGTCTTAACTTAAGAAGTCCGTTGATACTCCGTGCTTAGTTGAACTAGAGTTTAATTTTATTGGACATAACGCAATTAAAAATACCTTGTAAAATCAGAATTCATAAATATAGAATTATAGTAATTTCTGTTTTGGGTGAATTCCTGCAGCAATTTACTATTTATTGTTAGTATTTTTGGCGATTTTGGTCATTTATCTGTCTGGTAAACTACATTGATAAATTATTATGAGTAAATTACCATTGGCAAATTACCGAAAGGTTGTTAAAGTCATAATACATCATAATTAAGAAAGTCTAAATTTAAAAAATCGTATAATACTTGGTGCTTATTCGAAAAACAATTTTATTGGACACATTAGCACAATTAAAAATAACTTGTAAAATTTATTTCACCTTAGTTTTTATTGTCTTCTAGAGAAACTGTAAAAGATACAATATTCTTTTCTATTTAATAAATATGATTTGAACCCAGAGTTTTTCTGCTGTGTCTACTTCAGACAGGAGAGCTAGCAGGGGCATCTTTTGACCTAGCATCTGATGCTTACTGTTTCTTTAGCTATTTTTTTATTCAAAGATATTTTCTATTTCTTTACAATAATAATTTGATTCTGCACGATGTGCCAGAAACTATATTTACCGTTTCACTTTAAAGTAATTCAATATAATGTACCTAATATTTCAGGTATCCCAGAAAACTACAAAAGCCACTGAACAATATACTTAAACCAAAAAATAGTAAAATTTGAATCACTGGGAGAATAAATTTGGCACTTACATGAAACAGTCATATTAGCTAGTAATAGTTCATTGTTTCTTTCAATTTTTTGGGAAACCTAGACCTTAAGTTAGCTGGAAATGTTGAAGATATCGGAACTGTAGATCAAATCATGGAAATAATTTTAAAGTCGATAATATAAGTAGATCTGTGGAAGTTATCCAATTATTTGCAATACTTGATTGACCTTCTGCTACGAAAGTATCTGAAGATGGTTCATTACATTATCACATATAAAACATGATGAATCGAAATTGTTATTATTTGTGGGCTTCTTGACTCGAACATTCTTCGTAATGAGGAAATTATCGATGAATTTTATTACCTATTAATAATTAAGTAGAATCTAGGATTTTTAATGTCGATAATAATACTTTTTATTTTTCCTTGTGCAGTTGCTGAGATTCCAACATTATTTTCCTTTAATCGCCATTTGAATTATTTAACATTTAAATTTAGATGTATTTTTAGAAGCAATACATACTGGTATATATGTATATTTAATGCTTTTAGATGTCGCCCGAGTGATCGTATCTCATTGTAAGTAATCAATGGGTGGACTTATTTACAATTGAGCTAGACTGTAATGGTTTGATAAATAAGACGACAGCACGCCACATGCATACTTGGCGACAATGGATTTGAACGGGTTATAACAAGTTATAATGACAGTTCAAATGAAAATTAAGATTTATTTATAATAGTTTGACACATTTGATATTACAAAATCGTAATGACAGTTCTTAATATTTGTTCTCACACCCTGTACATGGAATTTTGTAACTGGAGAAACAATCCTTTTTAAGTAAAATCCAGGTTAAAAAACTACACGTTATTATTATATTTAGTCTTCTTTGGACCAGAAGAAATTAATTTAGGCACTTAGTAGTGTGGCGGGAGCTTAATTAAGATACTATCAGGTCGTGCTATAACTGTGGCTGCTGAAGTGGATCACCAAGTCCCGCTGGGTGTATACGCTTTTCTTGTTGAAGTAACTGGTGGGCAGCGCGATCCATCTCTTCTTGGGTCATATCCATGGCCTCTTGCATCTCCTTGGAGGTGTAACGCACAAAGTCCGGATCACAGTACTTGCCCAAGCCCTGTTCAGCCAATATCCTCCCCACTAGGCTTTCGGCAGAACCAACCACCTCGAACGATGCTGGCCTGCGATCTGCTGGACTGCCCGGCAGTGAATGGGTTAATCGTTCAGCACCCGCGTGCCCATTTGGTTCGCCAGGCCCAACTGTAACTAACAATCATATCAATTTTTTTGGTATAGTGTTCAAGAAAAGCTGTAAGCTACATCTACGTACTAGGCGGCCAAGGCAACCATTTTGGCACAATCCGTGCTTTGAATCTTGTCTCATATACCTACGACATTAAGGTCATATCAGTCATCAACTTGTAGGAGAGGGGGTGAGGAATTTATGGGATTGTAGTTGACATACTGAAGGGGTAGCGGGTAGGAGATCTCTTAATAGCTAACTTAGGAGACAGTACTACTTCAGGAAAATGAGCGTTCCTGCCCACGCGAGCTCGAGATTCTTCCTAACCCAGGAGGTAGTAATATATAGGGGTTTCTACACTAGGGAGATAGCAGACAGTGTTTCATTAATGGATCGAGGTTACTAGAGAATGAGATCCTATATACCACTATTATGTATAGAAAGAGATTTTCTAATTCATAATATACAGGGTGTTTGCGATGGTTACAATGGTACAATGGCACATTGCTCATTGTGTAACTGACTTTTTAAACTGAGTGGAAATACTGGCAATGATTTAGCCTACATGCTAGACAGACAACCTATGTGAATTGTGTGAATTTTTCGTTAATATCATCACAGTTGAATTTGTGCGTGAAGTAAGGACTTCACGAAGGTATTTATTTTTCAAGGACCTACCTGTATGACTTATGAACGTCATCCAGTGCTGTTATTTCAGTTTTTGCTTTGTAACTCCACGTCCTGCCTGAAGAAGGTGCAAAATTATAGCAGAACATTCGGCTAAAAATATAATCTAAGAAAGGACCACGCTCTGGCTTTATGTAAAAGGTTTCCGTTAAATTGGCTATATTTTTGATATGTTGTGTATTTCGGCATCCCGAACAAATGTGTCCATGGGCACAAAGTCCCAAACCCTAAGGATTTGGAGATAGGATACGTTAAAGTTGGATATTTTATGTATATCATGTATTTCAGAATCGTTCTTTGTTCTTCAAGAGGCTCTAATTAATTTAATAATACAGAATATGCTTTCATTGTAGTTCAGTCGTATTCATATCATGTAATTTTATGCGAATCTCCTTCCAAAAATTCTAGAGGGGTGGAAGAGGGTAAAAAGCGCCTCATCACACATTATAGGCGTATAATAAGATTTTCCACCTTTTAGGGAAAACAAAGTATTTTCTGGTACTCGATGATGAGTGTGGACAGTTAGGTAGAGGAAGGACCCTATTGTTTTTGAACAAAGTCGATCAATAAATAAAAAAGTTATTAATTTTTTAAATTGAAATTTTTTTTTTAAATGTTTTGTAATTAAACAAGAAATGATTAAAACTAGTATTATTTACAAAAAAAACTGCGAAGGGTATCCTATAGAATGTGGTATAGAGTATAATGGTTAGCTTGTTGCTATTAGATATGGTGAAACCTAAGAATCTTACTTCAACTGAGTTGTTGATTTTTAAAAAAGTATTAAAATGTTTTCAAGTATAAATTAAAAATAAATTTCGGTTAGTGTTTTCAATGTAAAATTGATTGTACAAGGTAAAAGTTAAATAGTTTAAATTATAGAGTGACAACACTGTAAAACCTGCATCAATGATACGAAAGTGAACGCGATTTCCTCGTCTCGTCTTCTTTTATAGTTTTACTATTTACGCTGAAAACATCGTCTATTGATGGTTAAATTTAAATGAAAAAATAAGTTTGAGTCAGAAAAAATATAAGAATTTTTTACTTCTCTTGAGCCAACATACCACCGTGCCAAAATATGTACGTGTAAACCAGACATCCTGTATATATATGGTTACTGGCCAAGTGGCATTAATTTAGATTATTGTATTCAGAAAAAAAAACAGTTATACCAATCTTTAAAATATCACAAAATATCTTTCAAAGTTTAAAATGAAATGGGAAGTTATTTCTGAGGCCAATACCTCTGTATTATTGTAATTATTTTCGGTTTATCCGGAATCGAATTCATCCAATTTATTATCCTTTTCGAATAAACCATAAATAATTATTGCAGAAGTGCTTGCCTGAGAACAAATTTCTCAGCTCATTCTAAGCTTTGAGAGTAGTCACACTCGCGAGATGTAAACATCGAAACAAGTGTCTCTGAAAGTTTTAAAGTTTGATGTCCTTTAGTCTTGGCAAGTATTTTTGTTTTAATTGTTTTTGGTCTTTCTGAACAGAATAGTCTAAATTAGAATAACATTATTCTGACAGTCATCCTGTGCCAATAAACCAGTAGCTTAAAAAGATACATGTTTATACTTATCTGTAAGTTTTTTTTAATAGGTGTTGAAATAATTACTAGTATCATCTATAATTGTTTATTTGTGGCATATTCAGATTTTATTACTTTTTATTGCGTGTACTGCGACTGAAAAATATTTAAAAAACAACTGCTCCAAACCAATCACCAGCAAGTTTTGTTGACAGTCAGTTGATGAACATTGGATGGGACAGAATACACCATTACAACCTGAGGTCTTTAGGTCTAAGCAGTAATTCCATATATACATGGTTTATCGAATAAATCACGAAGAATTGGGAATAGGTTTTCTGTACGAACGGCTCTACGCTTAGATCGGTTTTATCGAAAACTAAACCTCTAAATGTTCAAAATTCTAAAAATTGTATTTACATTGTTCCGTGAGAGCTAGAAGGAAAGAATTTGAAAAATCCAAAATTTGTGAAAATGCGTAGAATAATAATCACAAGATCCAATGGGACTCGGCGAAGGTTATGGAAAAAGAGAGCAACGAGGATAGATGCGTTTCAAATTATTCAATAAATTTTTGTACTAGTTGGTTGGCATCTTTAGAGACGAAGTAAATAAAAATAAGATAAATATAATTTAATGTCTCACGTGATTATGGAAATACATAAATAACGAATAATGGTTGACGGCCAAAAAGCTTTGAGAACGGGAGTGGATAATCTTCCGAAACGTTAGCTGTCTTTATTTTTCACTTTCAGTTTTCAGTTTATATAACATTGTTATAGTTTATACATTTTTAGGTGTGAGACATTTTGTAACAATTAAGTACTCAAGAACCAACCTCTCTCTGATCCATTTGGCACAGAGGTTTTTCCATTAAAATTTTTAGATATTTTTCAGTGACAAAATACCCAACAAAAAGTAAGAGAATTAGTAGTATATTGTTTTGTTTCTTTGTTTCTAAATAATTTTTGGTTCAATATTCATCTATCTAATACTATTGACATACATACTTTACTCACGAAGAAATGTTAAGTATATCATGGCTTGTACCAATTTTAACTGTATTTTATTACCTACGTTTAAGGCCAATAAAGCCAAAGTATATGTTAATGGATTTTCAAGAGGTTTTGGGTATTTGAATTTTTTGTAAAAATTTCGACTTAAATAGAATGTCGTAGGTATATGAAAAAATTTTCATGGTTCCAGCCGTAAGCTCATGCAGAGGGGTTAACATGCAAAGGAGGTCTCGGTATAGCCCAGTACATTTAAGATCAAGTCGTACAAAAAAATTGCATGTTGTTAGTGAAAACTTACACAAACACAGTTCATTTCTTTATGAAATAGTTTAGTTATTACTGTTCTGCTTATGATGTTAACAAATTGCTTACCACGTGTGATATTAAAATGAATTAGTAACTATACTGTAAGCTATCTGTATCTCCGCAACAATTAAGAGCCCACCTAGGAAATTTTTTATAAGTGTGGACAGTAACTGGAACAAATTGTATAGCTTGGATATTCAATATTTCTGTAAAAAATCCTAAAATACGTCTATTTTACATTTTCACTGGCTACATATCAGCAGTTATGTTCTTAATTTATCTTCACCCTTGATTTTTTCAAATATAAAGGCATTCCAATTAAACTGTCTACATTGGATACACAAAATTCTGGCTATACTCTCAACAGTTGCAGATCTACACACATTTTTAACGCCGTCGTGACGTACGTCGTCATGACATGTACGTTGATTCATGTGTAGTAGCCTAAGCAAGAGGTCCAGAAAAGGCATGTTTAAAAAAATGCCAATCGGGATTTTTCAGCGGAAATATGTACCTTCCAGTATGTATAACTGTTATACCTAAATTCCAACAGCTGAAAATTAGTGCATCTATGTTTAAAACAAGTATAGTTACGGAAAACGAGTTTTTGGCTTGTATAGATTTATCTTTTGGTTTCACGAAAATGCATCCGTGGAAGAAGTATAGGTAGGTATTAAAAATATCTACTGGTTACTTGTATAATTTTTAGAAAAAAGCATTTGTTTATTATAAAGGTACTTTTTTAAAACAGCTAGGGATGCCGTAGCGTACCTTGGTTGGGCTAATTTTCTTCCTCAAGAGTTGTACTTTTCACAACAGCAACATCAACACTGACATCAACAATGACAATGCAATTAACAATAATTGGGCAAAGACAAGTGCAGAAGAAAGGATAGTTAAAAGAGGTCCGTTTTATGGACTGAGATGCTTTTTTTTGTAAAACTAATGCGATATTTCGTTTAACCTCGCCAAGCTACAACAAATTGATTGGCTTTTTGCACGTTCACAGAAAGTCGAGATAATAATGATTTTGCGCCCGCTGGCACTCAGTTTAGCAAGTAAGCACTTCTTGTATTCAATTTTAAGAGACCTACGTTGCAAAAATCGATTTGCTATAAATGAGAGATCGAAAGTACAACTCTTTAGGAAGAGAATCAGCCCAACCATGTTACGATACGACATCCCTACTCTAAGCTATAGAAATTAATTTTCAAAAAAGTGCCAAACATTTTACAAGTACACATTTCCAAAAAAACTATTCGCTCATTCTACACAGCAAAACCTATAGTCTAGCAAAGTTTGTTACGTGTACGTTTATTATTTTTAAAGGTAATAATTAATTAAGAAACAGCGTTTTTTGGCAGTATTTTACATTTTGTTAAAAAACTAATTAACCGATTTTTATGTGGTTGAGCTACCTAATGCCTAAGCCTTCACGGACGTATTTTCGTAAAACCTAAAGATAAATTTATACAAGCCAAACATTTATTTTCCCTAACTTCACTTGTTAGTTAAACATAGTGGCACTAATTTTCAGCTGTTGGATTTTAGGTACAATAGTTATACATACCGAGAGGTACATGTTTCCGCTGAAAAACCTCGGTTGTCATTTCTTTTTCTAAAACTCCTTTTGCCTAGGCTATAGCGAAAATTATGGCATAGCCACAAACCATGCACTACCATGTTTGATTTTTTTTATTGATTAGATGATGCCGGTTCAAAGTCTTCGAAGATAGCTCTCTTCTATAACTACGATGTCTGCATCTGAATTTAAAGGTTACGCAAGTTTCCAAAAAAAAAAGTTTTGATCTGGCGATCTAGACCATGATTCCTTATGTATTTTTGGGTGCTGAAACCAAAATTTCTTTAAAAAAAATTCTACTGCGTTGATTTCGAGTAAATCCCGGTTTTTACTGTCAAAAACCATATTTCGGAATTGATTTCAGCACTCAAAAATACATAAGGAATCATGGTCTAGATCGCCAGATCACAACCTTTTTTTTTGTAAACCTGTGTTATTATCAATGCGTGTTACGAGGTGGAGTATGAATACTTTGTTGTGGTTCACTAAATGAGTGAAGTATCCCGATTTTTACTCTCAAAATCTTGAAAGTGTATTCTGCAACTGAAACTTTTTAGATAGATTATGTAGTTGGTTGTTGAACACCGAGTATATGAGGATATATAGAACTTTAAGGTTACCTTCTGAATTCCATATGTAGACTGAGAGCCAACCTATTTTTTTGCGTTAAAATGAGGTAGAAGGTTGCTGTTTTTTCCGTAATTCTAAACTTGAACCTAGATTGGCGAATAAGAATCTCTTCTGTTTATATTTTTTACACTAAAATAGTTTTGAAAAGGCAGTTTTTTCGCGATAATTTTTGAAGAGATGTGAAAAATATTTGAGATGGAAGTTGTAGATAATAAAATTATTAATATCGATATATCCAAACTCAATGTCATAAAAATTAAACTTAACCCCAAAATTTCCAAAAAAAATGTGAGAAACCAATTTACTTACTCCTTTAATTTCAATTTTATTATCTAAAAATATGGGGTTGTTGAAAATTTAGACAATTGTAGCTAAAAGAACTATCAAGAAAACGAACTGTACCGATTTTGAAAATATCAATTTTTGCGCAAGGTAACCTAAAAAAAAAGGGAAAAATGCGAAAATCTTTATATATTTTTCTCTATTTTCATAATCGAAGGCAAAAAAAAAATTAACCCACTTTTTCACCTGTCACTGAGAACGCGAATCTATGAATGTAGAAGAATTTTTGTTTATTACTGGAAAATATTTTAATTCCTGTTCCACCCATATACCAGATGCCAACGAAATCACTTTACGGTCGCCATTTATTAATTTCTTAAAGGATCGAGATGAAACTTGGTATGTGTCACATACTACCAAAACAACACTTTTTGACCTGTCAAGTTTCTGCGACTTATGGTTTCGCCGAAAGTGATTCCAACTTTTGATTTTTAACTGGGACACCTTGTATATCTTCACATTTTGGACTATTAAATTCACGACAGTTTGCGCCATTCTGAGAATTTTATACCCAATTTTAATTTTTACTAGTGTGCTGTGAAATTACTCAAAATTTTAATTTAGAAGTCAAACTACAGTTAAATGTAATTCTTCAGTACGGGTCTAACGAAATATCATCAACGTCATCATCATCATCAACGTTTTCCTTTGCAATTACTGTCAGAATCAAAATCTGAAAATGTGTCAAGAATGCGTCAGATTTGTACTGAAAAATTACATTTAACTGTAATATGAGAGTGATATACTTACAGATGAATATTTTAAGTAATTTCGAGAAAAGTGATTTTATCAACTTTGGACCTTTCTATAACACGAATTAACAACCAAAAATTATTATTATTAAATAAGCCAATTAAAATGTACAAAAAGAAATTAAAAAATATAAAAACAATTTCAGGTGCGTCACTGGGTATAAAATTTTCAAAATGGTAAACTGCCATGAAATTAGTAAAAATATATGCGGGGTGTCACATTTAAAAATCAAAAGTTGGGGTCATTTGCGGAGAAACTGGAAGTCGCAAAAACTTGACAGATAGATCAAAAAGAGTTGTTTTAATTGTATGGAACACGTACCAAGTTTTATCTCGATTCTTAAAAAAAATAAATCAATGGCGACCAAAAAGTGATCTCGTTGACACCCGGTAGAGTTTAAAAGTGAATTATTTATTATTTGTTTGCTTATAGTAATGAAACATATCCTTTATAGGATTTTGCAAACAGTGGAAAGAAAAGCTATCTATGAGAACTAAAGGAAAAAACTATATAAAAATATTAATGAAATCTTTGCATTATTTCGATAACCTGACTTCTGGTTATGCTAACAAGTAAATTCTTATTTGCCATTCTCATTTTAACACTAGCATCCAACCTAGTCCCCTACGGCTAAGCAGGCTAAACTAGTATCTACATGATCCCCTACGATATGTAAATTCAGTTAAAAATGAGAGCAAAGGCCTGAAATTAATTTATTTACGTACCTTGTCTTTAAAAATTTTTTCATTCTAATGAATTACATTTTCATAAAATCTCATTCAGTTTCTTATCTTATCAGTCAATGTCAATTATAATTATTTTATTCACGGATATTGTCTTACTTTTGCGTGGAACATCGTTATGAGTGGCTTTAGGCTTTTCTGATGAGTCCACAATAAGGACGAAAAACGTTTCAAAGGCTAAGCATATCCAAGAAACTGAATGAGATTTTATGAAAATGTAATTCATTAGAATGAAAAAAGTTTTAAAGACAAGGTACGTAGGTATTAGAATAAATTAATTTCAGGCCTTTGCTCTCATTTTTAACTGAATTTACATATCGTAGGGGATCATGTAGATACCAGTTTAGCCTGCTTAGCCGTAGGGGGGGACTAGGTTGGATGCTAGTGTTAAAATGAGAATGGCAAATAAGAATTTACTTGTTAGCATAACCAAAAGTCAGGTTATCGAAAGAATGCAAATATTTCATTAATGTTTTTATATATAGTTTTTTCCTTTAGTTGTCATAGATAGCTTTGCTTTCCACTGTTTGCAAAATCCTATAAAGAATATGTTTCACCCGGTAGAGTCATCTATATAAAAAACCCTATAGTAATAAATTATGCTTACTGATGCAGGTACTTCAACAGGAAAATAGCTATCACAGCTGTATTACCATTGTGTTGTTGCTTGAGCAATAGTATAATATAGAACTATGATATTTTGGAATATAAATGTTATATAGTATTTTAAGATAAAGGAATTATTATAGAAACATTAGTTTTTTAAATAAATATTGCTTTGTTAACTTTGCTTGGTATTTGTTACATTACAAGCAATCAAGTTATCCTCGCTTTGCAATTCTTAAAAGATCTACTTGCTTCGTGTAGAATAGAACCCTACTGCATTTCATAATGAGTCATCAAGTAGTTTAATTGTAATAAAATAATAATGAATAATTATTTAACACCGTCATTGCGGACCATATATGAAAAACATTATAAAGAAATTTGAGGCCTTGGCTTCTAGTAATCTAGTTCCAGATGTCGTTATAATACATACGTGTACTAAATTTCAACTGAATATCTCAATTTAATTTTATTAGCTCCTTTAATAATGGAGTGAGGGTGGTGGACGAGTTGAAAAATATTATAAAAAATCTGATGCCTTGGCTCCCAAGTTTCTGTACTCTTACCAGTTTGTTTTACTTATTTTCCCTATTTTCCCCCAACTCTTCAACGGAATCACTTCAAAATATAATCCAGTTTCAGATGTCGTTATATAGATTTTCCAAATTTCAAGGGAATATCTCAATTTCATTATATCCCCTTTAATAACGATGGGGGATGGAAATTATTATTAAAAAATCTGAGGCCTTGGCTTTTAATATATACACCAAATCCCAAATTTTTGTACTCTTACTAGATTGCTTTACTTATTTTTCCCCTATTTACCCCCCAACCTTTCACCGAATAAGTTCAAAAAACTATCCAGTTCCAGATCTCGTTATAATACATACGTGTACAAAATTTCAAGTCAATATCTTAAACCGTTCCAGAGAACGTGCGCACAGAACTCCGCGTCAAATTTTATCTTTATTAACTTTTTTCATGACAGGTTCCTTCTCAAAAATATCGATATCTTGGGTTTTAAAATCGAATTTGTTTCAACAGAATTTAAAAAACTATTCATCGGAAGAAACTGAATTTTGAAAAAAATATGAGTATTAGATCGTTTTCAAAACTTTTAAATGTGTTGATAGTAGAAAGAGGGTTAAAAAATTAAAGAAATATATATTCCCTCTTAAGATTTTGAAAATAATGATAATAATGTTCCAATTGAGTCTACAAATGTCTTATATTGGTGCCCGATGCCAAAAATTGACCGACTTTCACTTTTTTGAGGCTAAGTTGAACAAAAAATTGTATATTCAAAATAGATGGATATTACCTTCTTGAGAGAACTTTTGGCTCTAATTTGCAAGATTTTCAAATAAATCGATTATTTTTTCGAAGAGATCCTTGGGTTTAAAGAAGTAAGTTGGTTTCATTGTTTTGTTTTTAAATTTTGAGGTTAGACTTGATTGTATTGAAATCGGTTTTGAACAGATCGATAGGTAACTTTATTGTTTACAATTTTTATCTTTTAAGAAACACATGTTGAGGAGACCGGTTTTTCAAAATTATTTTAACTGTCAAGAAATTAGTATAAGAGAGATTTTTATCAGTACTTATTTAGAATAATAATAAAATCTAGCTTTTAAAAAACAGCAACCTCTACTTCAGTTTAACGCATTTTGGTCCTTGGTCTGATTAAGTAATTTTGGTTAATAAAGTGATGTGAGGAATTAGTGCCAAGCTTACTTTCTATATAACTTTTAGCAAAATTAGATTGTCCACGTCATACCCTAAATGTACTGGTCTAGTGGGAGATTGGGGCTAACCTCTGCCGTGGAAGGAAGCCCTGTGATTTAGGAGAGAACAACGCGCATGCCGGCTATCCCCTGCAGAATCCGAGGCCGATGGATGGAGGCCGCCGCCGGTACCAGAAGAGGGCCATTCGTAGGGCAGCGGCTCCGGCAAGAAGCCTGCAACTGCCATAGCTTGTGCTTGTGCGAGTTTTAGGCCGCTTGCTATGCGACTAAAGCCCGGTGCTTGTTGCACAGGAGATGGCGTGGCTGTCATGCAACCGCCCCCCAGGCTCCCCAGGCCCAGGCGTACGCGTCGCGGTGGTGGAGTTGGGGGCATCAGCTCCGTGTTGTCGCCCTGCAGACTAGCAAACACAACATCACCACAAACCGGTTAGCGATAAAAAAAAATCAAAAACAATAGGTTAAAGAAATCAAACCGTCAGGCACAACACGCTCACACCAGCTTTCGCTTACCCTTGTAGTTAGGGTGCAGGAAGCCAGATTTACTGAAAAATCAAAATAATACCACAATAAAATATTCTTAACTGGCCCCCTCACACTTCTAAACGTATCGGATTTTTGTCACAAGAGAAGGTTATCAGTGCTATACCTAACAAGTTATTAACTCAGAAATTATCACAACACTGGTCCAAAATAACGTGTCAATTTTTTTTCCACCTCAAAAGAGACAAGTATGAAGTCAATGAGAAAAGTTTTCATTTTGATACCTTAGGAATAGTTTGAGCTCATTTTATTAATGATATTTGTGTGTGGGGTTATGTCTTTCTTTTTGTGGTGTTTAAAGATGGTACGGTATCAGGAAAATGTTCTCAAGTTTATGTGTCAACAAAAATAAAAAGATGCATTTTCAGGTAATAACATTGAAACAATATCTTAAAAACTGAAAAACGTATTGTCTGAATTTACAAAAATACTGACTGATATGAATTTAAGCAAGCCTATTTGGAAGCAAACAATTTATTTTCTGTACAGCCGGCTCTCCACCTATTAGAAATATGAAAAAATACGAAGCGTTATGAAAATATGATTAAAATGCTCTGCCACGTATAAGGCAACGTGGCATCTTGGTAATGATAATATGGACAAAAATAAACAGAAGAAACTTTTAATTAGTTCAAATAAAAATGTGTCACATCTGCTAAGGCGTTCGAATTTATACAGGGTGTTACACACACCAGTGACAAGCTAATACTTGATTATTTTGGATAGAACATAATTTTAAAATTTTACTTAAAAACAATAAGGTTTTTACTTAAGGAAAATATTGTATTATCTGCCTGTGTGTCTCTGTTGCAATTGGTTGGTATGTAGCTGACACAATTGCCAAAGAAGAAACCTGCTATACTCTTAGTGAAGATCTACAGACTTATCACTCTAAGAAAAAAAAACAGTTAATTAAGAAAACAGCGCACAGTGGGGCAAAAAGCTGCATTTGTAGACAATAATTGCCTGCCAACTCAAATTTTGGCCAAATTTAATTTTTTTTTCAAATACTCCTTCAACGGTCGACTGCTACAATTTTGAAATAAATAAAACATAACCCAATAGAATTAAAAATAATACTGGACAATTTTTACAAAAATTTTATCTAGATCAAATGAATCTATTATCACAAAAAATGCTAAGGGAATCACAAGGCCGAAAATAGAGAAAAATACTTTTTGCGAACAGCAATACATTCCAATATGTGTTACATAGCCTAAAAATGTTTAATAAATCAATTTTATTGGCTAACATCGCCTGTCAGCTTTATATTTACCAAATTTCTTTTTTTTTTTTAATATTCAGGGTGAATCCATTTGCAATGGACATCTGTTACAAATTTGATAACAGCAAAACATAACCTAAAATTTCCAAAATAATAGCATTTTTGTAAAGAAATTTGTATCTACAGGGTGTTTCAGTTAAAAGTCCCCAGGCCATTATCTCTAAAATTAATAAAGATATTTTATTTTTGTAAATGGCAGATGATTGATACCAAAGAAAGGTTTAAATAACGGTGATTAGAATTTTTCCTCAACAGCACACAGAGATGGCGCTGCGATGCAAAACTATTTTTTGATGGCTGGAACCTTGAAACATAAGTCATGTGATTAAACAAAAATTTGTGAATAATTTTGATGGTATAGAGAATTTACAAAAAACAAGCCGTTTTGGAGTTACATGAGTTTCTTTCATTAATGCCAGTACACGTGAATTTTGATAAATCCCTATAATTTATTTATTATTTATTATAGAATATTGGTTACCAAACACTTTTTTTCAAGATAAGGAAAGTGATATAATACACTATCATAAAATTATGTTTACCACTTCCGGCCAAACCGGAACTAACATGATGAACCAATATCCATATATTCCTACATATTACATTTTTTTTTCTAATAACGCTTCTAATAAAACGGCTCCCAAAACTTAAAGTAAGTAAGACAACAAAGAAAATACACACTAATTTAGAATGGCAATGAAAAATCTACTTAAGATATATTAGTAGGCTTTGATTTAATTTTAAGTTTGACAGTTATTAAACAAAGTTTGTAGTTGGTGCATTTCAATCATAGTTTCAAACAGAAATAGTGTACTTAGAAACAATTCAAAGCAAATTAATCCAAATAAGGCAATAAAAAAAAAAAATTTTAAAAATGGTTAGATACACCAATGAAGATAAGTTAAATATGATTTTAGTATACGGTGAATGCAAAAGAAATTCCCGACAAGCAAAACGATTGTTTTGTTTACGATTTCCAAATAGACCTACACCCGATAAAAAAACATTTATCATGCTGTTTAAAAATTTAAGAAACTGGGGTAGTTTTAAGAAAACTATTCGTAACAGAAATAGGCCAGTTAGAAACGATGAAAATAAATAAATAAAAAAAATGTTATGTTTATAATAAATGTTAAATAGTGTGCCATAGAATATTAAAATCAAATAAATACCATCCATACAAATTAAAATTGATCCATCATTTAAGGCCTGGTGATTATGAACGAAGATTACATTTTCTAGCTGAATTTTCAGTTCTTTCTGAAGAATGCCCAAATTTTTTAAAAAATGTGCTCTGGAGCGATGAAAGCCGTTTTCACAACAACGGAGTTGTGAGTAAGCATAACTGCCGATACTGGTCACAAAATAATCCTAGATGGATGAGAATGACCCGAAATCAGGTAACTTTTGGAGTTAACGTGTGTTGCGGAATATTAAATTCATATATTATTGGACCATATCTATTCCACGGGACTTTAAATGGAAGAAAATATGAGATATTTTTGAGAAATGTATTGCCAGGATTATTAGAGACTATCCCTCATAACCAGGAGAATATTTGGTTTCACCAAGATGGTGCACCACCCCATAACTCAGTACTAGTCAAAGATTGTCTTAATGAAATGTACCCTCAGAGATGGATTGGTACTAATGGAGTAGTCAGATGGCCAGCACGATCACCTGACTTGACTCCATTAGATTTTTACCTTTGGGGGTATTTAAAAAGTGTAGTGTACATTGAACCCATTGAGGATATGGCTGATTTGTATAATAAAATATATGCAAGTGTTGCTGCTATAAATAGACATACGTTACAAAAAGTTTGCAATGAAGAGTTACTGAAACGGTACAATATGTGTATTCATGAAGAAGGGAGAAATTTTGAACATTTAATATAATAAGTACCTACTAATAAGAAAGAAATTAGTTTAATTTCATTTTTAATAATATTTCGATAGTTTTTAAATGTTTGTTTATAAAACTTTTGTTTACGTTCTTTACTGAATTGTTAATATAAATTTAGCCCATTCTAAATTAGTGTGTATTTTCTTTGTTGTCTTACTTACTTTAAGTTTTGGGAGCCGTTTTATTAGAAGCGTTATTAGAAAAAAAAATGCAATATGTAGGAACATATGGATATTGGTTCATCATGTTAGTTCCGGTTTGGCCGGAAGTGGTAAACGTAATTTTATGATAGTGTATTATATCACTTTCCTTATCTTGAAAGTGTTTGGTAACCAATATTCTATAATAAATAATAAATAAATTATAGGGATTTATCAAAATTCACGTGTACTGGCATTAATGAAAGAAACTCATGTAACTCCAAAACAGCTTGTTTTTTGTAAATTCTCTATACCATCAAAATTATTCACAAATTATTGTTTAATCACACGACTTATGTTTCAAGGTTCCAGCCATCAAAAAATAGTTTTGCATCGCAGCGCCATCTCTGTGTGCTGTTGAGGAAAAATTCTAATCACCGTTATTTAAACCTTTCTTTGGTATCAATCATCTGCCATTTACAAAAATAAAATATCTTTATTAGTTTTAGAGATAATGGCCTGGGGACTTTTAAGTGAAACACCCTGTATATCGAATGAGCCTACTATAGAAAAAATGTTCAATAATGGAATAATGAACATGTAAATTGGGCAAATTTCCCCACTCGGAAAATAAAAATTCGGAAAAATGTCCCGATTTCTAGAAAATGGGCTTAAAAGATTAAATTTCCTTCATCCGAGTGCGGAAATTGATAAAATTGGCTAATTTTACCACTTTTCTAAATATGCTTAAACGAGCGAATTTTCTAGAAATCGGGACATTTCCCCGAATTTTCATCGTTCGAGTGGGAAATTTTCCCAATTTACATGTCCATTATTACCCCCCCCCCCCCCTGTTCCACATTCCTCTAAAGTACCCTCCCAATAAACATGTTCTATGTTAAAGAAATTTAATCAGAAGCCTACAAAAGATTCACAGATTTTTTTGTTTGTTATTAGGTCAGGTTTATTGTCATGTAAGCCTTTAGTTCTTTCATGGTTTGACCAATTAAGTTATGTTAGTTTAGAGCTTGTCGTATATACCCGTTTGGTCATTAACTATTTGACCTATTATATTCAATTGGGTTTAGAGCTTGTCGTGTAAACGATCCTGCTCGTTTTGTTAGGTTTTGTGCTTCTCGTATATACCTTTCTGCTCGTTCATGGTTTGATCCATTAGCTTATATTAGGTTTAGAAATTGTAGTGTATACCTTTCTGCTTGTTTAAAGTTGGATCCATTAAATTTTGTTAGATTTTGACCTTGTCGTGTATACCTTTCAGCTTATCCATAGTTTGATTCATTGACAGGCGATGTTAGCCAATAAAATTGATTTATTAAAAATTTTTAGGTTATGTAACACATATTCGCAAAAGTATTTTTATCTATTTTCTGCGTTGAGATTCCCGTACATAACATTTTTTGCGATAATAGATTCATTTGATCTAGATAAAAATTTTGTATAGAAATTGTCTAGTGTTGTTTTTGGTGTTTTGATGTTTTATTTATTTTAAAATTGTAGCAGTCGGGCGTTGAAGCTACATTCCTCAGAAGTATTTAAAATAAAAATTAAATTTGGTTAAAATTTGAGCTGGAAGGCGATTTTTGTCCACAAATGTAACTTTTTGCCATATTTTTATTCTAGACATCTCCAGACGATTCCAGTTTGATTGACGAAACACTCGTTAATATACTTGATGATATCACCGCCTGTCTGTCCGTCCGTTACATTTGTTGTAAGCTCAATAACTTAAGAATGAAAAATCTAACCTTACTGTTTGGACAGTAAGTTAGCTTTAGCCAGAGGGAGAACTCCATTGTTTTTGAAAAAAATCGTAATATAAAGAAAGGTTATCGAATATTTTAAGAAAATAATTTAACATGAAGAGTGTTGTAACCTAAATTAGACTATAACACTACTAAAAACCAAAAATAACTAGTACGTAGATATCAACGAGCGTTTCGCCGATGAAGTGGATATGATGTCTAGGAAGCAATTAAAATTACTATACCTATTAAATATAAGATATTAAATTATTTTCAGTAACCTGCGACGCCTATCTTATATAATGTTTTTTCTAAGAATAAGAAATAGACATGAAGCGGTAATATTTAGCATTATTCGGAATGATCCACACGCAAAATTATTGTTATATTTTAATATGTAATAATTATACCTTAGTAGTTATGAATAGCAAATTCTCAAACTCCATAGTTAACTAATGCATCTAGATTTAGTGACCGAAATATTACAATTCTAAAGTTTGATACAAATTAACTCGATTACTGCAATTGCATTTCATATGCACGTTGATGTGCAATTTACGATGGGTTGGAATGGTCATTTAGAATGCTTCATTCATGAACCTCATCACCACATGAAAATAGGTGGTTAACATTTGAAAGTGTACGATGATCAAATAGGGAAAATACTACACTTTGATAAGTAAATTTCTTTTTTTAGAAAAAGTCGCAAACATTTTAAATAAATATCGTAATTTTCATTAGGTTTATTATTACAGGACTCGGAGATCGTTACATGGTTGGAGGGAGACTATATTTTTTAACGAGGCACAGGACGATATTTTCCCATAAATGAATTCAAATCATGTCGTCCATTAATCCCATTATTAGGTTTCCGTACTCAAAAGTTAAGCTCTTTTGAGAGTTAAAATGTGGGGAGTATTTTACATTAATTATGCATTAGTCTTTCTTAAATCTACAAAAACATACAAATAAAAATATTAAAATTTTTAGTATTATGTGTAATAGTAAAGCTACAGGCATTAAAAAACGCAGTCTTTAGAATCCCTCTGAAGAATCTGACAACCTGATTTGCGAAACGTCAAGCCAAATGTGACGATCACGGCAACACCCGGAAGGAACCATTGCATTGGACAATAGCCTTGAAAACTTGCATTCTAACATTAAAAAGTGTTCAAATAGAGTTAATATCATTTTAATAGAAATAGTTAACTTTTGTGTAATTTAAATGCATAGTACCATTTTCAGAAAGAGATCTATCTCTACGTGAAAAAATATGGCAAATTCCACAGATTGTAACAATAAAAAAATCTATTTTTTTTAATAGCACCATGAGAAAGGCTGTAAAATTGTAAGAAATCAGCTACTTTTCGTTCCTTAATATACAGGGTGATCCATTTAAATAGTCAGTAAAATACCTCGGGAAACAAGGCATTTTCGAAAAAATGTTGCAGACAAAAGTCGTTTGGTTTCGAAACAAAACGACATTATTATAGTCGTAAACTTTCACATCACTGTGTTGGTGATCAAATTCTGAACAACTTTGAAAATGTCCGTCTGTCTGTCTGTCCGTCCGTCACGTTTCTTGTAAGCACAATAACTTAAGAACGAAAAGTTCGACTGTATTGTCGATCAATAAATAAAAGAGTTATTAATTTTTGTAATTTAAAATTTTCTTTTATGTTTTGTAATTAAACAAAAATTATCTAAAACTAATACAATTTACAAAAAAAAAAAACTGCGAAGAGTATCCTATAAAATGTGCAATAATTATATAAAAAAGTGCCAGTAAATTGGTGAAAAGTATAATGGTTAGCTTGTTTTTAAACGATTTGGACGTGGATGTTTTCAAGGCAACTTCAAGACCAACGCCAATTTTTTTAATGGAAACCTATTTTTATTTTTACTTCCACATCCATGTAGTGGAGGTACAGTAATCGTAAAAAATAATTTTTTTTGTTAAAATAGGTTTCGAATGTCATGAAACGTCGAGATTTAAAATTTGAGTGAAGAAAATGTCTGTCTGTCGGTCGGTCTGCCTGTCTGTCCGTCGGTAATTTTGTCTGTAAGTTTTTTTTAGCCAAGGTCTCAATTTCTTTATGACATCTGTCGCGCCCACCATCACCCCCGATCCATTATTAAAGGGGTTAATGAATTAAAATTAAGTTATTGACTCGACATTTGGTACATGTATCGGCTGGTCGAAAAGATATTGAAATGGCATATCATTTTATGGATATCTGAAGCTGACAAAATCGAAAGTAGTCAAATATTATATTATTAAAATTCTATGATACTGGAGTGCAAATATAGTATCAAGAAGTTTTCGGCTAAAGAGACTTGGATGGGAAATATGGGCGTGGAAGTAGTGATTTCTTAAGCGGCTGTTTTCTTCAAAGAATCCTGTTCTATGAAAAGGGACAAAATTTGTCTAAAACATATTTGTCGAAAATACATTACATTCGTTAAAGTCGATAAACTTCGGATGCGCGTTGCGTTTTTTTGTTAAATGTCTCTATAGTGTCTGATAGTTTAGAGAAACCCTGATGGCGAGAGGCGAAGAGGACAACATTCAAAGTGTTGGAATGACATAACCAAAGAAATACCGTTAAAAACCTTCGGTGAGGCCGTGACAGCCGCGACAAATGGCATGAGGCAGTCAGACGTATTATACAGCAAGGGGACGAAAAGTAGAAAATTGCATGAATTACAAAACGTCTGTCCAGGCCCCACGAGAGGGGTGTGGTCGGGGATATTCTCCCCCGGGCCCGGCTGTTTTTGAGGGGGCCCGGCGATTTTGAGGGGGCCTGGGTTTCGCCCGAAGTTGGAGATTTGGGGATTAGTATTTGCATTAGGTAACACGAGAGAGAGAGAGATTTAATTTTTAGGAATATCACTCCCCCCCCCCCCCCCCCCCCCCGTTTTTCAAAACGTCGACTGAGATAAATATTAAATGCTAAGAAATACTCCCCCTCGCCTTTCGATTTTTGTAGAATAGTTTATTATGATGAATGTCACCCCCCGTTCTTCAAAATTTATATCGAATATTGGTGGGAGTCGTATGTTACAACTCCCCGGGCCCCGATTTTCTCTCAACGGCCCTGCGTCTGTCAAAACGGTGTGAGTAAGAAGATTTCTGAAACGATAAATTTTCGAGAAAATGTTTCAGACAAGAATTGCTCATATTTGCTATAGATTACGATGCTGTACTAAAAAATATAAGTTTATGTTTAAAAAATTGAAGTTAGCCTTGGAAGTGTCCACCAGCTCGAAAGAAAATAATGTCATTGTTTCCTGCTTGGAGCCAAGCAGCTTTTGTTTGAAACATTTTTTAAAAATATATTTTCCGAGATATTTTACTGACAATTTAAATGGACTACCCTGTATAATATTTTAATAAAAGAAAATTAGAGAGAGAAAAGTCGATCGATTATATTTTACATCCACAAAAAGGGTTGGAAACGTACAGATTTCCATTTCTTTAATGTTTCTTGAATTAAAAATACATAAGTAATAAGGATTTCTTATCCACAATGTTTAAGTTTCCACAAACTGCAGTGTTAAAAAAAGTTCGACATTTTGCTATTATTATCGCTAACATTCGAAAGATGTCGGAAATCCATACAAAGAATTGCCAAAAAATACTATTTAGCAGTTTCATTTTCCAAATTTTTCGTAGACTTTCTTAATTTCTCAGTAGAAGTGTGGGCGGTTTTGTTAATGACTTTTTAATTACCTTGTTGACCTTGAAAAGAGAAAGTGGTTTTTAATCACCGCGAGAAGATAATGACGTAATTAGGGAAATCCGCGGATTTTAATCACCGCGAGATAATGATCTTATCTGGTGGGTGACCCCGGTGATTAAAGTTAATTAGATATACGTGCCTTTCAACATGTGCTGGAATTTTTGAGCGATTAAAAAAATTTAATGACGCAACAAACTGACTGGGATTTTGGAACTTGATTAAGACTTGTTTTCATAATATAAAAACACACTGTTGTGAGCAAATAGTATTCAGTGTTCAATTCTGACGTTTCCACGTCGATAAGAATAATATTTTAAATAAGTTTGCATATATTTAACAGATTTTACAAGTTTCGGTGTTTAGAATTATTTAAAAAGTGACACATTTTCGAAAACTTAAGATGACTATAATCGTCAAGTTTTGTGTTTAAAAGTGGTATGGATATCAGCTTTAATATTCGACGTTCAACAAGGCATCTTAATCATATTCCAAGAGAAGAGATTCCCATTAAACCGCAGTGCAAGTAAAGTTGTTGGTGGCTGCCCCGGCCCCCGGCTCATTTTTTAAAATATTACACTATTTTTTCAACACACAACGAACACAATTTCTCAACTGGATAATGAAATGCGGCGGGTATTAAAAGCTCAGAGTTAGACATTTTTCATTGTAACTTTTCAAGAAAAGTAGTATTCGGTTCTCAATAAGTTTTTTAAGAAGTGTTGTAAAATATGTGTTCAAACGATGCATGTTGTGAGTTATGGGATAAGGATGACTTTCCAAGCTACAATCCTTTACAGGATATAGAAACAAAGAATGTTTTGAGGAGTGCGTTTTCGGTAATAGGGAAATCTAAAAAAGCCAAGAAAGCCTTCCGACTTGCAGAACGACAACGACTAAGTAAGCTTGAGGAAAAAGAACAGCTTTCAAAAAAAAGAAAATTTGAAAATAGATAGTGTCGCAAAGAACTTAAAGTGATATTAGTGGAGACTGTACAAGTGTTCCGTATTTAAAAAACTTTAAATTTCTGTACATGTATTAATTTGTGATTCTTTTCACCATCGATTAAACTGGCAGTTATTTCTGCTTTAAAATTATTTAAAGTGGTATGAATATAGACATCAACTTTAACATTCAGACATTTTCGGTATTAACAAAAATTTTACCAATCATCTTAAAACATATTCATGTACCCGGCTAATTGGTTAATCAAGTTTGGTTTATTAGACAAATAACTTAAGGTGACTCCATAGAGATTGTATAAGTTTTCGTGTTAAAAAAATGTTAAAAATGATATGGGTATGGGTTTTAACATTTACACTCACACATTTTCGGTTTTCACAAAAATTCTACTAGAGGCATCTTAAAGGAGAAGAAGATGTACCAACTAAAACCGGAGTGCAAGTAAAGTAGTTTCTGGTACCCCTGACCCATTTTACATTTTAAACCGTTTTTCGCGAGAGTCTCATTAACGATCGAAAAATAGTGGTCATCAAATTTGTAGCTTCATCACAAATTAATATATGTACAAAGAAAATTAAAAGTTACGAGATATATTGCTTATTTCGCAGGCGTGCTTTGTCAATTTATGATTACTAATGATATAAAAGATAATAATAATAGAAAAATGTAAACTAGAAATTTTCACTGAATGAATTAGCACTAAATAACAGTTATCAAAAAATTCTTATTCGCTGTATTGTTTGAACATTGGTAATCTTATTTTAAAATTAAACATGCAGCAAGTTTTTCGTTTTCTTACTTAAAGGCACTAACATTCCTAAATGATAGGGAATGATATTGTTTAAAAGGGTGCCTGCGAAACTTTTCGACGATGAGTTTATTTTAAACTTTTTAGAAACAAAAAATAACCAATATAAAAATGTTAGCTATATCTATACAGACTTGTTATTTAATTTTAATAATCTTATTTGTAAATCTATACGTAAGGCTTATATCACATATGTTGGAAACAAACACACCAGTTCTATATATATATATATATATATATATATATATATATATATATATATATATATATATATATATATATATATATATATATATATATATATATATATATATATATATATATATATATATATATATAGAACTGGTTTGTTTGTTTCCAACATATGTGATATAAGCCTTACGTATAGATTTACAAATAAGATTATTAAAATTAAATAACAAGTCTGTATAGATATAGCTAACATTTTTATATTGGTTATTTTTTGTTTCTAAAAAGTTTAAAATAAACTCATCGTCGAAAAGTTTCGCAGGCACCCTTTTAAACAATATCATTCCCTATCATTTAGGAATGTTAGTGCCTTTAAGTAAGAAAACGAAAAACTTGCTGCATGTTTAATTTTAAAATAAGATTACCAATGTTCAAACAATACAGCGAATAAGAATTTTTTGATAACTGTTATTTAGTGCTAATTCATTCAGTGAAAATTTCTAGTTTACATTTTTCTATTATTATTATCTTTTATATCATTAGTAATCATAAATTGACAAAGCACGCCTGCGAAATAAGCAATATATCTCGTAACTTTTAATTTTCTTTGTACATATATTAATTTGTGATGAAGCTACAAATTTGATGACCACTATTTTTCGATCGTTAATGAGACTCTCGCGAAAAACGGTTTAAAATGTAAAATGGGTCAGGGGTACCAGAAACTACTTTACTTGCACTCCGGTTTTAGTTGGTACATCTTCTTCTCCTTTAAGATGCCTCTAGTAGAATTTTTGTGAAAACCGAAAATGTGTGAGTGTAAATGTTAAAACCCATACCCATATCATTTTTAACATTTTTTTAACACGAAAACTTATACAATCTCTATGGAGTCACCTTAAGTTATTTGTCTAATAAACCAAACTTGATTAACCAATTAGCCGGGTACATGAATATGTTTTAAGATGATTGGTAAAATTTTTGTTAATACCGAAAATGTCTGAATGTTAAAGTTGATGTCTATATTCATACCACTTTAAATAATTTTAAAGCAGAAATAACTGCCAGTTTAATCGATGGTGAAAAGAATCACAAATTAATACATGTACAGAAATTTAAAGTTTTTTAAATACGGAACACTTGTACAGTCTCCACTAATATCACTTTAAGTTCTTTGCGACACTATCTATTTTCAAATTTTCTTTTTTTTGAAAGCTGTTCTTTTTCCTCAAGCTTACTTAGTCGTTGTCGTTCTGCAAGTCGGAAGGCTTTCTTGGCTTTTTTAGATTTCCCTATTACCGAAAACGCACTCCTCAAAACATTCTTTGTTTCTATATCCTGTAAAGGATTGTAGCTTGGAAAGTCATCCTTATCCCATAACTCACAACATGCATCGTTTGAACACATATTTTACAACACTTCTTAAAAAACTTATTGAGAACCGAATACTACTTTTCTTGAAAAGTTACAATGAAAAATGTCTAACTCTGAGCTTTTAATACCCGCCGCATTTCATTATCCAGTTGAGAAATTGTGTTCGTTGTGTGTTGAAAAAATAGTGTAATATTTTAAAAAATGAGCCGGGGGCCGGGGCAGCCACCAACAACTTTACTTGCACTGCGGTTTAATGGGAATCTCTTCTCTTGGAATATGATTAAGATGCCTTGTTGAACGTCGAATATTAAAGCTGATATCCATACCACTTTTAAACACAAAACTTGACGATTATAGTCATCTTAAGTTTTCGAAAATGTGTCACTTTTTAAATAATTCTAAACACCGAAACTTGTAAAATCTGTTAAATATATGCAAACTTATTTAAAATATTATTCTTATCGACGTGGAAACGTCAGAATTGAACACTGAATACTATTTGCTCACAACAGTGTGTTTTTATATTATGAAAACAAGTCTTAATCAAGTTCCAAAATCCCAGTCAGTTTGTTGCGTCATTAAATTTTTTTAATCGCTCAAAAATTCCAGCACATGTTGAAAGGCACGTATATCTAATTAACTTTAATCACCGGGGTCACCCACCAGATAAGATCATTATCTCGCGGTGATTAAAATCCGCGGATTTCCCTAATTACGTCATTATCTTCTCGCGGTGATTAAAAACCACTTTCTCTTTTCAAGGTCAACAAGGTAATTAAAAAGTCATTAACAAAACCGCCCACACTTCTACTTTTCTCTTTCAATTCTTACGGGTAGAACGAAGAACGGTAAACGCAAACGTAAACACCTGTAAAAGATAAAAATATGCTATCCCGAACTTTTTTGTAGGTAATTTGATGCTCTACAAAAAAGGTCCACTGCACTGTTGTCGAATCTGTTACCGTTTTCGCTCATTCGTATTACGCCAAGAAATAATGTTTTCAAGTACCGTGAAATTAATACAATTACAATTGTATTAAACTATTTTATAGCGGATACATCATTAAAAATTGTAAATTATAATCCTGTGTGTACTAACAACCAAACAATATATAAACGTATCATTGCACAAATTGTAAACAAATATTTGTTTAAAATTTAATAAAAGAGAATTGCAACGCTGCCCCATCTCTTACTTAGCTTAGCATGTAGTTCACAATAATCAAATCAATCAAATAGGCCGATTGTCTTTCGTTTCGCCCGTCGTGCTTCGCTTTGTGACTCGCTAGTGTTGTTTTGCAACTTTTTGCGTGTGTTTTTCTTAATAAGAGGTATTTCAAAACATTTATATTATGTGACTGGTGACTGTGCATCAAGTTAATATTTTGACTCCAAATTTAAAGGTATGTAATGTAACGATAACCCTCCTTTTTGTTGTATATATGCGGATGTCTGTTTTGGCGAATATAACCTAAAAATTTCAGTTTTAAACTTTTAGGTATTATATGTATTATATAATTTGTAATTTATTTTATGCTAGCTCCACATGTTGGGCCAAGTCTAGCAAACTTCGGCCACAGCTAACGTGTGGATGGTAAGTTTGTCTTGAATTGCCGTGAATGGGCCAAGTTTGCAGTTTGCCAAAGCCAACGCGTGGATGGTAAATTTGTCTTGATTGGCCGCGAATGGACCAAGTTTGCCTGAGATCGCCTCGGTGGCGGTAAATAGTACACAAAACACAAATCAAAGGGATTGTGGGCGTGCTCGAGTCATAACAATTCCCGGCCACAAAAAAATATATTTTTTTTAATTAAAAAATATTTTTTTTTTAAATAGGTTTAGAATGTTGTAAAACGCGGAAATTTAAAATTTGAGCAAAAAAAATTTTCCCACCATCCATTTTATAGTACTAAACAAATTTTCGATTTTTTTATTGTAATTGATTAGAATGTCATGAAATGTGAAAATTTTAAATGAGAGAAAAACATTTTTTCCATTATCTATTCTATAGTATTGGTAATTTTTTTTTCAATTTTCAGCAATTTTTACTTTCCTCGCATAAGTACCGAAGGGAAGTATTGTATTCGAGGAAAATATCACCATCCGAGATTTTTTCGGATTTTCACGTTTCAGATCATATACATTACGAAAATATAGGTTTTTCAATTTCGTTAGTCTGTCTGCCTGTCTGTTGGTGCATTAACTAAAAAACTACTAGACTTTCACGTAAAAATATACAGGGTGGACCGTCTAAAGGGAATAGATAATGAAAAAAAAATTTTTTCGCTGAAATTTAAAATTTCCACGTGTTGTGAACATTCTAATATTTTTAACAATTTTTTTTTTCAAAAGGAGAATTTAAAAAATTGTTTCTAACACTATAGACTGATTGAAAAAAATATTATTTTAGCTCAAATTGAAAATTTCCACGTTTTATGACAATCTAAATCTACTTTAAAAAAACATCTTGAAAAATTTTTTCACTAGGGGAGACTGTTGTACCTTGAATATAGTGTACCTTGGAACATTACCTGTTTTGAACTGGTTTTTACCATGTATCTATGAGGAAGTATATTATGAGGAAGTGTAAAGAAACTTCATAAAACGAATTTTCACTAATTCACATTGTTTGGTGTGGTTTTCAAACAATTTGGTTATTATTGCATGTTAAAACGGCCGGTTTTGTGTTTTGTTTCGTGATTTTTCATTCTTGATACAATATAACTAGAAAATTTCAAATTGGTATGTTCGATATACATATTTATGGTGAGTAAACGTGTATTTTATTTTTTAGTTTTGACATAAGGTAGATGAGCTAGGCAGTTTAGTATCATTGTGTGTACCCTCGTGTACCATGAAACAAAACTACATCTTGTACCTGGGAACAATCTCTTGAGGTAAAGAATGCCACAAACTTGCTGTTTTTTTATAGGTTCGCAATGTCACGAAGTAACGTAGGCCTGAAAATGGCTTCCGTGGATTCCGAAAGTTTATGCAAAGCTATAGCTGCTGTTTTGTGTGATAATGACAGGAAAATTTCTTTTCGCGAGGCTCGTAAGGTTTGTGATGTGAAACTCGTCACTATCTCGACATTTAAATCTCTTTAAGGAAAGTGGAGATAAAAATTTCACTTATAAAGCAAAAATGGATCTTAATAAAGTTTTTAGTGAATAAGAATAAGAATCAGATTTATCAAAATACATTATTCATATTGCATACGATATGGTCTAAGTAAATAGGGAGTTCTAGAACTTGCATACAAATATGCCAAAGCAAACGGAAAATAAATCCAAAACGTGGGAAGAAAATCGCATTGTTAGAGAAGGATGGATGCGTCTTTTTTGAAGAGGCACTGAACGTTATCCATCACTTTTTTTAAATTTCATATTCGAAACTTTTAATAATTTTGATATATCACTAAAGTTATATTTTTAAAGTAATAGCATTGGCCTAATTTATCTTACCTTACCAACATAGAGGAACGCTATTTTGTCAGGTTTTATTAAGATAAACGCAAGTGTTCCAAGGTACAGGAGGATGTGTTCTAAGGTACATGAACATAATATGTACCATGGAACGATTCTCCTTAAAATTTCAAAATTGTGTGAAATTGACATTTTTACACCAATGGCCCTCAAAAAATTTGGATAGTTGTCCAAATGTATACTAAGTAATGTCTGATTTATGCAGTGCTAAAAAATTAAATTTTATGGTAAAAAAAAATTAAAAATCAAAAAGTGTTCCAAGGTACAACAGTCTCCCCTACTAGAAGAAATGAAAAAAAAAAAATGTGCTCAAATTTAAAATGTGCACGCCTCATCACATTGTAAACCTATTTCAAAATAAAAAAATGTAATCGCTGCTATACTTCCACTCCACTAGGTGGATATGACACCTATTATAATTTTATTGAAAAATGTACAGGGTGATCATCCTAAGAAATAATTCAACCGTGGGTATTTACGCAAGCCTTCCATATTTGGCACCTTCTATTTAATATTGAATTTTTGCTGCCGGATGATCACTCCGTATATTTTTCTGACAAAAGTTGTTTAGTTTTCTTTGTAAAAATAGTGATAACTACCTTCCGATTATTATTCTCATATGTCGTTTCGTATTAATATTTTTTTTAGAGTGACCCCCCTGTATAAAAAAAAGGAAGTTCTGTATAAATACCTTTACCGATTTTTTTTTATTTTTAAAATTTTGTTTTTATTTTATTTAAAAAAAAATGAGTTTAGAATGTCATGAAACGTGGAAATTTTAAATTTGAGCTAGAACTGTTTTTTTTCATTATCTATTCCCTTTAGGCGGTGAACCCAGCTACCTATCAAATTTGCCTGTTCTCTGTCAACTCGTTTTTTAGTTAATGCACCAACAGACCCACAGACAGACAGGCAGACTGACGGAAGTGAAAAAACCTATATTTTCGTAATGTACATGATCTGAAACGTGAAAATCCGAAGAAATTTACTAGGGTGATTTTTGCTCAAATACAGTACTTCCCTTCGGTATATGCGAGGGAAGTAAAAATCGTAGAAAAATCTGCGAGAGATTAAAAAAATTAGTCTGTTCTATTTTTATGTACCATTGCCATCCACCATCTTTTTTTCCGCCGAGGTTTTTTGTTAGTTGCGGCATTCGCTTGTAATAAATAATTAAATGCACATAAAGCAGCCATTGCCGTCGCAGCAGCAATTTCCGCGTCTATCATTTTCTAGGTTCTAGCAAACAATTGCTGAAACATTTGTCTACAAATATACCATTCAGACGTTGGCCGATACCAGCGATGCCACAGCTACCGTATTTGGATGAAGTCTACGGATATACTGATTTATTATGAAATTGTGCCGAACACTTTTCTTAAGTCGGTATTCCTAAAATAAAAAGAAAGATGATTATAAAGTGATTGAAATTTGTTATTTGAAATTCCCTGTACCGCGCATCAATACGAAATGTACCGAAAAATTTTAACCTATTCTACCGAAATCGCCGGAAATGCTGTGGCAACACTGGCCAATACAGCAGTGCTTGCTAGAACCTAGAAGATGATAGACGTGGAAATTGCTGCTACGACGACAGTGGCTGCTTTAGGTGCATTTAATTATTTATTACTAATTATTACAAGCGAATGTCACAACTAACAAAAAACCTCGACGGAAAGGAAGATGGTGGATGACAAAGGTACATAAAAATAGAACAGGGCAATTTTTTTAATATCTCGCAGATTTTTCTACGATTTTTACTTCCCTCGCATATACCGAAGGGAAGTATTGTATTCGAGAAAAAATCACCCTCCGAGATTTCTTCGGATTTTCACGTTTCAGATCATGTAAATTACGTAAATATAGGTTTATCACTTCCGTCACTCTGCCTGTTTGTCTGTCGGTCTGCTGGCGCATTAACTAAATAACGACTTGACAGACAACAGTTAAATTTGGTAGGCAGGTGACGCTACTGCCACCAAAGGAATGGTTCTAGACTTTCACTGGAAAATAAGCAGGGTTCACCGCCTAAAGGGAATAAATAATGAAAAAAAATTGTTCTCGCTCAAATTTAAAATTTACACGTTTTATGACATTCTAAATTTATTTCAGAAAAAAAAAATGGAAAAATTTTTAACGACGAATAAATGGGAAAAAAATGTTTTTTGCTCAAATATAAAATTTATACGTTTCATGACATTCTAAACCCATTTTCTTAAATATTTCTGAAAATGAAAAAAAAAATTAAAAACAAATTGTTAAAGGTATTTACACAGAACTTCCCTCTTTCTTATACAGGGGGGGGTCACTCTAAAAAATTATTAATTACGAAACGACATATGAGAGTAATAATAATTGGAAGGCAGTTATCGCTATTTTTACAAAGAAAACCCAATAACTGTTGATAAAAAAAAAATATACGGAGTGGTCATCCGACAGCAAAAAGTCAATATTAAATAGAAGGTGCCAAATATGGACGGCTTGCGTAAATATCCATGTTTGAATTATTTCTTAGGATGATCGCTCTATATATTTTTTAATAAAACTATAATAGGTGTTCCTTGCTAAGTGTGTTAACTATATGCCAAATATTATTGCCAACTGTCATATATTTAGTTCCACATCAACGTAGTGGAGTGGAAGTATAGCAGCGATTACATTTTTTTATTTTGAAATAGCTTTAGAATGTCGTGAGGCGTGGAAATTTTAAATTTGAGCACAAAAATTGTTTTCATCTATTCTAGTAGCAAACAAAGATATTATTTTAAAGTAGGTTTAGATTGTTATAAAACGTGGAAATTTTAAATTTGAGCAAAAGCAATGTTTTTTTCAATCAGTCTGTAGTGTTAAAAACAAATTTTGAAATTCTCTTTTTGAAAAAAAAATTATTAAAAATATGAATGTCACAACACGTGGAAATTTTAAATTTTAGCGAAAAAAAAAATTGCTTCGTTATCTATTCATTTTAGACGGTCCACCCTGTATATTTTTCCGTGAAAGTCTACTTTAGTTAATGCACCAACAGATAGAGAGACAGACTGACGGAATTGAAAAACCTATATTTTCGTAATGTACATTATCTGAAACGTGAAAATCAGGAAAAATCTCGAATGGTGATATTTTCCTGGCATACAATACTTCCCTTCGGTACTTATGCGAGAAAAAATACCACTACTGTAGAGTAGATAATGGAAAAAATGTTTTGCTCTCATTTAAAATTTTCACTTTTCATGATTTTCTAAATCAGTTACAAAAAAAAAAATCGAAAATTTGTTTACCACTATAACTACTCTAATATAAATATGGAGGGGAAATTTTTTTTTTACTCAAATTTTAAATTTCTTTTAAAATCTTTTTTCAATAAAAAAATATTTTTCGTAAGTTAAAGAAAACATATTTTTTTGTGGACTATCTGAGTCGAGCACGCCCACAATCCCTTTGATTTGTGTACTATTTACCGCCGCCGAGGCGGCCATCCACATGTTGGCTGTGGCCGAAGTTTGCTAGACTTGGCTCAACGTGTGGAGCTAGCATGAAATTGTCTTTTAAGGTAGTCGCACCTATTGTCAATGAAGCTGAAATAGACATACATATACGTATACTTGAGTTTCTTCGTGTGACATAATATGATTGATACTGTTCTGACTGTAATTTATCATGCATTTGTTGATGAAGCGATTAGAAATAGGTCATACTTATTTAAATTAAATTGAAAATTGAACAATTCCACTGTGGAATGTTTACATTTTATCCCAATGTGCACTTTACCCTAGGCAAAAGAGCCAGAAAAGGCCTGTTTTAAAAAAGTGCCAATCGGGGGTTTTCAGCGGAAATGTGTACCTCTTAGTATGTATAGGTTTGTTCATTTGTGTTGCTAGAATGAGACCAACTGATTTAAAAAAATCACATTTTAGCAGGTTATTTTGACAAATGACAGCATTTGCAATCAAAACAATTCAAAACACAAACGAACAGGTGAAAGGTGGTATTTGTTGCATGATTTCGAATTTTGTAAGGTTATACAATACTGCACCTACCGCTAATTTATAATCACCTTGTAAAAAAATACATATCAATAAATAATAATGTAAGTAGGCAAAGGTACCTACTTAATTATATTTTACTCGATATTACAAATTTCATTCGCCATCGGTTTGCAGACAATGCCGGATTATCCATAAGGCAATATAGGCAGCTGCCTAGGGGCGCCGACGGCTTGCTGGGCGCCGGCGATGAACAAAAAGAAAACAACAAATTTCGTACTTGAAAATTATCAATAAAAAATAAAATTTTTCTTAAAAGCGATTATCATTTCTTTCCCGCCTGGTAGATTTGATCACAGATGTGGGTCGAACACAGGACCTCCGGACCACCTTAAATAGAAACATACCCGGCGTTTGTTTCAATCCGCATCGTTCGACTTTTTTTTTTCAACTCGCTCTATTACAATTTTTCATTGGCCTGTGCGAAACTTTGTAGAAATGATCTTTAAGCGCAATATAACAATACTGTAGATCGACATTTGTCGAAACTTGAAACTCCCTCGATACTTTTTTCCTGAGGAACTCAGAAACGTGGAATTTTTCGGCTATTTGTTTACATTAAAATAACTGTAAACACTGAATGTTTTTCTGCATTTCCTGCAATCATATGGCAGCGCTAGAGTCTAGGGAATCGTTTGAGCCTAAAAGATCGTTTTTGTTCACGTCCGGCCGAGTAATGATGTAAACAAAAACGATTGATTTTCATTAATTTCGAGAGTGACATTTTTTTGTTTTTAAATTTTATCTCGAAACCAAATAAGCTATACGCTCGTATTTTTTATTTCTTGTTTTGATGAACATTTTTTTCAGAAATATTTTCAAGATTTCCCTAGGCTCCGAGCGCTCAGCGAACCGCGAGTTACTGCACGCGGCACTTCAATCATCATGATTCATGACTTAACTAAGGCGTTTATAATTACTTCCACATCCACATAGTGGAGTGGCAGTATAGTAATCGTAAAAAAAATTTCAAAAATTTACTAAAACATTTTTATTATTAAAATAGGTTTAGAATGTCATGAAACGCCGGGATTTTAAATATGAGCAAAGAAAAATTTGTGTCTGTCGTCTACTTTTTTTTACTGACATGAATAGTTTCGCCAGTAAGAAATCCAGAAAATGTACATAATAGTTATTTATGATACAAGTGGTAAAAATTATGTTTCATTTACAAAATATTTGTTTTCATTGTTTTGTTCCCAAAATATCATTTTTAACATTTAATCAAATTATACCTACTTGTTTAACTTTCCGTTTAATGTTTTTTTTGTTTGCTTGTGTTGATTGTATGTTTTTATATTATTTTATATTATAAATACAAATTTTAATAACATTTTAAAAGTTTTGTAGTAGGAGGGGGGGGGGCTATAATATAATTGCCTATGGGCGAAAAAAGTAAGAATCCAGCATTGTTTGCAGAATGTAATGATAATTTTGCACATCCCTTACGATGACATTTAAAATAACATCTCCCCTGTTCCTTGGACATTTTTAATAAATAAATAAATAAATACATATAATTTATTTTACTCGCTGACAGGTTTATTGTTTGTTTACCAAGGATTGAGAGGTTATGTTTCCTGCTCTGATTTTATTGCTCGGATTCCTGAGCTCGAGCAACAAATCAGTGATTTATTTGATCTCAAGCAAGTTGCCCGACACAAATGAATAGAACCAGATCATATGATCTGACACTAATGAACGGCATATTTATGATTTAGTTGCTCAGATCTGCTTTCAGCAACACACATGAACAAACCTATTAACTATTGTACATAAAATCCAACAGCTGAAAATTAGTTCGTCTATGTTTAATTAACAAGTGAAGTTCCGAAAAACAAGTTTTTGGCTTGTACAAATTTATCTTTTGGTTTTACGAAACTACGTCCGTGAAGGAATTTGTAGGTACCCTACTAAAAATATCTACAATATGAGCCCAACCGTATTAAAATCGGTTAATTAGTTTTTTAACAAAATGCAAAATACTGCTAAAAACGCTGTTTCTTAATTAATTTAAAACTTTAAAAATAATGAACGCAGATGAAACAAACTTTGATAGGTTCTGGGTATTGCTGTGTAGAATGAGTGTTTTTTCTTTGGATGTGTACTTGTATAGTTTTTGCAAAAAGCATTTGTTTATTAAAAAGACTTTTTTGAAAATTAACTTCTACAGCTTCGAGATGTCGTAGCACTCGTAGCGTAACATGGTTGGGCTTATTTTCTTCCTAAAGGCGTTGTACTTTCGATCTCTCATTTACAACAAATTGATTTGTAAGCTTCGCAAAATTGAGTACAAAAAAGTGTTTACTTGTAAAATTGAGTGCCAGCGGACGCGGGCACAAGGATGACTAAACTCGGACGTTCAAAATCGGGCACGCTCGCAAAATCTTCATGTCGGCTTCCTGTGGACGTGCAAAAAGTTATAACCAATCGATTTGGGATAGTTCGGCGAGAACGAAATGTCGTATTAGTTTTGTAAAAAAAAAGCATATCAGTCCATAAAACGGATCTCTTTTAACTTTCCTTTCTTCTACAGGTGTCTTTGCAACAATTAGTGTTGGAGGAGGAAATTAAGCCCAAGCATGTTATGCTATGACATCCCTAATCTGTAGAAATTCATTTTCAAAAATGTGCCTTTTTGGCAAACAAATGCTTCTCATTCTACACAGCAAAACCTATAATTTACCAAAGTTTGTTACGTCTACGTCTTTTATTTTTAAAGTTAAAAATTAATTATGAAATACCGTTTTTAACAGTATTTTGCATTTTGTTAAAAAATTTATTAACTAATTTTAATGGGGTTGTGCTCATTTTGTAGATATTCTTAATACAACTTCTTCCCGGACGTGTTTTCGTAAATCCCAAACATACATTTACACAAGCCAAAAACTTGTTTCCAGTAACATCACTTGTTACTACATTTTGAAAAAAAAATGTAGTATAGGTTTTGCCTCGGGTTTTGCATTTTTCCGGACCATCGAAATCCGAAAAAAACGTCGGATCGAAATGAAAGTCATATCTATCGACTCGAGAGCGAATTTAGAAAATTCCGTCCGTCGGTCAGTCGGTCTGTCTGTCGGTCTGTCTGTCGGTGTGTCTGTTTGTCTGTCACGGCCAGCCCCCCCCTAATCCGTTTTCGGATTTCGATGAAACTTGAGTAGTTAATAGGAGGTCATTAGAAAACCTTAACGCCGGAAGCTCGGCTCCGTTCGGAAATAGGAAGTACCCGATATAGACGTTTCGAGTTTTTCGGGGAAAAATTGAATAATTCGCTAACGGGTAGTCGGATCGAGATATTTCAAAAAGGAATGCCGCTGGCAAAGCTCTACAAATAAGTATACTTACCAAAGTCTATGTCGAAAAACAAATGAAAAATTAATTTTTTTTCAAAAACTGGTTTTTTCGAAATCGGGCTAGGAAGCACGATAACTGTCCAGAATATTGATCGATTTCGATGAAACTTGGTGTTATCAAAGGTACACGGCCACAAATGAAGCCTATTGCTGGCGGCCCGAATCCGTTGACCGCAAGTATTTCTTCCAGGGCCGAGTATGATTTTTCAAAGAAATTAATAACTCCCGAACCGAAGGTCCGATTTTGATTTTCAAAAATGGCAATTGTAGGGCTCGATTAGGTCTATTAGTTGACGTTTGTGAGAAATTTGACAAAATAAAAGCGAATCTACAAATCCTAGACAACTTGATTGTTTTGATAAATTCTACAAATTCCGAACAGTTTCCTAATAAAAATCGAAAATTAACTATTCCGTCGATCAATCTCTATAACCAGTATAAGGCACGGACCTTTTTGGACGAAAAATCTGAAATAGAGTTTTATCGAAAAATTTAAAATAAACGAGTTATTTACGAAAATGCATTCCATAGAATTATTTAAAAAAATATTACAAATTGATAAATTCTCCGTGCGATATAGTTGCAAGCAAATAATGTAATATTATATTTAAAATATCATCATTCATTTCCCTGTTTTCATTTACTAAATAAAAATAGAACCGATGCCCTTTCTGTGTTTCAAAATGTAGTTAGCCTTTACTTTAGTCAATGCAAAAAGGAAAATAAAACATGTCAAAATGTACTGAGTCATCTTGCGACCCTCTGCTGAAGATGTACTGAATCATTCCAACAGGGATAATAAGCATATCAAAATGTAGTTTTTTAGCTTGTTAATTAATCACAGATGCCTTAGCTTTTGGATTTTTGGTGCAATACTGAGAGGCACATACTTACTGAGAGGCACATATTTCCGATGAAAATCCCCGGTTGGCATTTCTTTTTTCTAAAACTCCCTTTTGCCTAGGCTAATATGCCAACTTTGAGAGGTCACTGTGATGTAACGAAATAGCATTTTTAGCCCTAGCTCGTGTCAAAAATTGTTCAAAAACATCCAGTTTACGATACTGTCATTAGATCTAACGAAATCGGTTATTTTATACTGGGTGACTCAGGAAACGCCAAATCTACTATTCTTATTTTTACTTCCACATCCACGTAGTGGAGTGGAAGTAGGTATAGTAATCATTTTTTTTTGTTGAAATAGGCTTAGAATGTCATAAAACATCGAGATTTTAAATTGGAGCGAAAATAATTTTCTGTCTGTCGCATGTCGGTCTGTCTGTGACCTTTTTGTGCGCACGTTTTCTTAGGAACGGTTTAAGATATTGACTTGAAATTTGTACACATATGCATCATGACGAGATCTGGAACTAGATTATGTTTTGCGTTAACTCCGGTGAAGGGTTAGGGGTTAAATAAGGGAAAATAAGTCAAGCAAGCTGGTAAAACTACAGAAACTTGGAATTTGGTGTCTATACTAAAAACCAAGGTATCTTATTTCTTTTTATAATATTTTTCAACTCCCTCACTCTCCATTATTAAAATGGTTGATATAATAAAATTCAAATATTCACTTGAAATTTGGTACACCTATGTGTTATAATGACAGAGTACAGAAACTTAGGATTTGGCATATATTTTAGAAGCCAAGGTCTCAGATTTCTTTATAATATTTTTCAATCCCCCACCACCTCCACTCCATTATTAAAGGTGTTGATAAAATAAAGTTGAAATATTAAATTGAAATTTGATACACGTATGTAGTATAACGTTATCTGATTGAGATGATTCCGTTGAAGGGATGGGGTGAGGGTAAATAGGGGAAATAAGTAAGGCCAGTTAATGAGAGTCCAGAAATTTCATTTTTGGCGTATATGCTAGAACGCCTCAAATTTTTTTATGTCATCTGCCTCAAATATATTATTAATATTCTGTAACCAATTATTTCCACATACTAGAGTGCAAATATAGTCAAGATGCATTCCTTCAAAGAGACTTAGATGGAAAATCTGGATGTGGAAGTAGTGATTCCTCAGGCAGCGGCTTGGGACACCGATATGCCGTTGTATCAAAGGATAGTTCATTAAAAGAGCTTTCGCGTTTCCTGACTCACTCGGTATAAAATTTACGATTTCCTTAGATTGGATAACAGTATCGTAAACTAGAGGATTTTTGATTATTGGCGCAAACTAGATCTCAAAATGCAGTACTACGAGTAGGGGAGACTGCTGTATACTGGGACAGGTTTCACATTGAGACAATTCAGACTTTACGCTTGTAATAACAGGGATGTTTCTGAATAAATTAGAACAGAATATCCATCTAATATACGATTATGTTGACCCCTCACTTTAACCGCAAATATCTCAGAAACGGAGGAGCAGAAAAAATTGAAAAAATTATGTGTTTATTATGAGTCTATTCTAAAGAAATAACTGAAATTTGAATAATGTACATTGGACGCTTTTGAAGTTCTGCTAAGTTATATTGAAAAATGCCCTACTTTTTAAGGAAATTTTGACCATACCAGTTTTAAATCCATTATATCTTGGAAAATATGCCTACTATGTAAGTATTATTTTAAACACCGATAAAGCACGGCATTTTTTGTACGAGGAAATTTTTCATAATTTATTATTTTAAAATTTTGCAGTTATTTACAAAAACGTGACGTCATGTATATTCGGTTATTTATCAATGTATTTAAATTTTTTTTGTTAAAATAGTTAATTATGTAAAATGTAAACAGAAAAAATAATTAGTATATATCAAATATTAATTTAGTTATCAAGCGTAAAGGATATCATTGCAAGTTTGCAAGTATATTATCTATTAGGCATGATAACTAAATGAATATTTGATATATACCAATTATTTTCTCTGAAAGTGCTTACATTCTATATAATGAACTGTTTTAACAAAAAAAATTTAAATACATTGATAAATAAACGAATAAACATGACGTCACGTTTTTGAGAATAAGTGCAGAATTTTAGAACAAAAAATTATGAAAAAATGCCGTGCCTTATCGGCGTCCAAATTATTATTTACATAGTAAGCATATTTTCCAAGATATAATGGATTTAAAAGTGGTATGGTCAAAATTTCCTTAAAAAGTAGGACATTTTTCATTATAACTTAGCAGAACTTCAAAAGTGTCCAATGTACATTATTCAAATTTCAGTGATTGATTTAGGATAGACTCATAATAAACACATAAGTTTTTCAATTTTTTCTGCTCTTCCGTTTCTGAGATATTCGCGATGAAAGTGATACATTTGAATTGTATATTAGTGCCCTTCATCGACTATAAATATCCCACCTTAAACTACTCAGTCTACCTAAAATTGTCATATGTACTAGTATAGAGAGAGTATCCAACTTTTTGTTTACTGGGTGATATTGATCGACATAAAAGTGTTATTCACTAAAATTAAGTTGTAACTATTGTGTTACTAGTTTCCTAAACTGTCTTGCAGGGAGGTCTATAAAGTTACTGTTGTTATGTACATGGTTGTTAAAAATATTAGGTTATAAGTTAACATGTGCATAGTGGGACAAAATCGTGTAATGCATAGTGAGTTCGAAATGGAAGAAACAGTTCCAAATGATTTTGTTCTTGTTCAATACCTTTAAAAAAAACGAAATATTGTGTTGGACAAATAGACAAAATCGAAGTTGTTGAATATTTCATTAATTTTTTAAAGAAGAACCGACAATGGCAAATTTCTTTTCCCAGGAAAAAAGACGAAGGCTTAATTTTGAAAGAAGACAGTTACTAAACTTCCCCAAATCCCCAGCCTCTTATAAAAGGAGGAAGAGAACGAGCTACCAAATAGTTATGTTTTGATTATGAATTTCCTCTATAATATAACGTAGATTAGTGGACCTTGTTTATAAAATAAATTCAATCAATTATTTTTATATATGTCTGTCACTTTAAAATATACTAATAAAATATCTCGGTAGGCGAATATGAACGTTACTATGAGAAATAATACTTCTTATAATTTTGTTTCATCCTAAATATTTGTTAAATTACTTATTACTTACGACTTATTTAAAGCATGTCCCAGTATACACATGCCTTGGTCCCACTATGAAACCATGGTCTGGTGAATAGTGGGACTTGGTGTATACCGGGACAATATTTTTTTTATCCCTTAAAGCAATATTTAACCAACTTTTAATACTTACTTGTTTAAATTACTTTTTATATTTCCAATGTAGTGCATTAATATATCTAGAAAAATATTAACATACAAATTTTTAATGGCAGTTGGAAGAATATTGTCCCAGTATACAACAATCTCCCCGTCACATCACAGTGAACTCAAGAAGTTAGCATGTTTTGGTACAAACTCACCTATTCGGCTCAGCAAATGTATTATCGTTTAATTACCCTTAAAAAAAAATCCAAATATGTAGTAATATACCAAGTGTTTCATGAAAAAACAAGTTTAAACGTCTAAACGGGTCACACTATACATTTGAAAATATTTTTAAATTATACTATATGTCTTCTACCACTCCTCGATATTTATTATAAGCGAATTAGGATTTATGGACGACGCAAGTTGAAGTATCCTGTATCAAAAAGATAATAGGAGTCGAATTGATAATCTCGCCCTTTTTGAAATATTTTGAAATCGGTTAAAAACAGTTTTAAATTTGTTTAAAATTTAAATCTCTATTTATGTCGAAATAATATTCATATTAAGTTTTGTTTGTTCGAATTAAAATTTGATGCTTTTATTAAAAATAAACTAGTTTCAGATTTGCTACATAAATAATTTAATATCGAATGAGGGCATTTGATATTTACCTTGTAAATTGAACAAAATTATAATCAAATATTATATCCTATCTAATGCGGGCTATATGTAATTCTAGAATTAATATTGCTGAATTTTATAATCATTGAGGAAGGAATATTTGCAAATGTGTTGATATAGACGCTTTTCAACTATTTTAAAGCATGCAGAGTAATGCAATAGAACAATGAATATGTATTTATTAGTTGTTTGTAGTCAATTAAAAACTTGTGGGGTGGTCAAAGAGCCCGCGATACTTAAACCTGCCTCACAGAATACCTTCATAGAATTTGTAAATTTTGGTAGAAAATATGCTCTTAAATATTGAACTGGTGGTGGCAGACATTTAAATATCTTGACTAGGGTATTTTTAGTTAAAGTAATTCGGAGCTATAAGGTGACATAAAAGGTGCCTCATAAAATATCACGATTAAATTTATCACGAATATAAAAAATTATATGTTCAGTACGATTCTCATGGTCTGCCTCGCTTTACATTCACCTAAGTGCCCGGCGCGGCGGATCTCTGTAAAGATATTCGTTCATACGTGTTCATTACGTTAGTTACCCTTTAGAATACAGCTTTTATACCATTTTTATTCAAAACTTAAATTGTCCTCTTAACAAATATATAGGTTGGCCATATCAAAAAATTAACCAAACATGTGGCAAGTAATGTATTGAATAATAAATTGAATAATTTTTATGAAGAATTATTGTATTCATCAACTAACTTTTCAAAAAGATAATAATAACACAAAGTGATACAAAAGAGTCACGTACACTGTGAATTACAATATAGCACAATTTAAGCTAAAAATTTTAAAAAGCAAGTGGTATTCTAAAGGATGAACATCTTTACAGATGCTTGCCGGGCACTTACGCCAAAGTAAGACGAGGCAGACCATGAGATTCGTACAAAACATATAATTCTTTACAATGGTAATAGATTTCATCGTTGTGTTGTAAGAGGCACCTTTTGTTTGATCTTGTAGCTCCAAATTAATTTAATTAAAAATGCATTTGTCATGATTTTTAAAAGTTTGCCACCGGTTCAATATTTATGGGCATATTTTCTACCATCATTTTCAAATTCTATGAACGCATTCTCTGAGATCTTGACCATTCGGGCTATGAGATGGATTTCTTGACAGATGGATTTCTTGAAACGTTGAAGAATCGAACAAGCTCTATCTTGGTGCTGTAGATGCCAATTTTTTGACACAAACCCTCAGGTCCTCCGCGAGAAGTTTTCTTTGATGTGCAAAGCACAACATAGATTATTTTTGTTGAATAGAAATAAGAACGTTGGGCAAGTATTGATATGTTTAATCGTATGGCGCTGTTGTATATATATAATTTCTGAGTCAATAATCTTTCTGTCTGAAAACATTGGGATATAAAGAATCGCTCCTCTAAATATAAAAATGTTTTGGTGATTTCGTCAAAGCGTTTTAGTGAATATATACAGAATAGAAAGTGTCTGGTGCGGATTTTCAATTAATGTGTATAATAATATGAATCTTCTAATAATCTAAGAAATATGACAAAAGTCCATTAATGCCAGGAACATGACGTCAACAATAAAATTAGTGAAAACCTTGAGAGGGATGGAAACATTTTATAACGATTAATTTTGTATGCGTGTGCGCTGATAATTGATCGAAAATTTAAAAATCTCCATCATATCTAGCAAGTAAAAATTTACACTTAGTTTTTAAATGGAAAGATACCCTAAACAAAGTCCAGAAGATGGCCTAATTTAGCTTTGTTTATGTGCCATTAATTCGTACCATTTAAATGAACTTTTGTCATTTTCCTTATCGTATTTACGAATTCTGGTCTAATACTGTGCAATAGATGATAAACCTCTCTTGTGTTCAAATATTCATAACTATGTAAAATAAAGAAAATTAAGAGTAAACAAAAATAATGAATCAATAACTTACTCGATAACTGTATAGCTATTTTTTTCATCTCCGTTGTGCAAATTGCTGAGGGACCTTAAGGGAATCTCTTCATCTCTAAGGCCTTCCTGATTATGCAACGACGTTGCACTGGCTCGATTTTGAACAACATTTTTTGTCATGGACGTTATGTGATTCATTCCTTCGGTAACGGCGTTCTTTATCGAGTTGTAGGGAAGATAATCGACACTGGAAGCGGGGGTTATTTTAATTTGGGTAGAGTTTATCTTCAACGATTTTGCTCGGTTGAAACTGTGACCTCTTCTCATGGACGACCAAACGCTTCCAAACAGGGAATGATTTCTCTGAACACACAAACAAAAATATCGTTAGTTTTTCTACACATTAAATAATTACCTAAGTCGTTGTTTATTTTCTAACTTAAAAACACATGGTACAGTACATATGTCAGTTTGCTAGTAAGTTTATTTCTGGTAAATACTGGTCAACATTCGAACGTAGCTCCCTGTAATTAGTTTGATTTTGGAGCATCGTTCTTATCAATTTCCTAATTATTTTTTTAAGTTACCACCCTGTATAATTAATTCCAGTATAGCAGATTTTGTCCTTAGAAATTGTGTCAATAGGCTCATCTAACAATTTTTTCACTACGTATTCTGAAAGAGTTGGACGAGTATAGTAACTGTGCCAAAAATTAAAACTTTCCGAGTGCTCCTTCATGCATGGAAAATTTATTGGAGTAGGCGCTCTCAAGAAATACTTCGTCCAATCGACAAACACCGTACAGAGACATTGTCTATTGAAGGAATAATGCGACTATTTTATTGCTCATTCCTTAATAACGCTTTGTTAGTGTAGCAATGTTGTAATAAATATTTAGACTCCTCTTAAGGTGGAACTGAATAATGAAATTCGGAAATTGTGAATTACATTTCGATTGTTGACCAGTTTAGTACTTAAACCGTTGGAGGCCTTTCCACCCTTGATCCACTAAATAATCATGGTGAGTTGGTATAAAATGTTCTATCGAAATCTTGATTACTTACGCGGTGCATTGGTTCTGGATTGTCATCAATAAGTTCATCCAAATTGCCTGATATGGCACGTTTTAACTCAGGTCCAGCCTCGTGTAACGTACGCAAACCAGCTTGAAGAGTAACGGTGTTATGAATATCCTTGTCACCATCTTTCAGTTCTTGTTCCTTTCGCTTCTTAAACCGTCTAAAATAATCTTGAATAAGGAAAGTTGCATAGAACTTGCCAACGGTAACTTCGTCATCAACACCAGGAGGTGGCACTACTTGGTCTAGAAGTTTAGGACTGGTTCTCTTCCAAATCTTCTTGATGACTGCTCTTAATTCGGCGTTGGCATCGTCAATGTTACCCTCAGTTTTTATTCTTAAAGAAGTTCTTACTACAGCGAATAGAGTGGCGTTGAATAAAACGGTACCATCGCTGTTTAATGGCATATTCATGGACACTAGCCGTTTACACGCAACACGATGTGGACATAGTTTACCAAATCCTAAGGGAGGGGAAATTTTTCGAAGAAGGGTAACAACATCTAAATGTTTTATCCTGCCTTTAGCGTCAGGATCGTATTCACTCCACAGCCTTATAAATTCATCTAAATGATGTGGTCCTAATATTGACCAGTCTCTTGTTAAATAGTCAAAATTATCCATAATTACAGCTACAAACAAATTTATGATCTGAAAATAATATTTTATTATATACCGGTACCTTCAGAAACTACATCAAACTTACCAAAAATGAACATAGTACATAAAATGAAATAAAATATGGGTACGAGATATCCGATCCACAAATTTGTCCTTCCGATCGATTTTTTAAGGCTCTGTGACACTTCGCAGCCTCGGTGTAAGCACAGTCCATCATAATCTCTTGCCAAGCCTCTCCTTTACACACAAATTGACTTATTAATTAAATTAACAACAAATAACTAATGGACATTAATTCCGAAGTATCAGTAAACTTCGGAACGAAGACAAGCAGGGTGGTTACAATTTGAAACACTGACAATAAATGTTGTTAGACTCTTAATGATAAAATTAAGTTACAGTCAGTAGTTCTTGCTGAAAACATTTTTGAAAGTCCTACTTGGAAACAATAAGTATTTTGTATAATAATTCTGTTGTATTTTTATAATTCGCAAATAAAAAAACTAAAAGTATGTTGTATTCCCAGTAAACACACATACATTTTTAAAACGTATTCTCAACGTACCATTGGTGATAATTCGTGTTACGTTAGAAAATCAATACTTCTTTTATTGTTGGAAACATAACGGTTTGTCGTTACATTAAAAATACACGACATTTTCATGAAAAATTTCAGCCATTTGGCATCGTTAAATTAACTTTAAGTAAAACTATTCTATTAAACGCTAATAAAACGTTCTCTCAAATGAATGCTCCATTACGTTCTAGCAAAACCATTTTGGTAAGGTTTACGTTTCCTAATAACACAACGTGCAAAAGTCTTTCTGCATTTAATAAACATTCCGGAGTCACACTATAACGTACAGTAAATTTTGTACACTACAATTCTGTACACGTGTCAAAGACGATGAAGCTAAACGCTCTATTTGGATGAAATAACCAGATTGATAGATTATGATCACGTGTTATATACTTATTATTCTTCCGAAAAATTACTGCTTATGAGCCGTGCTTTACGTGTGATACATAGTTTCAGAAGTATTTTTTCTCGCTGAACACGAATCTGGTGTCAGAATTGCTCAATCGCCCTTCGTTCTTCGGTAAGACGCTGATGAATCATCAGCAAAATGAAACTTTTGCACTGATGATTTAAGTGCTATATATAGTATTTCAAGTAATTTTTCATCATGATCAAAATACTCTAGCATTGTTTAATCTTTGGAAAAATGACCACAACCGCAAACACCTATAAACACAGAAATACTTCAATATCTGTAGATTCTTCAGCATTTTGCTGAAGATTGAAGGGTGATGGAGGAATTCTGACACCAGATTCGTGTTCAGCGGGAAAAAATACTTCGGAAACCATGTATCACACGTAAAGCACGGCTCGTAAGCACAGGGTCTTCATTTTTCGAAATATTCTTCAGCATTTTGCTGAAGATTGAAGGGTGATGGAGCAATTCTGACACCGGACTCGTGTTCAGCGGGAAGAAATACTTCCGAAACTATGTATCACACGTAAAGTATGGCTCGTAAGCACAGTCTTCATTTTTCTGAAGATTCTTCAGCATTTTGCTGAAGATTGAAGGGTGATGGAGCGATTCTGATTCGTGTTCAGCGGGAAAAAATACTTCGGAAACCATATATCGCATGTACATTTCACACAACTTTTTTTTGTGTGTGTGGCAGTATTATGTATTTTTGTTCATGAATCACAATCTTTTTTGCTTTATCTACTGACAGTTATTAAGACTATTTTGATTTATGTTTGACACTCGCTATAGAAATTTCAATAATTATTGCTGATAGAAACATGGTCAAATGGGAGAAAGTTGTGTGGGTAATTTACCATTCTTTTAGTAAAAAAATAAGACGTTTAATTTTAATATTTAGGAATTTCTATAAGTATAATAATATTTGTTCTCAGACTTATACATGTAAAACATTATTAAAACAATAATTAAAGTAATGCTTGATATATGCAAAAAAATTGTTTTGATTTCCAATCATAGACTCTAAATTTTTATGACAGCTATATTTGATATGATGTCACGAGAAAACGTGATCAAAATTTAAAACAGTGTCTGAATAATGCTTAACTCGTAGAAGTCTAGGAAAAATATCAACAGTATAAGTTAGCAAACAAAGGGAAAAATCTAGAACTCCCTGAAACTAAAAATGCACTATTTTGAAAAGGCCATGAAACACTTCGAAACTTTCGCTATTTGCTATCTTTCTATCATCTATATTAACCAGGATCCTAAATTTTATGGTGGAACACCAAGATTCCCAAAAGAAACGTTGAAAAAACATTGGAACGATGCCTTTTTTAAACGTTAAAAGAGTAATTCGCAAAAACTGGTTTGTTAGACCTTCTTTTTTAGATTTATTTACGTTAACCAAAAACCTTAATCAAACATTGTTTCACAGAGGAGAATTGAAGTATATTTGAGTGTTTCGCAATTATTAATAACAAGCGTTTATACTTTCGTTATCTGAAAGGTGTAAAACTGAGACATTTTTAAGTTAAAAAAACACGTCAAATAATGTTTAAACATTTTTCTAACGTGTGTGGGTGTGTGTGTGTGTTTACTGGGGGTTTCTAAAACCGTAAGTATTGCTCGTGAAGAAAAACATTTCATATCATTGTGTTACTCGACGAATATTGAACTACTGATAATATCCCTCTGGCTGTCCGTTACATTTCTTGTAAGCACGATAACTTAATTATAAAAAGTCTACAATCGAACTTTGGACAGTAAGTTAGTATTAACTATAGAAAGAACCCTATAAAACTAATTTAAAGAGAAATGTTCAGTAAATATAGTTATGAAACATTTAAGGAACAAAATGTGCAAGAGAAATGTCAATTGAGATGCCATTATTAGGGGATGATTAAAATTAATAATATAACAATTATACCTAAAACGTTCAGTTATATTTAGATAACGGCGAAGAATATACTATAAAATGTTTAACGATTATATGAAAATTTCAGTACATTGGCGAATGTTTACAGTTTAACTAATTTCTCTGTTTCATTTTGCGTTATTTAGAAGTTTATTGGTACGAATACTTCACAATATAATAACAATCATTTTTGACACTAACGCTACCAGCACAATAAATAAATAGTATTTTACCTGTAGCGGATCGAAATAACACCAGAACTGCTTGGAAAAACGATGCAAAGTTGTTATTTCTGTTGATAGATGAAGGTGAATCCAAATCACCGTTTTCTATCTTTCCAAACATCTGAAAAATAAGAAATAATTTAAAAATATTATATCATTTTTCGTACGAAAACTACCGACCTGCATTCCTATCACGGCGTAAATGAAAAAGAGCATTACAATGAGAAGAGCTACATACGGCAATGCTTGAAAAGATTTCAAAAATGTCCATAGAAGCGTTCTTATACCTTCCCCTCGACTTAGCAATTTTACTAGCCTCATAACACGAAAGAGCCGAAAAAAATTGCCAGACAATTGTAACCTTGATCCAGGCTAAAATTAATTCAGTTAAATTTTACAAAAATTTGCACCAACTTATAGTCTATTAGGAAATGAAAGAGAGTAATAAATTCTTCTGTGTCTTTTCACATTTATAGAAATTATAAGACGGAATTGTTAGATTTAATAATTATAATTCTAAAAAATATAAATAAAAATTCAAAAATATAAATAAAAATTCAAAAATATAAATAAAAATTCAGCATACAAAATGTTGAGAAATTTAACAATAGGCATGCGAGAGATTAAGATAAATACATTGTGAATTTTAAGAAAATAACGATTTACCACAACTCAACAGAAACTAACTTTGGGAAGTCCTACGAAAGCTGAATTTTTGCTGGGAAAAGCAGAATAGAAAGTCAATTCTTATAGATAAAAATGAAATTATTTGTTGGCGAGGATCCTACTGAAGATCAGTTCGAAAATTCCGTGTGAAAGGGAAGAATATTTATTATCCGGACGAAACTTGGGTAAAGTGAACTTCATATTTCTAAGTCAAATAAAAAATTCCCGACAAAGGAGACACCCAACGGCGCGAGACACCAAAAAAAGCCATAAAACTCGGCCATAAAAGTACTTGCCCTTTTACAGCATTATGTATGTGTGTAAAAAATTAAGTAAACAGTAGTGACCGTTAGATCGTAAAATATTTTAGGAGTGAGTGGCGTAATTATTAGAAATTATAACTGATACTGGCGAGTTTCCCTTAATTTCTTATTTTAATCCATGCGCCGCGCTATCCTAGTGGTAATAGGCGGCTAAGCTTTGAAATTTTTTATCTGACATAGAAATATGAAGTTTACTTTAAACGAGGTGTGACAAAAGTATGGCAAGATAAGAATGTGAAAGTTCTCGAGAAGCATTTTTTGATGGACCGTCAGCAAGGTGCAAAGCACTTTTAGGAAAAAGGAGACGATTAATAGTCACGTATATTGGCGGTGCCAATGGTTTCTTGGGTGGAGATTTACTCTTATTTAAATCTAAAAATACAGGTGCATATCGCGAACATATGAACGCTGATGTTTTCGAGAACGATTTTAAACAAATGTTTTATCTTATTCCTTCGGGATCTGTAATTGTAATGTATCCAGGCAGATTAAGCGAATCCCTACGACTGCCTGGCGGAAAGCCCGATATAATTTAATGGCTATCCGAAAAAAAAATTGCTTTTCAAGTGGATATGATAAAAATTACCTTTTGGTGTTAATAAATGACCCAAAAAGTACGATATTGACGAAATGACAAATAACACACGTACACAAAAAAGAAACTGTTGTCGATTCCCCGGACCAGACCAATCATTTCCGGTGCATTTTGGCTTGCTGAATCCGAATCCGGCGTCAATTTGGCCCTACCACGTCACAATTTTTTTCCATCCTCAAAAAACAGTTAGAAAAATGCGAACATTACTAACAATTTTTTTGAAGATAGAAAAAAATTGTGACGTGGTGGGGCAAAACTGACACCGGATTCGGATTCAGCAAGTCAAAATACAACGGAAATGATTGGTTTGACGCGTGGAATTGACAGATTTCTTTTGTGTGCCTGTGCCAAAAAAAAGCTGTCGATTCCACGGAAAAAATTCTTTGTCTGTATTTCAAGTTTATGAGCAACATATACATGTTATATTTATATTATTCAACGTTGTATGTATAGTGTTATACAGAGAAATTATACAATATGCATAATATAGGAAGCATTGTACTATGTTAAAGTAATATCATCATAAACACATTTCCACAGCCGGTAATTTTAAGGAAGTAGCTTTTACAAATTCCGTATTAGCTATTTCGTATCTAATTGTACGGAAAACGTAGAAAGTCTTTAAAATGCTGTGATTATACTAGATAAATGCGATATATTACACCGTACTGTGAAATCGATGACGTCACCACCAATCATGGTGTGTCTTAAATACTTGTTCAATTATTCAAATTTTTTCTTATTTATATGTTGAAATTTTAATTCAATAGGATAAAATGTTGTTTAAATATTGGGAACAGCTTTAATGTAATATGTACTTCATTTTAGTAATATCAAAAAGGCAAATTTGCGTATAGTGAAGACACCTAATTGCTTGGAATGAATAATTGCAGATAAGTGGCAAAGTTGGAGAAATCTCGTACTCAAAGAAGAAGCGGAAACTGTGGGACCTCGACAATTGCATTGACATCACTATAGAACCTATCACTATTAATGTAGAAACCTCAGACAGTTCGGTGTTTTACGTATTTATATAACAGTACGTTGTATTTTATATATTTTATTATTATAGATATCGTGTTCTATTCTTCAATTTACTCTTTAAATAATTCACTAATTTAAAATGTGATTTGTCAATCTCTGTACTTACATTAAATTAATGCAAAAGTAAATGATTAAACATATATAGATTTAAACATAAATTAGTACAGTACTCGATAATAGTGTCAAATATAGCATCAAAACGACGTTAATATTTTCACAAAGTATACATATTTGCATACATAAAATAGTCCTTTTGAAGACAAAAATTCGTGTTCTTGGTACCGATTTTGTTGATCGAGAACTTCCAGAATAAATCTTTCTTATATGGAATAAACGTTTGTTGTTTAATTTATCTAAATATTTTCATAATAATACTAATTTATAATTTGATTAAACTACCAGAAATCCTTCCCCTAAACCCGGCTATGATGTTTGAATTTGCGGATAATAACTGGTTACGAGAGAGATCGCAGCGGCAATGACCAGGACAGATTCGTATCAGTAATTTAAACATTTTTTTTTCTAAAGGCACACCTCACCAATATAATATATTGTACACTGAACTGAACTTGTGGTAGGTGCCTTGTGAAAAAGGCAATTATAAACATCTTGAAAATAATTGTTAATTATAAATTAAACACTGCTTTTAGATGAAATAAACAATATATTATAAACAGAAATTACAATTACGTAGTGAATAGTATTCACTATGTAATAGTCCTGATAAAGGCCTAATAAGCCGAAACATATGTAGAGTATTTATAGCATATTGTTTGAATCATCTAAAAGCAATGTTTAATTTATAATTAACAATTAATATATTGTGTATATATGTATAATAGAAAGAAAGTACTAATAAGCATCCTGGCTATGTAATGTTTTTTTTAGGATTTATAATGAGCTTTCATTACCCTCTTTATTTCCAAATAGACCTTACTTACTTTAACGTCTTGGAGTACGATGTCCACGAAACTCCCCAAAACGATAATAAAATCAAATACGTTCCAGGCATCTCCAAAATAATTCTGTAATTACGAGCGTGTAAGCGAAATCTGGTGCAATTCTAGACTCTATTATTCTTACCTTAACTCGAAAGGCTGCCAACTTAAAAACAAACTCCATGGCGAAAACTGCGGTAAATATCATGTTTAAATAATCTAAAACCTTTTCATATGTCACATATTCTTCTGGTGGATGGTGGAACTTCATGGCTAATGTAATAGTATTTGTTAGAATTAGTATGAATATTGCATATTCAAAGGGTCTCGAAGTGACAAACCACCAGACCTTATATTGAATACGATGTTTGGGAATGTATCTACGGACAGGCTTGGCTTTTAAGGCAAATTCTATACAATTGCGTTGGTTTTTATCCAACTCGCAATTTTTGTATTCCTGTTCTCCTTCGTTTTGGAATGTAACGATAACGAAACCAACGAATATGTTAACCATGAAAAAGGCAATTATAATTATATATATTATGTAATATGCTGCAACAATGGGGCGGTAATTGTGAATTGGTCCTTTGTTTTCTTCGTTTGAGTCTATTGAAACATATAACAGTGCTGGCCATCCTTCAAATGTGGATACAGTAAATAACGTTAACATTGCTTTAGCTACATTATCAAAATGAAATCTGTTTGGTTTCCAACTTCGATCTTTCATCGTTGGATTATCAATGTTACCATCAGCGTATACTAAGAACGTACCACTGAAACGAGGTTCAAGAATAAACAGTAGGGAAATACCATTAATTCATAACTTACTTGCACTCGGCTTCTGTTAACTTGGAACCATCAGTACAGTGCGAAAATTTTCCCTAAATTCATGTGAACAATTTGTTTTAGTTTTTGTTTATCATATATGCATTCAGTGAGTGCAGACAGAAAGAGCATGCACAAACAATAATAATAAATTAGTATAAAAGCGTTTGATAAATACAAAGGTCGTGCAAATAAAAACGTGCATAATTAATAAATCTTCAACATTGGCGATCACTTGTAGTCATAACTAGTAAACACTATAATAAAACAGAACAGATAGATATAACGTACGCACGCACGTATCTACAAGTTCTATTGTTAGAACTGCGGCGTCAACAATGCACAACATGTTAACATCCGATTGCAAATATTCTACAAGGCTAGCCTTCAGACACTGCGGTGGTGGCAACAGCGATGTCGCTTCGAGCTATTGTGCCATGAAATTTGCTGTTTAAGCTTACCAGCATCGCAGCTACTCCAGCAACCCATCGGAATGACAGGACACGCATCGCATATACAGTGCCGACAGACAGACAGGCGACAGGCTAGACAGACAGACAACAGACAAGACGGTGTTTTGAGTGCGCGTGATCTGTGAGCGGAGGGCGGCGCGAGTTCTACACATGCCGCTATCCAGCTACGACCAGAACATGCAGATCTACCGTCAGGTGCAGCTAAAAGCTCGGAGATTTACCTTAAACAGCTGCACTCCTATCACAGCGAACATGAACTGTAGGAGGTAGGTAACCAGCATGATATTGCCGATCGTCTTAATGGCTACTATCACGCATTTCACTACATACTAGCCATAGGAAGATTCGGCATGAAAGAATGAAACAAACGAAACAGTCAGTAAAGTAAGTATAGAAAAGCGAGGCATTGGTCGGGCATCGCGCAGCCAGCCGGGACGTCAAATGCACCCAGGGTGTCTCGAGTGGGACAGCGCAGCGGCAGCGGCGGCGGTGCCCTACCCTAGATATGACTACAAGTGCGGCTGTCGATGACTGGAGGCGCTGGAAAAGGCAAAAATACATCGTTGCGGCCTTAGCGACTTATTTGGCCGGAGGCCGCACAGCTGCACACAGCACGCACAGACAGCTGAGCGGGGCATGCGGGTTAATAGGCCGGTTCGGGCCTAATCCGGCCCGCGGCTCCCACCACATGAACAGGGTTAATACTGTTGCAGAGGGCTTGTAGTAGGGGAACCCATAGGTGCATTTGCTTGAACAACAACGGACTGCTGGTGCCTACCTTGAATAACTGGACTCCTATTACCGCGAACATGAACTGAAGGAGGCAAGTGACCAACACTATGTTGCCGATGGTCTTTACCGCGACAATCACACACTGGACTACATGCTAGGGACAAATATACGTCAGATCTAATACTGACAGTTGACGAAAGTCGCGGCTTAGGACTGCACCACTCCCGTCACCTAAGATTATACTGGAAACGACCACACCCTGAGGGGGGAGTCGAAATGTGACCTACCTTCAATCCTTTCGCTCTGTTGATGGCTCTCAATGGACGAAGCACCCTCAAAACTCTCAAAATTTTTACCACAGACATAGCTCCTCCTGCTCTGAAAGAAACAAAATTAGCTATTCTTAAATCACTCGCAGTTAGTTAGTGAAACGGATAGAGCCTTAAAATGTGCAAGACATTTTTTATGAAGTAGAAAGATGATATGAAAAATATGATATGGTATGATATTAACCGTCTTATTGAAGAGCATTAAAGGTATTAGAATCCGTTTTACATTTTTTGTTACTGATAAAAGTTATGAAGTTATGTATTTCTATCATTTGTGTGATTTCTCCAAAATATTTTTTTTTCCGTCATTAATACACAGCCCGGACTATTCTTACGACTTCGTGGAACCCTTATAGTTTCTTCATTTCCGTCTGTATGTCACAGGTGTATCTCTCGGAAAGTATAGGGCCTACATGACTGAAATTTTATACAATTTTCCTTCGCTTGTCCTCGATATAATTACAAATATAGATACACTCTGTAGTTTCTTTCTGACTTACTCATCATCAGTACGAAAGTTCAAAGAAAGAAATATTTATCATACCGGGCTGGCGTTACCGCATACCAGTTCTTCATTCCTTTTTTCGTGCTCATCTAGTGAACGTTAAATTATTATTGTTCGGGTTTGCCTATTTAAAGTACCTGAATCATAGTTTTAAGTGAAATATTTGGTGGGTGAAAAGTGACACTACCAAAAAGGAAAAATGCATCGCACTAGTAAGTCAGAAGGAAACTACAGGGTGTATATATATTTGTAATTATATCATCGGACAAGCTCGGAAAATTCGGATTAACTTTCCTTAGACGTAAGCCAATTAATCCCTAAATTATGATAGTTATAAACGCTACACAAGCATGAAATGAAATCTTGAGACAAATTTTCTTTCGGGTACCTATATGTAAATCGGGGGTAAAATTTTATTTTCCACGCACCCGATCGAGTGGGGTGTCATTAAACAAGTGAAGTTGAGGTTTCATAGACTTTCAAAGTTTCGGTTTCGGCATATTTCGTTTCAAAATTATTTATATTGCCCCTCCCGCCCTTTAATTTTCCAACCGTGTGCTCCAAAAATCTGATTTCTTTCCCGATACTTAGTAACTTTTAATAAGTAACTTCAATGGAAATTATAATGAACACTTGAGCATATGTAGTTCCTGTAAAAACAAATGAAAAACCGTTTTTACTACCTATATAGAATAAACCAAATGTCCAGGTGAAAGAAACGGCAGTTTTCACAACAAATTAAATATTTCAATTTTGAAACGGCTATGGAACCCTGTTGTACGTGATCAAAACACGCTCTTGGTCAGTTTGTGACTTTTAGTTGAGTAATTATTGGGAACAGGCAAATGTCAAAAAAATCATATACATTTTACAGGAAATAATCTTTTTGTCGAAGTGACTCAAAATTTGAAGATCCATCTTTAAACACACTTAATTTTTTTCCTCGGTGTCGATTTAGTTCTTTTGGTACATCGAGCCAACTTGAAACTTTACTCACACATTATGTCAAACAACATGTAGTAATGTTTCCAAAAAAATCCTTATCTGCAACAACTTTCAACATACAATAAACACTATGAATTAAATAGCACACCAGCTAACAGTCACAAACTGAAGAAAAATGTTTATTAAATAGTTATAGAGGTGTTTCAAAATCTCATGAGCTGTGACCTTCATATGCGCAGAGACAAAATTACTCTCGTGGGCTCAGTTACACTTCTTAAAAATATTAGATTTATTGTTTACAATTTATCCCGAGCTCTTGTTTATGTATACAGCAAGGTATCTGTCAGTATTTTCAAAATACACTTATAAACCCAGAACAAACTTTGCCTTTTGCGCATTTCGCGGTTCACAGGGCGCTCTTGTACCTTTCTAATGTGCAAAGGCAAACGCCTTTGATGGGACCACTTGTATATTTTTGCATACTTGGATTCTACTAGCCTAAATACATATCTTGCAACCTTCAGAGGTTATTTTTATTTTAAAAAAATATGTATTTCTAATTCTTAATTTTATTCTCAGACTTGTTAAAATTCAGTTTTCAAGCACTTGTAAAATTTTATCTCCTCAAATACTGAAATTAAATACGATTTGCTTTTCATTAATAGGTTTGAGAATACTCAGGGCCAACGTATTCAAAATAGTTATTGCAAAAAAATTATTAACAAAACGTTTTTTTAATTACTAATTTATTTCAAGCAAACATTATGCATATCATTCTTTTCGTAATTCGATGGTCTAATTAAATAACAGGGTGTTCCATAAGAGTTCCATTAAAAAAAAGATTTCATTGAAAAGCTCTGATATCGCTGAACTTAATGAAAATTAAATCGTGTTTAATCCAAACATTTGAAGAGATAATATTTTACAGTTGTTTGCAGACCGATTTTTAACAATGTTGATCAAGTCTTAACCTTCTGAGATTAAAACTAAAAATAGAAGAAAAACTTTTTTTGAAAATCAAAATAATATCTGGAGATTGAATCATATATATTTTGGCCAGTAGAATCGATTCTTCAAAAATATACAGGTTACCTCATTTAAAAATTAGATTTTCATGAAAATTGGATCGAAACCGCCCACTTTGATTCTTTACATTACATAATGGTAAATTTTATTTCATATTGCATTATCAAATTTGAAAATAATTCTACTGGCACTGACAGAATTGATACTTTTAGAGTTTAGAGTTACGTCAACAAATATTTATAAAACCAAAAGTATAAATAACCAACGACTGTGGTTTACAACATTTATGTTTATAGGTTGAATGTTTATCCTCGATCTTGATCTATCGTTTCACAACCGGCAGACCAAGAGATCCGTTGGCCTTTTGAATGTCGCCTCAATTTTACATAGACCTCCGCTGTATCGCCTGCTGTACAAAAAGTACAAAAATCTCATATTCAAAAAGGCATAACTTTTGTTAGTACTTTCGGAAAATGTCGCAACACAAAATCCCAATGCCATTAAGATCTCTTAATAAGATGGTTATAGTCCCATACTCCCCTGCTCAGAAAATGGGTTCTATCTTAAATAAGCGAGATGGTAGGCTCTACCCATTTCATTAAGTCCTTTCGCTTTACTTTTTATTACTTCATGTATATAAACTAATTTAAATGAATTACCCGTTAAATATAGATACCAAGGAAACACATACGACCACCAAATCCAATACGTTAAAGGCCGAACGAAAAAAGGCACCTTCGTGTAAGATGCATCCATATGCAATGGTCTTTAGTGTTAGTTCTACAGAAAATATTGATGTGAATACGTAATCAAATATTTGCAGCACCTACAATAGAACAAAATAGTCAGGACTACTTTTGGTTGTGTCGCACATACAGAGTGAACTACAAATTGACAAAATAAAATAAATAAAATAGCGAGATTTTTAAAATCAGTTTCTAAAAAAACATTTTTGTAATTGTGGATAACTTGTTTGGATATTCCCTACAACTTGTCTAGGAATTTCTTATAGGAAAAAGGTTTCTATACACGTTGTTTTTGATATGCTTATATATTCAGACCTATGAACACTCACAACTTTCGATACACGCAAGAATATTTATATATCAAGAAGCCCAAAAGTAATCGAGAAAATTAATTTTGAATATTGCAAACAATTATCGAAGACGCCTCTATATGTCTTATTATGGCCTTTCTGCACTTTACCCTGATCTTGCTACGAGCCATTGTCTGCACAGGCGACGGTGACGCAAAGGAATAGAAATGCAACAGTTAAACAGTAATAAAAACGGTCAATAGTGTAGTGTTTACTGCTGTTAGAATACATTCTGGTCATTATGCGTACGCGTAAAAAACGTTGAGTGGAATATTGTACTTTGTTGCAGTGCGGCTGGAGAAAATGCACGTCAGGCTCGTTTACTTTATAAGCAATGGATTCCTAATAACAATTCAATATTGCCACCATCTAACGGCAGCAAATTTTCACCATAACATTTCCTTTAATTTATAGTTTTTTCGACGACTCCAATGTTGATTTCAAGATTTTAGTAATTATTAAATTGACAATGTGAAACAGCGCGAAATAAACAATTGCCGTCACCTAAACTGGAAATAACAGGCCGTTCTATGATGAAAGTAGACATTCTCTAAAATCGCAATAATTAAAAATTATAAAAATTACTGATGCCTCATGTATGGGGGGAAATTGTTAATATCAGAATGACTGGCTAATTAGAGGAAATGTCACTTAATGCCTTAAAAATATGTATGCAGCGTAATGGTTTGTGAATTTGATTGATTAATATTTACATCAATCTTTTGACTAATTATTATTTTTCATCATTTTGTTGTCCACTATGTAGAAAAGAAATATTCATAACCCATTCATTAGGGTTCCCTCGAACAGGAAAACCTGGATAACTTAAGGAATTGAAGGTAGTCCAATAGAACTCATAAATTTATGAAATTTGATTTTATTTCAGTGAATATCATGAAATTACTTTATTTCACAGTAACATTCAAGGCATTTACGGGTCCTAGATTTGATTTTTTCATTTCTTCTCAGATCCACATAAATGTTTATAAATGAACAAATGGTCTTTCCGCTGTTGTCGGCAATATAGAGGCATAATTACAGCAATTCAATATTAGGATACCTCAGTTGACTGGATTTCGTTCAAAAACCACAATATACATTTAAATTCTTTTTACCTAACCGAGTCGGAATTTATTTCTTATTACTTTAGCCCTAAGTAAATAATTATATTATGTTCATTATTTCTATATCAACGTCTTCTCTTTTATGAATATAGAACGGTTGATAATACGGGGGAAAACGAGATGGCAAGGTGCGATGGAGCGCTCTTCAAATCGTTGGGTTCATGCCATGAAGGGGATGATATAATGAATTTTGATGAGATCATGTGTACCGAAGTTGATGGTTGTCTTGGTACATTGAAAAAGCGAATTTTTAACCTGGAATTATGAAATTCCGAATAGGAAGTGCATCTGGACATGGCTGAAATTTTCAGCCTGTAGAATTCATAATCAAACATGGAAAACATCTACATTGAAAACGGAGAGACTGGCATCAAGTGGTAGATTTTACAGGCAATCAAAACTTCCGATTCAAGCTATATCTGGAGGTTTTAAGCATTATTAGGAATCAATGTATATAGATCGTCCGTAAGTAGATGGAAATAATGGATTATATAAAAAAAAGTTAATTTTTATAAATATCACATCCATGCAAGTAAACTTACATCTATTTGGGAAATTTAGTATGGGGGGAGTTTGGAGGTAATCATGAAAAAATTGGAATGTAGAATGTAAAGAGTTGTATCGAATTAAATTTTTGGCATGTACAAACCTGAATCAGAAATGTAAACTATTTTATTGTAAATCAAACAGTTAATTCTGTAGAGAACCATCCCATCAACAGGTGTACTCCTCAGTACAAATTCATTTTAGTTTGGAATACCCAGTCTTTACATCAAAAAACAATGACAGATGTCTATGGTAAGTATAGATTGCTGCCATTAATACCGCATACCAGTCAAATATTGCGGCATAATCTTTGATCAGATCAGCACCACCGATTTTGGCAAATACTTGGTAAATGATGTGGTACTATAGAGTAAACACTGAATTTGTAGCAGTATATCGAAAAGGTGGGAATATTTTGTGCCTATGTATGTTTGTATAGACATCTATTATATGGCTTTTGACAATATAGAATAGAACAAACTATAAGTGAAGTGAATATCTAAACATTTGGTCATTATTTCATGAAAAACCTGCGTTTGAGTGAAAATTGATGACACTAAATCCAACAAATGTAAAGTGGACAGAGGCCACTAATGCTCTTCATTTTTTATGGTTAACATGTGATATTATGTATGCTGGAGTACTGGCAGAGCGGATAGGCGGAACTAAAATTTCTAGTTTGAGATTTGCAGATGATACCACAGTAAATAAAAATGAAGTTTTATATCTTACAATTCTCAGACAAGGATAGCTGGGTTATGAGACAGTAAACATGATTTGGCTTGAATCCCTTTATCCGGGCAAGGTCTACAAAGAACATGGCTCGTAAATTTTTTTGTTGAGGAAGATTAGATTTGTTAACACTTTTCCCCATCTTTTTTTACGCCTTAGACCGCGAGGAAGTACTGATGGTTTTAATGTATAGTTCGAGATGGTTGTTACAGATTTCGTAGAAAGCTCATTGGACCAAGAACTCGAGTTAAAGACAAATGTTATTTGGTGGTTATTATCGTTAAATTGGCTGTACTAGCAGACATCCTTTCCATCTGGAACCACAAAGTTTATTACCTGATTATCCTCTTCCACAGACGACATGCGTAGTGTCTTTCACTATAAAAAATGTTTATAATGGAGAAACTGGGAATCTGTGTTCCTTGTTTTTAGAGGGAACCCTACTGAATGATTCTGTGTTTTGAAACTTACCTTGTTGGTTTCAGATTCTGAATTTATGGGATCTTCTACTGCCAGTAAAGTCGAAGATACCACAATGCTTACCAAAATGATATTTCCAAAGTAACTATGATTACATAACCAGTGACAGAAGACTCGAAATCTAAAAAGGATAAAATTTGGTTCATAAGCTGTTGATTTTTTTAAGACCAGCAAATTATCCAGGTATTAGAAGTCTTGGTACCGTGATATGCTGAAATGAACTACCCTAGTGCAGGATTCTACAACATACTAACTATAGGTTTAATGCGGGTACTACTCGGGGTCGGGGTTCGCACTACAGAACAAACCAGTGCGGGACCACACTACAGTGCCGGAACAGGGTGCAAGCGCAACACACTTTTAAAAGTTCAGGGTTCCCTAATATCAAAATTCAAAAAGGAATAATTTTGCTACAGGCTTCGAGTAAATATAATGTTTGTTTGCCAAAGCGTATCAATCTTATTCCTACCGTTAGTCTTATAATTGGCAGGAATAATAATATATTGTTTAGTCTATAAAGCGTGTTCTTTTCCATTTAGAATAAACTCGGGAGTCAATTAGAGAGGTGTTTAATAAGGACAAGGATCAAAGCGCGAATCCGGATTCCGAACATACCTAAGCACAGATTTAAAAAACGACTGTAAAAAATGCCTTTGTTTTGTAAAAAAAAATAGGAACCCTGCTTTAACAAGATCTAAGGCACCACTGTCTACCACATTTCACCTGTTTGTAGGAGAAAAAATGAAGAAAGATGACGCTGGAGGAATTGGCAACGTCTGTGTGTTTGTTTGTTTAATTTCGGACATGCGGCGTGGTCTCGCCCCAACTCCGCTGCCCGTTTCAACATCATCTGCATCTGCAAATGCACACACCACACTAATTACTATTATATCTATATAAACATAGCTGCACGAAGTTTATGGATCCGACTACATAATTATTTGTGAAGCCCATATATGTAAAGAAACATATACAATTTAAAATTGCATAGCAGAATTATTGACTAAGATGTGTTTTGAGCAGAATAAAGATAATGTCACGGAAAGTCGTTTAGAGAAGCAGTGCAAATTCTGTAGAAATAAACAATTTCCATATTCATTGTTGTCGAATGACGCGTCGTTGCAACTCTTCAGCGACACCTATGGTAAAATATTATTAGAATCAAGGCAAGAAAGAGTTGTATCAGTGACTAGCTAGAAGTGAATAACATAAAGTGCGACATTGTTAAATTTAAATTATTTTAAATATTTTACTTCTAACAAAGTAGCATTAATAGTTCCTGTGACTATAGCAAAGTATGACTACTTTTGAAACATGCCCACTTCAGCAGCTATGTCCCGTTCTTAGGGGCCTACCTGTTTTTATTAGAAAATATAAAGAAGGCACTGCCTTTTGGAATGGGGCGTGTTTTCTTTACAATGGTGACCTCTGACAATCGACGAGGTCTGGCGGTATCTTTTGTTACAACTTCCATTTCATCATCGTCAAGATCTAGTTCATCCTCTGAAAATTATCGTTATTGTTTTGTCCTAACTAATTTCTATTAGTGCTCCAAATCACAAACCTAGCTTAAAAATACATTAGGAATTCATATATTACGTTGTACCTACCCTCGTTTTGCTCCTCGTCAAATTCACCTTCTATGGCAATTTTTGTTTGAGACTCAGCTTCTTCATCGTGTTCTGATCTAAAATTTTACATAATGATCAAATTGTCAACTTACAATCTAAACTACGTCTAACCTCTCCGAGTATTGTCCATCCTCAGTTCCTTCTTCTTCTTCTTCTACACTGTGTTCCTCTTCCTCGCCTTCTTCTTCCTCCTCCTCTGGGCCTGGAGTCGGACTTTTTGATTTCTTTTCTCCCTCTTCTTCTTCCTTTTCAATTGCAGTTAAAGACTCTGCATCTGCTAAATTGTCTACAGCGATAGCCAAGAACACATTTAGTAGAATATCTGTGCTATGCTAAGGAATTTAAACAATTTCGGCATTTAAAAATGTTGCTATTAGTATATAATTTGTAAAGGATACAGTTACCGCAGATGAAGAGAATGATGAAATATATGCAAGATAGAACACCAAATGATTCTACACCACCGTATGCTGCTATACCTTCGTACATAACAACATTCCAATCTTCACCAGTCAATATCTGAAGTAAATAATATTTGTTACGAAAATATTATTATTGAAAGTGTAAATACATTACCTGGAACACCGTGAGTAAACTTTGCCAAAAACTATCAAAGTTATACCTAATTTTTTCTTCCGTATCTTTAGTGAATCTGCCACCAAAGACTTGCATTCCAAGTAGTGCAAATATAACGATAAACAAGAAAAGTAGGAGCAACAGTGACGCGATTGACTGAATAGAATTTAACAAAGAGGCAACCAAATTCGAAAGTGATCGCCAATATCTATAATATAATAACAATATTAATAAATACAAACCAACATTTGTTACATTTCTTACTTTGTAACTTTAAACACTCTTAGTAGCCTAACACAACGTAACACAGATATTCCTAATGGAGGCATCATATGCGTATTTGTTAAAATCATCTCCGCTATGCTTCCAATAACAACAAAACAATCAAATCGATTAAATAACGAGACGAAGTAACCCTTAAAATTTCATGTATTAGGAATAAACTAAACAATATGATTGATACTTACTTGAAAACCTAAACTATACATCTTTAACAACATTTCCATTGTAAATAGAGCAATAAAAAACATATTTGTATACTCTGGAAAAGAAAAAATTGTTAAAAATAAGTTGAACGGATATTTAAGGTTTATAACCAGGGTTCGGATGCCACACAATTTAGGAGGGGCATACTCAGCAAACGACGAACGACAGCAGGTTGGCCACGCCTGCATCAAAGATTAGAGAACTAACAAGATAGAACAGTCAGACGGAGAAGACGAAATAGACGAAGGCAGTTGTGTACTCCAATTTAAAGGGACACGACATCCAGCGAAAACGGTTTCAGGATTTGTCGGGTACGCATTAAATCAATTTGACCAAACGTACTAAAAGATAGGTTGGCTCATTAGAATCGACAAGTGCTACGTCACGCATAGACCTCGATGACAGCTGCGTGTGGCTGTTTTTTCCTCGTTTTATAGAGAAAAATTTCAAAATTATTCTTTCAGTGTACAGTTCTATCCTAACCAAATAGATACCTTACATATAAACATAGGAATACTTTATGTGACATATATTATAAAGCAACCTGCTTTTTTAGAGACCAAGGGTACTGACAGTCAACTGAGTTCGGTCGTTCTATCGGGACACTGTTGTCCATTTTTCACTATAGGCCTCTCTTTCTAATATTGCTTTCGCCGTCTGATTGTCACATTGTGGCAACTGCACGAGAACTCCAATTTAAATGTCGAGGTAAATGGCACCATTGCTAAAAGATAAAAGTTTTTCCGCCGGCTGTCCTATCTTGTTAATTCTCTCTAATTTTTGCCTGCATGTCTTTCGAGAACATTACATGGCGATCGTTCCAACGTAACGTTATTTTGTCGTGGTACTTTTTTGAAGTGGTCGCTCTTGTAATGCTAAAAGAATGCAACCGTTTTTTCCAAAAACAGCTTCATAATAATACAATTAATATTCACTATCATAAATATATTTACTCATATCTTACATACCAGAATTTATTCTACATTCTATATAATATAACACCATAATCGATATACCTACGCCCATGGAAAAAGTGTCATTTCGGATGCACTGTTCTATATTCAATGAAGAAAAGATGAATGAAAATTTCAATCAAATAACGTGCAAATTGCATACCAGAAAATGATATACTATGCTTCTCATTATCATTGCATGCACACGGACATAATTAAGTAAATAATAGGCCTACAGTTAATTTAACTAGGTAAAGTGAAAACTGCATATACTTTAACCTGCAAAGCGTCACTCCTTTCAATTTTTTCCCGCTGTGATTTTTACAGTAGTTTATAGAATATGATACCATCATGTAAGTACATTACATAAATTAGCACTAAATCACTTATAAATCACTTCTATTGGAAAATTTCAATTTGCTCTCTACCGTTTGTGTGCCACCACCGCAATGGCGTCTTAGGCACAACTTGTTAGCGTGGCGATTATGCGCTGTTACGAGTCCTCACCATCTATCTTTCCTAGTCTAAGGCACAATGCAATTCCACAAAGGAAATACGTTTATCAAAATGCTCGGTGAGATGCGAATCGGGTAATAGGATGATATTCGGGGAAACAGCAAGGATATCGAAAAATTTATGTATTTTAAAGTATAGTTCTTCTGATCTACATAATCGGTTGAAAAAACGTGGCAAAGAACATTAAGGATACCGGCGTTCCGGCTAGTTAGGAAAGTGTCGAGGAGGGACAGGGCTGGCTTTAGTTATTCCTAATCACTGACAATTAACTTCGAACCATACTCGATGATACTTCAATAATTAATTATATATATCAAATAGAGAAACGTTAAAAGATAATTATTGATTTAATACTGTAGACGTTTAGTTTCAATTTTAATCATATGGAACTGAGTTAAAAAGTTTAAATCATTTAATTACACCATTTAGCCAAAAACAGATATAGATACCCTACGGTGACAAAGATATTATTATTATAAAGATTTTATAGTACAATATTAGTAAAAATAATATTAATAAACAGTATATTACTGGTAACCGAAAATAAATATTGTTACTGCTTATTTATCATTTTAAATTTAAAACCCAATTTACAATGTAATTATTTTTTAAACTATAATATGGCCATTTTGTAATATTTCACATCGAAATTAAGGTGCTAACACACTTTTCATATTTCAAATTACATATGCGAATGACTCCACATGCCCCTCATTCAGAGTGAGAGGCGGAATTTCGGCTTTCTGTGCAATTTTTACAACCCATTAGATAGATCACTGGATGAGAAAAACTATATATTTGTGATTTTCAAACATATCTAAATAAATTTTGTTAAAAAAACGCGTAACACAACAAGTTAATCTAAGGCGTATTTAGATTAGCCAAATTAACTTAGATTTAGTGAAAATGATGGTCGGGTGTAATATTCCATGGAATAAAGTGAACAATCCGCTTTTTAGGGAATTCGCACAAAATTGCGCGCGTGGGAAATATGAAAACTATATGTCATAGTTGCATGAAATGGTATATTTGACATTTACAATAACTCTTATTGTTGTGCCACCACGAATGAATAGTTTTGGTGCCCTAAGTGTTGTATTGTGTATATTCCACCAAGTTTTAGCATCATCACATTGACAAGGTATGATAATTTTTGCACATGATATACGTAAATACAAAGTAAAAACTTTCTTATAAACGTGTCTGATTCCACCCCTCATAAATTGTGAAATGGCGCTCTGACATCCGCATCATGTTTATAACAAATATGCGGGCTAGAAAAACAGTCCTGAAACTGTTGAAAATTTAACAGTGCTTTAATCCATTAGTAAAAAGCTAAGAATTACAATTTATGTTTACTTTTGTTCGGAGGAAAAAGCTCTTTACATCTCAGACATGCTTTCTAATTCTCAAAAATTGGAATACTAAACGTAAAATCATTTGAAATTAGAATAATGTCGATATATTTATTAAAAAAAAATATACGTAATCTTTATTTACCTTGAAAATCATCTAGCCAATCGGGTTGATTGTAATGTTCTGTAGCGAGAACTCCAGTGTTTAAAAATACTAAAATAATAATGAGCCAATAAAATGATTGCGACTTCACGAGTTTCCGGCAGCCTCTCCTCATCCTGCGATTGACTCTTTCAAAATCCTTTTTTCTTTTTGTAAACCATGATTCTTGTTGTACTTCTTCTTCTCCTAGTTGGTCTGTGGAGTCCATTTCATTTTGAGTAACATTTCTGCTTTCCTGATTCTGTTGATCTTCACCTTCTGGTTCGATGTCTTCAGCTTGAGTTATCCAATCCAAGTAACCTCTTAAATCTTCCTCCAATTGTTGTTTTTCCCGGAGCTTGTGAAAGTCTCCTCTAGCCTTCGCTTTTTCTCTTTCCTTTGAAAACTCACTAGTATTTACGATTAATTAAATTTATAAGTACAAGTTATGGTGAAACCTACCCGCTCAACACACCAAGAATTAGGTTCATAACGAAAAATGCACCTAGAATAACCATGGAAACAAAATACAACCATTGCCATGTCCTGCCCAAAGCATCTTGTATCTGAAAATGTTATCTAATTAGTTGACTGTAAATGCGTTACCACATTGTTTGATTTCTTACGTTATAAAGCACATCTGTCCAGCCTTCAAGAGTAATACATTGAAACACAGTTAACATAGATAATCCAAAATTATCAAAGTTCGTAATACCATCATTTGGTCCTTTCCATCCCTCTATACATTCCCACTCCGATCCTAAATTCACGGAGCAATTAAAGCCATCCTCTCCACAAGGGTGAGGTTCTTCCATTTCTTCATCTAAAAAAGGTTTCGATACAAATTTGTACATCTGTAAGCAAGCCATGTTCTGTCAATCGTTTTTATTTGCATATTGAATCAGTCAGATAAGAGCTAAAGCCCATAGCAGGATAAGTAACTGAAAAATACTCCTCCGCCCTTATGGAACTGGAATGGTGTCCTAATATTGTATTTTTATACCGCAAAGTTATATTCCCGTGTGCCTACTCAAGGAAGTTGAAATGTCTGTTTTACCCATAAACTGTTTTATTTTTACCCCCACTTTTAATCGACCAATTGCCTTGAAACTTGGTATACATATTCTATGCTGTTAAGTGACTTATTGAAAAATCAGGAGCCCTCTGTGACTATTAACCCCAACAGACACATACAAAAATAATTAACACTCCCTGAAAGGGTAAGTATCCCTGATGGCACAGCCACCATGTTTTAATAAAATAGGCGTTGCTGATTTAACTTCAACGTGTCCAAGTTTCATTCAGTTTGCATAGGGTAAAAAAAATCGTGGTGCCTGATACGACGTATATCTACAATGAGCGGTAAATAAGTGTTCCAACGTTTTGTAAAATTTATTTTCAATGAATTGAGATTCATTCTTTACATTACGGAACGTCATTTGATAGAGCTTGACAAGCGATTTGCAAATATATATGGTTTGTTTTAGTTTTTTGTTGAAATAAAAGAGATACAGGGGCACGAATACCAGACTGGATCATCCTATAATAATATGTAGACTTATTTATTTAAAAAATATTAACTTATAATTTACGTAATCTACAGTCAAATATGGTTGGTATATGTGCTAGCTTTATGATTTGCCATTTGAATTTGACATTAGATGAACAGTACATTACAGCTGTATTGTGAGTGCAATTGACACCTGTTCTGGTTCCATGTGAACAAGTGAAGTAATGTTTGAGTTTCACGAACCTTAATTAATTAAAAATGGATCTTACAAAACACTAGAACACTCATAGTTTTATTTACCGCGTATTGAGGACATACGTCATACGTCAGGTACCAATGAATGAAACTTGGACATGTTGAAGTTAAATCAGTAACGTATATTTATTAGAATATGGTGGTTGTACAGTAAGTGTCCCTCACTTACCCTGAAGGGGGTGCAAATTATCTTTTTGTTATTGTTAGAGTTGCGATAGTCACAGAAAGCTCTTGATTGTTGTAATAAGTCACTTAATAGTATAGAATACTTGTACAAATATTCAACTCAACTGATCGATTAAAAATGGAGAAGGAAATAACACAGATTAGGGGTAAAACAGCCATTTCAAAAAGTGTTCCCCGGTATAAAATATAATGTTAGGACATCATTCCAGTTCTATAAGTGCCGGATCACTTTTCAGTGGCTTATCCTGCTACGGACACAAGTATAATACAAGTGCCAAACCAAACTGGTTCAGCAATAAAATGAATATGTGAAAATTTAATTATCATGTTTGAAACTTACGTGTAACAGTATTCTCACAAGTACTGTGCATTTTCCCTGAGAATAATTCTAAACCAATAATCGCATAAATAATAATAACAAATAGTACTAAAAGAGCAATATGCAGTAAAGGCACCATGGCACGAAGAATTGAGTTTAAAACAACTTGTAAACCTAAAAAAATATTTTATTGTACTGGAAAGAAATAGACAGCAAATTTACTTACTTGGTACTCCCGAAACAAGCCTTAAAGGTCGGAGAACTCTGAAAGCTCGGAGAGCCTTTACGTCGAACGTATCTTTTGTGAGGTTTGTTAACACCGTACTTATTGTACTGGAAAAAAATTGTATCATAATATGTTTTAGGAGAAAAGTGGTGTACTACAGCTGATGCAGTAGAAACTTTGAATTTACATGAACGTTGTATTTAATTTTAGAGTAGAGAGAATTCTCCAAAGACCATCAGCAATTCAAGCGATGAATCAAATTTACATGACAATTGCATTAAGGGTATGGACTAATTTGAGAAAGAGACAATCTATCTTTGCATATCGAAACTGAGTGCGTTTCGGCATAAAATCCACATTTTTGTTTCGTATAGTCATTTAAAACCATTTCAAGGCCGTTCTCTAAATTGGTTTACAATATAGATTTAAATATGACATAAGCTTTTTCGAAGCTTCTGAGTTTTAAAATGTGCTATAAAAAATACAGCTGGAAGATATAACTAGATATTTATACAGCAAGGTGCAAATGCATGGAATAAATTCAGTATTTCATAGCTATATGGTTTTAAAAAAAATCCAGAGGCAGGTTCATTTTATATTTAAATGCGCATATCTTTTTTTTTTTTTTCGGAAGGGTACATATATTAATTATTATCCATCTGACCATATACTAATATTAATAAAATAGAGTTAAATGTACAAGGTGGGCAAAATTTTATTTTATGTTATAACATTAACCGTTACAATAAATGTTCAAGCAATAATACAGTGAGATAGACGGGAAACAAATTCTTCTTGAATTTATTCTGTCGTTTCTGGAGTTATTTGTGAAATTTCCACTCTTATTCGTTATTTTAAATCCTCCAAACTTTCCAGTCTATTTACATAAAATTTAAACATTACAATTGAGCCATATCCGCCCATATAAGGTGATCGCTAGAGGCATGTGAATTAGTTTATTTTATATAAACAATGTTTTATTATTATTTTAGAACAAAATGTTACGAAGGTTTTTGATTAAGCAAACAAAACATGAAGATGTACAGAATCTCAAAACTGTATTATACAGTTTCAAATGAACTTTGAGCTTTTAAAGTTACCGTTTGTAAGCACAAGACAAGTTGATGGTGGGGACCTAACAGCATGGTGTAGCGTACACCTGCGGATTGTTGGTAATCATGGAGAACTGGTCAGGAGCATAGCGTACGTTCATGATCGAAGCGTATTTGCCACGGCACATACCGCACAAGTGTACACTGACGCTGTGAGTGAGTTGTTCTCAGTCCCTATTATCTCCAAAGGGGGTGAGATTATGGCTCTCTAGGTCACCCGACTTGTTTCTGAAGGTACCTAAAGGAACGCATGTACATCGACCCTCCAGCCAATATCGAGGAGTTAAAGGAGCGTATTCGAAACGAAATCAACAATATTTCCAGCATGAATTCCAAAAATTAAGAGTCATTTTGCAGGAGTATTTTGAGCAAGATGGCAGACGAACGGACCACATTCTCTTTAAAACACAAATCCGCATTTATGTACTTTAATATTTGGTCAATAAAGAAATTAAAATATTTCGTACACATCAGTTGTGATCTAAAAAATAATTCTATTCTTGGTTACCCTGTAAAATCGGTCTATATCTATTTTCTACATATTCTTGACAAATGCCTCATCGAGAAGATACTGAACTAAACTTTCTACATTCCCTATAATTTCATCCGAGGCCCTCAAGGAAAGGCAGCTCAAATTTTAATCCGTTATTCAAGAAACAGAATTCTTATTTATCAGTGGATTGATTTTCGTTGCTGACTTTCTTAGGAACGTGATCAAATTTTATTTGTCATGTCAACTCTTGTTATCTCGTCAACTGGCGCCTCCGCCATAAATCTAACTGAGAAATATTGTTTTTATGACGTCTACTGATATTTTGCGTGGTGTGTCTTTGTGAGTACAGTGTTTCCAACACTGTTGCGGTACTACCTAGGTTTAGACTATCATCTATCCCTGATTGATCCCTCTCAACTCCTGTTCTAGTATTAATTGATATTTTTAGTCCATCGGTGTACCATGTAGTTTCGTTTGAATGGATTTTAGTAGGAGAGCTGCTGACATTTTTCAATGATTATTTAGTTAAGGCCTATTATTTGAGAGAATGTTGGAGGAGGCGTGTATAAGTGTCATCTATAATGATTAACCCTGATAGTGGTATCGGAGGGAGGCGGAACACCCCCAATTTACAAAAAATAGTGAACACAGTTATCATTTAGCTAAGGCTGTAACTTTTTACATTATAAATCTTGCCATAACATTGGCAGATCGATTGGCCTAAATTAAACGAGTGGCAGAACCCCTTAAACTTGTCGCATGCACGACGAAATTTTTATTATTTAGATAAGTTTCAATTTTTAATATGTTTTATGTCAACTGTTTCAAGTATATTTGCAGAACGAAATATCGGTTTTAACCCCCTTGCAGAAAAATTTGAACATACCGTGTGCACGCCTTGATTTCCTCTCGTCTGGCTTGAAACATTCTAATTCGATGCTCAGATACATATATTTTGGTAATATTATTAAGCAATATAATCATCCACCGTAATCGCAATCACATCAAATATGGATTCTGTGGGTGTTGGCACTTCTCAACGTCACATCAACGTGACGAAATTGTATAAAAAGTTGAGAACACAATTATCAAGAGCTTTGCCTGGCTTTCACGCTCTTACGGAATGTGATTACAACCTTTCATTTTTCCGTAAAGAGAAAAACAAGCCATTGAAATTATTGAAGGCGTTAGATGACTGCCAAAAAGAATTTGAAGACCTTGGCAATAAAGACGTCAGCAGGCGTCAGCAGTATTTCCAGTTTTGGAAGAATTTATTTGCCGGATGTATGGTGTTAAAAATGCAGATACTGTCAATGAGGCTCACTTGGAGCTCTTCAACGAAGCCTGTAAAGCAGCACAAATCATTATGCAGGTTTGAAGCATTCAAGATAATCACAATAATACGGGAAACGACACGAAGTCAAAGTGCGCATACGGTATGTTCAAATCGTTCTGCAAGAGGGTTAAAACTGATATTTTGTTCTGGAAATGGAAATGTATACTTAGAACAGTTGACATAATAATATATTAAAAATTGAAGCTTAACTAAATAATAAAAATTTCGTCGTGCTCACGAAACGTTTGAGGGGATCTTCCTTCCTTTTAATACCGGCCAATCGATCTGCCAATGTTATAGCAAGATTTATAAGATAACATGCAAACAATATAGAAAGATATAGACTTAACTAAATGATAATTGTATTCACTATTATTTGCAAATTGAGGGTGTTCTGTCTCCCTCCAATACCTACCTCTATCAGCATTAATGCTTATAGATGACGCTTATACATGCCTCCATTAACATTCTCTCAAAAATAGGCCTTTACTAAATAATTACTGAAAAATGTTAACAGCTCTTAGACTATTTGCACCTCTCTATATTCATTCATATTTTCTGTCGGGTATATACACCCTTAACGTTTTTATGAAGTTGTCATTTGTGCAGATTCTATCTGAGGGCGTATCGAGACCCATATCCGTTTGTTTTCAGCTACCAAATGTAGTAAAAGTAGGTCGTGGTAGGCGTTGTCGCCGTAGCTCTCTTTATTCCTAAGCAGGATAGTCTTCGACTATGAGCCACCAGATCACCATTATTCAACAGCTCTCTTCCTCTATAATTACATGTGTCCGTTCAATACTAAGATGTTCATCGTCATCGTCTTACCTTTCTTTTTGAGCCAATTGATACATTGTTGTAAAGAGCTAACGCAACGACTTTTGAACCGAAATACCACAATAGGTCCTTGAAGTGTTACACAAATTCAACACAACTCAGGAAAGAAGCGAATCAATAGAAGTATACTTACTAACACTCTGTAAAGACAGAAATCTTCAATTTAATGCTTTTCAGAAATACATAAAGCCACTTTCAGGACGTTTCATGCAAGAACCAAGACAGAAGCTTCAAAAAAATTGTTAAAAGTCTTTCCGTACTCTCCTCGTCAGTGTCGGACGCTATTTTCTGCATTAAAATCTTATATGTTTTTGAAACGAGTGTTTCAAGGTTTGTTAAGGATTCTGCGTCCCAATTTTTAATTTATGAGACCACTCTGTTTATAATTATTTACGAAGCACTACTACGAATATACAGAGTACATTCTTTTTATATTATTTTGTCAAGATGTCTTTTATTTTCATTTTCATTTAGTTGATAATGCTTCATATTGCGAAACAGAAACAAAATACACTTAAAGACGTTTAACGCTTATATTTATTTCTAGAGAGTAATATGGGTCTTAAATATACGGCCGTCTACTTTGTTTTCGAATAATTTATTTCATTTTCTTTATGTTCTCTTGGATGTCTGCATATTTAATACTTTATTCTAAATGCAACTCCAAAGCATTAAAGTAATGTGGGGCTGATTACATTAAAGAGGAAACTACTATTTTATGCATTTGAATAGAAACGTGAAGTGCACAAGGCTTTAGAGTAATAAATCTACTTGTGTTTATTTAAAAATATGTAATAAAAGTATCCAAAAATACTTATTAACTTATATTTAAATTCCGTTGTCATTACTAATATATACTTAGTAAGAGTTGCAAGATTAAAGTGGGCTATTTTTGTTTAGTCGTCACAACTTAAAAATAATTATATTGGACATTTGTCATTTTTAAAAGTGTTTTATTAAGACAAATTATTTTAGTAGTATTTAAATGAAAATTTCAAAAGCAGTAATACGATTTTTCTTAGGGCGCTCTCCTCCAGAATTGGTCCACTTTATAAAAAAATAATAACGGGTGTCGAATGAATCCAACGAAATTCGAAAAATATTATGTAAAAATTAAACTGCTTTAGAGATTTTTTTAAATAGATGTGATAGATTTAATTAACTGAATGACTCATTTCATTATATTTTTCATTTAAATAATACAAAATATACTAAATAATACATTTAAATTATGTTATCTAGTATACTTTCAAGATCTGGATCGCGAAACTTTCATATTTAATTTAAATGTACGGAAAAATGTCTTTGTGTTTAAAAATGGGAAATGTTCAGTCTTTTTCATTAATTTAAGAATTTCTTGCATTGTCACTATAATTTCATGTAGTAAGAACATTAAATTGCTATTTTCATGATTTTTTTATTTAAAGTGGCCATTCCCTAGAAAGAGACATCCGATAGGAAAATATTTATTATTTTTGCCCATAACTTTTTATTCCTAGTACGTATATTTAAAGAAACTATAAGAGTACCTAAGTAAAACCATAACAAGACTATTACAATAAATTTTCACTCAATAATTTCAGTGGTTTGCAAAATAGCTAGATTTAAAACTACGAAATAGGAAGATTAACATAATTTTTAAATTTAAATCTAGCTATTTTGCAAACCACTGAAATTATTCAGTGAAAATTCTAAGTAATAATCTTGGTATGGTTCTTTTTAGGCACTCTTATAGTTTTTTAAATATACGTTCTAAGAAAAAAAAGTTATGGCCAAGAATACTAAATATTTCCTTATTTGATGTCTCTTTCTAGGGAATGGCCACCTTAATCTTTAGACTTCAGTAACACAAGAATATTTCATCTTTGGACTTCAGTAACACAAGAATAAGAGTCACAAATAAGAAAACAGTAAATTTCATTAATGGGTAAATAGAAAATAAGTATATACAAAAAATAAATAAATGAAAAGCAGAGAAATTACACAAAAGTGGTATGTATATTAAGGCTCAGAAGCATCAAAATTGTTATCTTAACCAATATAATTTTCTTCTACTACTATTTGATTGGCAATGTTCTAGCATTCATAATCTTGCTGTTACATTCACGTATTTCTAGCAATACAGAGTGTCTGGTCTATACGTACAAACATTTTGCAGCACTATGTGTTGGCACAAAAGAAGTATTTTGTTTAATAAATTTTGTTTCTGGATCAAACCTATTTTTTTATTTGAAATTAGTCGCGAATAGTCAAGGTTTTCAGGACATATAGTACAGCTATAAACAGAAGACGGAAGAGACAAGGATATTGTGTCATTGATACGGGTTTTACAGTGCTACAACTCTGAAATTTAAATTTAAATTTATACTCGTAGCTATTTTAGCACCTTTTCACAAATATCACAGTTCATTTAAAGTAATCGGTCCTATCATTTTTTATTTTTAATTGCTTGCATAATCAAGAATCACCTGAGAATTTTAAACTACAAAGTGATAGTACTGTTCGTGTCTTAATGACGAGAATCAAACTAATTTGTTATTTATTATAATGCAAATTTCTTGTCTGTCAGTAATTAAATTGTTAGCGGTTACTTTAATTTCAATAATACTTAATTCACTCCTCATTCATCACACCCAGTGATGTTAATTCGTGTTACAAATGTCCTTAAAAACGAGACAAATCAAACACATTGACAACACCGTATGATTACTAACCGGTGGAACAGCCTACAATTAAATAACGCAAGCCCAAAGAAGACATAAAATATGTCTTTGAGCTGCCGACGCAGACAACGGTGGCATTTTGTATGAAAGATATCTAGAGACATTCAATAAGACAGGTGACCCGTATCTCTCGTTTATTTACGTGTTTTATTTCTTCACTGTAAAACCCGTAATATATGTAACGAACATAATAAAACGGTAGACGTAGGTCGCAAAAAGATCTAGAACTTGGTTTAACTTGGTCGATCTTACTGACCCAATATTATAACTACTACTATCTGGCCTGAAAATATCGTATTTTTAGAAAATATTTAATTGAAGTAGGAGTAAAGCAAAGATTTCATAATATGTTTTTATTACTTTTGGCCCAACGTGTCATGAAAATATTTATATGTATAACGAAACACCCTGTATATATTTGTGGAACATTTACAACGAGGTTGATATTTTCTTTGGATGCATAAATAATAAGTAAATTCTGATGAAAAATACTCTGGGAATTTCATAGACAACTTGCATACACTCAATATTCAAAATTTTGCGTATATTAAGGCGATACGCAAATATCAGATATGCCCTCAACATCTCTTAATTCGAATTCGTTACGTGATAGGAATATTTTCAATCAATAAATCGCCTTGGCCATTCTATCTCTCATATGATGGAATGCTTCCGGTGCATGAGTAGATACTTTTTTGGTAGACATCTCAAGAGAATTAGTTCTAAATATTTTTATAGTCATCTGCTGAGATTGCTCTTTTCTACCTTTTTTTTGTAAAAGAAAAAAATAGTGTTAAATCGTCGTAAATAAATATACGGATACGATGGCAATGAGATATATAGCAGACACCTGGGAAATCATAAAAGTAACTTTTGTTAATCTCTTTTGTCCCTCTCCGTTTTTTTTTTTTTTTGTAAATTCTCAAGCTAAGGGTGTGGAATTTCCGGATTTAACAAGTAGATATGTGATATTGTCTATAATTGTTCAATTGTGGCATTATTCAGATACTTTTTATTGCGTATTTTGCCACCGAAAAATATTAAAAAATTTTAATGAAAAACCTCTGCGCCAAACGGATCAAACAGTGGTTGGTTCTTGAATACCTGATTACAAAATGTCTCACACCTAAAAATATTTAAATTACGACAATGTTATAAACTAAAGAATGAAAATGAAAGCTAAAGACAGATGTGCGAAATATGTCTTTTATAGATGAAGAAAACTGACCTATATTTTTTGAAAATCACAATTAAATGATCCTATTATGTTTTAACGTCTATTAAAGTTGGAGTAGTGCGTCACGATTTGGATTCCTAAAAGAAGCTCTTTCCTTCTCCCTGTTTTCTACCGTAATAATGTTTTCATTTTCATCCTAACTTCCCATGTCGTTAAATCTCTGTAGTAGTACTACTTTAGTCCAGATTCCGGTCCCCTATTTATTATACTTTCTATCAAGGACCCCGCGCATTCCTTATGGAAAGTGACCCTGGTTTAAATTGGCTAAAAATGTCGTATTTTATAGTTTACAACTCACTGATAAAAAATTCAAGTGGCCACAAGGTCCCAAAATTGATCGTTTTTTTTCTACAGCCGTTTGAACCGTTCGCATTTCGTCATTGCACGATATCCTTCTGTTCTGTGAACAATAACACGTATTTACTGAAGATTATTTTACGACTTATTGAACATTGTTTATAAAAATGGTCACGTATCATTTTTGAGATATTTGAAATGTTCGAACTTTTTTTTGATCTACGGGAAACTTTCGAGAAATGTGTCAGTTTGAACTTCATTAACTTACATTTGCTTAAGTTAATGTAGTTTAAATAAACACTGTATTAGCCTCATATTAATATACAATTATATGCATGAGAAAAGTAAGACTTCCAACTTTAAAATGATTCCTCAGTTTTTTAATTTATGTAAATTTTGTTTGTCTAAGCAAAGGGTTTTTCGCGCGCCAAGTACTGCAAAACGCGCGATTAGGCGCGGCAACCTTGCACCGCGCTTCATCCAATATCTCCATTTCACTAATTTTTTTATGGAAAATCCTTCTCATTGAACGAAAATTTTGTAGATACATTTTTTGTGTGAAAATGTATACTCGTTCTAAAAATATTTTTTATTTTCTCCTACCTCGACTCATTTTCGAGATTTTGGGAAAATACCAGAAAATACCGGAAAAACAGTTTTTGAATTTTTTTTAATGTAGCCGGTCTGGAAATCACGCAAACTTTACGTGATGTTATTGCTCACTATCCAAAGAACTCATAAAAAAAAATCATCCGCCTCCGATTTGTTTTGAGGTAGATATCTCTAATGACGGCTATAATAGTAAGTTTGCACTGACAATTATAAAATATTTTACACCATGTCCGTTTTCACGCTTTCGTACATCCTTACCCCCTTCACCCCCCCCCCCCCCTTCTTTAAATCCATTTTTCCATTAAACAACGCATCAAATATAACCATATTATAAAACGGATGCATTGATTAAAGGAAAAACGGGATGGAAGAGAAGATAAAAGGAAAGGAGTGAAATATATTACACACATTGACGTAATAATATTCATCACGATTTACAGATCGTAAAGAAATGTCCCCTAAAATATGGTAACACCACCCATTTTCTATAACGAATAAACTTTATTTTATGCATGATGACATCTTTGTAACACATTTGGTTCAAAAGTTATGTTACGTCAAAGTTGGTTAAATGGTATTTTGGCCGCTGTGTTTGAGCCTCAATATCTCAAGAATGGTATGTGATCGTTTGATTAGCGACTTGTAAACTATCGTATACTAAATTCTTAGCCAATTTTACTGCGAACCACCATAAGAAATGTGCGGGTCCTTTTGGTTTAAATACATTTTTTTAAATATTTTAAGGACATAGGATTGTTATATGGTAAGTAATCGCATTGCAAAACGCTGGATTTTCCCAGAAGTGTGGCTTCTCATTAATTCACTATATAGATTTAATCAGAAAATTGAATACAGTTTTACATAATTTTACGTTGAAACTAATATATATTTCATGATAACTTTGGATCAAAATTTTACTACATGTTTGAATCAGCCAATGAAAGAATAACAATTACGAAACTGTGAGTGAATTTTATGCCATATTCGAAGAAAATAATCGGTTACTCGCACTCAGCATCGTCCGATCGCAAGTGTTACTTATTACTTTGTAACTTGAGCATTTTCTGTTGGCATCCTCTCGAGGATGTAACATATTTTATTTGTTATAAAGGGTGAATCAGTTTTTAATTACCAACGTCTAGAAAGAATTGTTTATTACCGTATACCGAAAAAGAATTTGTTGACTCTTCTTTTACCAATCATTCAACACTGCATCATTGAAACAAAAACAAAAATTTTTGTCCTCAAATCTCTGGTTTATATTTTCATTAGTACTCGCTTTGTCTTAAATAAGTATTTTATAAATTCTACTCAAAATGGCCTTCTGTGTGTTTTGTTCATTTTCAAAATTATTGAGTTAAACCAGCTCAGCATACACATCTTCTTCTAAATACCAGACATAGACGTAAAAATATAGTGTGTTAAGATCCAAAACTTGGCATGGACATGTTCAGGACCTTTGCCATTAACCTATTGTGATCGCATGCCTTCCATATCCATAACGTCCGACTCAACTCTGTCGGCACTTGATATTTTATGTCTATAGCTTGTAGAGTATAGGTCTTCCTGCAATATGCGGCTGCAGAGATATGGCGCCTATAGGACGCATTATGGGTGCTGTAAAAAAACGAACGATAAATAGGATGGCTAAAAGCAGTATAGTACCGAAGTATGATATCTACACATGTGAATTATATAAAAATAGAGCAAATATCCTACTGCGTTTAATAGCTACGATTGACGTGTTATCGTTGCAAGAAATGAACAATCGGTAAAATGGCTGATTAATATCAAAGTATTTAATGATATTAACCCAGTAGTAACAAAACTGAACGAATTCTTGTTCGTGTCTTTTAGTTACTAGATATCATAGATGCATTGCAGTTTATTTGTAAGTAGGTTTTTAAAAATGGAAATGCTTGGTTTTAAATTTTTTTGATTTCTTATCAGATATAGATTCCAACTGAAATTTACAAACAACAATTCATACAGTCATCTTATTTATTTGTGTTTCTTGTAATGATAACGTATTGGCCATAGCTATTGAGTGTAGTAGGACATTTGTTGAGTTTTAAATACTATTCATATGTACCTCATGCTTTAATACTATACCACATTAAGCCTTCCTACATATCGTTCACTTTTTTCAACCATAAGGAGTTCCTTAGGCATCAGTATTTTAGAGACAAATTGGAGATTGAGTATTGAATTTGAAATTCATTCACAATTATATATTGTTAATGTTATTACTATAACTATACTTTATGGTCTATAACTTAAAAAGTAAAATATCTGTAGATTTTTACATAATTAATATACTTGGTATTAAAATAGATTATATTTCTTTGAACGTCTGTATTATGTAATCATGACGAGGAAGTTTATTTTCATATCGCTACGAAATTTGAAAATAATCCATTGACCAACCCATCAGTTACAAGAGTGCCCCTACTGACTGAGCCACCCGGTATACGCCATAATATGAAATAATTTAAATTAGTCTTCCTTCAGGTAAATGACTCTTCTTAATTTCTAATCTAACCTAGCCGCTCGTTTATTAAAAAGTAACTCACCCTGTGTACTGGGCAACAATAATTATTTTTAAAATCACTCACCCTATTACTACAATTGTAAAATCCAATAAGTTCCAGCCATTACGCAGATACGCTCCCGGATGCATTAAAAATCCATACGCAATTATCTTCATTACGCATTCGACTGTGAAAATTACTAAAAATATATATTCAATCTTTTCCTGTAAACAAAAAACACATACACTTTTGTTAGCAGTGACTATTTGTATCATACACACTAGGAATAGTAAAAATAATTGCGATCTTTTTTCTCCAGAAAATCTCATAAATTGAATTTAATTATTGTGGAATTAAAAACCCTATATAATCTTTAATATTATATAGAATATTAATACTATAATTCAAATGTGCGATAGAAATGTAATACAATCGTTTAAAATGTATATAAACGTTTATTAAAAATAAGATATAATAGAGATTTAAGACGTGGGTGGTAGTGAAAATGAGTAAAATTTATATCACATTTGGCCACATTCGCGAAAACTGAGCAGAAAGAGAACAAGAAAATAAAACATTTCAGAATCTCAAACGCCAACGCGCTCACACTTTCTAATGCCCTTGTTCTCAAATAATATTACTTTGTATATAAACCAATTTATTTAAAAAGGTTTTATTTAAAATATCAGATTATGCTTATGGGAAATTTGGCTTTATATAAAGAAAAGCCGGCTTAAATCGGGAACCTTTTTCTTCACTTTCGAATTTAACAAGGAATCTTATTAAACTTAAATTAGGTACTTACCAAATATGCGTTTGTTGTATTCGAGTCGCTATTGGGAAAAGGTGTGTAAACAGCTAAGGCAACACAGTTTGCAAAAATTGTAAGTAAAATCAACCATTCGAACGGTCTGTAAGTTAGTTAAGGAAAAGTTGATGTGGAAACAATACATAATAAATAGAAACTTAGTTAAATCCCGAACTTTGCTTTTAAAATTTGTTTTAATCATTTATCCAACATGCTACTTCCCCTTTCAAAGTCAACAATGACGAGAGATGATAAACTGTTTTGTTGGCGCTGACGCTCATAACTTAGAGCTCTTTGCTGCGTTTTCACATTAAAACCTGGTATTAACTTTTAACATCTCATATTTTTGTTCTTATTCACAAGGTCTTCGCAGACATTTTTTTACACATGCATTATTCTACCTGACCTTACATTTCTGTATAGCACGTATAACAGCATCGTGCCTGGTTGTCCGTTAAGCGTACGCCTAGCAAGTCCAGGAGCTCATTTTCACGTGCTGCAACTGAGGCTATGCCATTTGCAAATATCAAATTAGAATCTCTAGTTACGGCTCTAGCAACTCGGCCCTGCCAGTTCTCCAAAACATATGCCATCATATGTTCATTAACAGGATTAGTGAACAATACAGCACCTTTTTATGCTTTTGCCCAATAGTACAGCCTGAGCAGTTTGTCCCATTTTACATTTCACGTTAATAATCTTAAGTTGTTGTAAATTCAAAATTTGTTTTCAAGACCTTCATTCATTTACAAAACCTGGTTGTCGGGAGTAATTTGCCAAAATGCTGAAATTTGGATTGAAGAATATACGGGGCAAGTAAAGCATCAAGAGCGGCATAGTCTTAAATTATAGACTATACAGGGTATTTCACATAGTAGTCGTATTAATTGAATTATTTACATTAAACTCATTTCTTTAAATATGCATTTAGATTTGACTCTAAATTCTCCACTCAGACATATACCATTTTTAAACATGCACTGCAGTGTTGCCACGTTATTGCATCTTTTTTGATAAAAGAATGCATTTTCACCGATCAAAAGTAAGAAACGTATTTTCATAAAGGACCCCGCTTATTTCTTATAGGAAGTGGCGTCCGGTGAAATTGGCTGGAATTGATATATGTTGTTCCCCTCGTCCTCCGGATCAGAAGTTCTCATGGGCACAAGGTCGGAAGATCGACAGTTTTTCAGATATCGGGGGTGCAAAGAGGGTGCTCATTTCTTATGGAAAGTGGCCCCACGTGAAATTCACTGGAATCGATATATGTTATTCTTCTCGAGCTCCTGATCGAAAATTTTCATGGACACAAGGTCGAAAATTGGACAGTTTTTCAGATATCGGGGGTTGCAAAGTTGACTTTGGACACTAGTTTACATGGTGTCAGTCTAACCCTATCTCCTGTTTAAGGTGTAGTTTTAGAGGGTAAGTGTACACACTTTCCTCAACTTTTTAATTTTTTTCAAATTTTTAAAAATTGTTGTAAAAAACTAATTTTCAGATCATTAGAAATAAAAAAGGTATTCTTATTGCATTTTGATGAACCAAACCGTCCTCGAGTAATTTCTGTTTAAAAGACAACGTGCATTTACAACATTTTAATAATAAGTTCATTTACACATAAAGAATGCTTTGAAATATTACTTTGACATTTCTGTAATGTATTAGACTTTGATTCTTTTCTTTGAAATAATTCCAGTTTAATTGTATTTATTGTGCTATTTTTAACATTATTTTCGGAGCTCCGTCACAGACTTTTAATTCCAGTTAGTGATGTTTGAATGGTAATGGTAAGTGTAAACGTTACTAAATCATGATTGTGTGTAGTTTGTGTCACTCTGTAGTCAGAAAGTCGGGTATTTCTTGTGATGTCTGTACAAAACAATTTCATTCAGCATGTGTTAGTGATCAAGCCGATCTAGTTCGCATCCTAGATAAAACTAATGAATTTACCTGGAAATGCAGTGATTGCACTGGTAACTGTGTCACAGTTAATCAAACTGAGCTGAGTAAGTTAATAAATGAGAAAATTGAAGCTGCCTTATCTACTCTTAATTCGACTTTTATGTCGCTTAAGAACGATTTCCTAAAACTCGCAGCTGATAACATATCTAACGCTAATGTATCTAAGGTTATCACCCAACCTAAATACTCTGATATCGTTAAGAGTAAGTCTCAACCTGCGGTCATCATCCAGCCAAAGAAAAACAGGATCAACCTAACGCTCAAACAAGGTCTGGTATCAACAAAAAAATCAATGCTCTGACGTCAGAATCACAGCTGTCCGAAGTTAAAAATATAAAAAATGGTGGTATGCTCATTGGATGCAAGAGCAAAGCAGACAATGAAAAACTTTAAAAACTGGCCCAAGAAAACCTCGCAGATTCGTACGAAATTAGAGAAGTACGTGGTGTTAGTCCTAGAATCCGTGTCGTAGGAATCACAGAAAACTACTCTCAAGAAGTCTTACTGGATTATTTAAAAAAGCAAAATAATCATATCTTTTCCGAAAATTGTAGCTGTAAATTTATTAAACTTACAGCCACAAAGAAAAACAAACATTTATCAGGCTGTATTACAAATTGATAGGATCTTCTACGATAGAGTCATTCAGGCTGGCAATTTGTTCATATAGGCTACGATAGTTGCACTGTTTTAGATGCCTTAGATATTTACCGCTGTTTCACATGTAATGAATTTCACCACTCCTCTAATAATTGCGACAAACCCGTGCCATGCCCAAGGTGTGCTCAAAATCATGAAGTTCATTTATGCACCTCTGAAACTTTAACATGCTCGAATTGCTCGAATTTAAAAAATGTCCCCACAGATCACGCTGCTTGGGATACTAATAAGTGTGCTGCGTATATTCGAGCACGCGATAAACTTCGTAGTGATATACTAGCTTTAACCATTCAATGGCAATCAGCGGCAAGTTCCTCAATGGAAGCTCATCCCGCGAATGCAGGTCGCAATACGAGTAGTGGAGAATTTTTAATTTACTATCAAAATACGCGAACTTTACAACGCATCGGCGTGCTCCGAATATTCCGTGAATCCTTCTGATATACTAAATGCATTTGCCAATTATTTATTTATTATATTTTAACAATAACCCCATAGTTAGCATAAACTCTTTCAGTGGAGATGAGGTTATTCTGGCTCTAAATCGAATTAAACCCAAAATGACGACCGGTCCTGATTCCATTCCAGCTTTTTTATTAAAGGATTGCGCTATCATCTTTGCAAATCCTCTAACTCTAATTTTTAACTTAATCTTAAAAAACTGCATATTTCCTGACCTATGGAAATATTCCAAAGTATGTCCCATCTTCAAAAAGGGAAACAAACTAGATATTGAGAACTTTAGACCAATGTCTGTAATTTGTAACTTCTATAAAGTCTTAGAAATATTACTGCATTAACACCAAAATCTCTATTAAGCAACATGGATTTATGAAAGGGTGTTGAACAACAACAGATTTATTCTGTGTAACTCAATATATTTCTGAATCCTTAGATGAACGTCGGCATACAGATGTCATATATACCGATTTCTTCAAATAGTTTGATAGACTTGATCACCAGTTGTTACTTAATAAATTAGAACAAATCGGCTTCTCATGTTCTTTGCTCCTTTGTTTAAATCTTATTTAATGAATAGGAGTCAGTACGTTGCATTAAATGGGTTCAAATCGATCGAATTTGCTGCCACATCTGGAGTTCCCCAGGGATTTATTCTGGGGCCCTTGTTTTTTAACATATTTATTAACGACATAGTGAACGAAATTAATTTGCCTCACCTTTTATATGCCGACGATCTAAAAATTTTCACAGTAATTGATGAAATCGATGACTGTCTACAACTTCAAACTTGCCTTGACAAAATAAACACCTGGTGTATAGTAAATAAATTATTCATGAATCCTAGTAAATGTAACGTAATGTCCTTTTCTTTAAAAACATCACCTTTTATTTTTGATTACAGGTTAGATAATGTCATACTTCAAAGACCTATAACATTTCGCGACCTCGGCGTAACTTTTGATAGTAAATTATACTTCACTGATCATATCGATACCATTGTGTCTGAAGCCTCCAAAGCCCTTGGATTCATCGTTCGTACTAGTCGAGAGTTCACTAATACTGATACTCTAAAAATTCTTTATCAATCCTTCGTCAAATGGAAACTTGAGGACGAATCGCTAATTTGGAGTTCCAGTTATGATGTTCACAAGAATAGTTTGGAGGCAGTTCAACGTAGATTTCTTAAATTACTGTGATTCAAATCCGACGGTACCTATCCAGTGATTGGTTTTTCTCAAAGTAACTTGCTTGAAAGATATTCTATGATTACTCTTGAGGATAGGCGTACGTACTTTTCTCAAGTATTTTTGTTTAAATTACTACACAATGATTTTGAGGCACCCGAAATAATTAGCAAGCTTAATTTTCACGTTCCCAGATTAACCTCTCGTAATCACCAAGTCTTCTATTTACCTACGCCGCGTACCAGCGTACTAAATAATTCACTTTTATATACGATTTGCAGTACTTCTAACAAATTATGTAGCGACTTCGATATTTTTAATTGCAACCTTAGCGACATAAAACAAAATGTTCTAAATTAAATAACTAGTGATTGTCTTTGTTTTTCTTAATTTACTTTGAATCACATATGTGTATATATGTATATATGTATATACAGTTTTTATATTTAAACATTTTCCATGTTATTTTTTTCTCTCTCTTCGTATCATTAGTTATTCATAGTTCGTACATTTAAGTAAATCTTTTCTTCATTTTACTTTCTTTCTATGTTGTTGTATATCTTGTAATGAATGCTTTGTATGCCTTTATTCCTGTTCTGTAATTGGGTATCTTCCCTGTTGAACAGTGTATGCAATAAATAAATAAATAAATTATTATTTAAACATGGGCGATTACACGTTCCCTGAATTAACAGACGTAGTTTTGACTTTGGGAGAATGTTTTGGTAATACTGCTGCAGCTGTAAAATGTTATGAAGATAAATTCCGGAACAGAAATATTCCTGATGCCAAATTTTTTTTAAGTACAGAACATCGATTTAGAGAAACATGAAATCTTCAAGTGAAAGACAGAGACGCTAGCCGTCCAAGAAACGCAAGAACTGTTGTCGTTGATGAAGAAATATTATATATTATCATGGAAAATCCTACGATAAGTACTAAAAGATTAGGCTTAAGAATGGATATATCTCACCGGAGCTCTTTAAGAGTACCACATGAACAACAATTTCGCCCGTTTCATTACCGAAATGCCGAAAGAGTTATTACGTTAGGATATGCCAATTAGAGTTGATTTTTGTGAATTGGTGCTTGAACGAACGCAATATACTTCAATTTTTTTTAAGTAAAGTACTTTTTACTGACGAGGCCACATTCACGCGACAAGGCATGTTTAATACTCGGAATATGCATTTCTGGGCTGAGAAATATCTTAATGCAACAGTATAAACCCATTTTCAAGACACTTTTAAAATAAATGTATGGCCAGCAACTCTAGGGAATCAGTTTGTTGGATACCATATATTTCCTGGAAGTTTAAATGGCGATAAGTATTACGATTTTTTGGAAAACACCTTGCATGAAATATTAGGAAATATTTCATTGCGAAAGGGAAGAAATATGTTTTTACGCAGTACGGCGCAACACCGCATTATACCAGAACATGTAGAACATGATTACACAACCACTATCCTAATAGATGAATTGGCCGGGGAGTAGATGCACCGATTAAGTGGCCTGCTTGGTCTTCTGACCTAACTCACCTTGAATTCACTATGTGGAGTTATTTAAAATCATGAGTTTGTAATACTCAAATTGATACGATTGAACAATTGAGAGAAAAAAAGACTATCATTAATTTTAAAATTTTGGACCACCTTGTATATAAGACTATAGTATTGTTAGTCTTATTCAGATTTTGCTTCTTCAAAAATTATTAGATTTTTTCAGATGGATCTACAATGTAAGTAAGAAACATGTAAACCCTCGTATGAGTTTCGTAAATATGTGACAAAATCTCCAGTGCATAGATAATATTGTTTCGACAGGGCTCGACTGCAATCGTTTATACCAGGTGCTACATCTCTCTTGTTCCCATAAAGCAGTAATCATTGACGCTTTTAAAAAGTTGTTATAGATTTATATTCTATTATAATTACGTTTTCTGTGTGAATAAGTGGGATATAACCGATAAACATTCAAGTTATACAAATAAACACAAGATTGATTGACGATAGATCCGTCATTTACCTGACTGAAATTAATGTTTTTTGGGGAATACGCACTGTTTGAGGTTCAAGTGTATAACATTTATTAGTATGGTCTATTAATCTTTATGATAATATATATTGAGCGAGCAAAACACCTTACGTTTATTATTATTACCAAACATTCAAAATTTTATCAATATTACTACACAAAATTAAGAATGCTGTTTGCTATGCCACCGATGCCTATATATATTACTCTTTTTTTTCACTTATTTAACATCGGCCTATTTCCGCTACTGAGGCCTATCACCGACGCTAGGAGGCGAGCTACCCCCAACCTGGAAATTTTGCCGAACTTCTTCTCTATCAAAGAGTTAGGGATTTTTTACTTGCCCAACATTTAATAGACAAGGGACCGACTGCTTTACATCCCCTTCGAATGATGGTCTATCCGCTATGTAATCCCCTAAAGTTACATACCTTCTATGAATCGCTTGATATACAAGCCGTTAGAAGATGCAGCGAGAACGCTGTGCTTCCCTGGATTAGTTAATCCATCCAAGTACTAGCATCCAAGCATCAATACACCATTTGTCTGATTTGAATCTGATTCTCTCAATTTTCGGTATTTTACCCCACAATCACGTATCCTTAACGTGTTTGGGTGTTTTTCATTTGTTTGGCGTTCAATCATGACTTGTATTTTTTCAAATAATTTTCATTCAAATCGTACTCAGAGTTTATTGATTGGAGATTGCCTAGTATTTATATAAGCTCGTGCTACTTCACCCTGCCGATTTTTCAGCATATTTTGCATCACCTGTTCATTATAGACGTTATAGAGAATAATATTGAAGTGTGTATTGAGAATTTAGCATTATTTTATTAGCGTGTGATATTTATTAATGGCTCTAACTTGAGGTTTGGGGTTGATACCTCTTTGGTTGCAGCTAGCGAGGATGAGCTCAATCACCTGCTGGACAACCTCCAGACAATAAACTATGAGTAAAGCTTAAGTGTAAATTAAAATAAAGCAAAAATTATGATTGTAGACCGAGCAAATGACACATTAAGGCGCACTTGTGAATAGCACCGGAAACTGGAATTGTGAGATTGGGCGAAGGATGTAGATGGGAAATTTTGGGTGACAGAAATATCACGAGACGTACAAAGGTTAGACTTGCTAGCGCTCTAGTTTTCTCCATCTTTTTTACGCCTCTGGGACATGGGCTGTTAGGGAGGCAGATAGACGGCGTATTGATGCCAATGAGATGTGGGTTTGACGACGATTGCTGCGGGTTCTCTGGACAGTCCATCGCTCCAATATCCCTTTTTTCTAACACGTTCCACAAAACGACTCTTCAGTATCGTATTTTCATGAATTGTCTTATTTCTTGGCCACATTAACCGGAGAAAGGACAAACAGATAATGTTTGGTTGTCCACGAGAAAGCAGATGATAAGAGTCGAAGATGAAGACCAGCAAACGTTGGGCTGGCGCCACCAAAGAGTTAATGGGAAAGAGCTTTGGTGAGGTCGTGCACCTAATAAAAAGCCGCAATAGATGGCGTGGTGCTGTTGGATAAACTATACGGCAAAGGGAGGCAAACTGGAACATTACATAAATCAAAAGACGTCCGTCAAGTCATAGTGAATAAACAAAAGACGGTATTAATGGCAGCAATCTGTCTTATCACAAATATCCGTCGGTGCCCATATAGAGGTACAAAGTTTGATGTTTTCCAATCAATGAGCTAGATTCTTGTTTTCCAAATGTTTTTGTCATTCTGTGGAGAATTCTCATTCCATCTTTTACAATTATCTTAACTGTCTCAGCTGTAATATTGTCGACTCCAGTTGCTTTGCCAGTTTTCAGTTTTAGCATGGCTGCCTCCACTTCTGATTTTCGTATTGCCGGTTATATTGTGGCTTAGAATGGTCACCTTATAAGAACTTTTCGCAGTATTCGTGCCCTTAATTATATGATCCCCTCCCTGTGAAGCCTTTAATTAACCATGTTTTATGTTGTTCGGAAAAGGTCCTTGCCATTGTTGTAGTCAGCATGCCATCACAGTTCTTCACCGATGTCCTGTAGATAAGAATGCTTGTCTTTTCAATAAAAAGTCCAAAGCACTGTTGACACCTTAAGCCCTCTAATATTTCCTGGTTTGTACTTTAGTTACAGTTTCAGCAGTTATTTACAGTTGTTTCACATTTCTACGTGCCTCGCTTTGTGTTCCTGCTGTCACTCGTATAGGTTATCGACAAAAGCTCGCATATGATGATCTTACTGCATGCAACCAACTTTGGCGTTGAAGTTACGCATAACAATGGTCATTTCTTTGTTCGGAATAGTATAGATTATGGTGTCCAGGTCTTCATAGAACGCTTCCAACTCCTATTCTTCTGCAGTACCTGTGGGTGCATATAATTATACCAAGTTCATTATTGTTGGTTTGGCGTTGACCCTTGGGGAAATTATCTGATCACTGACGGCTCTATATACAAGAAATAATATAATTGTTTCATTATACAACCACCACCCTACTCCATTTATACATTTATTGTTTGTAATGTTTTTAATATGTGATAATGAGAAATCTATCATAGTTAGATAGATACACCTTCTCGTCATTCCTCGTCTTAAATATTTCTGTTTGTTTGGTAACATTTTTAGATGAGGCGCAAATAAATTTTAGCACCATGTGTCTCAGTAACATAAAATCTGACATCTTCAACACTATCTTCATCCTGATCAAAATATTTTTATTTTATAATATTGTTACGAGTTTACGCCCCCTAGGGACTGAGGCTGATAGATCATGAATAGTAGCGGGAATTAGGTAGCAGTGGTGATAGGCAACTGCATGTCTGTAATGTGCTACCTATGCACACCATCTCTGAGGTACTAGTGCAGGATGACTTGTAGACTAGACTAGAAACTTGTAGAAGATGGTTCAAGACTTTACTAGAAATGGATAGAAGTTTGTTGGAATGCCTTTGTAGAACATGTAAGGCGAGATTACGGCGGGAAGTGAAATTTTGAAATAAATTGAGGTTAGATAATTCGGGTGATACAAAGTGAACAGTAGAGTGAAAATATTAATTAATAAACATTGTTAAAGGTTATTTTAGAGAGTACATGTGTACACGTTAGTTAATAAAAGTATTGTGAAGTTTTCATTGAGTTATTCAGTAAAATGTGTTAGTGTTTATCTCTTTATAATTTTTGAACCCAGGAATTTTAAAGGAGGTTTCCTAATGGGTGAATACATATGACAATATTTAAGTTTTTAATTGCGTGCAAAGGGAGGCAAACTGGAACATTACATAAATCAAAAGACGTCCGTCAAGTCATAGTGATTAAACAAAAGACGGTATTAATGGCAGCAATCTGTCTTATCACAAATATCCGTCGGTGCCCATATAGAGGTACAAAGTTTGATGTTTTCCAATCAATGAGCTAGATTCTTGTTTTCCAAATGTTTTTGTCATTCTGTGGAGAATTCTCATCCCATCTTTTACAATTATCTTAACTGTCTCAGCTGTAATATTGTCGACTCCAGTTGCTTTGCCAGTTTTCAGTTTTAGCATGGCTGCCTCCACTTCTGATTTTCGTATTGCCGGTTATATTGTGGCTTAGAATGGTCACCTTATAAGAACTTTTCGCATTATTCGTGCCCTTAATTATATGATCCCTCCCTGTGAAGCCCTTAATTAACCATGTTTCATGTTGTTCGGAAAAGGTCCTTGCCATTGTTGTAGTCAGCATGCCATCACAGTTCTTCACCGATGTCCTGTAGACAAGAATGCTTGTCTTTTCAATAAAAAGTCCAAAGCACTGTTGACACCTTAAGCCCTCTAATATTTTCTGGTTTGTACTTTAGTTACAGTTTCAGCAGTTATTTACAGTTGTTTCACATTTCTACGTGCCTCGCTTTGTGTTCCTGCTGTCACTCGTATAGGTTATCGACAAAAGCTCGCAGATGATGATCTTACTGCATGCAACCAACTTTGGCGTTGAAGTTGCGCATAACAATGGTCATTTCTTTGTTCGGAATAGTATAGATTATGGTTTCCAGGTCTTCATAGAACGCTTCCAACTCCTATTCTTCTGCAGTACCTGTAGGTGCATATAATTATACCAAGTTCATTATTGTTGGTTTGGCGTTGACCCTTGGGGAAATTATCTGATCACTGACGGCTCTATATACGAGAAATAATATAATTGTTTCATTATACAACCAGAACCCTACTCCATTTATACATTTATTGTTTGTAATGTTTTTAATATGTGATAATGAGAAATCTATCATAGTTAGATAGATACACCTTCTCGTCATCCCTCGTCTTAAATATTTCTGTTTGTTTGGTAACATTTTTAGATGAGGTGCAAATAAATTTTAGCACCATGTGTCTCAGTAACATAAAATCTGACATCTTCAACACTATCTTCATCCTGATCAAAATATTTTTATTTTATAATATTGTTACGAGTTTACGCCCCCTAGGGACTGAGGCTGATAGATCATGAATAGTAGCGGGAATTAGGTAGCAGTGGTGATAGGCAACTGCATGTCTGTAATGTGCTACCTATGCACACCATTTCTGAGGTACTAGTGCAGGATGACTTGTAGACTAGACTAGACTAGAAACTTGTAGAAGATGGTTCAAACTTTACTAGAAATGGATAGAAGTTTGTTGGAATGCCTTTGTAGAACATGTAAGGCGAGATTACGACGGGAAGTGAAATTTTGAAATAAATTGAGGTTAGATAATTCGGGTGATACAAAGTGAACAGTAGAGTGAAAATATTAATTAATAAACATTGTTAAAGGTTATTTTAGAGAGTACATGTGTACACGTTAGTTAATAAAAGTATTGTGAAGTTTTCATTGAGTTATTCAGTAAAATGTGTTAGTGTTTATCTCTTTATAATTTTTGAACCCAGGGATTTTAAAGGAGGTTTCCTAATGGGTGAATACATATGACAATATTTAAGTTTTTAATTGCGTGCTCAATAACTTTTCTCACTGAAAGGTCTCAATAGTGTACCAACCAGCCAGTTTTAAAATTATTAAGTTTTATAATGAAATCAACTGTACGTAAAGCAGTAAATCCATTATTTTGTTACATCAGTGGACGAGTTAAAATAAAAAGGACTTCGCGTTTACGTAACAACGCTGCCTAAATCCAACTCCAATTCTTCATTACTTTAATCAAAGAGTAAAAAGTAAATTCTTTGTTAACCGATGCAAAATTACTTTTTTTAATTAAACCTGACAAAGCTTTTGTAAAATAAAGCTATCCACTGAACTGAAAAAAAAATTATTGACAAAATAAACAACAGTTTGCCAACGACCTGCTTTTATTATTTTTTCCTGAGGGAAAGTAAGATTTTATCTGAATATCCAACTAAAAACTGCGCTTCGTATAGGTTTATTTTTCAAGCTTTACATGAACTTACATCAAAAACAATTTTTGGAATGACAGGCACTGTCACTGTATGCGGTGAAATGATATGGAACATATTTGTGTGCCATGAAAATCGAATAGCCTGGATGACCTCTCAAGCGTGGGATGACCCACTTTAACATGCTTTAATATAAGGGGTGATTTACAGAAATAACCCCTGATCTAATAAAAAGTAAATGAACTGAAGTCTGTCCTTTACTTAATGTACGTTGTGGTTATTGTCGACGATTTGTATCATAAAACTAGAAATTTCAGATTTATATCGTTAAAATAAACAAGACTAAAGTTAATCTAACAGAGTGTAATTATTAGAATATTTCGACGTTTCTGTTTTTTAACAGCCGGTACTTTGTTAAGAGAACATCTCGGAGTCATCAGTACGCGTGTCTGCTTCTCTAATGCCACATGTCTCAGAAGTGTAAGAAAAGATAGGGAAAACTAGAACATTAGCAGGTCTGATTTCTTCGCCTTGTGAAATTCCTGTCATGCTAAATTTTGCTCAACGCCTTTGCCAACGTTATTTACATTTGTCGAGTGTTAGTGTCAACTTCCACCAAAGCAGAGTTTTCTTCATTCAGTTGACGAATTATTAAAACCAGATCTCTGGATGTTTCCAGCTCTAATAATTTGTTCCACTCCACATCGTGAAATGCCTTACAGTAGTCCACGATTCAGAGGTACACAGGCACTTAATATTCTCTTGGCTTCTCGATAAGTTGATGTAAATTCAGTGTTCTAAGGTACTACACCCCTTAACAAAGCCTGCCTGCTCATAGGTATTTGCCAAGACAGATAATGCTGAAGTTTTTATTGAAGAGCATACAGCATTATTTTACTAACGTGACATTAATGCCAACAAATTTACACCTATCACAAACATATATGGATCCCTTTTTTTATAGTGATATGAAGATTAACGTTTTCCAATCATCGGGCCATATTCCTTCTTGCCATATTTTTTGCCATCACCACTGTATACTATTGTACTTTTTTTTGTTCTAGGTTGGTCTATGTTGAAGCTTTATACTCATGGGTTAACGTGTATGGTAAGTTAATTTTTCATTAGCATTGATATTACAAGCGTCAAGAAATCAAGTGATTTTTTTTACTTCTCGGTTGTAAACATTAGTTATTGATTCAGTCACGCGTTATTTAAATATTTATCAGAAGTTCTAAGTTCAATAACTTAAGATGGAGAAGTTTTGTTAAAAGGAAATCAAATTTGTTAAAAACCTTAGTTTTGTGATTTAATCTTTTGTAGTGCTCAGGTAAGTAGGACATCATAGTAACATGGTTATTCCTGTAGGCTATTTGGCAGGTCCTGTATTTGTTACAGGGTTGACTATACTTATTTCTTGCAGTATTTTATCACTTCCACAAAAAATATTTGAGCGTCTTATGAAAGAAACTTCTGCAAAGGTGGTAAAATACCCCGATAGGGAGATATCAATGAAGTTGTCTTTTGTTTTGTGACGTTCCACTTTAACAAACAAGGATCACAAAATCTATTTGTTAAATATCGCTATATTTTTCTTTCTGCAACTGCGGTTTCGTAGTTTCTGAACTACATTCTCAAACGCAGCGACTTCAAATGTTCAATATATCTTATATAATATTAAATGCCCTTCCTGTTTGACCCCCATATAACAGCAATGAATTCTTCGCAAGAGAGATAAACCTCTGATTTCTTATTTTTAAATATTGATTTCTATTGTAAACTGTTTTCCGTTTTGCAATGTAAAAGGGTATGTTTAAATGCTATTTGAAGATGAGCTCTTGACATTACGTATGAAATTCTTAAATAAATTATTTTTATTTATTTGGTGGATTTCAAAATCCTTTTTGTCGACTCTGTTTTATTTCTGGGGTGAAAGAAATACTTGGGTGTGTACTATTAATAAAATTTTATATATATTTTTTGTTCTGTATAGCTAGTACAACCTACGCTGTACCCTTATCAAAAGAAAACCTGAATAACGAAATAGGAATCATGCATAGCAACTAATAATGGTTTTTCGGTAAATATAATAGATTACTTGGTCGCAAAAAAACACAAAGATTTTACAGTTAGTAAATCTACAATAAAATTAAAGAAAAAATATATCTTAACATATTGTGACACCTTGTCAGAAACAATTTCATACGTAGTATTAAATAATAACCTTCAAACAGCACTTAAGCTTAGTAAAAACATATATTGAGTATATTTTATACTGCAAAGTAGAAAGCACCTAAAAACAAGAACTCAGGGGTTTATAAGCTCTCTTGTAATAGGAATGCAATACAATGCTGTTACAACGGTCAAACAGAAAGAGTATTTAACATAACAATTTTAAATGTTCAGTAGGGCACTACTGAACATTTAAAATTGTTGAAAAATTGTAAAAATTATTCCAATTGTGCAAACTACTTTTTAAAAATTGACCGTATTTTCCCGCCAATAGATAAACTGGAAATTTTATATTATTAAACAAAATCTGATTATCCAAATATTACCCTTCTTAATGATCAATCAGATATAGGAAATCTCACTTTCTTGCTCTTTATTGAGGTCTTTTGCCACTTCTGTAAAAAATATTTAAAAATTTAATGATAATGAAAGACACCAAATGGATCAGACAAAAGTTGATTTTGGATACTTCGTGATTATTAGAATATGTCTCACATCCAAAAATATATAAATTATAATTAAGTAACTTTATGTATTTCTATAGTTACCTGATACATTAAATTACATTATACTATTTTCATTTGCTTCGTCTTTAATTATGGGCAACCAACTAGTACAGAACTATATGGAGTAATTTGAATATTGTGGACTCCTCAAGTTTTTTTTAGTTCCATTGCTTTCTCTTTCCAAAATCTACGCCGATCATTTGATTATTATGCCACGCGTGTCCATAACGTTTAGAATTTTCGAATCTCTTCTACTGGCTTATTTTCTATGTTCATGAAGCCTTACGTTGAAAGGTCTAGATGACTCATCTACAATGTGTTCAACACTCACAAGGTTCGCTATAAATATAATTTTTCGAATTTTTTATGATATTTAGAAGTTTGTTTTTCGATAAAACTGGCCGTAGTGAAAGTTTGAAAACCCGTTCGTACAGAATAGCTAGTCCCGATTCTTTGTAATGTATTAGATAATCCATGTATATATGGAGTTACTGCTAAAGACTTAAATTCAAATTGTAATTGTTGAATATTTTCTCTGTTTTAAATGTTGGTCAACTGAGATAAAGCAGAACCCATGACCATACCAAAGTCTTGTTGGTAGCAGACATTATTTATCTGAAAGTATGTTCTAATTCAAGTAATTCTAGGTTCTATACTTAACTTAGTTCCATTCACCAAATTCCCATCTTGTTGCAATTTGTTTTAAATTTAACAATGCTTTACTTACAACATTTGTAAAAAGGCTTACCTACTACGTAATAACAGACAATTAGATGACTCTTGTTGAAATTATTTTCTGGTAGTTTTTCCAAAAAATGTTTGCTACTTTTGACATAAAACTCGGAGAAACCTGCTAATTTAGGATTTCTAATAAATATTTTGAGAGTTTATCTGTAAATTCGCTTTTGTGTTTAAATAAGCCTCTATATATATATATTTCATATTCTAAAGAATTTGGCGGTTCTTTAGTTAATATAGAATAATTTAATAATCTCACTTTATTTACCTCCCACCCTAGCACTAACCACATATCATAATATCTTGCAGTTTATTAATTTAATTTGTACTGCACTTAAGAATGCAGTCCAGCAACCACGAAACTGCAGTCGCAAAAAGAAAAATATAGTGATACTTTACCAAAAAGAAGGTGTTCGTTATTTGGGTAAGTAATTTGTTATAATTTCTTTGTTTTATTTCGGCGTCTCATTATCATCAAATGATGTCAAGGTTAAAAGGGACTGGGTCATTATGTGGGTCAGAGATGGTCATCTAAAGTCTGATTGACTGATAGTGTTTGTACAATAAGGAAGTAACTCGAAACTTCAATACAGATTTAACTTTAAGCCTTGCTTTATAATAAAGCACTTAGCTGAAGATGTTTGAAAAGGATACTTCCACTCAACGACGTCAATGCAGAGTTTTCTGATGGGGTTCTTAAGGTAGAGACAGAAGAGGGCGCGTTGCGGCCGATCAGGGGGCGCCTTTCCAGGACGGCGAGCGGGCCGTTTGGGGGCCGTCGGCGTTCGAGCCCCCGTTTGTCCCGGGCTCGAAACGCCCGCCCCCACGGTACTCATCGCGGTGGCTGTTGCACTAATAGGGCCTTGCCATGCACAGCCTGCGTATGATGCCGGTTGCACGGACCACAAACGGTTGCTGGCGGACTCGCGAAGTTCATACTGCAGCCCTGAAACAAAGCAAACATGTTACTCATGTAGAACAAAGTGAAATGTGTATTTGAAAACGTTTCAAAAGCCACACAATGAAGCTAGTGCAAAGCTCTCGTTTCATATAAAATGTCTGTGTCAAGAAACCGAATCAGATTGACTGGTTCTCGATTGTTATCTGTCATGTTCATTTTGATTCTCGAATTTCAATCTAACAGTAATAATTACCATACTTATAGTCCGAGAGACGAGCGTACAAAATTGGAGTTCGTTTCTTAAAGGACGAAAAAATTAAGGAAACATGGTATTTATCGTGACGTAAGTTACTTGTTACGGTTGTCTGACGAGTACCTGACTCGCCGGCGATGGACCTCATATCCGATACTAATTTTGATTTAGTTACTCATTTCAGGGCGTTGATGCTTGAAACTTATATCAAATTATAGGGCGCGTAGTGCTCAGGTTGAATGTATATAATTGGCTTAGTGAATCTTGATCGAAACTATTGGCAACCTATTTTTTTATGTAGTTACTACCCTCATCGAATTAAGGAATAAACTTAAACACCAAATTAAAGTTGAAATCCTCCACTAACAGAAAAAGATAAGTTGCCGTCTCTGTTGTATACGTTACAATTTAAAAGCAATGTATGAGAATATTCAAAATAGCTCTTTATTGAAAGTAAGAAAAGTAACAAAAAATTGTTGTAACTCCTACTTATTCTACACTGCAGCGACGAGCGAGGGGAGATGCGTCCGTTTCTATCTCTTTCTAACACAATACAATACTGCAGCGTCGAATGATTATTAGCAGAGCTTGGGTTATAGGTTATTAAATAAACTAGTCATAAAATGTTAAGAATTTATGTTTAAACTATTAACGACTTAACATTGCAAAGGGTGCACATTGAATAATATAAAAATATTCTTAGCAGGCTAAACTCACATCTATGATCTTATCCTAAAATAAGTCATAAAATAAAAGAAAATAAATATTCAACTCGATACACTTTTATAAACATTTGTAATAAACATTTTTATTATAACCAGTCAGTGCTCATCACAATTTATCAGAGGCTGATTCAGACGGGTTTATAAGAATGTCTATACATGGTACGTAATTCATATGCAAAACTGATACAGATATACTTTTTCAATGTGATGATGGTAACACTTAGTGGAATATAAACAATACAACACTTAGGACACCAAAACTATTTGTGGTGGCACAATAATAAAAGTAATAAGTTAGAGTTATTATAATGTCGAATACACCATTACATGCAACCACGACAGATAGTTTAGCTATGGATAATAAATGCAAAATTGCATTAATAAATCGCTGAATCATGCCTTCTAAAAACACAAATTTTTCGATATGAAAGGTATTACATTCGGGGGTTGACACCCATACCAATCAAACCAATTTACAGATTTCAAATATCTCAAGTGATTTAAAAAAAAATGCGGTGTGACGTCACCTCTTAAGGTAGACAAAAATGTCTCGACCAGAAGGGTATTAGTTATGGGATTGCCACTCATACCATGGTGTAGTCCTCGATCAGGAACCAGTCAAAATAACTTTGAGATTTTAAATATCTGAAAGTGTTCTTGAATTATACGGAAAAATGTGGTGTGATGACGTCACTTTTGAATTCCATATCTATTCTAAAGAGTTTGTCGTCCAACGACCGGGCCTTGCTCGAGGCTCCAAACGGCTGCACATAACCTCATAAAACCAAAAGGACTTAAACTCGTTAAAGGGTGGAAAAATCAGAAAAATAAATCGCAAAATCTCCCTCGCCTTTCCTGTCGACTCTGAAAGCGTACTACCATCTGCCAAAGCCTCAAGCTGGTTGAAGGAAAAACAAGAAATATTTTCTTTGGAATATGTACATAATTAAGAAACTGTCACTTCTTAAGACAGTTAAAATCTGAAACATGTTTTGACTGGTTCCTCATCGAGGACTACCGCGTGGTATGGGTGGCAACCCCGCAACTAATGCTTTTCTGGTCGATAAATCTGAACTAGCTTAAGGGGTGACATCACACCGGATTTTTCAAGAATGGCTTGATGCATTTAAAATCTGTAAAGTGTTCTGATTAGTATAAGTGTCAACCATCGTACCTAAGGTACGACCCTTCAGGTCGAGAAATTTTTATCTAAAGCAGGCATGATTCAGTAGTTTATACTAGGCAATTTATTAATGTAATTTTTTGGCAAACTACCTGTCGTGGTTGCATGCAATGGTGTGTTCGGTATTAAAACAACTCTAACTTATTACCTTTTATGCTACCAAAAATAAATAGTTTTGGGTGTCCGGAGTGTTGTATTGTGTATTCCACCAAGTGCTACCACACTGCCAAGGTATTTGTATCAGATCTATGCACAGGCACAGATCTACACAAAAAAATTTCGGCTCCAAGAACTAAACCTATCATTCCTTATATATTTTTGTGTGCTGAATCCTAATTTTCAATTTAAAAATTTTTCTACCGCGTAGATTTCGAGTAAATCGCAATGTTTATTGCCAAAATGCTGTTTTGACAATAAAAACTGCGAATTACTCGAAATCTACGCGGTAGAAAATTTTTTAAATTGAAAATTCGGATTCAGCGCACAAAAATACTTAAGGAATGATAGATTTAGTCCTTGGAGCACAAAATTTTGTTTCTTTGTAGACCAGTGTTATCAACTTTTACATCTTGGTGAAATTTGACAGCTAATTGACACCTGTCGTTAAGTAAATTTATTTTTGATTTCAGATTCGTGGTCAGCGACCCAAAAAACAAGTACAAAGATCATAAAAAATAATTTTATTTTTTTTTAAATCTCTATAAGAGTTTATGGGGGTTATATGGGGGGTGTAGAGAAAAATTGACGCGGTAGAAAAATTTTCTTTTGCCAAATTTATTTTCAGCGCACCAAAATACTTAGGAAATGATGGGTTTGATCGCAAAGACAGGACATTTTTTTTTTTGTAGAGCTGTATTATTTAAATTCCCACTGTACCCAAGTACTAAAATCCACAGATAATATGAAATACCTAGGTATTACTATAGATCAGAATTTGAAATGGACTGAACATATAAAAAATTTAAATATAAAAATTCGTAAAATTATTTGCAAATTGTATGATCTGCGAAATATTTTACCTGCACCCATATTAAAAACAGTGTACTATGGCATGCCTTGGTCGAATCGCTACTGCGATATGGAATTTCAGTCTGGGGTGGAGCATATCCTTCAAATTTAGAAATACTTAAAATTACTCAGAAATATTTAATAAAAGTTATTCTATTTAAAAACATAAAAACACCGATAACCCTCAAATCAATTATTTAAAGAATTTAAAGTTTTTAGTCTAGATCTCATGTATGTAAAATCCGTACTTGTATTTTCCTATAAACATAATTTGTTTCAGAATAACTCCATCGAGTTACAACACACGATGCAAAGAAAATCATAATATTAAAGTTCCCTCTCGACCAGTCAATTGTAAAAAAAAAAATTAAATATAAAACTAGTCAATTTGTTTATAAACAGCTTATAAACAAATGGCGTAAAACTATTTTTTTTAACATTAATGAATGCCTTTCTTCAATGTGAAAATAGTAATATGATAACGAATTTGAAAACTATTTTTTTTTTACAACTTTACTTTGGTTTTTAATTTTCTGTTTACTTTAAAAAATTATAATAAACAAAACAAACAGTTTTTAAAAACTTTTATAATGTGATCTTGTTAAGTATATCTATAAGAAAGACTCCAAGAAGCGAAAATTGTATAGGGCAATTATTATTGAAAAAAATAATTTGTCTCCAATGATAGCGGAGGTCCCATAAAATTTCGTTAGTTAACAATCGCCTCACTTGTTGAAAAATAAGCTTTAACATTTTTTTTTCAACGGGACCTTATTTTTGAAGTGTTACGAATACACCATTATTTTTTAAATTTTTTTAATTGATATTTAATAGTATAAAAAGATGATTTTATGTGATGTACTCTCTTTTGAGGCAGCGCTCGCATCCTGCAGCGGTCGCGCGGAATCCTATTTTCAGCGTTAAATTAAAATAATAAATAATGGAGATAGAGTTCCGGGAGTTTGTACTTTTTTATTGGAAATTTCCTCCTCTTTAAGAGCCGTTTTTCCGATTTCCGTTATCGCTTATAGTTTTTGAGTTATAAGCGAAAAACTAAATGCCATTTTTTTTTCAACTTAATTTGTTTATAACTTTTGTAATTTTTTGTGTGCTAATAAAACATTTTAATTCATTTTTCTAGACGTCATTCCGAATCCAATGAGCTATCGCTCATATTTTTAGGAGCTATTTCAAGAATTAATAACGTTTTGAACTTGTGAATTAGACTATAACAGCGGTCTAGCTCACTGCTAGACGCCACTAAACATCCATACCTTAGCCACTAAGATTTAATGGGGCCGATTTTGTAAAATATCATAATGAAACTCGCAAGTATCAGGTCTACTAACATTTTAGGTTTTTCATGTGTCTTAATGCCTCTGAGACGTGGATTTTGCTTTCAAGATGTGAATCTAGAGAGTTAGTATGAATTCCTTGCACAGTCCATCATATTAACAGCTCGATTCTCTAAGAAATACGTCCCCTAAAGCAACATTTCAGCATCGTATTTTTCCAAATTTTTAATATTTTGGCCATATGAAGAGAGAATAGAACAGTTAACGATGATAAAACTAAAAGATAAAAAACTTTGATGAGGCCGTACGCCTAATAGACTACCGCAACAGATGCCCAATGCTATCAAACGTGCCATATAACATAGCTTTTATACCGAAAAGCTCGTCTCACGCCTTGATTTTGAAATTTAGAAATACAAAAGGATATTTGTATGAATTATACATAATAAATGATCTCTTAGCGTTGTGGACAGAGTCCAGTGTTTTTATGATTAATCACATCTCATTTAAAGGCATATTTGTCCATTAGAGGGACATTATTCATGCGGGAAAGGTACTGGCACTCGATTTTCTAAATAAAATGTGGTGTGATATGAATCGAACAGCAGGAAGAATAATAGACACGTTTCTTTTGAAGTGACCATCGAAAAACAATAAGCTTACTGCGAATTATATTAATAAAATAAAACTTTATATAAAAGAAAAATGGCAATATCTATAAAATTTCTAAAGGAACATTATTGAAGTCAAGGAATAGAAATATAAAGCTAATGGCTTCCTGTAATTTCCTGGAGCGGTAAAAGCCTTTTATTTTTTTATCAACCGGCAACTAAAAAAGGTAGTAGTATTGAGAATTACATTTCTCATCTGAATAATGCTTTAATGAACAAATTACACTAATATATTTCAGCGGTACGCTATGTGTGACGTCCGAAGTGGGTATTTCCGAATAGTATCTCCCAAAATTTATTTCGGAAGTTTAATGAGTCTTATTTACCACAGCCTTAAGCCGAAGTAGTTAGGGAGATGGCTTTCTGCCTTGTTATTTAAATGTAGATACATCTTCAAAGGTTCTCATCTCGCCAGACATTGTTAAAGTTATCTGTTCTGTTGAAATAAAGATTAATTTTCTGGGGATCGTTGTAATTATAAATGACATTTACGTATTAGTATGATTATAATTTGACGCTAATGAGGGCGAACGAGAGTTTATTTTGTACATTTTAATTTAAGATAAAACACTACTTATTATATTTTATTTAAACTTATTTGATGTAATGAAATAGGTATGTTATATTGGGACAATCTTTTTTAAATAATTATCGTAGAAAATAAAATTGTATAAAAATCTATTTGATAACACTCCGAACTCAAATATCGAATAAAAAATGTCTGTTTGCATGTATGTTTCATATAAACTGTGTTATATTATAATATTAGAGCAAAATGTTACTAAGGTTTTTGAATAAGCACATTAAAATATAAAAATATATGAAATAATATATATAATATACAGTATGTCTCTCAGATTTGAAGCACTCTACGAAGTTTAAGAAATACTGGGTGACATCAAGATTAGTCCCGTTCCAATTTCTAGGTTGATTTTAGGAATACAATTTTGAAATTTTGGCATATCATTTGTGACACAAAAACACACATTTTGCACTTATTAAGTGAAAAATATCACTTCCAGTCCAACCGAAAGTAACAACAACTTTTGATTTTTAAATAGCAACCTATATGTATTTGCATAATTAGATTCCACATGAAATTCTCGTTGCAGCGATATATCACAACTATATAGAGACGTACAATACTGTCGAATGTTTGGCTTGCGCTTTTGGAAGAATTGTCTTTCCACCGTTTCTTCAATGACCGAACACCTGCACGTTTAACTTGAAACGCTGTAAGATCCGTTAGAGTTACGAAGAAAATGGATAAACAATTTTATAGTGAATTAAATTTTCTATAAAAATGTCAGGGTAGCATATGTCTATCTTAAATACTTTTGGCGAGAAGATGATTGAAAGTCGCGCACTGGACAACTGTAAATTTTGTATTCAACTTTCAATCACTCTCACGCCTAAAGTATTGAAGATAGACATGTGTCATCATTGACTTTTTTATAGAAAATTTAATTCTTCATAAAATTACTTGTTTTTTTCACAGTGGCCGGCAATTTAGATAATAATATTAATAATGCACTATTTTGTTTGCAAGCAAGTGTACATGCCTGTTGTTCAATAAGATTTAACTAACAAGAAGTATTCAATAAGACTTCAGCCAATCCAATTTAATCAACAAGAGAATTTACTTATGTGTCCCCAATTATTTGTAACCTTGGTGGAAAAGCAAAATTGTAATATTTTGAGTTCTTGTCGAACAGACGAACGTTATGTCTTTATTAGATCGAGCGCTTCTCTGTTTTACGACTTAAACTGCTACAAGTTTGGTACGGTCTATAGCATATTTTATTATAATAATATTTGGCATGTAGCTAACTCAAGACGAAACCTGCTGTACTTTCAGTGAACAGAAAACTATACAACGTGGTCACTCAACAGAAAATAGGACGATACACAAGATATCCAATCTGCAAAATATACGCTCTATTGCTCAGATTCGAAATATATTAGTTTTACTTTAAAATGGTGTTGGAAGGTATTTTTTATAAAACTATTACGGAACGATTGACAGTGACGGTAGGGTGTTAACGACTACAAATACCTATTTGAATTGTGTACTTATCTCACTGGCAAAATGCTAATCAAATAGACATTCGCAATAGGCCACGGTCGACTTCAGCTTCTACTCTTTTTTTCGTAGGTTTGATATTTGATGCTGCTTAAAACATGCAAAATTAGCTTTAATTTGTATAAAAGCCAGTCTGGGTTAGATGTACCTCGACGGAACTTTTTAACATCTGATAGAACACAAAGTTAATTTTTCGTCTTCGGTATGTTACTCATAAAACTGATAGACACAATTACCCTATTTACTGTATAAAAAATTGAATTTTCTCCAAAAAAAAAAAAAAAATAACGTTAATAATAATAATTATGTCCGTGAGTGCATTAACCATTTTGTCAACGTACATTAACTTTCACTTAACTGTAGGCGTTTTAAATAGCATTTTGTCCCTTGTGAACGAACGTATATCATTAATCTGCTGTATTAAACGTTGATTGCTAGAAGTCGCCCTTTTACGACTAACATGCTTTAGTGTATACCATTTTAACGACAGACAAAATTCATGAACGTATTATCGCAATCATCTTTAAGTTACTTCAAAAAAGCTTTCTCAGCTAGGTTATATTGTGTCCGTATGTCTTCATGCTTGTGTGTTTGTATATCTCACGTCTTTGTGCCTCATAACTGTAGGACTACCGGAATATGATTGTAGCAATTAACTTATAATGTGTAAAGAAAACAGGTAATTCAAAAACTAACCGGTAACAGTTGATCAATAAATAGTGTTCCTTAAAAAATCATCAACATTGTGGAAAATCATTCTCCGCAGCAGTTTGATAAACAGAAACTTAATCTCCTGAACAAGGGATTCAAATTCCAAGTTCCATTACATGGATATGCAAGTAATTAACCAGAATTGCAAGAAGGTAAAATTTTGATATTTTTTAATGTCTATTCATTGTTACCAAGTATACCAATCCCACAGATCTTGGTATATATTAGTCAAGAAGTAGTTTGGAATACATTGAATTTACCAAAGCTTACATGAAGCAAAATTGCTTCCAATTCAGTGTTAATGCGTTCTTCATGCAACATGCACATACTACAATGAGAAACACCCTGTCATCTTTCATTGTTAACCTTGAGTAGAATCGAAACAGGGATATAGGAAAACTTCGAGTATTTCCTAGGGCATGGTTGAGATATATAAATGATATATTCGCAATATTCGATACAACGATTACAGATGTAGACAGAAAACTTTTTTTTTAATTAAATATTCATTTCACTTCAGTAAATTAGCAATTAGGAATTGGGAAAATAAGCTGGAATTTTATATATACAGAAAATACCCCTAATTATTTACACCAGGTGATTAAGTAAAATTTTATTTTAAAATTTTGTTTAATTTGTTGTCATATTTTAAGTGTGCGAGATAGTTATGATATACTGATATATATTTATTTGTTTTAACTGTAACTGTCCAGACAGAAATCAATTTAGAAGACGGGAATTTGTAAACTAAAGGTTAACTCCATATAAAAGCCCAAAAAAACAATATTATCGATTTGATAGGGTATTATTTAGAATAGCAACGAAGTGATAATCAAATGCAACTAGGACCGTCGCGGTAATAAATTGCGACGTTAAAAATTTTAAAAATGCATTAAAAGAAATAATAAACAGTTATATATTTTATTTAAAAAAAAAATGTAATAAAACCTCTGTCTAGATAAATTCCAAATCCTTACTACTAGATAATTAAGAGAATGTCTCTAACAGCTTCTAATATTATATTTATCAGTTTCATAATCAGAACTCCACACAATGCAAGCAATAAGTTTTAGTGGATTATGTCAATTTTTTTAAGTTATGGGTAACAAAGCTTAAATATTTGAAGGGATTTGCAGGTTTTATTTATTAATTAGATAAATACATTTTGTTGGATTTTGCACATGTACATTTATATAGCTGTAAGTTATTCACACCACATCACGCTCATGATTGTACAAGCTCGTTTTGTAGTGAGCTCAGCATAGTCTTCCTCGCTAATGACGAAAATTTTCATGTTATCGGCATATAATAAAATTTTGCATTGTAAGCCATTGATAGTATCGTTTATAAAGATGCTAATAACAAAGGCCCAAGCGCTGAACTTTAGGGAATATCTAATATATTAATATTGGATTTCTAGAGATCGACTCTCTTAGTTTAATATGGTCGACGTGAAGTCTGTAAGAATCGCTTAGTATCTACGGCAATATTAGAGAAAGAATGCATTTTATAATAGTGGTAATAAACCACCGCCCATCGTACCGGTTTGAGTTTCAACTATACTAGATGCGACTCGTGTCATTTAGTTTGCCTCTTTACTGTGGAGCACGTCTGACAGCATCACGCTCAAACGGCATTAAGAACGGATTCTAAATATTTTCATTTTGCAACTGGACGTTAAGAATGGACCTAGTGTGATCCTTGACAACAATTAAACTGATCCAAATTTTGTGCTGTCATTTTAAGTCTAGAAGTAGATCTTGCATATCCAGCTAATAACTTTTTTGGACTAAATGTTTAAAAGAAAACTCACAGCACCTGTTTTCCTTACAAATCTATTAACCTTGATATACTCAAGTACAAAATAGATACATCAGTTTTCGCTCTTTAAGGATGTTTGTTAATAATTTGCAAGCGTCAAGATGAATGAATGATTTGCTAACGTCATATACATCGGACAGCCGAACTGGTGTAATCCGTCAACATAGAGCATTAAATTGATTAATAACATTTGTTCCATGTAAAGAATATAAAAATTAAATACATATGGAGGATTTTTTTATATAATCAAGTAATAATAATCAACGTGTCTTTACTAATTCATTAAGAGGAATCGTAATTAAATACTCACAAGATATATTGCTCTTAAAACCCTTATCACTACAGAGCCCAGGCGGAAGATCTTGTACCGTTTACTTCTAAAATATACAGTGTGAACCTAAAGAAACGCACAAAATTCATATCTTTGGTATGTGCCATTTAAAAAAAAAAATCTCGAACAGGTCGATTTTAGTTTTGTAAATGCTACATTTTGTCACTATACCAAAATTTATGACGCCATTGGTTTTTCAGTTATGATGCCATAATAATTTTTTTTTAATGGAAACAGACATTTTTGTTTACTGTTTTTCGTAATATATTCCTTTAGGTTTCTGGTGATATAAAAAAAAATGATATTACCTGAGCCATTCTTTTGGAAAAATGACATTTTATGTAAAAATAGCTTACCTTTCGCAAATTCGGGAGTAATGTTCCACTTTTTTATGGACTGATAAATCGTTTTGCCTACATTTCTGTTTTAACCAGCATGAAAACATTTGACATAAAAACAAAAAAAAGAAAATAATAAAAAACAATCACCTTAACAACAGAGAGGCCTTTTTGTGTAAAGTATCGATAACTTTTTTATTCCTGGCACGTGTGGTACCTCAGCTTTGTGACACTTCTGAGACAGCGTAAAACTGGTGTATGCAATGCCACGTTTAAGTGAAAGAGAACGCGTAGAACTTTTGATGATGGTTGGATATGGTGATAGGCTGAGAATTCACCAGGAAGCATGTGATGTTTTCAATGCCAAGTATCCCGAAAAGCAAATTTCTATATCCACTGTAAGTAGATTGGTGACTAGTTATGATGAGTCTAGCAGTGTAGCTGACCTCCCTCGATCTGGTTGCCCTAGCACAAGTAACGAAACCAAATTAAATATTCTTCTAAAAAGTGAGGAAAACCACCATCTTTCGACTGGGCAGCTGGCTTTAAATCATAACGTAAGTCAAACTTCTGTTGTACGTCTATTGAAAAAAAAAATACCATCCATACAAAGTGCAATTAATCCACGAATTGAATGAGGACGATCCAGATCGGCCCTTAAAGTTTTGTGAACAGTTGATGACCTTGTGCGATAAAAACCCAAATTTTTTAAAGAACATTGTTTTTTCTGATGGAGCTACATTTTCTTTAAAGGGAACTGTACATCGGCATAACTGTAGGTATTGGTCACGCGAAAAGCCTCATTGGACTCAAGAGGCCCATACGCAACGATGAGGCAAAGTAAACGTGTGAGCAGGTATGATTGGCGATCGTTTATTGGGACCTTTCTTTTTAAGAAAATCTTACGGCCGCAAGATATTTACAGTTTTTTTGAGTTGAATTAGTGCCAGCCTTAGCAGTTATGTTTCTGAACAATGAAGATGGAGATATTTCTGCTGAAAACGTCTGGTTTCAGCAAGACGGGGCCCGACCTCATTTTGGGATAGCAGTGCGTCAGTTTTTATATGACACTTTTACTGGAAGGTGGATTGGTCGTCGAGGTCCGATTGAGTGGCCCCCGCGGTCACCCGATTTAACACCTTTAGATTTTGTCTTTGGGGTTACTTAAAGTCAAGGGTGTATTTTAACAGACCGGATACCATAGAAGAATTGAAACACAGAATTGGCTTGGAGATGAGACGAATTGCCAATGAGATGATCCAGAACAGCATGCAAAGTGTCTACACCATTCTTGGTCAATGCCAAATTGTTGGAGGGTCGCAATTTGAGCAATGGAGATGATTTTTTTCTCACAATTACTTATGTAAGGTATCAGTCAATAAAAATATTGTTTTCCAAAAGAAATATCAATTTTTTTTCATATCACCAGAAAGCTAAAGGAATATACCACCAAAAACAGTAAACAAAAATATCTGTTTCCATTAAAAAAATATGATGACGTCATAACTCAAAAACCAATGACGTCATAAATTTTGGTATAGTGACAAAATGTAGCATTTACAAAACTAAAATCGAGAATTCTTTTGACAAATGCATACCAAAGATACGAATTTTGTGCGTTTCTTTAGGTTCACATTGTAATTTGAAACAGATATTTCTACAGCATGGTAAATTGAATTTTATTTGATTTTAAAATCTGTATGCGTAGTTTCATTAACGATATTGGAAATTTACCTAACTACGAACATGAATCAACTGATACAAAAAAATAGAAAAAAGATTATGAAGTTGCAGACTTCAGCTTTGTTAGTGCATTAGGTGAGATTTAGAGCGCTATAGTAGGAACGGCGCGGAATTATAAAGCTAACTGAGGTTTTCAGTCTCATTTGCATTCTTCATAAGCTATAGTAATCTTGTGGATTCGCGATTTCCTGGAGTGGGATCATTTAGTCAAATTTCATATTGCATTTTTTACTACGTGTATATGAGGTAATCGTCGAATAATTACAACACTGGAAATTCGAGATCAATTTGGTAAGTAGTTTCAGAAATATACTGCTTTAAACATGAACCGATGCTAAATGAGCCCATTGCAATTTGACGGCATAGAACTATATTTTAGAAACTGTGTAAAAGCACTTTTGTGGACAGCAAATACTGATAAACGCAATCGTAGATGGAGTGTGGATGGTCTTACTAATAGTAACATACCGTGAACGAAACTAGATAATCCCTTTTTAGCCAATTTTGCAAAAGTATATTAGTGGCAAGAATAGCAATATTCAGGTGTCATCGGAGTTGTCACTAAGAAAAAATATTGTCATCGGTCTGTGACAATATTAGACAGGAAATGGGAAATACATCCGAGTTAGGAGGGTTGGAAAAGATTTAGGGAATGAATTAGATAAAACTTGTTCAATTAGCGGACACCAGATAATAGTAAAAATACTAAAAATGACAAATTGTTGAACTATAGCGGAAGCAGCGAATTCAAGCCTGCAATTATGGGGTGACAGTGGCAGAAAATATGGACAATTTGCTGTTATTTGTTACCTATGGAGTTTCTTATATAAAAGCTACTGAAAGAATTATAAAGAAAACATATAGCAGAATATACTTAATATAACTTAACTGTTAGGGGGTGCTACCCTAATGTTTTCGACATTATGATATCTAACTGATATCTAGTGAAAAGAAAATGTTTCTTAAAGCACCAGATTGTTTAGGTCATTTCAAGAAATTATTTTAAATACTGTCCAAGATAATATGAAGACTATTGAAGAATATGAAGTCAATTTGCCCTTAAACTTAAACCTATTCCCTCTATAATTTGTGCGAAGTTCTTTGATTTGTCTGATGATAATTTCCAGAAACAATTAAAGATATTTTGATTTAAGGTTTTCATATTGATCGATCCTAATCTACATTTTGTTGCAAAGTTTATAACAATTTTATAATTTGTAGATATTTTAATGAGAACAAACACATATTACTTTATTTTTATTTTACTTCTAGAATTAAAAACATATGTGCACATTGTTACTGATAATGTCAGTTTGGAACGTAACTTGAAAAATTATTGACATAATCCCCGGCACGGTAGCTCAGTCGGCTAAGCGTCTTAGTGGTGAACACGCTTGGTCAAACTGCCTAACGTGTACTGGGTTCGATCCCCAGCACCGGCACTGGCTACGTTGGTGGGTAATGGATGTTGTCTGCGTTTTTTCAAATGTGTAACCCCCTTCCGGACAGCCTATGAGAGGCCTTGGATTTGGGGGTTGTCTACTAAGTGTGGTGTTTATGCTATGTTTACGTTCATTACGAGACATGACCATCTTTTACCCAGATAATTTTTAATATCACGGTATATAAGAAAATATTCTATTAGAAATATTTTATCAGAAGAATTAGCTCATTCCATTTTCGGTGCCCCGGAAGGGTATGCCATGATGGTGTTTTCACATCTAAGATTCCATTTCGGTAAAGCCCCTATAACGCAGTAATCAAGTTTCTGACTTCAAAAGAGCACGACCCTAATTAAAATGTGGTACAAGAACGGATGATGTATCTGCGGAAAATGATTCTCCAGTCATTTTTGAACGTAAACAGAGGACGACGCTGAATTGAAATTTGAAAGCCTTTAATACCACAGACGAGTTGAAGTGCTGAAGCGTCCTTGCCCAATTTCCACATATTAAAAAGTGAAGTAAATACGAGCCGACATCTGATCAGGTTAGAACCGGGAATCACAATTTTTCACGCAACTAAGTTGAAAAACGTTTTGAACGTCGCATCGGGAGGCTTATTCGATAGCTTTTCCAGGTAACGATTCCGCCAGAACTGTTTATTCTAAAAGAAATAAATATGTTATAGTAAATTGAACACAGTTGACGTTTCATCAAATAGTGAGCATTTCTTTCAGAATGATAAAAATCATATGCGATGATGTTTGTAAGATAAATTCTTTGTGAAGCATTTCATGTCGACGAGTTGAGAAGATATTTATACGGTGAGCGCACGATGTAAGGAATAAATTCGATACAATTTTTTGGCCTGCATGATCACTTAATATCACTTCCGAAGCGACATCAACTTTATTATTTTAAATACAACACTCAGTATATTTCTATAGATTTGGATTCAATAAAAAAAATTGCATTAAAACCCTTATACACATATTTGCTATGAATAGTTTTTGAAATATTCCAGCATGTGACGGTAATACATATTTATCGTAAAAGAATATTCTGTTTAAAATGTTTGATGTAAAAGTTAAATTCAATTTGGCATCAGTTTGCTTTAGGGAAGTCCAACCTTTATCTTTCTAGTATATAGAGAGTGCTCCAAAAGTCTGGAAATGGCCAATTTTCTCAAAAACTACACATTTCAGAAAGTAATGGTTCGTATACTAATTTTACAATTTTTGGAAATCTACTAGACTGCAGTTTTCAAATTTTCATTAGGTGATTAGTTTTAAATACATTTGAAGATTGTCTCGTATTTTTTTAATAGAATGGTGTTTTGTTATTCCCGCATCTGAAAGATAATCAAATTCTGCGTACAAATCATGTGAACATTAAATCCCTGAAGAGGGTAATTATACTAATATTCAACGTTATCTTAAAGGTACTTTAAAATTTAAAATGGACCATGGTCATAATTTGTTACAGAAAGCAATAAGTTGACTTTAAGAAGCCTATAGTAGGACCCGAGACAAAATTAACAATCTATATAATTTAATTTTCTTCTCGAAAACTCTTAAATTAGATAATTTTATTCATAACTTAGGTTCATATGAATACATTTCAAATTAATAAAATAGTGATAATAACAATTGTTACTATAAGCTGAATTGAAAAAAAATGCTTTAACGGTTTATCTACTTTCTATCCAGGATAATAAATAAATTAAAACTACCTTGATTTCAATTTTAATAACGTTTGGATATAAATACGAGAAGCAAAATTTTGTAAGTTTATTAAAATAAACTTAAATGAAAGGGAAATATTAACCGTGCTTATGATGCGAGGATCCGGGAATCGGCTTAGCATTGCGCCACCGGCGCAATGCTAAGGCGTTTGGCTTGCGACCCCCCCTACCCGTCGATAATATTAAAAATCGACCCTCCCCCTCCCCCAAATTTTTTATAACCATAAAACCATCATTTTTATACACATGACAAAATATTAAACAGGTTTTTCTCGGAAGCTTTTCCTGTATATAAATGTATTTTCGTTCCGCCCCTACTTGCTCTTGAAGTAATCATACAATATTAAACTGAGGCATAAAAATAAAGCTAACAAATATTAAAGTTTTTACTGAGGTATTTTATCAAAGCTTAAAAGCTAAAATAAATTCAAGGTCACTCGATACGCCAGCCATACCATCGGCTCCCATTTATTATGTTTTTATCTAAGATAAATTATAATGAATGTTTTATATAAATTTGATATTTATATGTACTCACTTAATTTAATGAGTTACCTAGGTTTAAGATAACATTATACAGAATAGGCAATAAAATATTTAAATGGAAATGGATGGCTTGCGACCGCGGGGTCCCGGGTTCGAATCCTGGCCAGGGTATGGATGTTTAGTGGCGTTTTTAACGTGTTACCGAGATGGTAGCAGTGGACTAGACCGCTGTTGGGTGACACAACATGTCTAGTCGCTGTTATGTCTCCTGAGTTCGAGTCTCAGCTGCGATAGATGGCAATATCGCAGGGAATGGTTGTTGTGTTGATGTCTATGTGTGTGTGTCCTGGTTGAATGGTGGAATAGCATTAGCTAAACTCCGCCAGGACGTTAATATAAATAAGACGATTAAAATTAAAAAGTATTAGATCTTACAGCGATATCGATAGTTTGATCAGTTATACATTTCATGATCGTGTAAATATTTGAAACGTCGGCGCGATCGGAAAGATCTAAAACTGCAACTAATCATGATGACACTTCGAAAATTCAGAAATCAGTAATTGAAAATCCCCAAAATTCGATATCAAACATAGCATAACGGCAAGATATCTCTCAAACATCGATTCTCAGAATTTTCAGAAAATATAATTATTATCCATATAAAATCCATTTGGTGCGGAAACTAGCGAAGGATGACTTTGATAGAAGGTTGCAGTTTTGCGACTATATGATGACGCGTTTTGATGAATCAACAGTTTCCAGGCTTTTGGAGAAATCATTTCTTTTTTACATCGAACATTCAAACTATAACAAGAAATTAAACACATGCATTTTATTAGGAATCATTGTGAGCCTTCATCACTAGGTCTTCAATTTGTCAAGACTAATTCCGCTGTTTACCTATATCTACATAGTAATGTCAAAATGGTTTTAGCGGAAAACGAACGAATATAGGTACTTATAACGATTGGTTTTGGAGATAGAATTTATATTTCATCTGATCGGCCTGAAATTTAGAACATACATTTAGAGGGTTTGGCCAGATAAGAGACTTACCTAAAGGCTGACCACTAAAAGTAGTTGAACTGTTAAGTTAACTATCGTAAAGCTGAAGAAAATCGTCATGTGACATTTCGAGAACTCTTAAGAAATTATGATTTGGACATGGATCCTCCATGTCAAAAATGCTTCGAGCCGCAGGTCACCACCCTTATAAAGTTCAATTGGCGCATGAATTATCAGAAGGTAACTTTGGCCGAAGAATAGAATTCTGTGAGGAGATAACTAAATTTAAATTTCATTCAACACATTATTTTTTCTTACGAAGCGACGTTCTGTCTAAATGGTAGCGTTAATAAATAAAATTACAGGTACTGGATGACAGAAAACCTGCATTGGATGCAATAGGTGTATACTCAGTCTCCTCAGAAAAGTAATATGTGGGCAGGAATTGTCAGTAGGTACTTGGATTGAAGGATCCTATTTAATTAACCGGAGAATGCTACTTGCACTTCAATTCCAACTCTTTCTGATTTAGCTGTTCTATTTGGTGACGATATACTAAAAGACTAAAGACTTTAATAACCGCACTGTGCAATCTGCGTTCTGCAGTTTTTAGATGCACATTCCCCAACAAAAGAAACGTAAAGAGGGGAGATATTGAGTGACCACCTAAGTCATCTCACTCAACCCCCTTTGAGTTCTTCGTGTCGGGTTTATTTAAAATCTAAAATATATTTCAACAGACCAAATAACATTGAGGACTTAAGAGACCAAATACGTCCGGAAATCCGATTTTTTCAGCAATTCTTCTAAATACCCAAGAAAAAATGATTGATTTTACAAATACAAGTAAACGCGCAACAGTTTTAAAGCTAATTTTAAAAAGTAGTTATGTTAACATTTATCCATCACCAACGTAATAATCCAGTAACTTTAAACACCCTACCTGACATCAAATCGGGTATCTATGTTTTTTAATATGTTGTATATATGATTATAAATTAATGTTGAATCCAAATTCACGACCTCGGCGGACCTCTGGATCTTGGTCAAATATCCAAAAAAACTGAGATTTTTTACTTTTTCTCAATTTTTGTCAGTTTTGATCCCCAAGACTTACTGTTTTGATAAAAACAACTTAATACTTTTTGAAAGTAATAATTTGCTATAAATTAGTACTAGAACGAATTCTGTAGACCAATAGTCTCCGAGATACGGCTATTCAAAGTTTTGCAAAGTTTTCATATTTTGCCATTGCCCTTTTTTTTCCCACAAGCAAGTTTTAAAATCAAAAGAATTCACGGTTGACAAAAAAATTTAAGCGTTGGTAGTTTTTATAAATACAATTTATAAAAATACTAATCTCTCGCTAAAAATCTCTATCTAATCTCTACATAAAATACAAATCTTTCTATATTTTCTGTTGCAATTTTTTTAAATAGATTCAAGACTGATTTATATAAAGTTATTTTTACTACACTCCGACTAAACAACTAGCGAATCGGGGGTAAGTAAGGGGCACTGGCCCCTACCACATCATACTGGAAAACTTATAATATGTACAAGAAGGTAGATACATTATACATAATACCTGTTCACATCAGAATATTTATGTTTTGAAATTTTGTGAAGTAAAATCGAAAGAATCGCTAGAAATGGCGAAATATGAGAAATTTGCTAAAATTTGAACAGCTGTGTCTCGAAGACTATTAGATCTACAGAGTTCACTCTGGCAAGAACTTGTAGCAAATTCAGTCCACTTTAAAAGAATACTAAATTGTTTTTGCCAGAAAAGTAGGCTTTAGGGATCAAAATCGACAAGAACTAAAAAAAAAGGGGGAAAATCTCGCAGTATTTTGGATTTTTTACCAAGACGGAGGTCTGCAGAGATCGTAAAACTTGGACTTAAAATTAATTTGTAATCCTATATAATATATTAAAAAAACATAAATGCCCGATTTGATGTCAGCTAACCCTCCTTTTTTTATGACAAGGTTAGGTACTGGACTATTAAGTGATTATATCAAATTTGTATATCAAATATGTCTATAGGGAGTTTAAGGCAGACGATTTTTTTTTTATTTACATCCGAATCTGTAGAAATGTACAGGGTGTTGTATTTGAGTATAGTTGATGTTATATCTGCGTAACCGGATGTGATATTGAGTGACCGTGTAGGCCAAGAAATGCCATAAATAGAAGTCGACGGGTTCGAGCGCAAGAAAAATTTTTGTTGCATTTATTGCTTTCATCCTGAATATAAACATCAACCGGTCCCTGCGATTGCCATCTACCGCAGCTGAGACTCAGGAGCGGTCTAGCCCACTGCTATCGTCTCGGTAACACATAAAAAACCACTAAACGTCCATACTATGGCCAGGATTCGAACCCGGATCTCTGTAGTCACAGGCATTTTTAGCTTTTAAAGCATTTATTAGAGTATTCTACTTTCTTACATGTCAAACTGTATTATATTTATATTAGTTTATAGTAATTTACAAACTACGACCAAATACCTGCACCAATGTGCCGACTTGTTGTTATACAACTATTTGGTGACTTTCAAGGCAAACACTAATGGTCTATACAGCAAAGTTTTACTCCTGAATAGCTGCAGATTTTTGCGGCGCGACGATTGCAAGTTTTTCTTGTAGGTATATTTTCCTTTAAACTTGTGGTTTTAAGTTCACGAGTATTTTTACAGTATAACACTCCATGTTATTTGTTTTATAATTTGGTAAATTAACTTATACAAATTCGTTACTTTGTGTTTAACTTTATGCAACCAGCAATGCTTCAATGTGCAGTGGGTTGCGGAACTAAATTAGCAGGCTAATATTAATCAGTCAGTTTGCAAAGTTGGCATTTTACAGTAAATTACACAGGTTATGACGTTGTCCTTCATTAGGCAGTTACTTAAAATTCTTCAATAGGTTTCTCTAATAAATTTCAAGTTCTATCTCCTCATATTGTTTACAAAATTTATAAATACATTTAATTGAAATAGGTTCAGTAGTAACCTGAAGTTTCATCTCTTCTTCTTCTTTGTGTCCAAGTAACTCAAGTATGTTGGCACCTTTTAGTTTAGTAAACTTTTGGGAGAGGAAGAAGTTTAATTTTTTTATATATTAGAAATGATAAGTGGGAAAAGAGAAGCCACAAAAGCGTCCTTTTCAATTTTAAGAGCTTGGCAGAGCAGACGTGTGTCGAGTTGCTTAATTAATTTTTTGTCAGCCATGCTGCATTAAGGCGTCAAGCCATAAGCTTCGGCTTATTTTTAAGAGGCTGAATGCACCCCCAGAGGTTTTTTTGGGGTAAGTTATTGTAAAGAAAATTTGCTCTAAAGTTGCTAAGGGTTATTTTTTAATTCCTTAGGGTTGCAAGTCTCCCTCGTAAGAGGCCCGTTTTTTTAAAACATTTTTTTCTATTGGTATGGACTCGAGGACTTCATGATTAATTACTATGTTTCCTGAGAGTTTCATATAGATAACAAGTCTGGAAGTTGCAAGCTTTCCTATCCTATTTTGGGAAATGGTTTCCATGAGTTCCCTAATACCTAGGGGTTTTTGCTGAAGAAAAGGACGCTTTTCGATGGTGAATGGCCTGGAAGTTGCAGGTTATAAGGACGAACAAAGTTTTTCTTATGGACATGTAGAGACCGTTATGAAATGAAACTGTAACGAGCTGTTGTATGCCAACAGGTATTTAGAGGGTTACTACGGTAATGCCTCTCAAATAAACTTATATTAAATTTTAACTTATATTGTAAAAAGTGGTACCATTTTATAAAATTTTCATTCATATATTTCTGGCTATGCATATAATTAAATTTCATAACATTCTTTAAATTAAACCATTGGTTATTAAATTCTTAAATATTTCAACTACGCTTATAGCACGATAGTGTATAATTATCATATGGTTATTTTAAATCTGTAATTACCAAATTGATGGGAATCTCCATTTTATAACATTTTCTTTTATATATTTCTGGCTATACATATAACTAAATTTTATAACATTCTTTAAAGTGAACCATTGGTTATTAAATCCTTCAAAATTTCAATTAATCTTAAGGCAACATTAAAATTTATATAATTATCACACGATTATTTTGAATCTGTAATTATCAAATTGTTAGTGGGAATATCCGCTAAAGTAAAGTTGTGACTAATTAATATTGTGTTTATTTTCTCCCATTTATGACATTTCAATAGAGTACTGGTGAGCTATAACTATATTTTAACCTATGTATTGTTTTCCGTAGCTTTCACAATGCAGGATAACTTTTAGGCAAGCTATGGTGGCGCCCTGAATATCTTTTTAGCAAATTAGTTTAAAACTTGTATTTCTATACTTGTATTTATATCTTTAAATTTCTTTTAAAAATTATTGAGCAAATCGGTAAGTATCAACCCACGACTCTGCTCTCCCATAACCCAAAGGCTGCCGTCCGCAAATTGAGGTACCTGTCTGGTTTTAATCAAATAGGTGTCACAAGAGTGGCGCTTCCAACGTCAAGGGCCCGATTTGTTCAACTTTTTGTAGTATATCTAAGCCACCATTAATCTATTGATCTGTTGTGTGAGAGAAAAATGCACTAGTGTCAGTCGACATTCTGAATTTTTTTATTGGTCTATTTATCTGTCCATATTTGTTTGAAACTGTTAGGTTGACGCTTGGTAAACTGATCCATTATTATTAACAAATTATTTTACGTGAGACCTTATATATAATATTTTTCTGGTATTTAAATATTTTCTTCGTTACATAAATATTTTTACTTTGATCATGGAGCCTTATAGAATGAAGCCAATTCATCTTCTTTCTGATGAATTAAATTATGAGTTACGTATAAGAGGTGTCAACGCAGGTAGAAAAGATGCCCCAGCAAAACGTAAGATTTTGCATAGATTATTAGATACTGACCGTAATAGAGAGGTTGATTATGTTGATCCAAATTTTGAATATAAAGCTGAAAAGGAAATTATAGAAAATGCACTAGAGTCAATAAAAAATTTAATACATGATTTTGATGGTCCAGCTTCCGATTCTATGTATAAGCGAATTGAGACACGTCTTTGTCATCTTTATAATAGAGTTTTAAGAATGCCTATTCCGGAGGATGTAGAAATAGAAGCTAAAGAGTTTAAAGACGATTCTCATGCAACTTGTCTAGAATTAGACGCAGATTTACAAGAAAAGGTTCATAAACCTGAAATTTCACAATTAGTCAATAATCCAGTACCTAGTACTAGTTTTCAAAATTCTGTTACAAGAAGGTCTGTTTCACCTAACCAACATTGTAGAAAATCTGTACCGGTCTACAAATGGAATTTAAAGTTTGATGCAAAAAGTATGAGTGTTCATACATTTTTAGAACAAGTAAATGAATTATCAGTATCCCGTAATGTTGATAAACAAGAATTATTTTCTTCAGTTTCCGATTTATTTGAGGGTTCTGCCAAATTATGGCTTAAAAATATTTTAAGTAAAAAGTTAGCTACCGACTGGGAAGGATTAGTTAAATTATTGACACGTGATTTCTTACCCGAAAGTTTTGACGACAATCTATGGGATGAAATAAAAAAAAGAACACAAGGTGATAAAGAACCAATTCACATTTATATTGCTACCATGGAATCATATTTTAATAGATTATCCCGTCCACCTGCCGAATGTACTAAGCTCAAAATAATCAAAGAAAGAATATTACCACGTTATACTTCTCGACTTGCTTTGGTAGAAATAAAAGATACTGATGATTTGTGTACTGTTTGTCGTAAGTTAGATGAAGCAGATAGAATAAAACACAATTACGTTCCTCCTCCTAAAAGCTCTCATGTAGGTCAAATTGATTTAGCGTATCTTGAAGAATCTAGTAGTTCAGCAGTTAGTTCTTCCACCTCAAATAAAAAGAATAAATATAGGGTTAAAACAAAAAACGTTTCTACTGTCACGTGTTGGAATTGTCAAAAACCTAACCACACATTTCAAATATGCAGAGAAAAACCTAGAATGTTTTGTTTTAAATGTGGGAATCCAAATGTAATTTCCAAAAATTGTACAAAATGTCAAAAAAACTAGTAAATCAAGCAAGCGTTATTGGTCGCCGCTTGTCTAATTTTAAAAAGACCACACATTTTATACGTTCAAGAACGGTTACGAATTCCAATCTTAGAAAGTCTCCTACATTAAATAGAAATTTTTCTTTGAAAGCACCTTATATAAGTAATCAAATTAAAAGTAGAAATTTTACTTCTAAATTAGAATGGCAATCCTGGCTAAAAAATGTTAAAAAATTTTATTTAGAAAATAAGCGTGATACTTTAGAAATTTCACCAGTCTTTGTTGAAAAGCCACATGACAATCGTCCTTACATAGAAATTAAGTTGTATGATCAACCACTGATAGCACTACTTGATTCAGGGGCAAACCAGTCAATTATAGGAAGTAAGGGTTTATATATTTTAAATAAATTTAACATAAAAATTCAAAGTTCCAAACCAAAATTTGTGACTACCGCTGATGGTCAAAAACAAATAATTTCTGGCTCTGTTTTGTTACCCATTTGTTTACAAGATAAATGTAAAATAGTTGAAGCCTTAGTAGTTCCTTCGGTTTGTCATCCATTTATTTTGGGTAGTGACTTTTTAAAATCTTTTGGTCTATTTTTAAATTTCATAACAAACACTTGGGAAATGGATAATAAATCAGTGCAAGTTCATATAAATGTAGTTAATAAACATGATTTCTCAAACAATATCAATACTGGCATACAGACTACAGTTTCTCTGTCTCTTAAAGAAAAAGCACAGGTAGAAAATATCTTGGAGAAATTTAAAAAATTATCACCAGAAGGAAAGTTAGGGAGAACAAATAAATATGTTCAACACATTGACACAGGAGAAGCTAGACCAATTAAACAAAGGCAATATCAATTATCACCATATTTATTGAAAGAATTAAATAAACAACTTGATGAAATGTTGCGATTAGGTGTGGTAGAACCTTCCTTTAGTAGTTGGTGCTCACCTGTTTTACTTGTCAAAAAATCTGATAACAGCTATAGATTTTGTTTTGATGGACGTAAATTAAATTCCGTAACAAAAGCTGATTCATATCCACTTCCTAGGGTTGACTATATCTTAAATATGTTGAAAGGTGCAAAATTTATTTCTAGTATCGATTTGAAAAGTGCTTTCTGGCAGATACCTCTGACAGAAGAAAGCAAGGAAAAAACCGCTTTTAGTGTACCCGGCAGGGGTTTATTTCATTTTTGTGTAGTACCTTTTGGCTTGACAAATAGTGCTCAAGCACAGCAAAGATTGATGGACTCTATTCTAGGTCCAGAATTAGAACCTTTTGGATTTGTTTACTTGGATGATGTTATTTTAATAAGTAGTTCTTTTGATGAGCATATTAAACTTTTAAATGATGTAATTTTCCGCTTAAACTCTGCTAACCTTACTATAAATTATGACAAATGTCAGTTTTTTCGTGATTCACTGAATTATCTTGGTTTCGTTGTGGATAAGGATGGTTTAAGAACTAACCCGGATAAAGTTAAAGCAATGCTAGATTATCCCAGGCCTAAAAATAGTACAGAGGTTAAACGTTTCCTTGGTTTAGCTTCATGGTATCGGAGGTTTGTTCCTCATTTTTCCACTTTAGTATCTCCTTTAAATGAATTGTTGAGAGGTGGAAAAGGAAAAAAACTTCCTATAGTATGGAATGATTTAACTGAAAAAGCATTCCAAGACGTTAAACAAGCCTTAGTTTCTGCTCCGATTTTATCTTCGCCAGATTTTTCTCTTAAATTTACCATACAGTGTGATGCTAGCCTAACAGGTTTAGGAGCCGTGCTTACTCAGTCCCAGAATGGTGTTGAGAAAGTAATTGCTTTTGCAAGTCGTAGTCTTTCTAGGACAGAAAGAAATTGGTCAACTTACCAGCGTGAGTTAGCAGCTGTATTGTTCGGTATAACAAAATTTCGGCCGTTCATTGAGGGCACTCGTTTTACTGTCATTACCGATCACTATAGTCTTTTGTGGTTTCACAAGTTACGTGAACCAACTGGAGTTTTAGCTAGATGGGCAACCCAGTTGCAACAGTTTGATTTTGATATAGTTCACCGCAAGGGCAAGCTAAATGTAGTGCCAGATGCGTTATCTAGATCACCACTTCCAGAAGAAGTAAATGTATTAGGTATTTTGCTTGAAGATCTAGAACCTTGGTATTTGAAAATGCGTGATAATATAAATAAACATCCAGAAAACTATCCACATTGGTCATTAAATGAGGGGTATATCTATAAATACTTACTAAAAAAAATCCCACTTAAAACAAACATTTCTGACTGGAAATTGGTAGTTCCTCTTTCACAGCGTACTCAAATAATTAGTCACTGTCATGATATTCCTACTTCGGGACATTTCGGATTTTACAAAACGCTTAAAAAAATTACTGAAAATTTCTATTGGCCAAAAATGAGAACAGATGTTTTTAAATATGTAAGAAATTGTGATGTTTGCCATAGTCAAAAAATGCCTAATTCAACACCAATGGGTCTTATGGGTTCTGAACGAAAAATTTCAATGCCATTTCAGTGTATTTTTATTGATTTCCTTGGTCCATATCCACGTTCTCCAAGAGGAAATACTCACGCCATTATAGTTTCCGATTACTTTACGAAATATGTTATGGTGAAACCAATACGTGCAGCTAAGGCAAAGGCCCTAATTTCATTTATAGAAAATGACATTTTCTTAGTTTACGGGGTAAGCCAATTTATAGTATGTGACAACGGTTCACAAATGACAAGTAAAGAGTTCGAAACTTTTACTAAAAAATATAAAGTACAGGTCTTATATAATGCACGCTACCATCCTCAAACGAATGCGGCAGAACGAAATATAAGAACATTATTAACATCTATTCGTTGTTTTGTAAAAAGACACAAAGATTGGGACCAAGAAATTTATAAAATTGCTCATGCCATGAGAGTTTCGACACATTACACAGTAGGGTACAGCCCCGCCTTTCTAAATTTTGGACGAAATATTCCTATATCAGGTGATTTCTATGAAGGAAAAGCACATGAGTATAATTTTGAATTGGAGCCTGGATATGCAGATCCATATGCTCAAAATCTAAAAAATTTTCCGGAATTGTACAAAAAGGTGCAAGATAAATTAAATGTAATGTATAAAAGAAATTCAAAACACTACAATTTGAGAAAACGTGATTTTAAATTTAAAGTAGGTGACAAGGTGTGGAAACGTAACCATGTTCTTTCAGATGCTGAAAAACAGTTTTCTGCCAAATTGGCACCTCGATACGTATTGTGTAAAGTACGTACAGTTAAATCTAGAATAGTATATGAATTGGATAATTTGGATGGTACAGATGCTGGTGCTTGGCACATTAGTCAGTTAAAACCATATCTAGGATCGAATTCTGATTTATCAGAGTAAAATTTTTCTGTTACCTAGATATTTCTATCATTTCTTTTTATAAAACCGCTGATTAACCTCCCTAGTAAAATTCGTACTCTAATTCATATTAAATTTTCTAAATATTTTTATAGGATAAAACTTAACAATTGATAGATTTCTTAACTTAAGAAATCAGACCATTTGAGAATTTCAAGTGTGTTGTGTTGCATACTCATTGGAGTTAAATATCCAAACTGGATATATTTTTCTTTGTTATAATTAATTTTTAGAAGAAAACTAAAAATTAATTGTTTTTTTTTTATATTGCTAAAAATAGCATTATAATATTTTCCCCAACATACCTTGACGTCAAGTTTTCCTTCCGTCTGGTAAATAAGCAGATAAACCCAGAAAGGTTTTGCTTATTAGTCCTGTTGTTTGAGCTTAAAAATGATTTTTTTTTGGGTATTCAAAAAGATAGATACTTGCTGTGTTTTCATTACTGTGTTTCACTACCGTGTCTTCACTTTATGTTTCACTCAAGTGATTGTTCATTGTGTACCCACTCAGATAAATGTTTACAGGAATTGAGAAATTTACCCTGTGTATATAGTTACCTATGTCCCCAAATGTAGCTACATATTCCCCTATCTCCCCTGTATAGTAAATAATACATACCGTACATATTTCTCTATATAGTACTATTTAAGTATTTTTGCTGTCTATTTTTTTAGAAATAGAAAGCTAGGCTAAACATTGGTTTAATAGTTGATAGTAATATTTAAGTTAGGCGTTAGGTAAATTAAGGTTTGACAATTCTTGTTAAAAGGAATGTTTTAGAAATAGGTATTTCGGGTTTAGGATTAATACTAACATAGCACGTAGGAATTTTCGGTAATGTAAGGAAGAAAAAATTTAAAAATTATTAGTCAAGACTTTATAAGGTGATAAAAATATATCCTTCTTCAAAGTATATATTTTTATTTGATGGTGGCGGGCAGTATAACACTCCATGTTATTTGTTTTATAATTTGGTAAATTAACTTATACAAATTCGTTACTTTGTGTTTAACTTTATGCAACCAGCAATGCTTCAATGTGCAGTGGGTTGCGGAACTAAATTAGCAGGCTAATATTAATCAGTCAGTTTGCAAAGTTGGCATTTTACAGTAAATTACACAGGTTATGACGTTGTCCTTCATTAGGCAGTTACTTAAAATTCTTCAATAGGTTTCTCTAATAAATTTCAAGTTCTATCTCCTCATATTGTTTACAAAATTTATAAATACATTTAATTGAAATAGGTTCAGTAGTAACCTGAAGTTTCATCTCTTCTTCTTCTTTGTGTCCAAGTAACTCAAGTATGTTGGCACCTTTTAGTTTAGTAAACTTTTGGGAGAGGAAGAAGTTTAATTTTTTTATATATTAGAAATGATAAGTGGGAAAAGAGAAGCCACAAAAGCGTCCTTTTCAATTTTAAGAGCTTGGCAGAGCAGACGTGTGTCGAGTTGCTTAATTAATTTTTTGTCAGCCATGCTGCATTAAGGCGTCAAGCCATAAGCTTCGGCTTATTTTTAAGAGGCTGAATGCACCCCCAGAGGTTTTTTTGGGGTAAGTTATTGTAAAGAAAATTTGCTCTAAAGTTGCTAAGGGTTATTTTTTAATTCCTTAGGGTTGCAAGTCTCCCTCGTAAGAGGCCCGTTTTTTTAAAACATTTTTTTCTATTGGTATGGACTCGAGGACTTCATGATTAATTACTATGTTTCCTGAGAGTTTCATATAGATAACAAGTCTGGAAGTTGCAAGCTTTCCTATCCTATTTTGGGAAATGGTTTCCATGAGTTCCCTAATACCTAGGGGTTTTTGCTGAAGAAAAGGACGCTTTTCGATGGTGAATGGCCTGGAAGTTGCAGGTTATAAGGACGAACAAAGTTTTTCTTATGGACATGTAGAGACCGTTATGAAATGAAACTGTAACGAGCTGTTGTATGCCAACAGGTATTTAGAGGGTTACTACGGTAATGCCTCTCAAATAAACTTATATTAAATTTTAACTTATATTGTAAAAAGTGGTACCATTTTATAAAATTTTCATTCATATATTTCTGGCTATGCATATAATTAAATTTCATAACATTCTTTAAATTAAACCATTGGTTATTAAATTCTTAAATATTTCAACTACGCTTATAGCACGATAGTGTATAATTATCATATGGTTATTTTAAATCTGTAATTACCAAATTGATGGGAATCTCCATTTTATAACATTTTCTTTTATATATTTCTGGCTATACATATAACTAAATTTTATAACATTCTTTAAAGTGAACCATTGGTTATTAAATCCTTCAAAATTTCAATTAATCTTAAGGCAACATTAAAATTTATATAATTATCACACGATTATTTTGAATCTGTAATTATCAAATTGTTAGTGGGAATATCCGCTAAAGTAAAGTTGTGACTAATTAATATTGTGTTTATTTTCTCCCATTTATGACATTTCAATAGAGTACTGGTGAGCTATAACTATATTTTAACCTATGTATTGTTTTCCGTAGCTTTCACAATGCAGGATAACTTTTAGGCAAGCTATGGTGGCGCCCTGAATATCTTTTTAGCAAATTAGTTTAAAACTTGTATTTCTATACTTGTATTTATATCTTTAAATTTCTTTTAAAAATTATTGAGCAAATCGGTAAGTATCAACCCACGACTCTGCTCTCCCATAACCCAAAGGCTGCCGTCCGCAAATTGAGGTACCTGTCTGGTTTTAATCAAATAGGTGTCACAACAGTATTTGAAGTCGTATATAATTATGGTAAAAGCGTTAGCCACTTCACTGTGCAATGTGTGCGCAGTTTATTATCACTGGTGATACTTTTAAATATGACAGCCGGGATAAAAGGATGTATATTAAAACCGAGGGTGCCAAACATACTAACATGTATACATTTATGTAAACGAGGTTTTTAGGAACTTTTAATGGATATTTATGTTTCATGTTCATGCGTCGTGTAGAAATATAAAAGTCTTTATGGTCACATTGAGTTGAATTGAAAAGTTTTTCTTTAAAATATAGAACTGACCGAGTTATCCAAGAATCGAAACTAGGTTGTTAGGTTCAATTTAAATTTAAATACTTTTGATATGACTATTTCTTCTTAACTGCAATATTTTGGCGGATATTTTATGTCTCTTGCGTCGTTATTCTACTTGGCTTTCTTTTATTTTCACATTACACCACCTGTTGCGGTTATCTGCCTCGTGTTCGACATCATCAGTTCATTAGTAAGATCAGCTCAACCTTTTTGAGGTTACTGCTTACCATCGGGTCCTAGGTGATCCAGTGACCTCGGTTAATGCGGCTAAAGAACCATAGGAAGCTGAGCGCTGCTATGGGAGATATTTGGGAGGATACCTCTTTGCGTTCTTGATAACTTGTCTTATTTTATATATTTGTTCTTTCATCCACCTCTTTTAATGTTAGCCACTTACTCAAGAAATATTTGTCAAGATATATGATGCTGAACACTGAATTAAACAATATACAGCATTGTACTGATGCGTGTTCTGTAGTTACCACAAACATCTGCCATTTTTCTTTTGTTTAGTAGTACTAGGTTTGAGAATAACAATCTATGGTAACGTTATAAATATATCATTTTTTAAACGTTTGGTAACGTTAAATTAACGTAATTTAAAGTGTCTAAATAAAACCGTTGTGTTAAACGTTTATAAAACGTCCATGTTAACTGAAGTAGAAAAAAAACGTTTGTGAATAGTTTTAAGATTACTTACGCTAGTGATACATATACATCTTGTAAACGCAAACATTTCGGAATAAGTTTATAAAGTAAAATACATTTTGTAAACTACAATTCAATAAAGATATATAGAATATGCGCAGTAATAAATAAGTAAACAATTTATAAAATAGTTGCGTCTAATCTGACTTACGCTGTACTTTTCTTATGTATGATATATATTGTGTACATTCTTTTAAAGAAAGAGACGATGGAGCTATAAAGTAATCATTACTACCACGCTCATTAAATAAGCACATCTTGTCATCCACAAACAAATTTGCTCTATTTTCTAATTAATTTGGTTTTCTTGTGCGAGCCATATTTGATACATCATCAGAAAACTTCAAGATTTTAAACACTATCTTATTAATGCTTAATTTTTAGAAGTTTAGCAATAAAATTTTACTATTATTAATGGCTGTCACTATTGGGTCTCAAAACAAATTGATAAGAATGATGGACAACAATGTCTATTAAACTTTTTTAAACGTTCAAATTGTAACATGCAAAAACCCAAGACAAACGTTGGAGAAACAGCCACATTTTTAAGTTGATTGTACGTAAAAAGACACTTTTCCAAATAATCCTTGGATTTATAAATGTCTTTTTAAGGTATGTGTGTTTGCTGAGACTCCAAAAATACAATAATAATGATAAGTTAAAACATTAAATTCTATATGGTTTCCATTACCGATTAGCCACCGATAGGTTTTTAACAAAATTAACAGTTGAGCACCAGTAATAGTAAAATAAAAATTCTGATTAATTTTCTCAAAAAGTCATAATTTTGTGTCATTTTATATTTATGTTTCCAGCTATAAAGCCTCTGTTAGCAAATAGATGAACTTTCAAAAATGAAATTAGTTAAAAAAATGTATTATTGGAATGTAATAAGCCACGATCTAATCCACTCTCATTTCTGTTTCAATGAAGATAATATTGATTTAGATACTCTAGAAAATTGCTAATCTAGAGCGGATTACCGCGCAAAAGAGCAGCACTTCCAGTAGCAAACACTCATTGAACAATACCGATTGGAATTGTGTATTATGTGTTCCTGTATGTTGTTATGTTGCAATAATAATAATAATAAAATATATTTCCCAAATAATACATGTGATAAATAATACAATTAATACTTAATAATAACAATATATCCAAAATATATGTTTTTATATGATATATAAATGATGGGTGTAAAAAGAATATGTGTTAATAATCATTTTAGGAGTAAATAAACGAAGCAAGGGTTCACGAATGTAACTTTGTAATTGAGCCAGTAGATATTAAATTAACATTTACGTGTGGAGATAATTAAATAATAAATCTAAATAATATATCTAATATCTACGTACAACTTATTTACGGACTTAATACAAATATAATTAATAAATAATTTAATATAATTGTTTATGTACAGTTCATAACTTAAAAAAAAAATTAAACTAACTTTGGAAATAGTTACACAAGAACAAACCATAGCGGTGATGAAAAGGAAAAAACATTGTTTATGTCTTATATTTAGTAAGTATTTTTTCTGTCTATTAATTGATGTTTTTATTGTCCACGGAGAAGTGTCTTTGCAGTGGCATTCTGCTGCGAGACGTTCCATGCTGCAGGTGGGGGCATTGCTGGCTAGGAGTCTTTCGGCTTCTGGCACTGTTAGACCATATTGTTCGGCCAGGAATGAAATATGTATGTTATGCGTGAGGTGCCATGCCATTTTTAATAGAAAATTATATTTTAGAATGTTTTATGAACACATTTGATAATAACTGGTTAACATTTAGCCAGTTTGTAGATAAATAAACAGCACATAGACGGATGTTTTAATGTGTGTTGTCTATAATCTCCATAAACCGAATGTATATCCGGACTTGGTATAACTCGAGTGCAGTTTTCAATTACCTCAGTGAATTGCCAATCCAACTCAATCCATTCAGCAAATGTTTGAACATTAAAATATCAAACTGCTAGCTGCTGTGTGATCAGTACCGCTTGTTATCCCACGTCAGGTTGCAGAAATCGAATTTCAACTGAACAAATCCTTAACAGTGTTAGAAAAGATCTAGCGTTTATTCTTTATTCAACCTAGCAGTCCATACGATACAACGGAACAAAATATTTTTCATTTCACGTATTTCTGTATGAATACCTTCTAGTACAGGAGCTGGGTGGTTTTTCGGCACATCATCGCTTTATGCTCTATCAGATAGTTTTATCGTTTTATGAATAATAACGATTCTTAAAGTCAACTTTTAGCGGTACACCTCCCGTCAGAGTTATAGCATAAATATGGAGTTATAGCACGTGATTGTCACTAGATTTTTTAGATTGAAAATATTTATTTTAACATTTTCAATATAGAAAAATATTACCAGAAAGAAACTCCTCTCAGTTTATGTGAAGAAAAAGGTTTCCAAATCTAGAAGAAATTCAAACTTTTGTATATTTTATACCTCAAAGGACATTATAAATGTTTAAGTTTAGCGATCTTTTAATTAAAGGGTACCTCGGGATAAGATAGGTGAAATGCCTCTCCTCTACACGGATTTTGAAATAAACCTGATAGGATCGTTCCTTGGACCTAAAAAATAAGATCAAGTGGGTCCGTATATCACGCAGTCTCCTCGCACGGAGCATATTACGTTTGAAACTCTAGGAGTCTAACGAAATGATCCCTAATAACACGAACGATCGATGCGCCACCTCATGGCCTCTTGAACTTACTTCTCTTTAAAGATGGCGATTTCTTCTAGCGCCATCTCACCCATTCATAAAGAACTATTAAAAAGAGAGAACAATACAAAGCAATGCACTTACATTAGAATATAAATAATTAAATAAATATGATCTATTTAACTATCAATTTCACATTGGGAACAACTAATAATAAAATATAATTTAGTTTTAAATTAAAAAAGTCAGTATCAAATATTTCATTAATAGTAATAGGCACCCATTGTACTATATATGTATATTGTTTACGCATACATTAGCTGTTCTCATACACATTTTAAATTGGGAACTTAATTTCATTTGATTATTAGTTATTGCCTCCTCATAAATGTGAAGTTAATATTTAAAAATAAAAAGACAATTAGTATAGTGGTGATAATCCCTGTTTGAATACAGCAATACAACTTATAGCATTGTAAAGTTAGCCTGTTTGCTACACATGTTATATGAATATCGACTCTGGGACCCCAGAAGGGGTGACATTTGGTCCCAGGGCAGTGTACTTAACTCCAGGGGTTTCATTACCTAGGCTTCCAAAGCTGCTGCTCCTATCTAATTAACGTGAAATTTCGTTACAAAAATGAAAAAATTGAATTTTGGGCCTGAAGCACGGTGTTTGGAAATTTATTTATTTTAAACTAGGTACCTTAAAAATGGCTTTATTTGGTCGCAAATAATGTGATGAAATAAAATTTTCCGCACCTGTGTATCATAACAAAAATATTCGACTTTAAAAAATTTAAAAATATTTTTAAGGGGCACAAAAAATTGAGGCTACAGGTCTCAGGGATTACTCTATGCATGCATTTTTTTTAGAATTTTAGATTAATTCCATTTTTACAAAAGCAATAAAAATTGAAATGGGCCCTCTCTTGGGCCGGGGGGTCAATTTTGATATACGGACACTGCTGACCTTATTTTTAGGCCCAAGAAATGATCCTATCAGTCTTGTTCCAAAATCCGTGTCAAGAGACATTTCACCTATCTTATCCCGAGGTACCCTTTGCACATTTCTCTGTTATTTTATTTTACATCGAACTTAACGCACTCTGCGTTGAGCAAACAAAATATTTTATTAAGTAAGCAGAAATTAATGATTAAATCAGTTGATTGTTCACTGATTCTGATTCTCTGATAACCGATGTTTGAGAAATATCATGCCGTTGTGCTATCTTTGGTATCGATTTATGTGAAATTTCAATTACTGATCGCTGAACTTCCCAACTTTTATCATGATTAGTTGCAGTTTTAGGTTTTTTAGATCGCTGCAGACCTTCCACCGTTTTGGTGTCTTCAAAACATGATACTGTATTCTAAAGTGTGGCTTTACACATATCTGCACCATCAGAAAATGTGGCACGGAACACACTAGCGACATAGCTGTAGGATCTAATACGATCCCGTAATCTCGCATCATTAGCACGATTATTCTTTCCCTTTCCTTTAAGTTAAATTCAATATATTTATGAAATTTTGCATCTTTTATGTTTATAAGAAAACGATATTGTAATAGAGAAGAAGATAGCTTTGATCAATACCGATAAATTTGATATTTTTTGAATTTACTGTTATCGCTATTTTATTAATTTGAAATGCATCCATATGACCGTAAGCTTATGATTAAAAATTGGCCGTTTACAGGCTTTTGGAGAACTCCGTATTCATTCCCATATCAAACTATTTTGCTGATCGCATATGAAGCGTATGAATATAAGCTGGTTATGAGATAACCAGCCATTAGATAGCTAAAATAATTGGTTTCAGTTTAATTGCAGGAGAGAATTATGATTAACAAAGCGACACATTCAGCCAAGCCTCCAAATTATGAGCGGTATGTGACTCAATAATTTAAATATAGCAAATTGGCTCATAGCTGCGGTTCTTTTGTTTGTTCGTCTATTAACCTCTGACCAAGTGGTGCAGATACTGTCAACATTATTATTTGTATTGGGATGATCGAGATTATTGTAGGATTTATTAGCTTGTGTATTTTTATTCGTACCAAATTATTTTAAAGACTATTTCATATAATAATATTTATTACACACCCTTAATTTCGCTGCTAAAAGTTATTTTTAATATGTTAATTCTGCAAGGTATCGATTGTAATTATAGCATTTTGAAAAGAGAGAATTCTACTCCAAAAGGTGGTGCCAATTTTAGATATTAGATCTGAAAACTTTTATTAAATCCTAAAATGCTGTTGAAAATTGACAAACGTTTTCGGAGCCACTGCACAGGTCGCAATTTTCAACGAAACCTAATTTTTTGTTAATCGCTTTGTTTCAAGGTTCCTTCAAGGCCCCAGAATACGATCTAATAACAGGACAAATCTTGAAAAACCTACCACGAAGAGCAGTAGTTTTCCTGACTACCATATTTAATCGCATTCTAAGTCTGTCAAACTTTCCAATCACCTGGAAATATGCGAAAATTATTATGATCCATAAATCAGGCAAACCTCTACATGAACTCACCGCGCATCGCCCTATCAGTCTACTACCTACAATTAGCAAAGTACTTGAACGATTGTTGTTAAAAAGAATTTATGAAGATCATGACGTACAAATGCTTCTCCTAAGTCACCAATTTGGTTTTCGTAAACTACACTCCACAGCAAATCAAGTCCATAGGATAGTAAACCAAATCGTTAGATGCAAAAGAAATTCTGTAATGCAGTATTCCTCGATATATCCAGTGGCTTTTGACAATTTTTTTTTCTTCTTCAAACTGAAGAAAGTCTTATCCTCAAACTACTATCTCCTAATTAAGTCCTGCCTACACGATAGAAACTTTTCTGTGAGACATAGTGGCTGCCAATCTAACTTCTACCCCCAAGGTGCGCATTCTTAGACAACTGCTTTTCCTAATCTACATGGTAGACATACTTGAAACAGTCAGTATCACAATTGCAAAGTAAACCAATCTAAGTCAGTACAAGTCATTCACTACCCGGCATGGTATCTGTCCTCCTGTAACAATGAATAACGAAGCCATGCCAGTCAAAGCAGAAACCAAATACCTTGGTTTGCACCTCGATCAACGCCTCACTTAGAACTCGCACATCCAGACTAAGCGAAAGAACTGTGGACATAAAATATCGTCAAATGTACTGGCTTATCGGCAAAACATCTAAAGTCTCACTATCTAACAATATCTTATTATACGAAGTGATGTTGAATCCTATATGGACATACGGGCCCCAGTTGTGGGGATGTGCAAAGCCAACTAAATTAAAAATCATAAACGATTCCAATCAAAAACCCTCAGGGTCATAGTTGGAGCTCCACGATATGTCAGCAACCAGACAATACATAAAGTCTTGGAATGCCCTTCATCAAGGACGAAGTCAAGAGATTCGTTGAATTGTATGGTAACCGGATAACAGATAATGAAAATGCTTTAATCTAACAACTTTACAATAACGGCCCAGACAATCGGAGACTACGAAAGACATGACCACGACCATGAGAGAAAACCGCTGCCCGGAATCACTACTTCCACATTTAGATTTTCCATCCAAGTCTCTTTAAAAGAAAGCATCTTGACTATATTTGCACTCTAGTATGTGGAAATAATTGGGCATAGAATGGTAATAATATTTGCGGCCGATGTTATTAAAAAAACTTGAGGCGTTGGTTTTTAGCATATGAAGTTTCAAGACTCTTATTAGGTTGCTCAATTTATTTTTCCCAATATACACCCCCCTACCGGAATCTTCTCAAACAGATGTCAATAAAATACATGTGTACCAAATTTCAAGTGATAATCCCAATTTTATTTTATCAACCCTTTTAATAATAGAGTGTAGGTGGTGGGAGGGGTTGAGAAAAACTAGAATCTGAGGCTTTGGTGTCTAGGATATACATCAAATCTCACATTTGTGTACTCTTACCAGCTTGCTTTACTCATCTTCCTTATTTACCCCTAATTAACCTCCAACCCTTCAACGTAATCGTCTCAAAATATAATCTAATTGCAGATGTCGTTATAATACATACATGTACCAAATTTCAAGCAAAAATCTCGATTTTATTTCATCAACCCTTTTAACAGTGGAGTGGGAGTGGTGGGGCAGTTGAAAAATGTTATAAAAAATCTGTGGCCCTTGCTTCTAGTATATACACCAAATCCCAAGTTTCTGTAATCTTACCAGCTTGCTTTGCTTGTTTTCCACTATTTACCACTATTTAACCCCCAACCCTTCAACGAAATCATCATAAAATATCATTATGTCATTGTAATTTATACGTGTACCAAATTTTAAGTAAATATCTCAAATTTGTTTTATCAGCCCCTTTAATAATGGAGTGGGGGTAGTGGGAGAGATGGGAAATGTCATAACAAAAATTTGAAGTCTTCGCTTCTAGCATATACAACAAATCCCAAGTTTATGTACTCTTTCCAGCTGACTCTACTTATTTTCCCCTATTTACCCCCCAACCGTTCACCGGATATGTTCAAAAAGCAATCCAATTCCAGATCTCGTTATGATACATACGTATACAAAATTTCGAGTTACAAATAGACAGACCGACCAGCGGACAGAAATTTTCTTTCGCCCAAATTTCGTGATATTCTAATTTATTTAAAAAAAAAATAATTGAATTTTTTTTTGGCGATTACTATACTTCCAATCCACTACGTGAATGTGGAAATAATAAGCAACGAGGAGAAACTACGATGGCAGTTTCCCTTTCAAGCTACACCCATCCATCGAATTTACTTAATACTCTGTGTATATAGGAGTAGATTGTAAAATATGCATAATTTGTCAATAAATAAAAAATTTATTAGATGCTGATGAGTACAATTGTCATGTGCACGAACAGCTCTTAGCAATGGTTACTACCAATGGCGAACTGTGACTTTCATATCTTTCATTCGATATGGTGATGATTTGTTGACATCAACTTGGTTTATAATTTACTGGCATTAGGATTCTTTAGAACTATAGGCATCTAAGTTTGTAAACTGTATCCCTATTTTCATAATATTAATCATTAATAATAGATCTTTTATTTCTGAAACAGGTATATTTAAAAACCGGCTCACGTCCATTAAAACAAATCCAGGGAACATGAAATATAAATACTCACAGCCTTCCACTTCTATTCGAAAAGAATATATCTATTAAATTACCAACCACTATCCTTCAGAGACAGAGAAAATCCGAATGGACGGGATGGTGCATCAACTACCCCCCTTCTGCCCTTTCAATTACTTCATCGTGCATCTGCTTGAACTCACTTCAGACACCCTCATCCGCGCTATAAAAATATAAACGAGGAGAATTTAAACCTGTAATTGAACGCGATATATACATGTTTTTAAATATAGTCATGATTTTCATCATTTTGCGTTATTTCCCCGAAAGCTAAAAACGATATATCAGCCCACGAAAAATTTAATGTGGGATCTAAATATATAATCAGATTTGAGTGGTCTATCATGATTTAAATATTACCAACTAATGTTAATAATCAGTTATCACCTGAGTCCGTAAGTCAGAGGACCATTTCAAAAATTCATGAGATTCGTACTAGTTTCAAAGTAACGTGATTTTCTCGTGGTACTTTTTTGTAATGTTAAATGAGTGGAACTGCATGGTAAAAACATATTTGTTAGTTTAAGTAAGTTATTTTGTTGATTTCTTTTTGGTTAACTTAAAAAAGTATATTGCTCACTCAAAATATTACTTATTTGTTCTACGAAATGACCAGTTTAGAAGCAATGAAATAATTTATTTGTAACCAGAAAAAAGGAGCCGAATTCTTGGGTTCCAAATCTCGCATTTACTAGGTTGCTTTTAGTTTCATTGTCAATTAATTTAACACAGAAAAAGAATTACTTGCGGCAAAGAAATATATTTTTAAATTATTGCAAAAACATATTTTTCTGTTCCAGTTAATAAATATATAATAAATATTCCTAATTCATTGTTATATTATTCGATACGGATTATACTATAGGTCTATAGGCATTAAAACATAAAAAAAAATATTTTTTAATATTTCATATTTTACCCCCTTCCTCCCCCAAAAAATATATATATTTGCGCCCTTGTTAAAACATGTATTCAAAATTACACTTTGTTTTTGAACACTTATTTCTTACAGCTGTCATGTGTTAATTCCCACTAGCCTGCAAGATTTGCCCCTGGGCAATGAATCGTTGTTTCCAAAGTAATTTTTCCCGCTGAAATCAAGTCCGGGCTCAGAATTGCTCTACCACGTCAGGTTTTTGAGATATTCTAACCTAAAAGTGCAAAAAACATTGTTTTTTGATATATTTGAGGTTATGTAACACCGCGATTTTTTTTTTCAAAAAACTATGTATCTATGGGATCTTAAAGTACAAGTGTTATATTATATATATATCTTTCAAATTCCGTTGAATTTACTGGAATATATTTTTTTTTCGCCGAGATACCGCATTTTGAAATTTTCATGTTTTTGATTTTCCCTATACCTGAAAACTCATTAGGGACACGTGCATATCAAAAGATTGTTTTTTTTTTAATTAAGAAACGTAAAAAATATTTAAAAGTCAGTCAGTATTTTATTATGTCAAAAGATCTGCTCGTTCAGAATCTAAGGTCAGATTTTCAAAACTTTCATGATTTTTTTTTTTTAATGAAAGAATGGTGTCTTTACTTAGATTCTCTTAATGTGTTAAAAACTGACCATAAAATTTTCGTATACCGAGAAATTCACGAACATGCAAATTATAAAATGCGATATCTCGGCGACAACAAAGATATTTGCATAAACTTAGCAGCATTTGGAAAAGTAAGACCAGTACTTCAAGATCTTTGTCTTGTTTTTTTATTTAAAAAAAGTGGCGATGCTACATAAACTCAAAAATGTAAAATACAGTGTTTTTGCACTTTTAGGTTAGAATATCTCAAAAACCTGACAATTCTGAGCCCGCATTTGGTTTCAGCGATAAAAATTACCTCGGACAACTATTCATTATCCAGGGGCACAAAATTTTTAAAATTTTGCAGGGTTGTGTTATCTTTACCAAACAGTTTTGTAGTTTGATACAATATGAGGTAATTCAATTGTAAATTATTTTTATTGCAACTGTCTTGTTACTGCAATTTCGGCACTAGACGTGCCATTTTCAAATGATTGAAAAAAAAGGATTCGCTTTTTCTATCTATCTATCTATACTTATAATCTATGGCTGTGGCTGCAAAGCCATTCGCACAACACCGGATTCGCTTTTTGAGTCGTCTAAAAATGACATGTTTAGTGTCGAAATTGCAGTAATATCAAAATTACAATGAAATAATTTATAATTGAAATTCCTCAATTATTTGATACTACAAAATTCTTTGGTAAAGATGTTTACACGTTCTTTAACTAAACCAAAACTGCGTACATTAAAAAAAATAGAAAACGAATACAAATAAATGATTTAGTTTTAACAAACAACTATTTTTCTTATATAATAGTACCTATACGTTATTTAAATCTACAAAATAAACTTATCAACAAAATATATCGGTTGCATTTATTTTCCACTCACATGACGACAAAATGATATTGTTAAATTGAATTAACTTCTAATTTATTTTAAAGAGGATCAGTTTAATAAGATGGCATATTTCTTTTCATCTAACAAAGTAATTTATTAAATAAATTGATATTTCGTTGACTAAAAGACGTATTTATGTTGATAATCAATGAAAGTATGAATTTGGCTAAACTATATACAGTGTGTTTCACTTCTCGTGAAGACACCCCTGTATCTTCTTTATTTGTGGCCGAATTAATTTCAAAATTTTATGAGGTATACAACTCTGTAAGGCGACTTTAATCAACACATAAATGTCGTTTAGATATAAAACCTCGGCTTACTGCGATAAAAAGAAAATCGCAATTTTCGAGAAATCATAGTAGGCTTAGATATAGACGAAAATTTTGTTAATAAAAGTTGTCCAGAATCACTAGATATGCCACCCTATAAAATTTGGTGAAAATTGGAATACGTTGAAAAAAAATTTTTTTGTTTCACTTCTCGTGAAGACACCCCTGTATCTTCTTTATTTATAGCCGAATTAATTTCAAATTTTTATGAGGTATACAACTCTATAATGCCACTTTAATCAACACATAAATGTCGTTTAGATATAAAACCTCGGCTTACTGCGATAAAAAGAAAATCGCAATTTTCCAGAAATCATAGTAGGCTTAGATATAGACGAAAATTTTGTTAATAATAGTTGTTCAGAATCACTAGATATGCCACCCTATAAAATTTGGTGAAAATTGGAATATGTTGAAAAAAAAATTTTTGTTTCACTTCTCGTGAAAACACGTATCTTTTTTATTTGTTACAGAATTTCAAGACTAATTTATTTTAAAAAAATTATCAGTTACACAGCGATATTGTCCAAACATACGGAGAGAACTTTTTCCAACAAATGAGTCGTGCACAATTATTATTAAAATTATTTATTAAATAAAAGGTAATGAAACAGTATTTACAGTGAATGACTAAAATGCCACTTATTATACTATTATATTCGGCCCCTTTCTACTAACCCACCCTCAAGTGTAATACACTTCTCAATCCGCTTTCTGTTATTTATTACAACTCTTCGCAGTTCTTGAGCCGTAACTTCTAAACACGCGTGCCTTATCCTCACACAAAGCTGCTCCACATTTTGAGGTCTGGTCTTATAAACTTTATTTTTAATATGACCCCAAAAATAAAAATCCATGGGAGTGAGATCAGGAGATCTGGGTGGCCAATGTATTAGAGGGCTATTTCGTCCTATCCATCTTTGGGGAAAATGTTCGTTCATCCATGCTCTTACTACTACGGAATTATGGATAGATGCTCCGTCGAGTTGGAAATACAATTGTTCCAAAGGAAAATCGACTATTGCATTCCACAGATCATTATTTAAAAATTGTAGCATATGTAACGCATTTATATTTTGAAAAAAGAAGAACGGCCCTATTATTGTTTCATTAAAAATTCCACACCACACATTTACCTTCTGGGAATATTGCCTTTTACAATTTATTATCCAATCAGGATTTTCTACTGCCCAGTATCTAGAATTTTGTGATGATACTACCCCGTTGGTGGAGAAAGTTGCTTCGTCCGTGAAAATTACTTTCTTCAAGAAGTCTCTATTATTTAAATAATTACCTTGGATCCATAAACAATATTCTAGTCTTCTCTCTTCATCACCTTCCTCCAAGGTATGTACAAATTTTGGTTTAAACGGTTGTAACTTATGGCGTTTTAAACATCTCCAAATTTTTGACGCCGACAAATTGAGGTCACGAGCCATATTTCTAAGGCTGGTAGTGGGATTGGCGTTAAACGCCGCTAATATAACGTCATCCTCTCCATGTCTTCGACTGAGATGTACTCTCGGTTTAAGCACATTACCAGTTGTATTGAACAAGTGACATATTCTTGCAACGGTACCATGGTGTATTGGTCGTCTTAGAGGATGTCTTAAATTAAATTCTTCTGCAGCTTCTCTTGAAGACCGTACATTTTCACCGACTATCTTTATTATTTCTACTTTTTCATCAGTGGTTAAAAGAATTCTAACCATTATGATTAAAAAAATTAAATAATTAAACTTACGAACTGAACAATAAATAACAATAATCACTTCTGTCATAAAAGTAAGAATGGAGAAATAAACAAAATAGTTATTGACAGTTAATTTCACGGCACTCTTAACATTTAAAACAAAAAATCAAAAAACCCCTAATGTTCCTAAAATTCTGAGTCGATAAGAAGGATATGATGGAAAGTTACTCCTCAAGAACATTGACAACGAAAAAAACAAAAAAAAAGGAACAGTGTTACAACTTGATATGTAATAAAAAGTGGCCCTTTTAGCGTTTTATTGAATCATGATTTTTGTTCACGACTTTCGTTTGTTGGAAAAAGTTCTCTCTGTGGGTTGGATAAAGTCATTTTATAGAGTTGTATAATTGATACATTTTTTAAAATAAATTAGTCTTAAAATTCGATCACAAATAAAAAAAAGATGGGGTGTCTTCACGAGATGAAAAAAAAATTTTTTTTCAAAGTTTTCCGATTTTCACCAAATTTTATAGGGGGGCATATCTAGTGATTCTGAACAACTATTATTAACAAAATTTTCGTCTATATCTAAGCCTACTATGATTTCTCGAAAATTGCGATTTTCTTTTTATCGCAGTAAGTCGAGGTTTTATATCTAAACGACATTCATGTGTTGATTAAAGTCGCCTTACAGAGTTGTATACCTCATAAAAATTTGAAATTAATTCGGCCACAAATAAAGAAGATACAGGGGTGTCTTCACGAGAAGTGAAACAAAAATTTTTTTTTCAAAGTATTCCGATTTTCACCAAATTTTATAGGGGGGCATATCTAGTGATTCTGAACAACTTTTATTAATAAAATTTTCGTCTATATCTAAGCCTACTATGATTTCTCGAAAATCTCGATTTTCTTTTTATCGCAGTAAGCCGAGGTTTTATATCTAAACGACATTTATGTGTTGATTAAAGTGGCATTATAGAGTTGTATACCTCATAAAAATTTGAAATTAATTGGGCCACAAATAAAGAAGATACAGGGGTGTCTTCACGAGAAGTGAAACACACTGTATATTTAATTGTATATATATGACACTTTCATACAAGTTTGTTTAAATTAAACAATATATTTTTCTCCATGCGCTTCTCCGATATCTACCGCTGACTGAACGCTATCCTAATTTGATGCGTACATACAAGTAATCGTTTGTATGGTGAAACAGACAGTAGCAAGCGCGTCCTTCATTTGCCCGGTTAAAATTCGAGGAAACGGAAAGAATATTAACCAATTAGTATATTTTAAAGGATTTTTTGGTGTTCATCTATACCTAAATCATTTTGTAAATAAAGTTTTGTCAAAAAAACCATGTAACAAAACAAGTTGTCTTAGGAGTACTTACAGTGAACTAGAGATGTAGATTTAGTGAAAATAATGGGCGGGTGTAATATTTCGTAGAATAAACTGAACAATCCGCTTTTTCGAGCAATATTGCGTGCGTATGTAATATGAAAACGCTAGCATTCCTGTATAATCAACAACAATAAACTACTTGTCGTTAGGGCCGAAACCTGCAGGCAAATATGAATACAACTAATGAATAAAAAACAATGTGTATGTCATACATTCTATGGATATTTAATGTTATGTATTTTCATACAATTTGGAAAAGGTGATTTTATACAAAATCATATTACTCATATAAATATGGGGTTATACAGTGATTCGGAAATTGTAAGATATTACATAAATTTGGAATAAAGAGAAAATGTATCTAAAAGGGAGCTGCGAAAAATTACGACGTGCAATTTCCTATTGAGCGAATAAACTGTCTCCGAGAAATTGATCAATTTGTAACTGTTCAGACGGTGGACCTTAGTTCAGAATTGGTTTGTATAAATACTCAAATATAATATTCATCATATGCGATTTGATAATGTAACTATAGGTAGACAAAACAATAAATAACATTTCCATATTTTACCGAACTTCTTTGGCGTCCTATTATGTATACAGGAGGTTTTTATTTAGCTTAACCGACATAGAGATGAAGGACTGGAAAATACTTCAAAAACTTTCAGTATCGAATAAACTCTAACTAATAATTTTTTAAAAGGGTTTAAGTATGTTGTTTGAATAATGGTGACCACCAGAGATCGGGAATATTATGCAAGTACGACACAATATATCTTACCTTGTACTTTTTTAGGGAATTTCGTAACATCCAAATTTAATATGATCAGTTCATTGTAAACACTCACTCGAAGAGGAGGTATTGGGGGATGTAATATCGAACTGACACACACACATGTATTTTCCACTACCTTAAAGTGACACACGACCTATAACGAATATAGAAGTATATTATTGAAGTTAAACTTCAGAACATTTAGAACAAATATTAATAATATACTTTTATATTCGTTATACTTAGGTCGTGAAAAATTATGTACGTGGCCAAATTTATACTACGGCTTGCGACACTGCGATCTCGCATGGTCTACCCTTTTCATTTATTAAATGTTGACGTAAATATCAAGGATGTAGGTAAAAAAGGATTTTGTCGAAGCAAGAAGCAATGTTTCACAATTTCGGCGGCGTCGTCTAATTAAAGGAAATAATAAAACCGCTTTAGTAAAAAACATATAAAAGCACCACCGTACACTGGAATCTGATGTTGACACTCGGTCAGGGTCGAATGCCTTCAACATTGCAATTGTAAAAGAATCAACTACGTTCTAGGTAATTGTCGGTACGTTTCTCAAAATAAATGCAGTCGACATCTGATAAAAGTAGGTTATACGCATTAGTATTAATATTGTCATGCAGGAAATATTATTAATTAGTCAATGTCAATATTAGAATTATTTAATAATAAAACATAAGTAGGGTTCCTTCAGTTACGACGTTTTAGTGTCGACAGTCAGTCTTAGTTTTGGGCCCTCATCTTAGGGGATGTGGTGCCCAGGCCCTTAGGGCAGTATTAGTGATTTCCGCTCTGGAGATCACCAGTTAAGTGTAAAGTGACACCTCTCCTTCCTTACCATGTATATTGGTAAGATCGTTTAAATTGTTATGTGTTCCATTTTTATTATGTGTGTTATTGTTGTTTCTGTTGATTGTTTGTTATTTTGTACCAAGTGTCTTTAAATAAAATCATGTAAATTCTCAAAGTCGCCCTTTTTAACACACCTCTCCAGAAACCCAAAATCACTTATGGCGTAGGGCCATGGTTTTAAGGCCCTCGTCCAAAGTCCTAACGTGACAATATTTTAAAATAAAATCCACTTTATCACATTGTGTGAATTTGTGATGCACACGGTACATGTCAGTTTTATTATATCATTAACTTTGTTTTATATGTACGATTTAATATTATATAAACACGGTTTATTTTATTGGCAAAAATGTTTTATGTTAATTGGGTTTTTATATTTAATTATTATGACAATAAACAAAATAAACACGCCGCACGTATTAAACAGAACAGAAAAGTATGTGTTTGATTCAAAATTATCCTTTTATTTGCTAGATATGTATTACATTTTTTCGTAAGAACCATACCGTTTTTAGGTTAAATTTATTACCAAAAATACATTGTAGGTGGCAATAATAAATATTTCATCACTTCATCATTCTTCTGATTGTTTTAGAAGGTGTTTGCAAATTCCCGAGCCTGGTGATCACATTGAAGACCTTGACTTGTGTTGTTTTGTCTTTCTTGACACGAAAGATCTATTTTTCGAGTAATTTCTTAACAGTACATTTGTCACAGTAAAATTTACCCTTCTAAGTATAGTGCAGGTAAAAAAAATTTTTTACGCAACGCGCAACAACTTTAGTTGTATTGGTTTTCGCGTGTTCCATGGATTTTGAACCCGTCTTGTATACATCGCATGAAAATTGGTGGAACAAAAATATTGATAATTATATGCTATTGCGCCATTTCACAGATATTTTGGTATGGAAACTATGCAATGTTAATACATTAATTTCATCCGAATGAATGTCAGTAAATAGAACTTCAATTAAACCATTAATCGATGTGTGAAAATAAACGTTCGAATACCACCATAAAAAGTATTATTATGCAATGCAATACTTTTATTTTATTTTAGCTTATGTCCGATATGAATAGTATGATAAATGCTAAATTGAACACTGGCAAATAATTAATTATCTGATTTTGCAAATTATCTAGTTTTATTTATGATGTTAATATTGAATATATTCAAACCAAATAAAAAAATCCACTATAAATTCAGAGGATTTCAACAGAGCTCGTCATGTAGAAGAGGAATTTCTAGAGAGACTTCTGAATTCTCTCTTCTGACCCTTAAACTGTGTGTGGACATCAAAGGCCTCTAAAATAAATATTGCTCAAAGAAAAACGTTAAAAGGGAGAAATCACCTATGAGTCTAACAAGAAAAGAAACATAAAATATATACAAACAGCTAGAGATCTTGAAGAGTACTCGAAAATGTTTTTTTTGCGTGTTTCTTCATCAGTGTCACCTAGAGAAATATTTTTCAACAAGAAAAGCTAGAAGTTCAATGCTTTGCAAAACATTTCCTATTAATTTTATTGTCAGTCCACTCCTTCAATCCTAAAAATCCAGGACAGGCCAATCAAAAGACAGAAAGGAACATTGAAACAGATGTATGTGCCTTCCCACAGCTACTTGTAGACGATAATAATACCGCTCATCTTCCCCTCCCTTCCCACGCTAGAGCACCAATGAAAGTATATAGATGTCACCAGAGAGAATTAGATACATATATGAAAGGAAGCTGGAAAATTCTGCCCCAAGTAGTAGTTATATTATCTATGGATGTTGGTTCTTACATAATTATGTTGTGTATCTTGCTGTTGGCACTTGCAGACCTCCACCATTTTTTTCTTACTATGAACACAATTTTCTGTACTCTGCTCTTGCTTGACACAAAACCTATTTTCAGTAAGTTAGAATTTCAAAAATGTATAGAGGGCGCTGGTGGTAGCATAAAAATAAAATTCGCTTCAGGTAAACTGGCATTTCTGTGCTAGATATTGAAAAATTTGATAAGAAAACTTGCTCAGAATTAAAAAATATGACGTATCGAATTTGATAACTATATGCATATTTTTATATTTATTTATTTTTTTAATCATGGTCTGTCATGGAACCTAAAATGAAACTTGAATCACCTTGTACTGTTAGATTGGTGTAGGTACCTACGAATAAAATAAAATTAGTTAGATACGCAACTTCACAAATAAATCCTTCCGATGTTTTAATCCGTCTTATTTTATTACAATTAAAAGAAATTTGGAGGCAAAGATTAATATTTATTTTTTGCCGTTGCTTCGAAGCCGCTCTTAAGAAAACCTTGAAATATAAAGCCGTTACAATTCTGTGCAATTATATGATGTAACATCAGTCATCAGTGATTTTAAAGCTCAATCTCTCTCGTGGATCTTTCGAGGGTGTACAATTTACACCGCTAAGGCTTCCACGTTCAAATGTAGGACAAGCTGTCTTATATTAACTAAGATACTCTGATTAGTTTTCATTCTATAGAAAATTCAATTTTACTTAAAACTAATTATTTCCAGTTTTGACGATTAGATTATAAATCCTTTATCTTAAGCACTTCTATTAATAATCCGACCTAGAACTAGACTGTCTAGTAATCCAAGTCACTCATATTTCATATAATTAAATTTTAGTGCACCAAGTTTAACCAAACCTAATTTGACTAAGTGTCTCTGTCAAGCTGTGATATTTTCTGAAGCACATTTTAATAAAAGTGTCGTAAAAATGTTAATTGTCACACAGTGACATTGCCGCCAATAATGATGAACTGCTAATAACGCTTTTTCCAATAAATGCAGAGAAAGCACATTTTCATTTAATCTTTTACATATTCATTTTCTAAGTATCTGCATTTATTGAAACTCTGATTTTTGCCGAATAGGTACGTTATTATACCTATTTGATTCAATAAAATTGGTGTATTATAGAAAATTAATTTTTCTACAGAAATCAGTTTCATAACAGACTAAACTCAAATATCGAGTGAAAATGTCTGTATGTGTTTGTGTGTATGTGTGTATGTAGATCGTTTCTTTTAAACAGGATAACCTCTTTTAGATTTCATTTTCAAATTTGGACCGTACAGAAAATAACATTGTAGAACACTCTCTACTGAAATTGAGTCATTACGTCACATAGGGAGAAGACTATTATAAAGCGATTGAAAGTTGCAGACCGGGAGTCTATCAAACACGATAACTTCAGATATAATTTTCTTTTTCAATTTTTTTTTTTTTCAGATTTGTAACCATCTCTTTACTCTACCATTTAATGGTATGACGTCTAAGATCGGTTGAAAATCATTTTCCAAAAAACAAAGAAAAGCTGAACCATTTAAGTGTATAGGCAGAAAAATTGAACTGAAAATTGATATGGAAAGTGGCTATCTCGTACACCATCAGGATTTTCGTGCTCCCAAATTAGCCAAGGCAAAACAGCCAGAAAAGGTCTGTTTAAAAAAGAATTCCAACGGGGCTTTTTCAGGTATACAAGCCCCGGTTGGCATTTTTTTAAACTCCCCTTTGCTTAGGCTAAATGTGAGAGTTAAGCTGATTGAAGATACCAGTGCGGATAAAAGTTGCTTCGTCGGTCCAAATCACCATTCGAGGGAAAAAAGCATCATTTGTTGTTTGCAGCAAGAACGACTGTCTCCGCGGCAGGTGATCAGGTAACAAATTCTGAACTTTATGCAGATGATATGGATGACGATAGTCTGCTCTCAAAGTCCTGTTCACGATGCTCTGCGTATCATGAAATGAGACACGTTTTCCTCTCTTTTTCTCCTTTTAGCTCTACCTCGAAGGGGGTGTACTTTTTGGAAAATAATTTATAAATGAAATAAGTCTTATTTTAACCTGAAATATCGGTCCTGAACGTTTGGCAGTTTAACTCTGGGTCACCCTGTATATCATCTTACCAAGGGACGATATGAATAATTCGAATGGCCCAGACATGTTAGTAGGTCTGTTTATTAATACAATCCGACAAGGAAGTATGAAATGGACAAAGAAAAAAATAGTAACTAGGTGGAGAATTCAGAAGGTCAGAACTACCCCTCCAACGCCCTTAAAAGAAGGGTTTGGAAAACTTTTAGGACCGGAAATATGCGCTTTGGGTTTTTTAATTTTGAGAGGGACGACAAACGGAAATCCATCTCTGTTATTTTTTGTTTTCATTCCAGCATTCAATCTATATCCCTCATAGTAGCACCTATATTTCATTCATAAACCCCATTTTATCTTCAATCATACTTATTTCTCTAAAATTCCTTTGCACTCAATATATATATAGTGAGTGCTGGAGTAAAAAAAAATCTGCTGACCTGTATTGCAGTTTGTCTTCCCTTTTGGAATTAAAATTCATCTTTCTGGTCCTAAAAGTTTTTCGAACTCTTTTTGGGGATTTGGGGGGTAGTTTTCGCCCCTTGCAGGGTACAGTTAAGGCAATTGAGGGAGATTCTCGTTAATACACTGCGACCATTCTGTAGCAAAAACAAGGAACACTTGCTCTCCCAGATCTCCCTCCTGTGTTCCTCATCCAGCAGGAGGTAATTTATACCCTTCTGGAGGCTTTATTCCAGAGCGGCCTTCATCATCTATCATATTTCCTTTACATTCTCAACAGCTTGTAAGCTAGAAAGTTTTATGACGCAGTTCTATGTCCAGAAGGGGTGCAGAGGGTATATCAACCCCTTCGTGAGAATTGTCACTTCCTCGCTGAAGCCCTTGGCATTAAAAATTAATGATAGTACGTATATTCATAAATGTACCTTATTGAAGGGATGCCTCTACACAAAAATTGAAGGGCATAGGAATTTATTGACCTCATTATTCAGATTCAGCGTCGAAAAATACATGGGAATACCATGGTCAGTCATCCAGATCAAAAACTTTTTTGCGGGGCTGTGTAGTAGTCTTTTAATGTGATGCTACAGCTAAATTTAATATTTTCAGGAAAATTTATCCTAATTTAAACAATGAACTGTTCCAATATATCACTAACGATTGACCTTCTAAAATCAGTAGGGGCATAAAGAAAATATGCAGGGGTAGGAATTTTATACAATCTTATAATCAATAACTGAATTTTATAAAGTTTACAAAGGCTACAAAAATAATGAGTCACACAAATACGCGCTCGCTTTATAGTAGCATTTCTCAAGTAACTTTTTTTATACTAAACGTAAAAGCTTATATGTCTTTTTTCCCTCGCAAATTGGTTGATATAATAATATAAATTAGAATGGGTGAAATGTGGTGATTTTTCAAATAATGTTCTTTCCTTGGGGAGCTTTATTAAAGAACCACTCGAGTAAGATATTTGTGGGTGTCATGATTTTCTACAAACCTTTCATAGTTTAGCTTCACATATGTTTCTGATTTTATAATTAATATACACGGTATAATTAAAACTAAATGTTGGATGAAATAAAGTGTGCAGAAGTCTAGAAATTTTAGATTAAATATTAGTCTAATAAAATAAAATTAAAATAGAAAGCTTCTCGATTCGATCCAAAAAATGATTAATAATGATATTTGTTTACTATTTAATAGATAAATAGAAATCATATAAATCCTGTCTAATATTTTAGATTTTTGAGTGCACTTGTCGTAGCTTGATGAAAAAACTATGAGTCAAACTCTCAAAAATTAAGCAGGATTAATATTTATGTATATCTATCCATTCGTAATTTATAGATATATTTGACAGATATATAGAAATATAAATCTTATCTAATTTTTGAGAATTCGGCTCACTGTGCCACGGTCATTCGTCGGACTTGCATTGAAATTGGTAGTTAGGTATTCTTGGCGTGGCTGGTACCGAATCTAATGATATTAAAAGTTAAAAATTTCAAAAGCTGAATTCAATTTCGCTGCTAGAATTGCAACATTTTATTAGATGTATACGAAATTTGATACATAAGGAGATGAGGATTCTCTGAGAACGCGTTTGAGTCAAAGCCTAAAAATTCATGACGACAGATCAATTTTTATTTCATAATTTTTAGTGATCCTCTTTTAAAGGCGATTCAATTTTTGTAATTTATTTATTATTAACAGACATTCGATGTGCATTAACGAAGGGTCCCTTTAATGGGATGTTACAGCTGATGTGGATATTCTAAAATGTAGTAAATATTGATGAGGCATTTCATTGTGCAAGGCATCTTTTTAAATTGACAAGGCGACATAACACCTGTTTATTATTATTATTTATTTTTTTGGATGAATTATTTATGTATTCTCTCGTTTAGTTATTCATGAAGATAAGTCCGTAAATATTTTAATGTTTTGGAAAGTTCGATTGTTGAACTGTCCTTAAATTTATATTTAATATAATCATAATAATACAATGCGTCTATTCAAGATTGTAAGTAACAAATTTCATTTAAAAGTGTGTGACTGAGCACAGGTGGCAGTTTTGCTTAAAGCTACTCTTACACTTAACCACATGTACTAACTGAAGATCGATGTTCAAAGTTTCGTAACACATAAATGTATACAATAATGGAATATAATAGTAATACATGTTAAAACATTAGTATTGATAAACATTTCTACCTATAAAAACTGAATATTAGTAAATAAAACTTATTATATTTGTTCTACTAAGAGAATGGCTTTAATATATAATGTATATTGTTGTAGTCATATTTCTTTAAAACTGTTATCGATATTAGTACACAGAGTGGAAGCATTATAGGTGAAACAAGGTTGAAATAAGGCAGTTGAAATTTGTGATTTAATATCAAATATATATTAACAAAAAAGGGTTTCTAATGTTTAGATTATAAACATCATATTCATCAATTAATTTGTCACACAGAAGTTTTGGTGTAGATGAAGAGGCCTGTGTACAAATATAAGAAAATGATAGTTCACTAAGAGACTTTCTAAGCTCAATTAAGTTAGCTGAAAGATGATCTAATGTTTGCAGATTACAGACAAATTTTGGCCAGTTTGATGTAAACAGGAATATTGCTCAATATTGTAGTATTTAAATACATTAGCCACTAAAGATTCAACGAGTTCTTTTCGCAACTTGAAATTCAAAATACATTTATTTATTTGCATAAAGTATTTTTAAGCGAATATACACTTTTTGCAATGCAAGTTTCTTTTTATTGAAAAAATATACAGACAATCTTCTCACCATTTAGAATGATTTCATGCTGCTCATTGAATAAATTCTTTAAATATTGTCTCGAATTGGATTTTAATAATATCTAGTTGAAATTAAGACACTATTAAGCTGGTATCGTCAGTATACATAATAATTTCACAATATTCTGGCATGCGATTCGTTATAACCGAACTGTATTGAATTTAAAACCGAAGTGTCTTGAAAGAAATGGCTACAAAATAATATTAATCAATCAATCAAACATCAAAGTTGAAAAAGATAAATCCAAGACTAACAATATCGCATCATTCACAGTGAGTGACTTTCGTCTGTAGTATGCCTGATAAATTTCACGAGAATGTGCACCAGATTTCAAATATGGATGAACAATTTTTTTCAATTCGAATGAACCCACTTCTGCTTTGTGGACATTTATTTGAAAAGAATTACGTTACCTTCCATCTTCCTATGTGATTTTCTTACAGCCATTTGAAGAAAGTTTATAACTTTTAACAGTGTTTATTAAACACCGAAAAATTCCCTTTTCGTTCCTTACCTAAAGATGGTTTAGATGTATTTATAATCTTAGTTTATAGTCCAGTTGTCATGTCGTTAACGTAGGCGATACAAGAAGAGAACACAAGACTAGGTTTTTAATTAAACTCTTTATTTTAGTGTTAAAATACCTTGAGTTACGAATATTAACATGGGAAATATACAAAAATCACAACATCCTGTATTGTTCTGTTTCACTGCATGCTAACCTATATCCTGTTCACGAATTGACATTAGGATAAAACAAAGGTAGTCTCTTCACTCTCAGTAAACATCGAGGTATCAAGTAATTACAAACAAATATTGTAACCAAGGAGGGAGGAATATTTTCTCTTAACAATAGATTTTTATGTCTCTTACGTTACAGATACATTTTTCTTATCGTTAAAAGATGATAGCGCCTTTAAGGACAATTGACTGTTTGATCGTGTAATATTTTGGCAAAGTATAGTTTTTCAATTTTCAGAAGCAACCATTTCTACCAAAGGTCATAGAGACAGGATGGAAACAATTTCAAATTTTTTTTTAGGACTATAAGTTTTCGAGAAAATCACATGTGCAAATATGGAACGACCTCGCGAAAGTAACGACGTAGAGAAATGTGTAAAGTTAGTGAATTGAACATACACTTGTACTCGTCTTGATATCGAAACCCTACATTAAAGGTAATATATTGGTATAGCACTGTAAGTTTATACTGATTTAATGCACTACTAGATTTATGTAGGTTAGTTGATATCTCAATTTTGCTTTAAAACATTACCAAGATATTTTATAAGGTTATTAAGAAAAGTCAAAATTGCAGTCGAGAGTTGTTCGAACTAGCACTGAAGTTCAGGACCCTCAATAAACTACTGCCTTTCTATGAATACAAACCTTCCGTCGTTCTTGAAAATGAAGACATTTTACTATACTGGGACAGACCAATTCAGTTTGACAGAACTCTGAACCATAACCACCCTGCATCCTGATGATCAAGAATAATAGAAGAATTTGACTAATATATTTTCTCTCTGCACTCAATTCACTGAAAAATGTTATTTGGGTATTTTGCTGATATTTTTCATACTTTCAATATCTAATATTTAATGTGAAAGACTATACATTACTTTTTATTATGTATATTCTTGATCTAATTCCGACCACGACCATTATTACTATGCCAATAAATCAATGACATCATTCTGAAATTATAATAATATATTTTAATTTAAAAGACAGCACTAAGAGACCAGCACTAAGAGACCTCCTCCCTACAATGGTCTTTCTGTAAGTCTTAAAAATTAATCAGCATCTACTCTACCTAGAGAATACTTGATTCAACTGTTCAGAAATTGTCAGTATTGTATAAAAAAAAAGTGTCTCGGATAATGTTGTAAACAGTAATGTTGTTTCGAATGGTGTGTGTACTGGATTTCAGATGGGAATGAAAGAACTTGTACAATTTCTAGACAGTTGGAGGTAAGTTGGAGGGAGTGTTTTATTTGTTAAGACGTGGGGTGAGTTGTTTTATATTTTTATTTTTAAATAATTTCTAATCTCAAAGGAAACAGCTGTTTTGTTTATGGTGTGGTTTTCCACGCAATCAAGTGTTCTTTCACAGTGTTGTCTTTCGAATTAAAACATATTATTATAAGTTCAAAATGATGTCGTTGAGTGGCGTTATTGGTCTTTTAGCGTGGTCAGCATTAGATTAACAGTGTTCATAATGAATCAGTAATTTATTGTTTTTCATGTTAAATATTAGCTACGGAGGGTGTGAAATGTGTCTACAATATACTCAAATAACAGTTTTCAATAATAGAAGAAGGCTAACAAATATCGAAACTTGACTATCGACTTTGACAGGTATCGCAATTAGCCGAAGCGCGAACTACTCCAATTACAATTTTAGCTACGGGTATCGTGAAAAAGAAGTTCTTGATGTTTTTGGAATGAAATTACAAAGGGTGGTGATTCACTAAGCAGTTTTTAAACCTTCCATTGGACACATCAAATATGATGAATTTCACCCACAGATCAATTAAATCGAATCCCAATGGCGCGTGCGAGAGATCGATGAATGTTTTCTAGATTCGATTGAGAAAGTATGTCGCGTGAGCCCACAATAAAATAAAATAGACGCTTTTATTAAGGGGGAATACAGAGCGAAATATAGACCCAAAGAAAAGTTCTGTTACATTTTACTCTACAGAGCACTAAAAATGTTATTCATTTTTTTTACACACTTTAATATATTAATACTGATCGTTCAGTAATAATGCTTTTAACCTATGTTTAACTATTATAAGATATACATTTTTAGACTAGTTCGTAAAAATTATTAATTTTTATTGCATCATAAGAGAACGATTTTTGGATAAGGGAAACCTTGGCATGTTAAACACTTGATGCGACAGTATATTTACTAAAGTGTTCTTTATGCCTTCTGGTAAATTTTCTTTAATATGCGAAGGCACATCAGAATTAATTAGTGCTTTTAGTGCTGAAGGAATTTTCTAATGAAGACGCAGAAGAAAATTGCACGAAAATTCCAATGAAAAATTAAACAAACTGCTGGGCCAAATTAGCCTTGTAATTACACAACGTGATAGAATCATGAGAGATTCTATTGCTGCTAGAGTGAAATTACAAATCGATTTATCATATCTCGCCACAAGAAATATCTGTGCGTATTACAAAAGTTATTTTTAATTTTATATCAAACGCTTTCTGTCTAGTAAAACATTTTACTGAATTGAAAATTGAGTTGTCTCACAGGTTTCAAGTTTTTATAAATATAATTTTTTTAAATTTACTGCTATTTGCGAAATCCTATAAAACATGTTTTACTATATAAGCAAATAAAGAAAAATCACTTTAAAGCATTCATACAGTTTTATAGTGAATTATTTTTTGTTTGTGTATAGTGATAATAAAACATATTCTCTATAGGATTTTGAAAACAGCAGAAAAACAATATACGGTGAGGTCCATAAGTAACGGATAGTCACCGAGGTAACTCCTTGAAAATCCAGAATGATTTTGTGTTAAGTAAAGGGAAACGAGGCCCTATGGTTTATAGTGAAGTCCGAATCACATCTTGGTAATAATTTTATAATTAAAATTATTTCGCGGTGAACAGGGATTGAACCTGCTTCTCTAGGTATGCCAATATGCAAGCTAGACGTGCTCAACCACTAAGCTACCGTCCCCTTTATTATTATTAGTGAATTATATTTATTTTTATCTGTGAATATTTTGTCTGTCAAACATTTGACAGGAATAGCAAAACTTAATTTAAAAAAAAATTGTAATCCTTTGAGGACGGACTTTTTTCTTGGTTACATGTCCCACGGCATTATTTTGCACTCCTCTTGGAGCGACGGCACTTGAATAAAAACTGAATCGCTTGGTGTGCGTCGCGTATATGCGATATTTGGCCCACGAAGGATTTTAAAGCTCACATGTATATGCGACATAAAACCTCAAACCAAACTTGTTTCTTGACCCTTGATTGAATTGTTGCCTTAAGAGTGACTTTGTGTACTTCTGAAGAGCCAATAATAAGAGTGAAAAATGTTTCAAGGGCTAAGCGATTAGTAAGAGATAGAAAATGATAGAATTAACTTCAAGGTTAGTTCCTTTAAATAAAAATTTTTTACATAGCCGTTTGCAACGTGTTGCCTTGTCTGCTTAGGGATTATAGGAGCAATGTATTCTTTTCTCACAGTAGCTATGGAAGTAATTCTAGACCTACTTTGTCTGCATCTATATCTAAGGAAGGAGGCTGCAATTAGTACGGGTATTCTAATTCAAATCAGGAGATCTAGTTGATTTTGGAGCTAATCCATGACAATGACCAAACCTGCTGACTTAATGCCAACCATGTAGGACTTCGATTATCCCGTCGATGTGCTGATTGAGAGCCATCAAACGAGCAGGATCTAAGCACTGCGGTTGGAGAAAGACTGACTCGACAGTCGCGCAGATGGATCTAAGATGACTGCAAAAGTAAATGTGGACGTAGCGAGGCCTAACTGCAAACCGTTTAGAGCCCAAGACAGCACTCCAATGATTTATGCTATAGATCCATATGCCCAGGAATGTATAAACAAAGGCATTCGATGTAAAAAAGGTGCCGAATCCCTATTTTTCTGACCTGAACCGTTTTGTGACTTATCTATACATAAAGAAACATAAAATAGGAAAATGGCTACGTGCCAAAGATAAGAACAAAAGTTTATAACTTATTTGACAAAGAATGTCACAAGGTTTCTATAACTCGAAGTCTCACTTAAAGACAGATGACATGCCTTCTAACGAGCTACTGCCCCTTGATATATCACTTTGAATAAGGGGAAGGCAGACAATGATAAATGCAGATCCTGTTATACATGTACGTGCAAATGCAAATATGAATCTGTACTAAGCTAAAGTAGTTATTAACGGCAAAATTTTAACACCTGAAGGTAGAGGAAAATTGGTTTGCAGGGATATCACAAGCGTTGAAAAGAGTTTAGATTCAACTAATAAGAGTAGTTCACAAAAGATCGTTTAGGTAGAAGTGAAGAAAGCTAAAAATCCAAGCGACCCTTTAAACAATCTACAATCCAAGTTTTTGTAAATAAATAAATCTTTTCTGGTATGCCGAAAATGTATTTAAAAAATGCAAAGATTGTAAATTAATCTTTTTGTAGATAGAATTTCTTTTATTTCTTTATTTCCTTTTTCCATAAATTGATTTTTCTCGCTCGGGAATCCTATAAAAATATTTGTTAAATAATGAAAAATATGTCAAAATAGTTTTTAAAACTCATTTTCAGTATATTAAAAGTATTTATTTTCAAAAAGAAGGCGTTACATGCTAAATAATAATGAAAATAGCGTAACCAACAGTTCTGTACTCTTCTCATTAACCAGTTTATGCGCAGACAATCTGTATAAATAAACTGATACTTCAAGTGCACTGTGCACGAAGAAGATAGAAATAATTTCTATTTACTTGCTAAACAGATCACTAAATTCCTTACTTTGTTCAAGTACTAAAACTAAACAGAACTGTTTACACAATGAAAGTAAGTTTAGCTACTTGGTTTAGTAATTTACTTTAGCTACTACACAGTGTGCATCTTATTACGAATTTATTTTAAGCCAGTTTAAAATGTATTGAATAATAGTATATTATTTAATGAGCGATAATGTAGGTAATAAATCATAAAGATGAAGTTTACAGCACTAGCCGCAGGCGAGTAATTTGCTGTAATTTCCATTATTATGTTATAACTAGACTATAATATTAAACTAAACATTAAATCATCATAAATGGTCATATACCGGGAGTTAGCAAACTTGCAACTAGAATCATAAGTTAAAAAAAAATTGCCTTTACCCACGAACAGACAATACTGACTCTCACTCCCATGCTAATCTTCTGTATTTATTTATCCCACTCTCGTGCATCATTCTTAAGTGTCTGTCTGGCTTATGCAGTCGAATTCTTCGTTTGTTTTACAGTGGGCTAGATTTTCAAAAAAATGGACAACATTAAAAAAAGTTTCCCTGCATCCTTGCATGTTTTACCGAAAGGTAAGGATATTAATTTTTTATACGAATGTGTAATATTGATTCTGCTCAATAGAGGGTGATCCTGAAGGTAAAAGTATTTTTTTAACTATTAATTGACACGAAACTATAAAAATAAATTCATTGCCCACTACCGTCTGAGCTAGCTTTACGTTCATCGCGTAGGTAATCCCTATGAAATAAGAATTCCAGAGAGTTACATGTCGAAACTTGGCTATACGTATTTGGCATACCGTGAATCACAGTCATGCGCGTTCTAAAGTCCAAGAGTGATTGGAAAAGGGCGCATATCCGGTCCCCTACCCCTATGGTTTACCTAGTCATTCTATTCAATGTTCGCGAGCAAAAATATTAAAATTTTATTCGCCATTTTGTTTTTAAAAATTCTGATAACTGATTCGTAATCGGCGACGTGAAAGAATCCTTGAACACAAAATTACGCGAAAATCGGATAAGTTTTTCGAAAAATCGTCCGCAATAATGGACCCGCCATTTTAGTTTTGTAGATTCGTAACCTGCGATGTGGAAAGTCCTTGTAAACAAAATTTCAAATTAGGACAACGTATTATATTTTAGTCCACTTTTTTGAAAATCTAGTACACTGTGTGTCGTTCGTGGCTTCAAGAAGTACATGAATAAACGAATCAATTGATGTACGGATGTTTCTTGAACCTTGTGTTTCGGGTAAGAGTAATTACTTCCACATCCACGTAGTGGAGTGGAAGTATAGTAATCGTAAAAAAAATTCAAACATTTTCTTTGTTGAAATAGGCTTAAAATGTCATAAAACGTCGAGATTAAATTTAAGCGAAAATAATTTTCTATCTGTAATTTTTTTATGCGCACGTTTTCTCAGGAACGGTTTAAGACATTGACTTGAAATTTGGTACACATATGTATTATGACGGGATATGGAACTAGATAGATGCCAATATGGCTTTAGAGCTAGTTTATCAACAGAGGCAGGTATAGCAGATCTGAGTCAATTTATATATAATAAAATGAACTTAGGTAAAGATGTTTGTGGTGTATTTTTCGATCTGTCTAAAGCATTTGATACGGTCGATAAAGATTTTGTGACCCAAAAATTACAAAGCTTGGGAATATTTGATCCACTAAATAGCTGGATCGTTTCTTATCTAACTAATAGAAAAATTGTTGTAAAAATCGGTTCCACTATGTCTAATAAAAATGATATTGACATTGGAACTCCACAAGGTAGTGTGTTAGGGCCATTAATATTTTTATTATATGTGAACGATCTACCAGCTCTTATTTCTCAAGATAAAATTTTTATGTACGTTGATGGCACCACAATAATGAATTCTGATCCAGATCCTTTTGAATTACATCGTAGGGTATCAATTGCATTAAATGAATTTAATAAATGGTGCTATAATAATCGCTTGATAATTAATCATGATAAAACTGTTTTAGTAGATTTTAGCAGATTCAGAAATCAATATAACCCTAAGTTTAATTTTAATGACTTTACACTTGCTTGTAGTGAACAAGTAAAATTCTTAGGTATCACTCTTGATCGAAATTTTAATTTTTATAATCAAATTGATGTAGTGTGCTGCAAATTAAATAATGGTTTTTGTGTCATTAACTCGCTAAAAAGTGTGCTTAACGGAGATGCACTAATAAATGTATACTATGCCGTCATTTACTCCCATATAGCTTACAGCATTAATGTATGAGGGCAATCAAGTGATATCAATAGGGTCTTTGTTATTCAAAAAAGGGTAGTTAGACTCATGTTTGACTTACCCTACCGTGAATCGTGCAGGGTGACATTTAAAAACACACAATTATTTACTGTGACATCGATTTACCTCATGAAATTGTTGACCTTTGTTCATAATAATAAAAGCAAACTTCGAATCAACGGTGACTTTCATGCTTACAACACTAGAGGGCGGAACAGAATGTGCACAATCAGGCACGACCATGAATATTTAAAAAAATCTCATAATTATGCTGGCACAACTCTGTACATATAAGCTGCCATTGGAAATACAAATGTGGAAGTCTTGTGAAGTTAAAAAAAAAAAAGCTGAAGGCTTTGTTATTGTCTGGTGTATTTTATAATATTCAATAATTCATATATTTTTGCTTCAGTTAAGTGAATACAGGATATGATTTTATGCTCCTTTTATTTATTATCTGTCTGCACTATACTGTCCATTTGCATGTATTGTTTGTTGTATTTATTCTTGTATATTTATTTGTTATATATTATTTATGTATTTTGGACTTAAATGTTTAGTTTGTTGTTTTCATATCCACATTTGTATATTGTTATTTACCATTTCTGTTGACTTGCCACATGTACAGGCTATGTATCTAAAGTGGTTAATAAAGATTATTATTATCATTATTATTATTATTATTAGATTATATTTTGCGCCAATTCCGGTGAAATAAGAAAAGCAGGCTAGTAAAAAGTACAGAAATTTGGAATTTGGTGGAATATTTAAAAAAAATGATAACAGATGGAAACTTAAAAGGAAGCATCTCACAAACACTTACACTTCCCATCCTATATTCCTACCCCATGCGTCATGTGGTTCTCGCTGCTGACAACAAGCATGTCGCATGTCCAACCCAGCGTATGCAGCCGGTCCGGCGTATATAAAACATCTATGACCATTTATTTCCACATACTAGAGTGCAGATAGAATCAAGATGTATTCCTTTAAAGAGACTTCCATGAGAAATCTGTAGTAGTGATTTTTCAGGCAGCGATTTTTTTTGTTAAATTCGTTCACGTGTGTCTTAGTTAAACTGTTGATGAAATTTCCCGTCGTTACAAAATTTAGAGTTTTCTCCATCAAATGGTGTAGTTTGTTTGCTTGTACCTTGTAGTTCGAATTTAATTTATAGTAATTTTAAGTAGGTATATCCTTATATAAATAGTTTTTCGTGGGTAAAGTCGAACCGTTTGTACTTATTGTTCTAGTTGGGTATTTGCTAATTCCCGGTCTATTAGTATTTTACCAATATTTCATAGCTAAGTGTGAAGTCTTTATTCCGCAGCACCCAAAAATAAACATCCTGTTGATGCAATTTAATTTTGATAATAGAATTTTTAGGGTTCTACTTACGTAATGGAAGCAATATAACAATAGGATTATTCGATTAATGGAACATTTATTTTTCATTTAAGAAAAACATCATCACATTAACGCTTAAGTGTAATTATACCAATAAATACAATTTTATTTAGGTCAATGTTTATTAGTTCTAGACGACCGCTCGATCGGATTTTCCATAATAAAAGATCGATTTAAAATATATTTATGTAATGCGCTACCCTTTTCTGGAGGAATAGTTACCGGAAGTTCATTAAATCTTGTCTGTACCAAAGATCTACATTGTTGAAACACGCTTTTTTAGCAATGATGTATCTAAGGTGTACTATTACTTTTTGTGGACAATATTCCAAGTAAAAAAGGTTGCAAAGGATGTCTCTTACAGTGTAAGTGATTTTCTTCTTCCTCGACTTCTTACAAAGTCTTATCAGACGTTTTGTGATCTATTCGTTATTTTAGTTGGCCTCCGTTTGCTGTCTAGCACGTCTGACAGTGTGACACCATCTGTCGCGATTACCTGTTAGGTGCACGGTCTGACGAAAGCTTTATTCGTCCCATCAACTCAGAGTTTTTTGGGAGGCCCTCTTCGCCTCTTACAATCTAGTTTTTCCTTAACTACCAACTGTTCTATGCTATCCTACGGTTGATGGGGCCAAAAATTGAATTGGTACGATGCGTTATTCGAGGTATACGTAACAAACGCCTTCAGATCCACATCTCGAACGCATCTGTACGTCGTCTGGTTGCTTCTCTAATGGTTCATGTCTGAGAGGCGTAAAGAAAATGAGGAAAACTAGGGTGTTAACAAGTCTAATCTTTATGCGCTTCGTGAAATTTGTCGCGCTAAATTTTGATCAACTGACAAGTTGCTCATCTTGCCTTTTGTATTCATGGTTGAATCTCATACTTGCAGTTTCCGGTATTATCCACAACAGTCTTAAGGTAAACCATTTTCTTTACTATCTCACAGTCACCTATCCTTAACATGTCTGGATAGTCATAATTTGCTCGGTCTACAACCATAATTCTCATTATGTTGTCATTTTCCCTTAAACCATAATCAAAGTTTATTGTCTAAAGCCTCTCTAGCAGGTGTATGACCTCATCCTCCTCTGAAATCTTCGTTCCGCACTGCGTATTCACTATAGACATATAGTATGTTCGTGGCATTATAACTAACGTGTAGAGTTAGCACTTACTAAACTCTTCATGTAATCCCGCAAAAAATCCAACTACGTGAGGTCCGGACTTCTCGGAGAGCCTGAAATACTCGCCACGATCTGATGTGGATATTCTCCACCCAAGAAAGTAGGAACCGTGACTAAAAGGCTGCGGGCTCCATCGTACGTAAACCACATGTTTCTTACGATATCTAAGGGTAAATCTTCAAAAAGTATATCTCGCAGGTATGTGTTGCCCAAGAGTCTTGCTGGTAAATGATAATAATGAATCTGTCATTGTACAGTCCCTGACCAAACGTTTCGAAAAGCATGGGATTTTCTTGCTCCTGACGACGCGCGGCGCTAAATTGCAACATTTCTTGGTTTTAGGTCCTATTTGACATGCAGTACTATGAAACCACTGAACAGTCTATAAAATTGTTGCTCTGCAAAGCATTCATGGGAAGAGTGCATATTTTCACATTGCAGTAACTCAACAATAATTTATCTTCACAACACACTGCACGCACGTTGACACTGAACTGAGTAGTTTAACACTCAAGTCAAGGATTGCATTCGCCAAATAGTCTTGTAAGACTGTATTCGGGACAATTAATGTATTGAGGGTTAAATCCGGATTATATTTATTTTACATATGTGACCTTTTATATATTGGACTAGCTATCACCATTTAGCCCAGTACAGATAAATCACCCTATATAATACAGAAGTCATCAGTGACAGTAGCTGAACAGCATTGCAGCATCAATTACTTGCTTTGTCGTGTAATAAACAACAGTATTGCTTTTATTAAAATTATCAGCTTTTATTAAAAAAACTCCATATGATGGCGACATATTTTTTATATTATTAATTTTTGCTTTGATATCAACAACAAAATTACACCGTTATCAATGGAAAACTATAAAAAAGGGCATATTCTATTTTTATTTGTTAATTTATTATTTATATTCACATGCTGTGTAGGAAATTAGGGAATAAAGTATATTTCGCAGTTATCTCTTCAAATATTCTATTTGGTCAACCGCTTAGAAAGTTTGAGGAGCTCCATTATAAAGAGCATGAAAGGAAGTAATAAAGAAAACTGTTCTTTTCCACTCAATGACTTAGGTTCTGTTGGGCTGTTACATATTATATTTAGTTGATGTATTTGTGTCACATTTCAAAAAGGCAGTTCTAACACTTTCTTGAATTTTACCTTCGTTATGAAGTGGCACGTTTCCATTCAAATAGGCGTCTTTTCATGGACCATGTTTTAAATATAAATACGATATTAAATATAAAATTAAATTGCTCTGTCACGAATATGACTATGAGAATTAATTGAAATGGTAAAACAGAGAACTCAGCCTACCTGGATGTAAATTCTGTTTAAAGTGGTTTAGTCAATCTAAACCATACCACCCACCCGAGTGCTAATAGATTATCGATTTGGCTAATAAACAATATCAAACCGACAATCGAACTTTTATCACAAAAAAATAATTAAACACGATAATATACCAGCTTTGAACAATATCTGGAATTCTATCATTGGTTTGGAGTATTCATTTGGCGTCAATACGCATTAACATTTTATTTAATTCTGTGCGCATTTATTATTCACACTTGTACTTCGGGACTCTCGTGACCAATGTTTTTATTTCGGTATATTTTATTAGGCGTCAAGTACACAGAAAGTCTAAAATGGACGGTAGCTCAGTGGTTTAGCGCGTCTAGCTTCCATACTGGCGTATGCCAGCAATGCAGGTTCAATCCCTGCTCACCGCAAAATAATCTTAATTATAAAATTATCCTCAATATGTGGTTCGGACTCCACTATAAACTGTAGAACCTCGTTTTCCTTTACCTAACACAAATTCATTCTGGATTTTCAAGGAGTTACCTCGGTGACTTGAGAAGCGGTTAAAAAAACATTTAAAACTGATACATTTCATTCGGTCATCTAATGATGGTAATTTACTGGAAGATGTTCAGGTACCTGGAAATTTTTGCGCCCCAAACAGGTACACAAATGTATAATAAAATGTTTTTCAATATCAAATATGATATACAATATGTTGTCTGATGTTGGTGACCCCTCCATTCCTTCCTAGCTTAAGGTCCGAGTTCTTCAAACCCCATTGCTGTCAATTACTAAAACTCTGAAAAAGGTGTACCAATTCTGTTTAATAGATACGCAGGATTGCAGTTTTATTAATAGATATTAGAGTATTTTTCTTGCCTCTTTTTCTTGTTTTAATCTTGACACGTTCAGGTTTCTTTATTAAGGTAATTGAATTTTTTTCAGTTGTTTTCACTCTTGGGAGTTGAATATCTTCAAATTGCCAAGGTGTCAACAACTGTAAACTGTTCACTTTGAAAGTCAAGTTATTGGCTTGAAATATGTATATTTTTCAATAAGGGAAATTGCAGGGCTGTGTATTGCTTTAACAATATTAAGATGTTGATTTAAGTGGTCAGCTTAAAAATAATCGACGGCAAGATGGATCTAGACATCCCTGTAAAAACACAAATAGTATCGTTATCTCAGAGTTGCAGTTATGGAAGATAGATGTGTTATAACCAGAGCCATTTGAAATTTTTAGGTAAGGATTCTATACCAATCGTCACAGAAATCTTGTTACCGTCGATTTACATCGCGCTTTTTTAAAGTTATCACATTTGTACCTCAACTAATATGCACAGTGGGAATTATTTCAGTACGACTTACTAATAGATCAGAATTAGGTTTACCAATTTGGGGACAGGAAAATTTACATGGAATTGTCCGCTTTACCAATATGGGGAAAGAAATTAAGATAAGTCAAAAATAGGCAAGTGAAGGCACGTTATTCAAGAGGTTAACAATGGAAAGGTACATAGCCCTATTAGTTAATTTGTAGCAATTTTAAGTTAATTATCTCTTATTTATCACCTAAATAAAGACCAATTTACATCATACAGATAAAAGAAGGAATACTTAGAATGACATGCTGTTGAATGTCTAAAAAATTACTGCTTGCTATAGTTAGCAATAAGGATACCTAAATGATTTTGGTATTCTATTCCCTCATTATGTAAGGAAGAAGAAATTATTGATATTTTCGACTCTATAAGATTCATGTTTCCTAGTCCAGGAAAGTAGGCATTAAAGTAAATATAATAGAACAATTAGTCCTACATTCTTTATAATCAGGTCAAATGTCCCTGTTTATAATTTTTATAACATCCGTGACCTTTATGACTGAGAATTTTCCACATGATCTAAATATTAGCATTACTGGACGTCCAAATCAAGAAATATCCAGAGAACGACTGTCGCACGCCAAATCAAAATTTAACGAGTCAGCGATCTCCATTCTTTTAAAACAGCTCATTGGTTGAATTTTGGTATAGCGTACGACAGTCGGAATTCTGTGAATTCAGTGTTGTATAGCTTGTTACCTAAATATACAGAAATTCCATTCCATGCGCGTATACAACTACTTACTGCTTATTAGTAGTTTTTAAAAGCATTTAAATCGTAACACACTATTGCAAAATATATTGAACGATAATTTCTATTAAAATCTATTTAAAAATGAAAGATAGTTGAAAGTTCTTAGTCCACAAGTTAGGTAGGTACCAAGAAAATGTATTATTCTCTTATATATGGATTATATGTTTTAAGGTGCCATTCCCTAGAAAGAAACATCCGATAAGGAAATATTTATTATTTTTGGCCATAACTTTTTTTTTTTAGTTTGTATGTTTAAAGGAACTATAAGAGTACCTAAGTAGAACCATAATAAGACTATTACTATGAATTTTCACTCAATAATTTTAGTGATTTGCAAAATAGCTAGATTTAAAGTTAAAAATTATGTTAATCTTCCTATTTCGTAGTTTTAAATCTAGCTATCTTGCAAACCACTGAAATTATTGGGTAAAAATTAATAGTAATAGTCTTGTTATGGTTCTACTTAGGTATTCTTTTAGTTTTTTTAAATATACGTACGAAGAAAAAAAGTTATGGGCAAAAATAAGAAGTCTCTTTCTAGGGAATGGCCACCTTAAGAAAGTACTTATGTTTGTTTTATGAAAATATAAGGTGTTATTTTAGATTAACAAAATGTCAAAAATGTATGTTTAATCATTTATTTCCACATTGACTTTAATGTTGGTACATACATTGACAAATCACATTTTAAATTGGTGAATTATTTAAAAAGTGAACTGAAGAATTGAACACGTTATCTATAATATATAAAATACAACCTACAATGTGATATTTTGAAAACTGTTATTATGGATTCGTATTTTAACAACTGTTTTATATTAAGAAAGTTACATTTACTATAGATATATTTAGTTGAACCTGAGTTAGCAATACCATACATGCGTTGAATTGCTCTATTCTGTATAACTTGTAGGAATTGCTTTAGCTGTGGCGCCCCCAACGGGTAGCTTGTAAATTAAACGTGAGTGTATGTGTGCAAAATAAAGGTTTCTTCGGGTACTATCTGTTAAAGTGTATGATATTTGTTTGAACATAGCTACTAGAGGGTTAATCTTTTTAATAACATACTGTTATGAATTACACCCCCTTGGAAAAGGAGATGGTACGCCTATGCCTCTGATGGTGACTGGAAAGGCTCTAGAAAGAGCCAAGGACTTTTCTAGCTTATGGTTGGAGAAGATTCTGGATTGATCTAGAGCTAATTTCGGAGTATATAAGGCGCGATTACAAGCGCGGAAGGGGAAGTTTATTTGAGAAGTGACACGTTCGGAAAAAAGTGAGGTTAAAGTAAACAAAGTTTATTTTGAAGTATTGTATAGTCAGTAAATTGTGAAATAAAGTGTTAGTAGTGTTTATCTCTTGTTGAAATTATTTAGAACCCACGGATTCATACAGGGTGTTTCCTAAAAGGTGGAGATCCGTAACATTTTGGTGTCGGAAGCGGAATTTTGACAAGAGGATTTTTCGGAAGTGTTCGAGAAGGTTTGGCAGTGTATTCTCGAAGTTGGTGCTAACACAGAGGACTAATTTACTGGACGTTGTTCGATGGTTATTTTCGAACAGGAAAATAGTGTCAAGTGCATTTTTTTGAGACATTTTTGGAACATTTTATTTGGACATTAGAGGTTAAGTGACGAAGACTTTTTCGTGCCGTTTTGAGGTTTTTCTGGACAGTCCCATTACCGATAGTGACGTAATTGTTAAATTTATTTGATTTCAACGTAGTCGTATGCCCATAACAACCAGAAGTATGGCAACTGAAAAGCAAATACAGGACTTATTTGCACAATTCCAGAAAGTGTTGGAAGGGCTAGAAAGAAGGCATCAAGAAGAAGTAAGTGAAATCAAAGAGGAAATAGACCTGCTTAAGCGACAGTTGAGGGATAGAGGAAGCCAGCAAGTGGTATTATCAGATCAGCTGTTCGAACCTCCCTCCTTTGACGGCCAAAGTTCATGGACCATTTACAAGATGCAGTTTGAGGTAGCAGCGAGTGCAAACAACTGGAATGACGAAGAAAAGGCTATGGCGTTAATCGTGGCATTAAGAGGCCAAGCATTGGAAATACTCCAGACAATCCCAGTAGACCAACAACGGGATTTTAAAGTTTTAGAAGCTGCCCTAGATCTACGATATGGCGATCAACACCTTGCCCGAATGTACCAGACCCAGCTGAAATCACGTGTTCAAGGGGCTGGGGAAAGTTTGCAAGAGTTTGAAGCTGCCGTGTGGAGACTGGCTCACCTGGCTTACCCGGATGTACCGAAGGAATTCCAAGATCAACTGGCAGTAGATGCTTTTCTGGATGGTATACAGGATGATGAGATCAGGCGAGTCCTCAGGTTATCTCGATACCAGAACAGCAGCGAAGCGTTGGTACGTGCACTCGAGGTGGAAGCTGTCCTTCAAGATACCCCGAGTCCAAGAGTACAAGCTATGAGTCTCGAAAGATCGCAGTCTGAAAAGGAGAACCAGAACGCTATGTTGGCCGACATATATAAGATGTTCAATCAGTTACTGGCTCAAGTGGATACTGCAGAAAGACAAGACAAGCCAAGCGGGGGTATTGAATGTTACAACTGTGGCAGAGCAGGGCATATCAAACGAGACTGTCGACAGCAGAACTCGAGGAATGTGAATGCTGGAAACATGGATGAGATACAGAATAGAAGTAGTGGAAGGCCAAGTGGACGGCATATGAAATGTTACAGGTGCGGAGAACGAGGACATATCCAGCTAGAATGTCCACGAAGAAACTTAAAGAGAGTAGAGGCCGATGTTGTGAAGCCGAGGGGAAAATCAGAGGAAGCTGGTACCAGAGAGACTGTGTCAGATAAAGAACGTGGTACCCCGAGAGAAGTAAAGATTTCCCAGCTTCGAAGCATTCCGAGAAGTCCACTACTACCAGGACGTGGAAGTAAAGTGAAACCCCAGAAAATTGCAGATATTTCATCCGGAAGAAGGTGCAAGGAAGATTGCAAGTACTACCACCAGGAGAAACTGCAGGTCACGGGAGCAGTCAACACTGTCAAGGTGGAGGTGCCGGATGATAAGGCAGATGAAGCGCTCAGACAGGAACAATTGAACGATGTGGAAATTGGGCCTATATTGAGAGCCAAAGAGAGGGGAACTCGTCCAAAATGGAAGGATGTTTCGGGCAAAAGAGTGGGGCTGAAGGCACTATGGGCGCAGTGGGACTCACTGAAAGTCATGAACGGGCTGTTGCGGAGAGCATGGGAAAGCCCGGATGGAAAACAGCTGGTTATGCGTCTAGTGATTCCCAGGTGTCGAGTTGCGAAGGTGCTTCAGGAAGTGCACGAAGGAACATCCGATGGACACTTCGGTGTTAACAAGACCCTGAAGAAAATACGAGAACGATTTTATTGGATAAGAAGTCGTCAGGATGCGGAGGCTTGGTGTCGCAAATGCAAGATTTGTGCAGCCAGTAAGGGACCACAGACTGGAAGTAAGGGTGAAAACAAGCAGTTCAACGCCGGAGCTCCTTTCAAGAGGTTGGCTAACGATATAGCGGAACCATCACCAGCCAGTGACCGAATGAAGGCTCGATATGACTGGAAGGGTAATTCAAAGGAGGTCATCAAGGTGGGAGAGCTAGTTTGGCTGTACAACCCCCAGCGGAGGAAAGGAAAGTCACCGAAATCACCTTGGGATGGACCGTACACTGTTATTACCCGAATTAATGATGTCGTCTATCGGATTCAGCAAAGCAGAAAGTCCAAGATGAAGATCGTGCATTTGGACAGGCTGGCGAGATACACTGGTGATCCTGAGTTGCCTGATCGGGACGATCAGGCTTAAGGAGGGGGCAGTGTTATGAATTACACCCCCTTGGAAAAGGAGATGGTACGCCTATGCCTCTGATGGTGACTGGAAAGGCTCTAGAAAGAGCCAAGGACTTTTCTAGCTTATGGTTGGAGAAGATTCTGGATTGATCTAGAGCTAATTTCGGAGTATATAAGGCGCGATTACAAGCGCGGAAGGGGAAGTTTATTTGAGAAGTGACACGTTCGGAAAAAAGTGAGGTTAAAGTAAACAAAGTTTATTTTGAAGTATTGTATAGTCAGTAAATTGTGAAATAAAGTGTTAGTAGTGTTTATCTCTTGTTGAAATTATTTAGAACCCACGGATTCATACAGGGTGTTTCCTAAAAGGTGGAGATCCGTAACAATACTATATGTGGTCATTCCAATTTAAATTCGAGTCTATTACTAATCCTAAATATTTTATATTGTTAACTTTTTCAATTTTTTGGCCGTTGAATTTCAGTGTGGTAGACGGTATGCTTTTTTGTCTATATGTCATTATAATATATTTTGTTTTGTTTATATTTCAAGAAAATCTAATTTTTTAACCATAGCTCTAATTTGCTTAAGTCTCTTTGCATACTTTGCATTAAATAATCTATATTTTTGAAGAAGTAGAAAATGCAGGTGTCATCGGCATACAGTCGTATGTCCCCATCAAAATTTTGTTTGGTTATGTCGTTAATATGGATATTAAATAACAAGGGTCTCAAGATAGAGCCTTGTGGGACACCATAGTTGATATTCACAATTTTACTTTTTGCTTCACCTATTTGAACATACTGTTTACGATTAGTTAGATACGAACTAAATAGATTCAAAGCTGCACCTCTCACTCCTAATTTTTCTAATTTTTTTAAGAACGTTGGTGTATGAACTGTATCAAAGGCCTTCTGTAAGTCTACGAAAAGTCTCAGTGTTATGTTGCCTTTATCGATATGTTGTTGAATGTTGGTAATTATGTCTAATACAGCAATATGGGTGTTTCTCTTTTTTCTAAAACCGTACTGAAACTCGCTAAGAAATTTTATTTTTTCTAAATAGTTCACTAATCTGTTATGTAATATTTTTCCAAATATTTTTGAAACGGCCGATAAAGGATATCGACCTAAAGTTAGAATGCATGATACTTTTTCCAGATGATTTATAAAGAGGGATAACTTCAAATGACATATTAAGCAAGTCTACCAGCATATCAGCAATTTCCATGTAGCATATTTTCAAAAAATTATTGCTGATTCCATCATACCCTGGGTTACCATCATTTTTTAAGGATCCTATTGCAGTTATTACTTTAGTTCTTCGGTGGTTTTGTATCGTCATTAAAACGTTACATCGAGATTTTGGAAGTGTCACCCAGTATCTGGCGTGAAGTTCTAGACGCTGTTCACGCCAAAAAAAAAAAAAATAGAGCGTGGTCACCCAAAAGAAAATACTAGGATGTACAAGATGTCGCAACTGCCAATATATTGCATTTGTCAGATTCGAACAAATTTTACATACATTAATTCATATGTCAATGTTACCTTAAAATGTTGGTAGAATGTAGTTTTTACAGATAGTGCGTTGCCGCTAATACTTTAAACAATAAATATAAAAAATATTGGCTGTGTACTTCATCACAGTGGCACCACGTAAAAATGAATTGAGTCGTATTCGAATAAAATGTTAATCAAATAAGGTATTCGCAGTTAGTTGGTTACGCCCTAGTGCAACTTTTAGTCGTTTATTTAATAAAATGGTATAAAACTAATATTGTCATATTTAGTGCATATAAAAAATACTGAAACATATATTTCTTTTTCTTCATGAGTTACACATGTAAGTTTTAATGAGATCCTCTGTGTGTAATTTACATAAATTATGAATAAATTCGCTGTTCGCTTTCCACGGTATTTGCTCAAGGCAGCAGAAGTTCCTAAAAACAATTTAAACAGCATACGTTTAAAGAGAAAAATATCTTCTGATTATGATTCGTGGATTTTTTGCGTTTCTATTTCTTTAGTTCAGCTAAAAATTTCATGTACAAGCGTTGATAAACAACTCGGCCTCCCTCACTAAGCTTTTTCAATAATTTATGTACATTAAAATGACGAGCTCGGCTCTAGATATCAGGTACACCCAGTACGCTAGGGAGCACATATATAGAAGAATGTTTTGAATGTTTCAGGTATTACCATGCCCGATATCACACTGAGTGTCATTTTATTTATTTCGGAAATAATCACTGAAGAGCACCTATGGAGCTACACTAACAATGCGTTGTATAATAAAAGAGTTTTCAGTATGGCTTCTGTTTCTCTGATATCTTTGGTCGTGTCCTAGTTTTTTAGTAGTTCCGTTTGGTTCTGGGGGGAATTTCAGGAAGTGGCGAGGTTACCAGCGGGATAGAGGCTGTAAATTGAATCTTTCTTCACTTCAGGGTTAATTCAGTTATGCTCAAGCTCAAATGTCAATACTACAATAAACTCTCCACGCCCACACCAGTTCTAATGATGCCCGCTAATTCCTATTGAAAGAACTGTCGGCGTCGCCGGCGCTTTGTCATAAATATCAGAGCTATGCAGCAATTGTTTTCTCGCTAGGGTAAGCTTTTTGTGCTTTTTTTACATAAATGATAAAAACCGCTCCCATTGTTAAGAATTCTACTTTCCATATTACTTTTAGAAGAATTTTTAGAAGAAATACTTTATATATTGTTCATAATTCGTCCACAAGTTCTTCATTAGGAAATTAGGATTAAAAATAAAGATTTTGTATCCAGTTTTTCTCATTCTTCTGAAAATATTTATTATTCAATTCTATATAAAAAGTGTCTAATTCTCTAAAAGTAATTTAATTAATTAATTGTGCAAGAAATCGATTTTTATTGTAGTTCTTTAGAGGTGGAAGATTCTACTCTAATTTAGTACTATTTTTAGATTAATATTATTAAGTTTAAAAATTGCTATTAGGAGCGAGCGTAAAGACGCCTGCATATACTTGTATTTTACGAAAATGCAGCAACGTTGAGCGCGGTTAGTATACATATTGGATGAGTGACCCTCTCCAGGGAAATACAGCGTTCTAGCTCCACCTTCTAACTGCTTGTAGATCAGCACATACCTAGAAGGTATGTGACTTTGGGCGGGGGTTACATAGCGGATATACCATCCATCGGAGGGGAGGTAAAACAACCGGTCCCTTGTCAGTTAAATGTTAGCCAAGTAATAAATCCCTGCTCTTCGAGAGAGAAGAAGTTCGACATAATTTACAGGTCAGGGGTATCTCGTCTCCTGGCGTCGGTGATTGGCCTTGGTAGCGGAAATAGGCCGACGTTAAATAAGTGAATAAAAAAGGAGAAAAAATTGCTATTCAAAATTACGTCAGTTGCTCTACGTGCGAATACACTCTGCATTTATACGAAGTAATCTTTAACAGATCCACTTGGATTTTTTTAATCGTTTCTGGTATTGTCATATTAGAATCCTATTGAATTTCTTAATAATATGTCGAGTAGTTTAATTTTATAAATCATTCGGTAACACCGTCTTCGTCGCCCATATCTCTTGACTTTTTTTGATAAATTTAAAACAATCTGTCGATATTTTTTTGTTTAACTCACCTGAAGAACGGAACATAGAATTGATCCTAAATTTTTACCGTGTCATCACTACTTACAACCCGTTCACACGATACGGTTATTTTACCGATCCGGTAAAAGCACCGAACTCCATAGTGACGCATGCTTTTAAACCTGCATGTTCACACGGTACGGTAGTCCACCGTATGCGGGAAAACGACCAATTTGTTTACATTTACATTCGGTTTTATCACAGGCAGCCGCATACGGTGATTTGGTAAACAAACCAAAACGGTCGTCAGTGACGAGTACATTTACGTGAGCAACTTCATACGATTCGGTAATTTTACCCAAAGCCATTTTACCCATAGCAATGAGTAGTCCTGCTAGTTCATCTATTTGTCAACCTCACCCTCAATACAATATGTTTCCAGCTGAACGTACCCTGTATTCAAAGTTCTATCATGGACCTCGACTTTTCTAATTTTTGTTTAATTTATTTATAAATAAACTCAAAATAAAATCAATAAACGATCAATGTGAATTCTAACTTACCTAAAAATTTCATTAATTACTTCCACGTCCACGTGGTGAGGTGGACGTATAGTAATCGTAAAAAAAATTTTTTTTTTGTTAAAACGTTGAGATATTAAATTAGAGAGAACAAATATCTCTCTGTCGGTCTGTAACTTTTTTGTGCGCACGTTTTCTCATGAACGGTTTAAGATATTGACTTGAAAGGTACACATATGTATCATGACGCTAGATTATATTTTGCGCTAATTTTGGTGAATGACTGGGGTTTAAATAGAGGTAGATAAAGAAAACAAATAAAGCAATCTAGCAAGAGTGCTGAAATTTGGAGTTTGGTGTATATACAAGCCAAAGGCCTCAGATTTTTAATAATAATTTAAAATCGAGTAATTCACTGGGAATTTGGTACACGTATGTTTTGTAATGACATCTGATTGAGATGATTCCGTTGAAGAAGTAACGGGGGAGGTTGGTAAATCCAGGGAAACAAGTAAAGCAAGCTAATAGGAGTCATTAACTCTATTTTTGACATACTAGAAGCCAACGACTCAAATTTTCTATAACATCTGCCTCAATGAATAATTGGTCATAGAATTTTAATGATACAATATTCATTAAAATTCTATGATCAATTATTTACACATACTAGAATGCAAATATAGTAAACTGGGTGTGAAAGTAGTGATTTCTTAGGCAGCGGGTATTTTCTCAGCACTAAGGATCTTCCTATAGTCGCATTATTTTCGGTCAAGTCTCTTTTCAATATGTCTAGTATCTTATCAAAAGTAAATACAGGCATGGGGAAATAATTTAAAAAATTGGTTTCGTTCTTCCTCAATAGAATTAGAAAGGTTCCCAAATGGTGTCTTCGTCTAACAATATGATGTTTAATTCCTTGTCTAGCTATGGCGTCATTTTTGAAAGCGTCGATTTCAATAATCAGGAAATGTTAGTTTTTGTCATATTTACTATCATCGTCAAGCTCTTTCAGAATATATAATAAATTGTTAAATGGGCTTATGCCATTGAGTGAAAAGACCCTATCAGGAATATATCTAAAATATTACGTCAAGTCGCGCATTCATCCAAAATTCAAATCCAATTAACCAAAAGTTGTTCCAAAATTTTTCTTCAACAAAAATAATCAGAATAGTTATTGATACGATAAGATAAGATATTTATTGGTCATATGTATACGATTGTGTTTTCAGTCAGCGAGTACCAAATTATAATAATTATATATAAATAAAAACAAATTTTAAACCAAAGTAACAATTAACTCAATAAATCAATCATATATAAAATATATAGTAGTAGTAGTATATAAAAGTTAAGTTACTTGGAGCATTATATAAAAGGACTTGCACGGGTCAACATACATGGTACATGCAATTTTTATTAAATTTAAACTCCGCGCTTCACCACATTCCTACAATTCAAATAACAATTTAAATACATTTTTATTCAGATTTAGAATCGTATTGGTTTTCATTTGCTAGAGCTTTAATTGTAATTTAGCCCTATAAATATGCATTCGTTAAAAGGTTTTCGAAGCCTCGCTATAAAAATCAGAACAATTATCGATTACCTTGAACATTTACCAGAAACCAGGAAATCCCGTGCTCATCCCTGTAAACCCTAAGCTTTTAGCTCCCTTTTAAAAAATTCCAGCCCAATTAAGAGCTCATTTAAGCGGAATGAATTTACGCAGCATCCTTTGACCTGTTCTTTGAGTTGTTTCTTCGACAATTAAATCAGAAATCCATTAAATGATGGTGTTGACACCGTCAGTTTTATCCCATTTAGATTCTCGGCTATATCCTCATCAACTAGGAAATATACATGTATAGAAAACCAAAAAAGCGCTTATCTCACTGCACTATAATAATGTCTTTCAGATTTAAGAGCGTATCACTAGAGAATAAATACCGCATATACAACTTATCGTGAATTTTTAACCGACTTTAACATTTTTTTAAAAGGTTCGAACTGTACATATGTTTTTTTCAAGTCTTCAGCGATTTCTTTGGGAATAGCTCAAGAAATATTTTCTCTTATATTTTCTTCATCAAGCTATGTCTAGTATAAATAAGGTGAGCAAAAGTCGGAAAGAAGTTAGAAACATGATAGATTATTGCAAGTTATGGCGAAGGTGCAGGTTAAAATAAGTACTACAGAACATTTGAAGTTATGGCGGAGGGGCGGTTGCAGGTAAATAGTCAGGTATTTTTGTAACTAGAGATTCAAAAGATGGTTTCTAAAAAGTATGAAATATAATTTCACAGTCGTTTGGTTAATTGAAGCTTATCACATAATATCGTCGGTGGCGGTTCATTTTTTGTCAAAAAATGTTATGTTCTTTTTTGTATTGTGTTCTAAAAATATTACCGTGGAATTTGCGGCATAATACGACTGTTCAGTATATTACTGCAAAGTAACTTCTACGCCTGTGACTTTTGCGTCAAAGGAACAGTTAAAGGGTGTTTTTGACAAACAATATGAATAAAAATACAAATATAAAAACGTGATGTACAGAACTCATATCGGTCGATGCATATTGAAAAGAATGATATAAAATGTTTATATAATAGGGCCAAAATTATTTCTTCTAGTAATTAAATATTAAACAACGAGAAACTTTTTATCAAAAAGGTGCTTATAAACATCGACACGACACTTTGAATTCTTTGCTGGTTAAACTTTCATAAATATTGAAAATAACGAACGGGTACCGCCAATACTTGAACAACGTTACATAACATTAATTTTTTATGTATACGGATTACCTGAAAAACTACGGGCTCTGTGACGTTACAACTTGACTAACTGACTATCTCGACGTTTTTGAAAGCGTGGACTTCAATAATTTTTTTATACAAGGAGCAGTCGGAGAATTTAAATTTTTGACACAGTTACTATACTCGTCAAGCTTTTTCAGAATATGAAATACAAAAATTATTAAATGGGTTTATTATTCAGTGAATTACTGAGTAACTGAATAATTGTATTATTTTGTAGATTCCGGAATTAAAAGGAAATATTTGTTGCAGAAAATCCGAGCAAGAGAAAAGTTAACAGCAACTAACCTTTAGACAACTTATCGGGAATATAAAACTAAAAACAGTATTCTTTCAACGGCGGCGGCGTTTCTGTGTTACAAATGTGGCAACAATACTTATTTTTATCTGTATAGTAGAGATATATATTTATCACTTTCTTACAATATTCGAAATGGGGTGTTTATTTTGTATTTGACTTTTGCTTTTTCGCAACTTAGGGAAATCATAAAAGATCAAAATTCACGAGCGAGCTATTAAAATCAGACATTTCCACTGAAATAGGATGCAAGCAGTTTCCTTACATTTTATCTTATTGAGTTCTTTTTATGCTTACTTGAGTCTCAATTTCAACTGCGTCTTTCTCCCTTTATATCCTGTATTTCAATCAATAAGGACTTTGATTCGATAATATCTTATGTCGCTTACCCTTACTAAGGGATCTGGATATTTCACCTGTTTCCGACATTTCTAGAAAATAATGTAACTTTATCTTTGACCATTCACATTTATTTCGTCAGACAATTTATCGGTTTATAAAAATGCCGGTATCAGGTGCCCTCGGGATATTACAGGGAAAGAAACCATATCCACAACAAGATTAATAGCTAGGAGTTTAATAAATATATTTTTGCGAAATTCTACACCTAAAAGCGAATAGGAACTGCTCGAAATATTACGTTATAGTCCAAAAGACCACGGTACTAAAACCTGCCCCACAGAATACCTCCATAGAAGTTGTATATTGTGGTAGAAAATATGCTCGTAAACATTGAACCAGTGGCAGACTTTTAAAAATCGTGACAAAAGAATTTTTAATTAAATTAATTTGGAGCTATAAGGTTGCATAAAAGGTGCTTCACAAAATACCACCATGAAATTTATCATGATTATAAAAATTATTGTTCTATATGATTCTCGTAGTCTTGCTCGCCTTATTTTACCCTAAGTGCCCAAAAGACCTCTGTAAAAATGTTCATGTGTGTTCATTATATTACATACCCTTTAGAGAACCGCTGGCTCTTTTTATTTAAAGCTTAAGTTGCTCTCTTAACTAATATATAAATCTGCCATATAAAAAATTAACCCAACATATGACAAACCTAGTTTCTTTATTATTAACTAATAATAAAGTTCGTGAAGGATTTTTTCAAATAGATGTAAAATATATTCGTTAAAAGGACAATTTAAGCTTTAAATTTAAAAAAGCAAGCGGTATTCTAAAAGATAAGTAACATAATGAACACGCAAGAACATCTTTACTATGCGAATCGTACAGAACATATAATTCTTATTAGTCGTGAAAATTCGATGGTATTTTGCAAAGCACCTTTTATGTCACCTTATAGCTGCTAAATAATTTAATTAAAAATGCCTTGGTCATGGTCACTGGTTCTAGGTTTACGAGCATATTTTCTACCAAAATTTCTAAGAACGTATTCTGATTTCTAAGGCAGATTTTAATGCCGTGGTCTCTTGGACTATTTATTATTATAAAAATTTATACAAGCACTGAATAAAACGCTGCTGAAATTTTGAAGTGGTCGAATTTAAATATAAAGAACTTGTGTAATCGTTTCTTTGATACAATGAACGAATACATCGCAAAAAAATATATTAATATCTCAAGAAGGGGTCGTAGCCTGGCAGACTCCAGCCTGAAAACGCCAGTATTGTATGCTGTTAGTTATTGATTGCTTTCTGATACTTGTTGTTATTTCTGTTTTGGGTTTATTGAAACAGTTTTTTCAACAAATTATTCATGATATGCATTATCTCTTTTACATAATATATACTTTTCCGTTAATAACATGCCTTGCTACTAAGGCGTAAACAGTCAATCTTCTAAAAATTTTATTTCTTTTTTGCCTTTTTAATTTTTTGTTAAATAATTTTATTTGTCTGTACGTAAGTGATGGAATACTCTTATTGGGATATTGTGCAACAATTTTCTTGTCACTTTAAGAACAAACCTTCTTTTAGAAAGCAGATATTTGTAACCGACTTTAATACATTTTGAACAGAATGAGGTTTTCAGTTCGATGCAGTGTAGGTTTTTTGTTTGTTCTATCGTTTCCCTGGGGTGGCTTAAGCGATGTCTACGACAAACTAGTATAGGGTGAATAGAAATCGAAAAAAAAGGTTTTCTATTCAAGAATATGGTGTGTCCAATAGGTGATCAACATTTCATAATTTTTACTAATTCCATGGAGATAATTTTTTTACTTTGTAGAAACTACATAGGAGGCTAATAAAAATAACTAAATACCTAGCCATTTCGTGGTTATAGCTGGTAGCGAAAAATGTGCTACCTAAGGGTGACCTTGACTTTATCGGTTTCTACTGAAAAAGTCAGATCATCCTCTAAATGACCTTGGCACGACCTCTTCAAGGCAAAGTCAAGGCCACCATTATGTAACCTTAAAACACCCGTTCAACTTCTGTTTTGAAACATTTTTCGCTTTTAGCCATAACCTCGGAATGATTAGTGTGGAAAGTATGCAATGGTCTGCCTTCAGTTGGTGCATATTGGCAACTTCAACCTCTCATATCTCGGCAATGAAGAGTATGCTCAATCTTAAACTTTCAGAGGATTAATGTCTCATGACAAACTCCCATTTATTATCAAATTTGAGTCCATATTTGAGGACCTCGAAACTTGTTATTTTTAAGCCTTATTACTTTATATCGATATTGAGTTGGTGTACATGAACAAAATGAAATCAAATAATCAAAAAATAAAAGCAAAGGAGTTCTTCCTCCAGCTAACACTAACTTATACTCTGTTTGGAAAATACAGAGAGTAATAAATCACTCAGACAAAGACCAGGCGTATTACTGTTTCTTTTCATAAATATAATAAATGAAATTAACAAATTGAAATAATACACTGTTTTAATAATGCACAAAGTAACGGACATAGAATATATATAAAAGTTGTACTGAAAAATAAATTATAAAATTAATTTTTCCACTTATTCAGTGTTCTTAATCTTACCATCCCTAATTTCATATGAAATAAACGTCTGTTGTTTAATTTATCTGAATATTTCCATAATAATAATAATCATGATAATATTTACTGGGATAGGCCTATAACAGCTGATCGCACTGTAAACTACAATAAACCAGATATAGTGTTTATTAACAAAAAGGGAAAATATGGGGTAATAATAGATATTGGCGTTCCTATATCTCACAACCTCCGGAAAACTGAGATCGAAAAAGTAACTAAATACGAGAATCTAGCCTATGAATTTAAAAACCTGGTTTCAGAAAGTCACTGTCATTTGTAATGTTGGTGGAAGGAATTGTTACTAAGAATTTCCTTAAAAATTTAAAAGAACTCGAAGTTCCTAAAAACATTCTTAATGTGGGGCAGCGCACTGTACTACTGCGAACAACTCACATTGTTCGAAAATTCCTTAGATGAGAGGATCTGAATTGTTTTATAACGACACTCACAAAACATCGGCTTCACCATCCACACACAGAGACTGTACTTGCCTCGAAATAACGCAGGTAATCTGGAAGTATTATGCCATCAACAAGAAGAGAGGCTTCTCCAATACTTTCTCTCCATTGACACTCCGTTCTACAGAGCCATTTGTTCTCAGGGGATCAGCCCATTGAGTCTAGACCAAGATGGCAAACAGTTCCCATACGTAAAAACTCAAGATCGCATTAATGCTTGGAAGGAGAAGGAACCTCATGGTAGGTTTGTCGCTGCGCTAACTTCAGAGAACATGGATGAAAAAAGTTCAACAGAGTGGCTCCGAACAGGGGGCCTCTATGGGGAGACAAAAGGTTTCCTCTTTGCAATATAGATCAAGTAATTAAGACCAGAGCTTATCGAAAATATATTCTGGTTCAACAGGTTGACAGTAAATGCCGCCTATGTAGAACTGCCAATGAATAAATCCAGCATATATGTTGTGGATGCCCATCACTGGCACAAATTGAGTCACAACAATGTTGTCAAAGTGATTCACCAAGCACTTGCAAGGAGGCTCCGAATCGTGAACAGCCATACTATAAATTTAATCCTGAGCAAGTAAATAGCAACGAGCAGGCACGGATCCTATGGGACAGTCCGATCACCACTGACGGTACGGTTGAAGCCAACAGATCTGATATTGTCGTATTTGATAAAACAAACGAAAAAGCAACAATCATTGATGCTGCAGTCCCTACGTATGACAAACTAGTGGCAACCGTTGACATGTATAAGCTACGGGAAGTAGAAATAATTCCAGTGGTAGTGTCTTCAAATGGATTAATGACAATGGATTGGCAAGTTGTTAAGAAGAGATTACAACTACAGGAAACTCATCTACACACCATTCAAAAATCTGCTTTATTAGGTACTGCCAATATTGTCAGTAAATTTATCAATCTTGATTAAACATCACCATTAAACGAGGTTGCAATCACTAGCCTACCAGTCGAAGAATATTAGCCTTCACTATCTGAGTATTGTCATCTATGCCCTGGGGTAATGAATATCCCGGATAATTATGTAAATATAAAGAGAAAAAATAATAACAATAATAATAATCGATACTTTTATTGAACTACGAGATACCCTTTAACCAGGTATGATGTTTGAATTTGCAAATGATAACTGGTTACGAGAAAGATCGACCGAGCGGCAAAGACAAGAATAGATCATCAGAGACTGGCCCGAAGCAGATAGAAATCTAGCCTATACTATGTCGAATGATCTTTCTCTAAAAGCACATCACCAATGTAATATATATAATAGAAAGAAACTACTAATAAGCACCCTGACTATGTTTTTATTTCCAAAGAGACTTTAGTGTCCAAATGTCAATTTTTTCTTAATATCGTGCTTAGAAAAAACATAAAGGATGGATGGACAGACGGACATTTTGAAAGTTATTCAGAATTCGTCGACGAATACTGTGATATGAACAATGAACATTCCTTCCCTGCGAGTAGTATTTACGGTGCAATATACTCTTCGTTTTCGTATTTGCGAAGAATATAACACATTCTTTTTAATTATGAACAAACCATTACATTGTGTTCCATTTCAGCTGAACTAAACAAAACTAAATTTTGTGTAGACGACTATACCTAATTTACTTGATTTAATACCTTATTGTAACTACTATATACGTCTAAACTCGGCTTTAGTAGACAATTTAATAAATGTGTTATACTATAGCAATAACAGATAAGAACACTTTTCGAGCCAAAGTTATTCGTTTATTAAAAATGACACAATTCAACTGGGAAATATATTTAATAAATAGTAATGTCTTTCAAGAATTCCTTCAGTCTGCTCTCTCACTCAATAAAGAATTACTTCATAAAAATTCATCTCGACGTCTTGAATATATTGCAACAAACTTTTAATATTGTTCATTCAGAAAAATCTCTCAATGACAAAGCCGTATATATGGGTGAAAGCCCAATCGAGATCGGAAAAATCAAATTCAACTTTAAAAGAGGCTATATAATGCATTCTCTTTATACGAGTTGGCATTATTCCAAGACAAATAAAAATACTTTAAAAAATATTTACATTTGCACTGAAAAACTGCTTAGTTTACGACACTGCGAAACACGGCGACCGTTTGTTTGCCAGACACTATAAGAGCAACTATTGCTTCCCCTATTTTCAGCAACCAGAAAATTTTAAAAAATCACTTTAACAAATGCATTTTGTAGAAAAAGTATAGCGGTCTAAAAAAATATATTCTAGTCCAGTTCAAATTAGACATAAAATTTTACATACAATTTTACTTATAAGCGGTCGAGACTGCACTGAGAAAAATATATTAAAATATTGTACATCTGTATATGTGGAAACAACGAAATTAACTAAAGTCTATTTGGAAATGAAAGAGAGTAATGGAAGCTCATTATAAATGTAAATCCTATAAAAACGTATTACCAATTTCTTTCTATTATGTAGTATATCATATTGGTGAGCTATAGTTTTAGAGAAAAACTGTTCGAAATACCGCATATGAAATTTCTTCCTGCTTCTCTGGCAATCTGTCCTTGTCTCTATTGTTACTATCTCTCTCGTAACCAGTCCTTAATTACACAGACACACGAAAAAAAAAAGTTGTCAATTCCACAGACGAAACCAATAAATTCCGCTGTATTTTGGCTTGCTGAATCCGAATCCAGTGCCAGTTTTGCCCGGCCACTTGGCATTTTCTATCCTTAAAAACAGTTAGAGAAATGCAATTTTTGCATTTTTCTAACTCAGAGTTAGTGGTTTTTATGATAGGATGTAGCATACCACGGTCGAAACTAGACAACCCACTTTTTAGACAAATTTTGGAAAAATGTATTAGTGGCAAATATAGCAATGTTAAGGTGCCTACGGAGTCTACACTAAGCAAAAACTATTTATTTAGGGAGTGCGAAAATATTAGACAGAAAATTTCTTCAGGGCTTAATGGGAAGTACATGTGGCTTAGCGTTGACGAAACAATCAATGCTTGCGGCTTCAAGGTAGTGAATGTTTTAGTGGGTGCATTGGAGGAAAATTGTGCAATGAGCGGATACTTGATCGCCTATAAAGTTTTAGAAGCTACAAATTCTCGAACCATAGCGGATGCAGTAAATTCAAGTTTATAAGATTCTGGGGTAACAAATGTGCAGAAAATAAGGACAAGTTCTTATTAATTGTTACCGATGGAGGGAATTAATGAAAGCTGCTGGAAAATTTTTGAAAGAAACGTATCGGCATATAACCATATGTGCATGGGCTTCATACGATTGCTGAAACTATTAGAAGGTGCTACCTTAGAGTAGCACTAGACACTAAAGGCACTAAATTTATTTGGTGAAAATGGAATGAAAATCTTCCACAGAATATACCAAGAGATATCGGAAACAGGTATTTGGTCCGATGATTGAAAAACATCAATCATCATACCGCTATAGACGAAAGCGTCGACAGATGCTTGCGATCTATACATTGCTGTCATTAATATCCCCCGCTAGTAAAATAATACTGTATAATTGCATATTCTTCAATCCAAACTTTAATATTATCTGTCTTGGCAAATACCTCCTGAGCAAGGAGACTTACATTAAGACATCTGACAATGTGGAATGGAACAAATTATGGACTGTATGACTAGATATGGGAACAACCAGACTGTTTTTTATTACTGTAGAAGTAAATGAATATCACCCACCTACGTTGAGGATAGATGATTGTGAGACAATAAACAAAATGGTTTACCTATCTCGTAGCCCTTGTGAATAGCGCCGGAATCTGCGAGAATCAAATTCGACGAGGAATACAGTATAGATGGGGAGGTGGACAACTAGGCAAATTTGAAGTAACAGACATATCACGAGCTGCACAAAGATTAGACTTGCTGACGCTCTAGTCTTCTCTATCTTTCTTTAAGCTCTTGAGATATGGACTGTTAGAGAAGTAGGTAGACAGCTATTGCTAAGCTTATTGATGTTTTCGAAACGTGCGTCAGCAGACGTTTGCTGCGAGCTCCCTGGAAAGTCCATCGTACGAACAGCTTTCTTTTCAGCATCGTATTCTCTCAAATCCTATCATTTTTGGCCACATCTGCAGGAGAGAGAACAATATAGAGCCATCGAAAGTCCATGGAAAATCGGAGGGGAAGAGGACGACCACCAAAACGTTGTGTTAATGTCAGTAAAGTGTCAACGAGGAAAGAGCTTTGGTGAGGTCGTGTGCCTAACGAACATTCCATACAGCAGAGGGGGGCATTTACAACTAGAACTTACATGAAGTACAATACTTTAGCTCCGTCGTGACTTTAAGAATTTGTGTATTAAACAGTGACATTTATATTTCGAAATAATCATTGTGAGATTATTTGAAAATGACTTTGAGTAAGCTCATAAACTAAAGCAAATAAGTAAATAAGATTGTCCCCAGGGTAATACGAATTCAGCTGTAGTTGATATGGTCTTGTCAATTTCAGCATTGGAGGGAACAAAAAACAGTTTGAAGAATCAATAAATATTAATGATCAGATTATGATTATAAAGAGGACAATTGCGCGATCGCCATATATTTGCTTTTCAGATTTCCTTATTTTAGTACGTCGTGTTCATTTTTAAGATAGATAAATACAATATATTTTCATAACTAAATTATATTTTGTCGTTTCTAAGATGCAGCTTTGAAATATTTCAGAGTACTGAATAAATTTTACCATCGCGTTACGGCACGTTACGTATTTTTGCATAAGTAACTTTCTGTGAAATTGAAACGTATTTTTACTGCCATCGCGAAAATTGTTCAATAATTTATTTTAAAATAAACAGAAAATTTCCTCTTTATATTTTATATTAAATTGGGTAGTCTATCTATTAGCTAATTACAAAAATGCTAATTGGTTGCGCTGTAGATGACTAGTCGTTTTTCTTGTTTGGTATTACGCATAACGCTGTGAAATTCCCTGACTATAAATAGTACAACAGAGATTTATTTATTTTGAAAGTTCTATTTGTATCAGAAATACGTTACTTAATCCTGCCATATATGAAATAAACCATATAACCTTAAGCAATACATTTATAATACGAATGGCTATGGATAGAAGCGATACAGATTATAAATTTTTAAAGTTTGACATAAACATAAACCTATTAATAAATAATGTTTAATATTTGAAAAATGGTAGGAAATAAACCCTCCCTTATCCAGCTTATCATTCACGCTACAATGGGGGTCTAACGCTACCACTTACAGTAGTAGTCACGTGCATAATGCAATGTTCAGTAATTATCAAGCTTGCATGCAAAATAATTGGTTGACTACAAGGATTTATTTTTAATTTAACTTTTAACTTTCTATACTCTAGACCGAATTGAAGTTCCAAAATTGCTACTGAAAATTACGTCTCTGTTAGTTGATTTGTAAGTAGGATAGGAAAAACTCTTCAGAAAATAATGATTTTTCATTTAACTCACTAAACTAAACTAACTAAAAACGGAACAATAAGTTGGTCAAGAGTTAATATGAAATTTTAATAGATGAAAAATGTGAATTTATTTCTAAGGTTGTGTCGATAAAATACGAGAATTTGTAGATATAGGAAAATGTTTAAAACCTCTAGGATTAGCAGTTTTCTATAAAATAGCACGTGAAAAGATTTGATCAATGAACTAATGTTATAAGCATAGCACTACAATTTGCACTATTGGTTTTACCAAAGACTTTATAGTATGTAGAGACTAAAGCAGATTTATTCACATGCTAGGGTATACTCACTGAAAAATGATAGTGGCCTACCTTTGTCTATGTCTTTATAAAGTCGTCAAGATGGACCCCTTGACGTGAAACCTGTGGCCCTGTGTATATCCCGGTGGTGAATAGATTTGTACGCTTAGGTGTCTGTATGTGTGCATTTACACGTATGTGGGGTACGCATATACATTGTTATATAGTTCTGTTTTAGGGTAGTGCATAGGGAAATAGGGAAAAATAAACGATTAAACATTCGAGCGGATTAGACTTGTTTGCATGTGCACCAGTATATTATAAATCAAGAGCTACTGGCTTATGGTTCATCCAAAGCCAAGGGGAGGGACAAAAATAATAGTGTTAGTGTACGTAAAGCACAGAGTTGATATCTCCAGATGCAGCTTTAATTGTAGACAATAGTAAACTGGAATGCATCTCGAGTGGTACACAGACAGATGTAAGACTCAGGGGGGAACTGGTGCTGGTATACACGGATGCAAACCAAGGGCTCGTATATCGGTGCAGAAGCAAAAGAATATGCCACATTATTGAGTACAAGCGAGAATCTCAGAGAAGGTTTCGTCAACAAAAATATTTACATATGCGGCGAAGGCCAAACAGACTTGAGGGCTCTTGAGTCAAACAAAGTGACTCAAGGCTGGTTTTAAACTGTCACAATATTTTGATAGAACTTTGTGATCACAACTCTGTCAAACTCATATGGGTGCCCGCGCACGGAGGTGTGGAGGGCAACAAAGAAGCAGACCGATTGGCGGGAGGAGGAGCAACAACTATTTTCCTTGGCTCTGAGCCAGCCTTCGGTCTACCAAGAAGTCTATCTGAGGTACGAGACTAGGCCATTGCTAAGTTGAACAACTATTGGGCTCAGGCCCCTGTAATGAGGCAGTCGAGACTCCATGTAAAGGGGACCTCGACTGACTCAACCATTAAGTGGTTGCTTGGGCTCGATAGAGAAAAAATGAGGCAGTTGCGCACCGCAGGTGTGTCAAAGTATAGGCATCTCCAAAGACAATTTCTACAGGTACTACGAGATCAATCCTGGAACAGACTGCTATCCTTTGTGGAGAGCACTGGTATCTCCTAGAAGATCCTATATGTCGCGAATGCACAATGGGCCAACAGGCACGAGTGTTGCGAATCCTATAGACCTGTTCGCCTTCTAATAATAATAATAAGAAAACTGGGTTGCATCTGTCCACTTGTTGCCTACTCGTTTCCGTATGTTTACTATCACTTATCGGTGAATATACTATAGCATATAAATAATATCTTCATGATATAAAATAAAGTCCCCGTTGGGAGTCTGTCTGTTCAAATAGCCATAATTAAAAGTGATTTCTTGCTGAATTTACTAATTAAAACTGAGCAAAAATACAGCGCTCACCTATCGGGGTGTGCAATAAACTTTCCGCTTGACGTCTGTCTATTCATTCAGGCTAATCTCTAGAGTCTGGGCAAATTTTGAAGAGTTTTTTACTATTATATGGAGCATTTCTCGAGAAATGTTTAATCTTTCATTAAAGAGAGACGAGCAGTGATGATTTCAGTGATTTCGTGCGAAGCGTGGAGGCTAGTAATAATGTAAACTATTTATCTTAGAAAATGTTACGCATTTATCGAGTTCTTATTATAATAGTATAATAATTACGTGTTAAGACTGTTCTACTTAGAAAGGCAGCGTTTTGTATATAGGGTGGTTAGTACTGTTATCCAAATAATAATTTTTTGGAAAGTGTTGTTTGTATCTATTACAATTTGATAAAACTTGATGATAATAGAGGACATATGGGACCATTTAAGGTATTTTTAGAAAGTGGTCACTCAATAGAAACCTTGCAATACCCGTTACACCCTGTATAGGAATTTTAATTCCATGTATATTTAAAAAATGCGGACTTCTCTGGGATGACAAGAAAATTAACCGGTGTTCTCCCATTCTCCCCTATTACTGAATCCGGAACAGTTGACTCCCTTAGAGCAAGTTGTGCCAGGAATTTGTCTCCTGCAAGGGTGGTAAGTTTGAGGGCCCGGGTGCCTTTCACGTATATCATCATAGTTAGACATGACCATAAGCTGAAAATTACACTTCCATCAGGCTCTCTTCAAATGTCGCTTCTCACGTTTAAACAAAACCCTATTCAGCCCGTCGGAGTTATTTTATCAATTTCTAAAATTTATTTATATAAATGCCGAAAAAAAAAACACGTTTTGAACTAGCGTCCGCCGTTTAGAGATGTAATATTTCTATGTACCTGTTCCCAATGCTTGCGGCTCGGTAAGATCCTGATAATGTGATAATATACATTAAGTTTCCTTATTCTTTGAAAGAAATTGTTTTTGTTTGTTTTAATTTTATTAATAATAAGTTTTATCTTAAGGTATAAAAATGCATGTTTATCCTGTTGACTTTGTTTTACCTTTTTGTAGGTATTTATTCTCAATAAGTCCCTGATCTTAAAAATTATAACTTAAATATTGTAATGGAAATAAGGTTTATATGCTACTACATATAGGTACATAAATATCTTTTCCCCATGCATTTTTATAATTTACATACTACTTAAAACAATTTAAGACCTAAAGTATATATTGACTAACAGCAAATAAGTAAATTACTGACTGACTATGATGTAGGTGTGCTTTAGTTTACAACTGCAATAATAAAATAATAAAGCAAACTCCATTATGTAAACTAGTATAGGGAGTACTCTGACAACATTCGTATTTATTCTGTGACTACGTGTACCTCTGAAATTTTGTTTCATATTTTTTTCACAAATTTCTATTAAAGACGGTTCAATTTTTTTCAAAAAAATTTGGTACAAATATCTTCGACCAGTCTGACATATGATTGTTTACACACATCAAATGATCAATAACTTTTAATTAATTTAATATATAAGTTTAACATGCAATCATCGTGAACATTATTTGCACGTATAATATTATTTGTGGCTTACTAAATATAAAAATGCATAAACTGAACAAATGTAAAGCAAGGAGACAAGCGGAAATTACAAATGCACTTAAAACTCGACTAGAGCCGAGGTCTTAGGTCTTAGTAAGGATCGGCCTGAATTACAGTCATACATCTGTATGAGTTAAAAGATCTAAAACGGTATTAAATAAAAATTTTATTCAGGCAATTTTTAGGGTTTCATTATTTATGCGTAGAATAAAAAACGCCAACAGCTACTTTCATAAACTGGGATATAGTTGAAATGAACTTTGCCCATTGTATAGAATTACCGCGAAAATAATTAAAACTTTAGTCTTTCTTAAATCCAATTACGCGACAAAAAGGGGTTGAAGCTTAAATCACGGTACTTTAAAACCGACTAGAATGACCAGATTATACAGTAGATTTATATGAAATATATAATATTGTTACCAGCACATGCTATATTCATATGCAGTATTTGTAGACATTCTATTAAAAAGGTAACCTTATATGAGCCAAAAAGAATAAAATTTTTGGAAACAATGGAACTGTCTTTAAAAAAAAGAGTACCAAAGATTATAAAATAAACAACCGGTGGCAGATGCCATAAAATAATTTGAGACCTTGGCTTCTAGCATATATACCAAATCCCAAGTTTCTGACACCTTACTTGCTTGCTTTACTTACTCACCCCTATTTACTCCCCAACCCTTCAACTGAATAATCGCAAAACTTAATCTAGTTCCACATCTTGCTATAATACATACGTGTACTAAATTTCAAGTGAATATCTTAATATTATTTTGTTAACCCCTTTAATAATGGAGTGGGAGTGATGTAGGGGTGGTACATAACATAAAAGAATTTGAGACCTTCGCTTCTAGTATATACGCCAAATTGAAAATTTCTGGACTCTTACTAGCTTGCTTGACTTATTTACCCCTATTTACCCCACAACCCTTCAACGGAATGAGCTCAAAATATAATCAGGTTCCATATCTCGTTATAATAACAATAACAAATTTGTGTATTTGTATATAGTGTATAGTTTACTACACATATTTAATGCACATAAAAAGGCCATAAAAACAGGCCATGAAAATATCAAAATCGTCATTTTTACCTGCGAACAACGTCCTACAGAGCCGCACTTTAAATATTTGAGTATTAGAATAAACAAAATAATACTAGAGTTTTAAAAATCGTGTTTTAGTAAAAAATTTAATGACGTTTCTCGTAAATTAGAAAATCGTTCTCTGTTTTGCGTCAAAATTGGAATATCTTACGCATTGGTGGACGCATTACCCGTCGTTCGCAATATTAACAGATAAATTCAAAGTACGGCTCTGCTTATCTGTTCCCTGGGTATAATGTAGGGGTGATTTGCGTAACTATGTTTCAGGAGTTAGAAATTTTAATTAAAAGAGGCCTGTTTCCGTTTACTTCTTATCTTAATCATTCCAGAACATAGTATAGTAGACGTAAGAGATATAGTGCCGCCATCGAAAAGCATGCCGATAAAGTAGTTAAAGCGGCCGACAAAGCGACCGACAAGGGACACTGCTTCTTCGTGACATTATATGTATTTCGCTTACTATTATATTTATTATAAATCAATAGTCAACTTTATCTATTTAGAATTGAATCACCATAAAAAGTAAATCTCGATCAACAGGCGGCGTTTTTTTTTTGTGAAGCATAGGTGGCGTGATAGATATTTAAAAACACGAAAATAAATACAGAATGTCGATAAAAAACCAATACACGCACGCCACTTTCAATTTCAACTAAACAGATGCATGCGTATTAAAGCACGTCAGATGTCCGGCTCAACGCGTTATGGCCTGTGTAAATTTTTCGGCAAACTTAGTTCCGACGAAGAGTATTTCATTTGTCGATTGTAATTTATTATCGGGAATATTCAAAATAATTTGGTAGCATGTTTTAATAGGGTTATTTCATGTTAAAGAAAAACTTTAAAATATTTATCTATTTGAATAGTAGAATATACAAGAATAATGCATTGGTAAATACTATTTCTTTATTATTTAAGAAGTATCGTCAATAATTTTAAATTTTATTAACTCCTGACGTCACGGTTCAAAACTAAATCTAGGAATATTTGTTTTTGTTAAGATTCCTCACTGGTAATATGAAAGAGGTAGAAGAAGAGTCACACGTATGACAGTTTGATTTGTGTTTATTATTGTAGTTTGTGATAGTTCATCGTTTTTTTACTAATTATCACATTATGGAGCCTAATTTCGTTAAAGCTAGCACTGAAAATCTACCTGAAGTGAACTACATTATGATCCAGGAATTCCTTGCAAAAAATATGAAACTTAGTGCTGCCACACAGATATTTCATCTACGCTATGCTGCGCATACGAAAACATGCACGTCATGACTGTTGGCGGGAACTAATATTTTCAAATTACAAACCGACTTTAAATATACTTAGCCGCAAAAAAAAGACTCAAATATATTGAGTTTTGAAGTGTTCCTGATGTACATTTAACATAAACATAAATTGTGAAATAACCCAATTCTGAATGGAGACACTATACGTAATTTCAAGTCGGTGCGGTGTCTTAAACCGCTTCAGAGTAATCGTGCGCACAAAAAAGTTACAGACCGACATACAATTTCTTTTTCGCTCACATTGAGATTGCATCGTTTCATGACATTCTAAACCTATCTAAGAAAGAAAGAAACTTTTTTTGCGAATACTATACTTCCACCAAAGATTAGAGAATTAACAGGATAAGACAGTCAGACAGAAAAGACTAAATAGACTAAGATCGTTGTTAACTCCAAATTAAAGGGACATGACATTCAGCGGAAACGGTTTCGGGATTTGTCGGGTATTCATTAAACGAATTTGACCAAGCCAAAAGACAAGTTGGCTCATTAGAATCGACAAGTGCTACGACACGTGTAAACCTCGATAACAGCCGCGTGTGGCTGTTATTTTCTTTATCGTATAGAAAAAAGTTTCAAAATTATCTTGTCAATGAACAGTTCTATCCTAATTAAATAGATACCTGACACATGAACATAGAGATACTCCATGTGACGCGTGTTACAAAGCAACCTATTTCTTTAGTGGCCTTGGGTTTTGACAGTCAGCTGAGTTCGGTCGTTCTATTAGGACAGTGTTGTCGATTCTTCACTATTGGCCTCTCTCTTTAATTTTGCCTTTTCCGTGTGACTGACAAATTGTGGCAACTGCTCTATAACTCCAATGTAAATGTCGAGGTCAATAGCGCCATTGCTAAAAGATCAAAGGTTTTTCGCCGGCTGTCCTATCTTGTTAATTTCTTAATCTTTGCTTCCACTCTACTACGTAGATGTAGGAGTAATTACACCGTCGCGCTTCGCGTCGCTAATTGAAGCTTATTACCTAATATCATTATCATAATAAGACCCAATTAACCGAATGAGGGTGTAATTTTATTTCACAATTTTTCGTGGCGTCTTGTTTAAAGCCGGTTGAATTTTGTTTGAAAAATCTTTTCACCCCTTTTAATGGAACCTTATGAGTTTCTACAAAGTAAAATAAAATCTCCATGTACCAAATTTCGTGTAAATCAGCAAAAATTGTACAATTATGCCAGACCTATTGAATTAACTACCTATTTTGAATTTTTATCTGATCTCAGCTACTCCAAAAATATCCAATTACAAATTTTAGAACAATTTGGTTTTCCTGGCGACTTCGCCAAATACTCGCATATGCTCGAGTAGAAAAACTTTTTTGCTCACCTTATATTACACAGCTTGATGAAACTAATAGCGGACCACCGCCTAGCTATACCCTACTCTTTTCAAAATATTTTCATAGAAAACAAGTAAATCAACAGATAATTTTAATGAGTACACATATAAAGGTCTCGATGAGGACCAATATTAGTCTTTGACTTACCCAAGTCTTTCATTGCTTAGATCTAGTTTTAATAAAATATGCATTGTACGCTAACTATTCTCGAGGGAACTTCTTTCTAATCGTGGTTAATATATTCTGCGTAAAATTAAATAATAAATCTCTAACGTTCAACAAGTCTGGCAGTTCTTCAGTTTTTGTATACGGCAGTTGTTCTGCAATAAATTCGTAATTTCGGAGTAACTTATACTGAATCTGATATCAAAAGTAAAATTTTATAATGTCGAATCGAATATGGTTGTCATAGCTGCAAAATGTTTGCAAATTTACAAGAAATTTGATATAGGTGATACCAGGATTCTCTCACAGAAGCTTCTAGAGATATAAGGTCACTAAAATGACTGAGTGAATATTTTCATACTTTCTGTTAACTTCATTGAAGACGGTTCAATTGTGCACAAAATATTTTTTATGACTTATTATTATAACTTTCACGTTATTGCAATTTTGACACGCAATATGTCATTTCAACATACTGATAAAACGAATGAATGAAGCACATTTATTTGTTCTTCGAATTCTTTCAAAATGGCCTGATAACCACGGAAATTACAATAGTTTAATAGTTACTAATGTATAAGGAATAAAACGCAAAGGGCGGCGTTAGAGTTCTTGTTCTATTGTGAGAAAAATATTCGTTTGACCGTTTCTATTTTTAACCGACGAAAATGAATAAATGAGTTTTAACAACTAGGTATCATCTATCAGAAAATGTTTGCCTAAAAAAATCAGTTCTATTAAATAAGTGCTATGCATATAACCTTAGTTCATAGGGCAAATGTTTTCACGTGCGATTTTTTCGAAATTACCCCTATAAAAAAAGTTTCAAATAAAAAGGTTTCCTCCGTCTCTTCCCAATATATCTGGTATCGAAAGTAGTTTCTCGCTTGCTATATTTACCCCTACAAATTCTCATATTTTATCGACACAGCTTTAGAAAAACTCGTACTTTCTATACTTACTACAATGTTACTACTACAATATTAATACATTTTGTTAACAAATATGTACTGATAACACGGTAAAAATTTGAAACTAATTCACTGTTCTGTTTATTGGTTAGAGCGAGTTAAACGAGAAAACAGTTGTTTTGTTACAATCATATTATTATTATTATTATTATTTGTTCAACCTTGAGTGCGGTAGAAATGGTCCGCAGAAAAAATAATTATTTATAATCATTAAACTATTCTATGGATCATTATGAAATCAATTCTGAATATTCTGACAGACGAAACGATTTAAAGAAAATCAAGTAAATCTGTTAAGAATTGCAACCTGTGGAGTATTTCCGTATGAAAGAGGCGTGTGGCAGTTTTTAGTAGTAATGTTAGTTGATATCAATCTAAAATTGGTATCATTTTTTAAAGTAGAATGATTCGTGCGTTCAAAGCGCTATAATTAAAATCGATTTCTTGCGGAATTAACCAATTAAAAATGACTTTTATGCACAAAATTGAATGCAGGCGTACTGAGCGAAAATGGAACATAACTCAGTGGTGTGCAATAGACACATGCCAACGAATCTAGTTTGTCCACTCCTGTGGATATGCATATATATTTTACTGCTTCCAATCAAAAATGCAATTTCGTTGATTAATTTTATTTTCACCAAAGTTTTTCTCTCAGTATGAATGCCATAAAATGTCTGAAGATTTAAGATTCCGAAACAATGAAGAAAAAAGTTAGTTTATACGAGTAGACACATGTGATACTGGAGACGTACATTACAAATTCCTTGGTCAGTGTTTTTCACCAACCACTCGAATATTCACGACATACATCCCCAACACGACTCACCAGCATCATATTCTCTCGCATTCTCACATCCACATCAACTGGAGAGAAGACAATAGAAACGATTAATAGCTCCGAGAAAACCAGATGTATTCCTAACACACAACCACGACAGATCTTATAATGCTGTTAGACGTCCTGTTCAGGAAAGGAAAGGGCGGTCAACTTCATAATACATGGACCACAAAACGTCTATCAAAGCATTGTGAATAACATGAAAGCATTTGGAGCAGCTCAACTTTTAGCTACTTAGCCGAACGGAATCGCGTCGGTGCTTGCTGTGGACAGAGTCCCTCTTACATACCGAATTATTATTATTTACGTAACCGTAAGCAAGTTTATTAATTATTATTTAATTAGGTCCCAGGCATCGCCTGTTGGGCTTAACTCAGATCATTTGTACGGCCAATAAAAACAATAAATTACAAATTTCTCGCAAAGTTTTCCCAACCTATGTTCATCATTCAAAATTGTTGTTTGTGTAATTTCTACATATAAATCAATACAGCAACTTACTGAAGTTCTCGCATAGATTCCACGGGAGACTTTAATTGTGTTATGATTTTAGACTCTGGAAAGTTTTGTGTTCTATTGTCTCTCAGGCAGGGTAATTTTGTTACCATACCGCCTCGTATTTGTTTCAGTCACAGCAGCAAAAGTCCTAACAACAATTAAATAAAAAAGTATGATGGATAAAATAAATATTCAAGATCCCTTTCTGTGGAGTAAATATTTTATTCATTGATTATGACAGAAAGCATATTTCTTTTTAATATTAAGAATAAGTACAACTTTTTACAGCAGTTTCGTTTTCAAAATTTCTGCGTCTTTTATCAAAAGAAAATTTCATGCAAAACCAATTATGAAACTTTTAAACACGACTCTGAATATTAGCTTTAATGAGCTTTTAACTTTTACTTTGCAATTTTACTTTTACGATATTTACCATCCCGCCTGGGAAAGTTATTTAAAATTTTCATTTTCCTCATTACTTGTATGAATATAATTTGTCCATTAGTTTATTAGCGTAGTGCATATAATTGCAGAAAATCAAGATTTTGTAGATCGAGTAAATTTATATAAACATTGTTTTTTAATAATTCACGATTAATATTACTAGCATTGATCTCGCAAGCACTTAAAACAACAAAGTAATAAAATAAAAATATATAAACGGTTTCAGTGTATTATTAACTATGTTTGGAAAAAGGGTAAACAAGTTAAATATGTAAATTTTTAATGCATGATAACGTACCTCAAATGAGGGCTGCCTTTTTAGCCCATATTAAACAACATCACATTGTTTTTAGCCGAACGGTAGATGCTATTTTATATAAAATACGTGTAGTTGCAAGCGTGGGAGTAACTAGCAAGTATCCATTTTCCGAACCGACACCAGACTGATATGCTTATCTGGCGTCGAGGGATAGACGACGTCTCTCGACGCTCACAAACTATTGCGTAATTGATGGACATGCGCATCATAATATAGAAGAAAAATGTGTGAAAGAAGAAAAACGGTCAAACGACTGATTAAACTTCCGGTATTAAGAACAGATGATTCCGAACGACGGGGAATTTCCGGATGTCCCTTGCAACTGTTTCCCGAGATACATATATCAAATATTTCTAATTTTGTGTGTATTGTACTAGAAAAAAAAAATGGTTTGCCTTGGAATGAAGAGGACGTCGATAAGGTAAAACCGAAACTTAATTTTCATTAATTTTAATACATATACAGTGTGTTGCACTTAAAATGAATGCACCCCTGTATTTTCGTTATATTCAGAGGTAAATAAGTAATGTCTGGTCTCACAAACTGCCTCTTTTGAGGTATTTAGTTTAAGCAAAGTATCTAACGCGGCCTAACTACGATCGATTGACGAAGGCGAAATCACAATATTGCATTCCAAATAAATGATTAATGTCATCTGAAAGCAGTTTTCAACAGTTCGCATTGTAGGAGGTAGTATAGCTATAGGGTTTCTGGCTCCTTTACCTCAGTAACAATGGGGAGACTTCGATGGCATGTGTCCAGTGTCTATCTGGAGCGACTGTGGGTGTTAGAGTTGGCTGGGGGGTGGTCGTGCGAAGGAGAAGTGTTCAGAGGCTGCTGAAGGTGTTTTGAAACAGGTCTCAAAGCAGGTATGTATGATCTTAAACAGGTTTACACGGGTCTTAAGCAGCTTCTAAACAGGTCTATAGGTACAGGTATAGGTGCAGGCACACAAGTACGACATAATGTCCATTAATTTAGGCAGGATGGACGCAGCTGTAGCTGCTTAAGACCTGTTTAAACTTGTACAGATCTGTTTAAAATCGTACAGACCTATTTTAAAACACACATGCCATTGAGGTCCCCCGTTGCCTATCTGCTGACGTAAATGAGTCAGAAACCCTATAGCTATACTACTGTAGCAGTAAAACGGAAAATGACTGGCAAATGTTTAACATTACAACAACAAAAAAAGTAATAAAACTATTTGGAGACAATAGTCGAACTAGTAGAGAGGTTACCCAAGAATTTAACACACGCCATCCGCTATTCACCATGCAACGATAGCCACCGTAAATAAATTCTTTAACGCTATTAATTGTGTAGTAAAAAATCCAGGAAACCCACCACGTAGAAGTCGACAAAATCCCTAAGATGAGAATATTTTAGCCGAAAATGGTGAAAATCCAAGAGCCAGTCCAAGGAACTTTCAATAGACCGGGTGTAACATTTCTATTCTTAATTTAGAAATTCAGTCTAAAGCCTGTTTGTGGTAGAATAAAACCGAGGCCGTGGCGCTTGAATATTACAAACGATACACGTATACGAATATAGTTTACCGGATATGTTATGCGCTTACCTCAAACGATTGTTTACCTGGCTCACCATTACAAGTCCGTTACCTGATCTTTGTTCATTCTTAATATTGCCGGTAGCATAGCCATAGGTTAAATGATATTTATTTACTTTTATTGAATCATTTATGGAGTTGTTCAATAAAACTAACATTTTTCTTTATAAATAAATAATGTATTATAAATAAATAATTTACATCATGCCTATCAATTAATATACAGTGTAGTAAAACAATATTTGCAATAATTAAAAAATGATTCTATTCTTATTTGAACTCTTCAGCTACAGCTTATTAATAATAATATCACTATTACAAGATATCAAAATATTTTTTTATGAACTTTGTACATTTGAATATTTCATTTGACACGGTAAGAACAAAATGACGCATTCTTATGGTCCCATAAATTCTACAATTTTGCTGTAATATCTTTTATTTCTGCATATATTTCATTGAGACATTCTTTGGGTATTTTACAGACAACTTTCACACATTCCAACCAATACTTAATATGGAAAACCACAAATTACTTATTCATTATGTATACTACATCATTCTGAAATTGCAATAATAGTAGTTTATGTCACAGGGAGAAAAATCTAGTTTTTCGACTACGAAATATTGTCAGCCGAGACGCAGTCGAGGCTGGCAATTCGTAGGAGTCCGAAAAACAGTTTTTCGGACGTGTGTCATACAATATTTTTTATTGGAAAGTGCTTATGGGAATTAAAATATTATGTTCTTAAGATTTACTTGTTACCCCGCAAATGTTACAGTTTTCAAGTTTTCTTGTAACAGACGGCTGTGAATTGAGGCAAGATATAATAAATAACAACTGCACAACTGCTGTCATATCAGTTTGCTTGAAATTAGTATCGAATTCATTCAATTTATATATTATAATATTGAATTTAATCGAAAATGTACTACATAAAATAAATACAATAAGATGAATAGTGAAGAATTTGTTGCGGGAATACCCCCAAAAGTAAGAGAGCTAGCAAATTTCGCTTCGATGGATTTAATTCCAGAAAAATCAAAAACCATTTATGATAGAAGCTATTATAAATTTGAAAAATATTTGGAGCAAAACCATATAAACATGATTTCCGAAAATGTAGTACTTGCATATATGGCTAAACTTGCAGAAAATTATAAATCATCAACTTTATGGTCGGCTAATTCAATGTTAAATTGTATGTTGAAAATTAGGAGAAACGTTGACATTTCAAAATTTATGAAATTAGGGGCCTTTCTAAAATAGAGAAAAGTTGGCTATGTACCAAAAAAATCAAAAATGTCGACACGGGAACAATTTGAAAAATTTTTAGCAGAAGCGCCAGACGACAAATATTTAATGCATAAGATAATTTTTTGAAACTAAGTACCTAGCTACCGTTAACATCATATTTGTTTGTAGGTGGTATATATTAGGCGTAGCAGGTGCCTGTCGCCGTGAAGAATTGGCATTTTTAAAAGTGTCACAAATAGAGGATTTAGGAACAGCTCTTTTAATAAAATTTACCGACAATAAAACAAATAGACTTCGCTCATTTACTGTAACAGGGGAATATTTAAGATATTATCGGAAATATTCTTTGCTGCGACCACCAAATTTTGAAGGAAATGGCCGATTTTTCTTGGGTTATAGAAATGGCAAGTGTTGCAAACAAAATGTGGGAATTCATAAAATCGGGGCAATTCCTTTTGAAATTGCATCTCATTTGAAGATTGCGAATGCCAAAGAATATACGGGGCACTGCTTCCGAAGAACGTTGGCTACGTTGCTGGCTGATGCAGGAGCAGACATAACCTTACTTAAACGCCACGGAGGATGGAAATCTTCCACTGTAGCTGAGGGCTATGTGGATGAGTCAATAAATAACAAACTTGAAATAGCTAACAAAATATTGCATCACTTACCCCATACTTCTACGGTTCGAAACATAATAGCATCACAACATTCACAAGAAAATAGTATTTTAGACACAGACTTGACCACTACTATTACTCAAACAGAATATAACACACTAAATACACACAAAACTCAGACAATTATCGCACCCCAATCCGCTTTAACTGAAAATGTTGCACTAGACTTAAAAAGTGTGAACCGACCAATAATTATACAAAATTGTTCCAATTTTACTATTAACATAAAAGGTTCAGAGACAATGTAGTCATATATAAGTACATTTTTGTAAATTAAAGTAAGTTTAAAAATAAGGTTTTGTTGTTGTACGTTGTACTGTTTTTTAGGTTAAATTAAAGACTTCATTTAATATTTTTCTGTGCAATTTTATGCTTTGCCACTATACAAACTCGAACGTAAAAAGTGTTGTCTATAAGGTGAAAACCACAGTTATTTCTATTCATTTTACAACATGTAGGTATTATACTTACTAGTCATTATAAAAATTAATTGACCACGTTTAATAATCCTAGGTTTCTCATTCAATTAAAATTTAGAAATCTCTTATTTTATTCAATTAAAATTGCCTGAATTGAAATATATTTGCATGTGCATTACCGCTTTATAGTATATAGTATAGCATTTTAAAAAGTAGGTAACTGAAAACGCTTAATCGTTTTGCCCGTCACTTTTCCGGCCTAGGTCGGAAAAGTCTTTTCAGGCTGCTTACTTGAAGTAGATAGAAAAGTTCTACCTTTCGAATAAAAAATATTTTTATCTGAAAGACAAATTAGGGGCAGGTCTCGCAATGGTGGGAGACTGTGTGGAAACTAGTGTCGAGAATTGTCCAATAAGAAAGACAAATTCATTTTAGGATTTTAATTGCTGGCATAACCAGAATTCAGGTTATCGAAAGAATGCAAAGATTGTAAATCAATCATTTTACAAATAGTTTTTATTAGTTCTCATATATAGTTTTTAATGTTGTTTGCAAGACCCTATAAATATGTTTCATTACAAGTGTAAGTTTTAGTTAAACTTCTCTTTATAACTTAATTGTTGAGAATCAGAAGCATGTATATTAACATTTCTGCTCCAAATTGAATTAATCACCCCTTAAACCACTTATTTTAGATCATCCTGTATATTTATCTTGATAACGATTTACAAACACTACTAACACTAGCAGAGAATCTTCAAATAAATTAAGTTGCTGCCATTTCCTGATAAGTCGTAAATGACATCGGATATTTGACTCTATTGATTAATACATCATATGATCTCAAGTCTATTAAATTCTAATTAATGTGTCCGTTACATCATTGTTGCCTGACACACCTGACTAAAGCAGTCTTTGTTAGTTCCCGCTGATAATATATTATAACAATCAATATGAGTATACACCGAGGATCACAAATCCTTATCACTTCTAATTTAGCTAATGATATGTGATCTTAAGGTTTAATGACGTGAAGTATTTAAGACACCTCTGGCAGAATCTTCTTAGAGTTTCAAGTGAGATTTTGTGTTACTTTTTACAACTCTCTGGTGTTTGTTACAGATGTATAATATTTGCTTGTTTTAACAATAAAAATATTGCTTTTAAAATTATAAGATTGCCATTTTTTTACACATTTTTTTTCTCTTGTAACAAAGGAGGAAGCTAAAAGTGTCGATTTCTGCCCCCGGATGTAAAGAGAATAAATGTTTAAAACTTCATTTTTGGGTCCTAAAATGACAGGAAAAAATATTTTTGTTGCTTAAAAATTAATGAGAATATTGCTATAACGGCATAAATAGGATTAGCATATGCTATTATTTATGTATGCCTAATTAATATTGAAAATGCGTACTACAATTCTCTACACTTGTAAGATAATATTTTTTCTTATGTAAATTGCAAACCAATGAAAACGAGGAAAAATAATATTTTTATCACTTAGAAATGGTGAAAACATTGCTATAATATCGTAAATATCATTAACAAAATGTTATTATTTATGAATCTTCAATGAATATTGCAAATGGATATTATAATTCTCTACAGTTGAATGAATAGTTTTTTGTATAAACTGCGGACCAATGGGTCTTGAAATTTCTGAATGTTGTTTTTATCTTTGATAAATGGTAGAAACATTGCTATAATGGCCAGAATTTGAGCATTTGTTAATTCTAATTAGGCCATTATAGCAGTGCTCCCATCATTTATAAGCAATAAAAATGTGTTTCGTATCATTTTAAGACCCAAAAGTTTTATACATTCATTCACATTAAACTCGGAGGAAGAAATCGACATTTTTTTAACATTTTACTTGGAATGAACTCATTTAGCTTTTTTATTACGTTTTCTGAAAGATCTTTTAATTCTAGAGCGAAATGCAAAAGAAAACATTTTTCAAAAGTCTCTATAGGCCTTAAAATTGATCAAGAATATCATCACGTAGCGCTTTCATGTTATAACCGCGGCGAGAGATGATGCCGCTTGGCTAAATGTTTAACAGTCTGTATATAATTGCAGCAGTATATAGTACTGTTTGTATCATGAATAGTACAAATACCGAAGTAAAACATTCTGTATTTAAGTATTATAAATTATAATAAATATACGATTTTCGCAAAATAAATTTTCAAAGTGCATCCGCCGTCAAAGGGAACAAAGGAGAACTCAAATCGTCCTTATTCAGAATCCGATATAAAATCCCTAAGCCGCGACAAGAAACGACAGAAAATTAATAATAAGAAAAGTCACACTGGACTTTCTCGTGTTGTGAGTTTAACAATAAATGTACTTGTGGAAACTTAAAGTTACGTAAGGCTGTGATACGAAACCTGAAAAACTTGTAAAAAGTATTTAAATATAATTTTTGTCGGCGCTAGCTGAGCCGACTTGTGGTCAACAAGGAGACATCCAGTTCCCCTTGCCCTTGCTCAAATTTTCCCAAGTCAACCATCGTCTCCCTACAAAATTTCAACCCCACATAAGCAACAGTAAGCAAGTTATTATAAGTACTTTTTGATAAAATAAGTATCAGAAGCACAGAAGTGAATTTTCTAAAATCGTTAAAGTTCACTCATGGAGGGATTCGACATCCCTCAGGATGACTACCATCGCCTCCCAGGCCATCTATAGTGAGCACGCCGCCTCAAAGTAGGACAAATTCTGTTTATTAGCCATTCCAGAGGGGGCGAAATTAAGGGAAACGTACCCCAACAAACAGCAATATTTTTCCAAATTTTATTATTTTTCTTTCGTGTGATAATACTCCTCTCCCTTTAGCAATAACAAATATTTCCACTTCTTAACATGATTTGTGCAGCCAACTTTAAAGCTTTTACCTTACAAACTTCATTACTAAACAGACAACCCTGACTATCCCGAGTCTCTTCTTTCATTTTAATCATCAACGTTTATTGACGCTTGTCGCAATGTTATGATTATTTATCAAACCTAGCTAATATAGTCGCGGAACATTACGTATTACTTAGTAGCTCTAACACATTAGTTTTAATTATGAGCTGAAAATCTGCATCTAATTATTATTAAAGATCACCACAATTGTTAGGAGTGCTAAGAATCTGGGTGTACGTCAAATATCGGTTAAAAATGCATGTGAGTCTGTATGTTTGTGTATATGTGTGTAGACCGTTTCTTAACACGATAACTTGTATAAAACCTAATACTTAAATTGAATGTAATGACGTATATTTATTTATATTATTTTATTTATATTAGTTATATATATATATATTATTCTTAAGATTATTATTTGTATTTGTATCTCGTGCTCAAGTATTTTTTAAATACTTGAGCATGAGTAATTTGGTGTTTATATATTTTTTAAACATTATCTTTAATTAAATTGTAATTCATTTATAAATAAATATATATCTCTCTATATCTACAAAACTACGAGTTATACAAGGTACTGAAGTTGAAACATAGTGTGTGTAACTCTAGATTAGGTGATATATCAATTTAACTCTAAAGTAAATAAAAATAAAAAATAAATCATCTGTGTACTTAATCTCAGTGGTACTACGTAATAGTGAATTATGCTATATTTCCAGAAAAGTTTGAATTAAATATATTCACAGTCGTCCCTGGACGCAGCCTTTACTCGTTTTATTGTATTTTCTATGTGAATTTACATTTTACTGTTTTAAATATGTAGGTAATGTGTTTCATATGTTTGAATATCTGCTTTACCTGTCATTATATGCTGAATTTATTGCAAATTCCTAATCCGGACGAGTTTTTTAAAATCGAAATTCAATTAATGGTAGTATCATGGTATTTCATACAAAATTTTTAATTTCCGGCATGGAAATTACATTTAAAAAATATTTTGTTTTTATACAAATTTAATTATATATTAAGTATGACAGAGAATTATGTAAATATTTGTTACTAACCTTTTGCCACTTCACAATTTGATTTTCATGAAAAATATTTACAAACTAACTTCTCTAATTGTATGCTCATTTGTGTATGCATTGTGTAATCACAACTGTTGTTTTTTTAATCAAAACCTCATTTACTTTCAATATAGAAGATTTAATTTTACATATTATAAACCAATAACATAAATGTGTTAATTATTTATTGTTTTAAGATTGCAAATATATAAGAATTAAAAATTCTGAGTACAGCCAGTTATCACTGGGGAAGAGTACGGAAACAAAATTACCTTTTATAAAATAAAAATAATCATAAGTGTAGCTAGTTCATTAAAAAAGTCGTTTCTATGAAGGATTCTCAATCAACACATTCTAACAAAACATCAGTCAAAAATAGAGCCATGCTACCATGAGGTAGTTTCCACAAATATCAAAACACTTTGAGGCTCGAATTCGACTACAAACTGTAGAGTACCTTCTCCATTATTTAGATCTCCTAGATTTAAGGAATCTCTCAGGTGACCTAACAGGTGATTGAAAACATTTCAAAATAGTTCACTACTACTTTCACTAACCAGGTTGCTATCATCTCAAGACGATTTAAACTAAAGTAAAACTAACACTATATGTGTACAATGTCCCTATCCCTGCCTATACTCTGTCTTGGCTAGACGGCCTACTGATCAATAAAGCGGACTAGTGGAATCGGGATTATGTTTAAAATTTTTAATTTATAAATTTTCAAACACATTCAGATGTATATTATTTGTCACATTTCTATTAACCTTAAATTATTGATAACAATTACATGATCATTGAAGGACTGTAATACCTAGGTTTTAAAAAATCTTACTTCGGTTAGGGATAAAGCAGGTTTCATATGGATTTGACACTAATTTCAAATTATACTGTTTGGTTTAAAAGGAGTTTCAGAAGGTTTCCTTAACGTTTCCTAATTATTTTATCAGGTAAACTTAAAGGGTCTGCGTTGCTCTTAACTAAATCCTTAATTAAAGCTTTCTCTTTGGCAAATCTGTTCATTCACTATTAAGTATGGACGGTGAATTAGAAAATTAAGATAAACTATTTTGTACTGGACGAAATAGTGTAAGTCATTAGGGATACATTTAAGACTAATGTTACTTGCACATATCATATTTTAATTTAATTCCACTGTTCCTAATAACTAATATTCTAAAAATAATAATTGTCCAGTGTTTTCGACTTTATAGGTATATAAATAAAGTTTTTTACATCTACAATTTATATCACACATTTTGAATAAAATCCACACATCTCATTTATATCATCAGCAAAGACTCATAAGCCAAAGATATGAGGGGTCTAGTATCAAAGGCGGCAATCTCCCATTTGTCAAATTTGAGATATTGACGAAAAACCGTTACGCTAAGTTGTAATATGCATTCAAAAAATCTGTAAATGCTGATATGTGGTCTATTTGGTTATAAATAAAAAATGATAACACTTGTACCTAAAAACTTGTTGAAATCTAGAGATTGCTGTTTTTGTTTCTGAAAAGTGGATTTCGTCATGTCTGTTGCCAAATATTCATAACTTTGTCGATTTATTATCAAAAGAGGCTATCTCCAAAGCTTGTTTAAAGGTAAAATAAATAAATACTCGAAAAAAGGGTAAAATAAATAAATACTCGAAAATTAATGAAATTATAAATTGATATAAAACATCTGTGTTCAGATATACTTTATTCATAAAGAATATAGTTAAAAGAAAAATAAATGCTGTGTTTCTCTTTCGTTTACGTGCTTTATTTGGCGTAACGGGGGAGGCACAAACTTCCATGACTACAGAGGTAACAATACCCAATAACCAGTAAAAATAAATAATAGCAACGTATGGTATTAACTTATTAATAATTTTGAACAAAACACTTAGCACGTGTTGATTCACAGTAATATGACATCTGAAAACAATAAGGAATGGTCTGATGGTCACACGACAGCGTTTTGATTGGATAAGACGGATTTTGTTCTGATACTAACACAGCCATGGAGATTTCCGAATTTGTTTCCCTGTACATATTTTCGGCATGTTTTACTATAGAATATTGCCAGCTCTAACACAAACTAATTAGTTTGTATCAGTGCTGGCAAGCTTTATAAGCCTATATAATTATATAGGCTTATAGAGCTTAAAATAACGATTTTTTTTACGTATATAGCTCATTTTGGTCATTTTTGGAGATTGCTGCCTTTAATTCTAGACCCCTCATATATTCATAATGCAAATATAAGATCTACTTATATTTTGATCGTACTATAAGGCAGTACTGCAATTTTTCTGTCTACGATAACATTTCCTATATAAAATTATAATCTGCTTGAAAATTATGTAAAGCAACTTTCTATAAACAGCTTTAAGCATAAAGTTTTTAAAGTGTTATTCAACCGGTACAGCTAAACCAGGGTCTAAATGCGACCCACTACGACCATTTGAAGAACGTGAAATCACGATGTTTCGCCTCGCTTTGGAGGTACTGAAAAAAGTAATGCTCAAAATAAAATTTTTAGCCTATATGTCGATTTTCAGCGCAACGTTCGTACCTTTGATTTCTTACTTATCTTCTGTACATTCTATCGGGTATAATATTTTTCCACTAACCCACCGTCGATTTTTATGCACTTTTCCATACATTTTCGATTATTTTTGACACCGCTCTTAATTCGATTACGCTGATTTGATTGCAGGCTTCAATTATTTTGGCACAAGGTTTACGATTTTAGGATCTCGTTTTGTAAACTTCATTCTTTATTTTTCCCCTAAAATAAAAATCCAAAGGAATAATCCGACCTCGGTGGCTGTTTGCTCCCTATCCAGTGATTGAAAATGTAAATGTAATTGAAAATATATTTCCTGTCTCACTTCTAATGTGACGGCAAAATCCGCTTGTTTTTGGGTAGCGAATTACGAGCTTGGGAAAAATCGTGAAAAGGTTTAGCATATATCAAAATAATCGTCATTAAAAGAAAAACAAGACTTGTTCTTGGTTTTTTGAAAATGTTCAGTAATTACCCCTATTCGGGGGTTAAAATGAATGAATCTAAAAACAATTCTATTAGTATTATTTCTATTAAGTCAATCCTAAAAAAACAAAATTATGCAATTTCTATACAACCATAATCTTAAAGGGTTAAAATTTCACCCATAGGCCCTCGAAAGGGTGAAATCATTCCCAAAATATCAGCAAATTTTTTTTTTAAATCTCAAAATAAAACATATAAATGTTTCAAGTCATGAAAAAAACTTCAACAGCACTTTCTCATTTGTCATGACTTAAAACATTTAAATACTTTATATTGAGAATATTTGCAAATATTTCTGATTTTTTTATACTTAGAGGATGATTTCACCCCATAGGTAAATTTTTAACCCTGCTTGATAGAGAATACCTAATTTCGCTTTTTTAAGATTGATTTAATAGAGATAATACAAATAGAATTGTTTCTAGATCTCTTCATTTCAAGCTCCGAATAGGAGTAATTACTAAACATTCTCAAAAAACCAGGAACAATGTCTCTTGTGGTATTTAATGACGATTGATTTGAGACAGACCTGCTAAACCTTTTTACGGATTTTCAAAAGCTCGCAATCAACTATCCAAAAATGAGCGAAAAACCAGCTATTTTTGCTGTCACTCTTTACCAATCGAGCTGCGTTTAATATTGTCTCCAATTAGTTTTATTACCTTACATGTTTCTTATAACGTTAAACAATCAGCAGGCATTTTTCCTTTATTGCTAAAATGCGAACTGTTGAAGACTGTCTTCAAGTGACAGTTTATTAAATGGTCATTCATTGTAAATTTATTTATTTCTAAAACACCAAAACAAACCTGTATGCCGAGGTATGTATATGTTATGTTTATATTCCTATTTGTTTTTTTGTATATTTTGTTTTGTGCTATGTAACGTGGTAACTATGTTATTTTTATATGTCTTATATCTCTGCAATAAACTGTACTCATTATTTAGTTAAGCTCTAAGTATTATTGTGTAATTTGCGTTCTATTAGATTTTCTGAAGAAATAATTCTTTATATCATACGTTCCCGATAGAAATCAATTTGAACACGAAAGTGAGAAATCCGCTGATAAAAAGTAAGGTGTCCCTCACGGATTCAACTGAGTTATGTTGCTTTTTCATATTTTTATCAATGATCTAACTCAAATTAGTTGTTTAAAACTATTTTTTGCAGACGACCTTAGATGTATAAAAACAACTTAAACTGCCGAAGCAGTATACTTTTATGAAGACATTGACAGTGATTACATGATTTGATTAGTGTTATATTTCTAGCGCCTTAGCTTCAATATCACTTATGTAATGTTATTTATTTCTCCAGGAACTAGAAATAATTAATTACAATTGCAGCATTAATTGAACTCGTTGTAAAGACATTAAATATATATATTTCCATGATAAATTATATTCTGATATTGTCTATTTAGTATGTTGTATTTTCGGCTTTCAGTCAATTAGGTTTCAATGTAAGAAATTGTAAATATTTTTTAGTTTAGTTTTTCAGCCTACAAGATTTTATATTTATCGTACATAAAGTCAAAGCTTATAGCATGCTTATTATACTCTTCACAAATACAAAACGAAGAATATATTGCATTCGATCGGCACATTTCTAAAACTGGTAATATTGCTCGTAGAGAAAAAAAATTTCACATTTCACTGTTGGTAATCGAATTCTGACCAACTTTCAAAATGTCCGTCCGTCTGTCTGTTTGTCCGTCCGTCACGTTTCTTGTAAGCACGATAAATTAAGAACGAAAAGTTCGATTGTGTTGAAATTTGGACAGTAAGTTGGCGTTATCCTATTGTTTTTTAACAAAATCGGTCAGTAAATAAAAAGGTTATTAATTATTTAAATAAAATTTAAAAAAATATGTTTTGTAATTACAAAAAATGTCTAAATCTAATATTATTTACAAAAGAAACTGCGAAGAGTATCCTACAGAATGTGCAACCATATATAAAAAGTGCAGTAAATCGGCGAAGAATATAATGGTTAGCTTGTTTCATATCTTATTTATCAGTGTCATGTTAGAATATTGCTATATTGCCTTATTGTCTATAATTATTTTTTTTTGCGAAATTTGTAATATTTTACCTTTAAGTGTAACAGTACTAGAATATTTTCAAACGCCAAATATATAAAATTTTCAATACGTACGCGCACCATATTACTTACCAACTATTTTATTTTCAAAAGTGGTGTTCTTTGTAAAAACCGCTACTTAAGGAATTACTACTTCCAAATCAGATTTCCCATCCAAGCCTCTTTAAAGGAATACATCTTGACTATATTTGCACTCTAGTATGTGGAAATAATTGTTCGTAGAATTTTAGTAGTATAATATTTGAGGCAGATATCATTAAGAGATTTGAAGCGTTGGCTTCTAGCATATACACCAAAATCGAAGTTTCTGGATTTTTATTAGCTTGCTTTACTTATTTTTCCCTATTTTCCAAATGTCGTTATAATAAGTGTACCAAATTTCAAGTGAATATCCCAATTTTATTTCATCAGCCCCTTTAATAATGGAGTTGGGGGGTTGTGGTGGGGTTAAAAAATATTACAAAAAAATCTGGCTTTTAATATATACACCAAAAGTTTCTTTACTCTTACCAGCTTGCTTTTCTTATTTTCGTTATTTACCCCCAACCCTTCACTGGGATAACACAAAATAATTCCAGATCTCGTCATGGTACATATGTATATCAAATTTCAAGTCAATATCTTAAACCGTCCCAGAGACAACGAGCACACAAAAAAAGTTACAGACCGACAGATAGACAGACAGACAGACAGACAGACCATGCTAATGTTAACAACAAATGTTTATAAATTATTATAACAGAATACAATGGTGTCTTACCTTTTAATGTTTACACGGATTTACAAAACACAACAAATACGTTAACAACAAACAATGTTTATTCAAGGTAGGTTTTTTACCGTCGTATTACAAAATTGGACTGAGAAGCTTTTAAAACGACATTTGTTTTAACACTAGAACAATATGTATTATTCTGTTATGGTTTTGCCTGACAAATAAACTTTGTTTAAGTTGTACTGATGAAAAATCGATAGCCGCCGTTTTATTTTTAGATATAAAGTATATTGATTTTTCACTAAAATAGAGAATTTTAATTTTGGTGTTGATCTGGTGTTAACTCTGCGTTTTGCCTTTGTCTGTTCTGCCTTGTCATTTTCTGACACGTCCAAAATTATAATATACAGGGTGGTTCATTAAGAATGGGAAATCTATAAAACTATGCAGGAAAACATTTCCAGCACGGGTTTAAGATAATCATTTTGTATGGTGTGATGTCTGATATTTTTATTGGTCCATTTTAACTCCTAGCAAATCTCAACGGTCTCCTAAATTTAATTTTTTAACCAACTTTAAAGGAGCTTCTAGAAGATATACCACTTGAGTTAAAGTAGAACATGTGGTATATGCAGGATGAAGTGACACAACATTTTTTTCTGCAAGCGTCCAATATTTAAATGAAGATTTTTCCACATTGGTGGTTTGGCTGTGCAAGTGAATTTCATTAGCCATCCAGAAGTCCAAACTTCAACCTTAAGAACTTCTAAAAATTATAGTCTATAAAGAAAGAATTAATTCCAGCAAGGAGTTGCTGTCAAAATTCAAGAGGCCGTCAGTGTAATTAAAAATAATTGACAAGTATTGTTTGATATCCGGAGATTTATAAGAAATCACAGAATGACATCCACGAGTATAAGAAGGCAAGTCTCGAGAACATATAAAAAATGTAAGTTTAAATCGTAAAATTTGTGTATGGAATCAGAACTAACTATATTAATCTGACTAAATGACCAAATTCTAGTTCAAATTAAGAATAATATTGAATACTATTTCATACTTTTTAGTTTTATATTCATTTTTAATTATTTAGTTAATGTTTTTGTGTCGGAGGTTGAAAAAAATTTTAATTTAACTTATTAACCGACATCAACATCGATATTGCGTAGTAGGGTTCAATTAACTGACGGATAATTTCATTTATAATTCTTAATGACTTTATTGAAGGCGGTTCAATTATTTTCAATTTTTTTTGTATTTCTATTTTATCGACTTCACAGAAATTTATCGGGTATGGGGTGTTAAATCGCAAATGGCCCACAGAATCCGAAACTTTGCTGAAGATAAACCTTACGAATAACATTGTTTGTTTTCAAAATTGTTGGTTACATTTCCACAACAAGGAATTCGCGACAGTTTGTTTATTTGTCGGGAAGTTGTTTTAACAACAGTAACTTGAAATTACTTATACTTTCCCCTATAGGCATCGGTAACGAGGTAGTATTAAAATGTAAGCAGCAGTTAGAAACACATTTTCATTTTAATTGAGTTTCCCTGAATTCCTTTCAGTACAAAAACGTTGGAATTAACAAAACACTGGCAGGCCGTAGAGCAATATCTTATGTAAGGACTTCAGCAATAGGAAAGGTATCAGTTAATATTTTTTGAAGCTGAACTTTAATTGTTTTTTTTTGTGACGATACACCGGCAAATTTAAAATGAATGGAGATAAATTGGAATTTTTTCAACATATTTGTTTTTCTGCTAACAAATGTGAAGGTCAATGAATTTCTTACTACAAGTCTTTGATTATTTTGCACATTTTATTAAATTAGTCGATGTCTAACTCGATGCCAACATGGAGAGATCCGTTAGTTGCTGTTTACGTTTGGAAGACGTAATTCCTCTACATTAAAGTTCTTTGTGTTTTTATAAGTAATTGATCAAATTTGTTTTGTTTTTGTTTACTATCGTCACCTTGATTGTGAAGCAGTCTAACTTCAAACACTCAGAAATAGGCGTCGAACGGCGGCAGTTCAAGCAAAAAAAGAACTGGAAGAAGTTCGTGGAACCAGAATAAGTAAGCGTACCTACATTTAGAAGAAGACTGAAAGAAGTTGGTTTGAAGTCGTATAGGTCAAAAAAGCTTCAAAACTCAAGAGACGTCATCGAGTAGCGCGGCTAGTCCTTGCTCGAGAGCACCAAAATTGGAATGATTCTCAGTGGAGTCAAGTTTTGTTCACAAATAAGAGCCGTTTCTGTATAAATTCGATAGATGGAAGGGACAGAATGTGTCGACTTCCAGAAGAACAAAATGAACAATTCAATTTTACTCCTACTGTCTCTTTCGGTGAAGGCTCAAATATAGTGTGGGGTGACATGTTCAAGGGCACGCATAAAGTTGGTGGTGATTGATGGCGGCACTTTAACTGCAGATGGTACATAAGAGATATTCTGCAAGACCGTGTAGTACCTTTGGTCCCACATATCGAAGACAACGATTTGGCCTGTATGTTTCCCTGACTTGAATACAGTTGAACATGTATGAGACATGCTAAGCAGACGAAGTAAATTAAATATTCCTGCGGTCTAACACACACAAGAAGCGAGAGCTGCTCTAATTGAAATATGGGAGAATTTGCATCACGAAATCGATAACGTCATCATAATTATGGAAGGATGACTGTAGTCATAAGGGCTCGTAGGGGACACACATGTTATTGAAAAAATACTTATAAATTTTGCTTGATCACTAAATATTTAAAAGAAGTTAAAATGTAATATTCATTTCTTGCAGTAACTCCATTTTTGTATTATGTTTTTTAAAGAAGCTTCAAAATGTCATGAAACAATTAGTTAACTGTTCCTCATAAAAGATTCCGTTCAAATTTGTTGTCATAAAAAATTTGAGACCTTGGTTTCTAGTATATACATCAAATTCCAAGTTTCTGGACTCTTACTGATTTGCTCTATTTATTTACCCCCAACCCTTTAACGGCAAGACGCGTCTTGGTATTCTACTCCACATAATACCCAAAAAGCAACCAAAGTGAACAACATCCCAATTTACATTTGACAACTCATTAGTGAAAAAAGACGAGCTAGAAGAATCTGGCAGGCATCTAGAAATCCCGCAGATCAACATAATTATAACAGACTAAACCGAGAATTGAAAAAAACGTTAACAGATACCCTAAATGGCAGTTTTGAGCAATAAGTAACAAACTTCTCCATGGATGACCGTACGCTGTGGAAAGCTACAAAGAAGTTCAAAAGACCTCAGATACTCATACCCCCCATCTATAAAGCAAACCGTGAATGAGCTCGCTCTGACGAGGAGAAATCCGAAACCTTTGCAGAATACCTATCAGATATGTTCAATATTGAACAAGATAACATAAACGAGGAAGTTGAAAACTATATCGACGCTCCATGTCAAATGACTGCTCCTATAAAAGCATTTCGTCCGTCCAAAGTTAAGGAAGAAATCCAAAAGCTTAACGTACGTAAGGCCCCAGGATATGATCTAATAACAGGACAAATCTTGAAAAATCCACCACGGAAAGCTGTAGTTCTCCTGACCACCATATTTAATCGTATTCTAATACCCTATAAAATCCGGCGTCCCCCAAGGTAGCGTTCTTGGACCACTGCTATCCCTGCGCACAAAAAAAGTTAAAGACCTGACAGACCGACAGACGCTCAATTTTAAGGTTTCTACTTTTAATGGCACTAAACCTCTTTCAACAAAAAGAAATATTTTTTTTACGATTACTATACTTCAACTCCACAACGTAGATGTGGAAATTATTAACGAGAAACAAAAGACGGATGACAATAACATTTGTCATGCAGTCAACACAACTGCCGGAAAGGAAACCTGGTAAGCCTCTAAGTGGAAAATATACAGGGACGTCACTATAAAGAATTATTAATTAAATTTAAAAATTTACTCAAGAAATTAATATTTGAATGTAGTTGACACTATTGTCAAAGAAGAAAATTTAATACATTTTAGTGAAAGAAATGACCACTCAAAGGAATTTAATAAACAAGGTGACAAATTGAGAAGGAAGTAGTTGTGTGTAAATATTTTAAAGATTTTTTTTATCGATGCACCTGGAACAGGTAGAGCATATTTAATCAATTTAATACTAGTCAACAATAAGTCAGAAGAAAATATAGAAATAGTTCTTGCAACCTCTGGCATTGCAAGGAGAAAGAACGCTCACTATGCTGCCAAGTTCTTTTTTTTTAATATCCTGATGCTCCGGCGTGCACTTCATTCGGGAACTTGGTTGGGTCGGTGCGCATTTCGTCAACCAAGTTCACATCATCATCAGATGATTAAATTTATGTTTACGTTGTAATTTCATGATGCGATTGTAATTGAAGATTTGTTTTGCGTAAAAAATAAGTAGCTTCGTAAGTATAATTCTTACATCTTTTAGTTCACAAACTTATAAGCTGAAATACTTATCTTGATTAAACACTTTTCTTTAATGGCATTCTTTCGGGTCAATACAAAAGCGTGTAATCTGTTTTCTTCCAATAACCGATGTCGTGTGGATCATAAATGCTTTACAATTGACGACTTAATACCCTGTAATTATCAGGAGATTTGTTATTTCCCGTTTAATTCGTGGTAAATCCTACACATCGCTCTGGTCTTGGCTCTTAATTCAAAAAGGTTTATTTATTCTAAACTTTTTTACATCCAGTTTCTGCGTTAATAAAATTTGTTTGATGGTGGCAGAACGGCGACTAATTATTCTCACTTTCCCAGATTCAGGCAAAATTATACGCAAACATAAAGTAATTTTTTGGTCAAATCGTAAAGATGAATTGTAAAAGCAAACAGAAGTATTAATAATTTAAAGGATAAACGTATGGTTTTTAATTACGACAATAAATTACCAGGAGCATAGAAATACTATTTTCATTAGCAATAACTATGGAATCCACCGGGGAGAGGTAACCTAATGTCCAGTAGTAACCTAAATAAAGTGACAATTGAAGTTATTTTTTAATTAAATGTTCCTTTTTCAAAAGAAACGGGAATTGATTAAAAATATTGTGAACCTATACGAGTAATGATATTAAATTGTCTGTTTTCAAAGGTAAAATTGTTTAGTGAATTTGTATTTATTATTTGTATTGCGTATTTTACCAAAAAAGGTTCCAGTACAAGATAGATCTTTTTAGATATCTTATTGTTATAATCAGGGTTCGTATGTCAGATCGCAATTGTACCATTTAGAAAAGACAGACTTAAACACGTTTATAAGAATGTTTCTACTCTGTATTTACGTATTTCGTGTGTAAAAATGATACAATTATATATTGTCAATGTGATGATGGTAAAACTTGGTGGAATGCACAAAATACAAAACTTATGATACCAAAACTATTCATTCGTTTTGGCACAATAATAAAAGTTAATAAGTTGTTGTTGCTGTAAATGTCGAATGCACCATACCATGAAACCATGACATATAGTTTATCCCACTCGTTGATTCCGCAATAATTCTGACGTTTTCGTATTTTCCACTGACGCAAGAAATTGCGTGCCTGCAAAAGCACGAATGCCCTAATATACGGATTGTTCAGTTTATTCAACGGAATATTACACACGGTCATAATTTTCACTAAATCTAAGTTAAATTTTGACTCTAATTCACTTCAAATACGCATATCTTTTGGTATAGATGAACTTCACAATATTATATGTAGAACCTGTATCTCTATCTGTTTCACAGCGCAGATGATTACTTGTAGGTACACATCAAATTAGGATAGTGTTCAGTCAGTGGTAATGAGGCGTAAAGCGGTTCCATTCATTTAGCGCGACCGCTTCAAAAAAGTACCCCGGCAAAATAATTACTTTGAAACGATCGCCATGTAATGTTCTCAAAAGACATGCAGGCGCGACCAACGTCCTGTCGTTCATCGATCCTTACCAGTTAAAATTCAAATTTAAATTCAAATTCAAATTTAAATTCAAATTTAAATTCAAATTTAAATTCAAAATTTAAATTCCAATTTAAATTCAAAATTTAAATTCCAATTTAAATTCAAATTTAAATTCAAATTTAAATTAAAAATGTAAATTCCAATTTAAATTCAAATTTAAATTCAAATTTAAATTCAAATTTAAATTCAAATTTAAATTCAAATTTAAATTCAAAATTTAAATTCCAATTTAAATTCAAATTTAAATTCAAATTTAATTTCAAAATTTAAATTCAAAATTTAAATTCAAATTTAAATTCAATTTTAAATTCAAAATTTAAATTCAAATTTAAGTTCAATTTTAAATTCAAATTTAAATTCAATTTTAAATTCAAATTTAAATTCAAAATACAAATTCAAATTTAAATTTAAATTTAAATTCAAATTTAAATTTAAATTTAAATTTAAATTTAAATTCAAATTTAAATTCAAATTTAAATTCAAATTTAAATTCAAATTTAAATTCAAATTTAAATTCAAATTTAAATTCAAAATTTAAATTCAAATTGAAATTCAAAATTCAAATTTATATTCAAATTTAAATTCCAATTTAAATTCAAATTTAAATTCAAAATTCCAATTTAAATTCAAATTAAAATTCAAATTTAAATTCAAAATTTAAATAGCAATTTAAATTCAAATTTAAATTAAAAATTCAAATTCAAAATTTAAATTCCAATTTAAATTCAAATTTAAATTCAAATTTAAATAGCAATTTAAATTCAAATTAAAATTCAAAATTTAAATTCCAATTTAAATTCAAATTTAAATTCAAATTTAAATTCAAAATTTAAATAGCAATTTAAATTCAAAATTTAAATAGCAATTTAAATTCAAATTTAAATTCAAAATTTAAATTTCAATTTAAATTCAAATTTAAATTCAAAATTTAAATTCAAAATTTAAATTCAAATTAAAATTCAAATTTAAATTCCAATTTAAATTCAAATTTAAATTCAAATTTAAATTCAAAATTTAAATTCAAATTTAAATTCTAAATTTAAATTCCAATTTAAATTCAAATTTAAATTCGAATTTAAATTCAAAATTTAAATTCAAATTAAAAATCAAATTTAAATTCAAAATTCAAATTCAAATTTAAATTCAAATTTAAATTTAAATTTAAATTCAAAATTTAAATTCAAAATTTAAATTCAAATTTAAATTCAATTTTAAATTCAAATTTAAAATCAAAATTCAAATTTAAATTTAAATGCAAAATTCAAATTCAAATTCAAATTTAAATTCAAATTTAAATTCAAAGTTCAAATTCAAATTTAAATTCAAATTTAAATTCTAAATTTAAATTCCAATTTAAATTCAAATTTAAATTCGAATTTAAATTCAAAATTTAAATTCAAATTAAAAATCAAATTTAAATTCAAAATTCAAATTCAAATTTAAATTCAAATTTAAATTTAAATTTAAATTCAAAATTTAAATTCAAAATTTAAATTCAAATTTAAATTCAATTTTAAATTCAAATTTAAAATCAAAATTCAAATTTAAATTTAAATGCAAAATTCAAATTCAAATTCAAATTTAAATTCAAATTTAAATTCAAAGTTCAAATTCAAATTTAAATTCAAATTTAAATTCAAATTTAAATTCAAATTTAAATTCAAAATTTAAGTTCCAACTTAAATTTAAATTCCAATTTAAATTCAAAATTTAAATTCTAATTTAAATTCAAATTTAAACTCAAGTTTAAATTCAAAATTTAAATTCCAATTTAAATTCAAATTTAAATTCAAATTTAAATTAAAAATGTAAATTCCAATTTAAATTCAAATTTAAATTCAAATTTAAATTCAAATTTAAATTCAAATTTAAATTCAAATTTAAATTCAAAATTTAAATTCCAATTTAAATTCAAATTTAATTTCAAAATTTAAATTCAAAATTTAAATTCAAATTTAAATTCAATTTTAAATTCAAAATTTAAATTCAAATTTAAGTTCAATTTTAAATTCAAATTTAAATTCAATTTTAAATTCAAATTTAAATTCAAAATACAAATTCAAATTTAAATTTAAATTCAAATTTAAATTCAAATTTAAATTCAAATTTAAATTCAAATTTAAATTCAAATTTAAATTCAAATTTAAATTCAAATTTAAATTCAAATTTAAATTTAAATTCAAATTTAAATTCAAATTTAAATTCAAATTTAAATTCAAATTTAAATTCAAATTTAAATTCAAAATTTAAATTCAAATTGAAATTCAAAATTCAAATTTAAATTCCAATTTAAATTCAAATTTAAATTCAAAATTTAAATAGCAATTTAAATTCAAAATTTAAATAGCAATTTAAATTCAAATTTAAATTCAAAATTTAAATTCCAATATAAATTCAAATTTAAATTTAAATTTCAATTTAAATTCAAATTTAAATTCAAAATTTAAATTCAAATTAAAATTCAAATTTAAATTCCAATTTAAATTCAAATTTAAATTCAAATTTAAATTCAAAATTTAAATTCAAATTTAAATTCTAAATTTAAATTCCAATTTAAATTCAAATTTAAATTCGAATTTAAATTCAAAATTTAAATTCAAATTAAAAATCAAATTTAAATCCAAAATTCAAATTCAAATTTAAATTCAAATTTAAATTTAAATTTAAATTCAAAATTTAAATTCAAAATTGAAATTCAAATTTAAATTCAATTTTAAATTCAAATTTAAAATCAAAATTCAAATTTAAATTTAAATGCAAAATTCAAATTCAAATTCAAATTTAAATTCAAATTTAAATTCAAAGTTCAAATTCAAATTTAAATTCAAATTTAAATTCAAATTTAAATTCAAATTTAAATTCAAATTTAAATTCAAATTTAAATTCAAATTTAAATTCAAAATTTAAGTTCCAACTTAAATTTAAATTCCAATTTAAATTCAAAATTTAAATTCCAATTTAAATTCAAATTTAAACTCAAGTTTAAATTCAAAATTTAAATTCCAATTTAAATTCAAATTTAAATTCAAATTTAAATTAAAAATGTAAATTCCAATTTAAATTCAAATTTAAATTCAAATTTAAATTCAAATTTAAATTCAAATTTAAATTCAAATTTAAATTCAAAATTTAAATTCCAATTTAAATTCAAATTTAATTTCAAAATTTAAATTCAAAATTTAAATTCAAATTTAAATTCAATTTTAAATTCAAAATTTAAATTCAAATTTAAGTTCAATTTTAAATTCAAATTTAAATTCAATTTTAAATTCAAATTTAAATTCAAAATACAAATTCAAATTTAAATTTAAATTCAAATTTAAATTCAAATTTAAATTCAAATTTAAATTCAAATTTAAATTCAAATTTAAATTTAAATTCAAATTTAAATTCAAATTTAAATTCAAATTTAAATTCAAATTTAAATTCAAATTTAAATTCAAAATTTAAATTCAAATTGAAATTCAAAATTCAAATTTAAATTCCAATTTAAATTCAAATTTAAATTCAAAATTCCAATTTAAATTCAAATTAAAATTCAAATTTAAATTCAAAATTTAAATAGCAATTTAAATTCAAATTTAAATTAAAAATTCAAATTCAAAATTTAAATTCCAATTTAAATTCAAATTTAAATTCAAATTTAAATTCCAATTTAAATTCAAATTTAAATTCAAATTTAAATTCAAAATTTAAATAGCAATTTAAATTCAAAATTTAAATAGCAATTTAAATTCAAATTTAAATTCAAAATTTAAATTCCAATTTAAATTCAAATTTAAATTTAAATTTCAATTTAAATTCAAATTTAAATTCAAAATTTAAATTCAAAATTTAAATTCAAATTAAAATTCAAATTTAAATTCCAATTTAAATTCAAATTTAAATTCAAATTTAAATTCAAAATTTAAATTCAAATTTAAATTCAAATTTAAATTCGAATTTAAATTCAAAATTTAAATTCAAATTAAAAATCAAATTTAAATTCAAAATTCAAATTCAAATTTAAATTCAAATTTAAATTTAAATTTAAATTTAAATTTAAATTCAAAATTTAAATTTAAATTCAAAATTTAAATTCAAAATTTAAATTCAAATTTAAATTCAATTTTAAATTCAAATTTAAAATCAAAATTCAAATTTAAATTTAAATGCAAAATTCAAATTCAAATTTAAATTCAAATTTAAATTGGAATTTAAATTTAGAATTTAAATTTGAATTTAAATTTTGAATTTAAATTTGAATTTAAATTTGAATTTAAATTTGAATTTAAATTTGAATTTAAATTGGAATTTACATTTTTAATTTAAATTTGAATTTAAATTTGAATTTAAATTGAAATTTAAATTTAAATTTGAATTTAAATTGGAATTTAAATTTTGAATTTAAATTTGAATTTAAATTGCTATTTAAATTTTGAATTTAAATTGCTATTTAAATTTTGAATTTAAATTTGAATTTAAATTTGAATTTAAATTGGAATTTAAATTTGAATTTAAATTTGAATTTAAATTGGAATTTAAATTTTGAATTTGAATTTTTAATTTAAATTTGAATTTAAATTGCTATTTAAATTTTGAATTTAAATTTGAATTTTAATTTGAATTTAAATTGGAATTTTGAATTTAAATTTGAATTTAAATTGGAATTTAAATTTGAATTTTGAATTTCAATTTGAATTTAAATTTTGAATTTAAATTTGAATTTAAATTTGAATTTAAATTTGAATTTAAATTTGAATTTAAATTTGAATTTAAATTTGAATTTAAATTTGAATTTAAATTTAAATTTGAATTTAAATTTGAATTTAAATTTGAATTTAAATTTGAATTTAAATTTGAATTTAAATTTGAATTTAAATTTGAATTTAAATTTAAATTTGAATTTGTATTTTGAATTTAAATTTGAATTTAAAATTGAATTTAAATTTGAATTTAAAATTGAACTTAAATTTGAATTTAAATTTTGAATTTAAAATTGAATTTAAATTTGAATTTAAATTTTGAATTTAAATTTTGAAATTAAATTTGAATTTAAATTGGAATTTAAATTTTGAATTTAAATTTGAATTTAAATTTGAATTTAAATTTGAATTTAAATTTGAATTTAAATTTGAATTTAAATTGGAATTTACATTTTTAATTTAAATTTGAATTTAAATTTGAATTTAAATTGGAATTTAAATTTTGAATTTAAACTTGAGTTTAAATTTGAATTTAAATTGGAATTTAAATTTTGAATTTAAATTGGAATTTAAATTTAAGTTGGAACTTAAATTTTGAATTTAAATTTGAATTTAAATTTGAATTTAAATTTGAATTTAAATTTGAATTTAAATTTGAATTTAAATTTGAATTTAAATTTGAATTTGAACTTTGAATTTAAATTTGAATTTAAATTTGAATTTGAATTTGAATTTTGCATTTAAATTTAAATTTGAATTTTGATTTTAAATTTGAATTTAAAATTGAATTTAAATTTGAATTTAAATTTTGAATTTAAATTTTGAATTTAAATTTAAATTTGAATTTAAATTTGAATTTGAATTTTGGATTTAAATTTGATTTTTAATTTGAATTTAAATTTTGAATTTAAATTCGAATTTAAATTTGAATTTAAATTGGAATTTAAATTTAGAATTTAAATTTGAATTTAAATTTTGAATTTAAATTTGAATTTAAATTTGAATTTAAATTGGAATTTAAATTTGAATTTTAATTTGAATTTAAATTTTGAATTTAAATTTTGAATTTAAATTTGAATTTAAATTGAAATTTAAATTTAAATTTGAATTTAAATTGGAATTTAAATTTTGAATTTAAATTTGAATTTAAATTGCTATTTAAATTTTGAATTTAAATTGCTATTTAAATTTTGAATTTAAATTTGAATTTAAATTGGAATTTAAATTTGAATTTTGAATTTCAATTTGAATTTAAATTTTGAATTTAAATTTGAATTTAAATTTGAATTTAAATTTGAATTTAAATTTGAATTTAAATTTGAATTTAAATTTAAATTTGAATTTAAATTTGAATTTAAATTTGAATTTAAATTTGAATTTAAATTTGAATTTAAATTTGAATTTAAATTTAAATTTAAATTTGAATTTGTATTTTGAATTTAAATTTGAATTTAAAATTGAATTTAAATTTGAATTTAAAATTGAACTTAAATTTGAATTTAAATTTTGAATTTAAAATTGAATTTAAATTTGAATTTAAATTTTGAATTTAAATTTTGAAATTAAATTTGAATTTAAATTGGAATTTAAATTTTGAATTTAAATTTGAATTTAAATTTGAATTTAAATTTGAATTTAAATTTGAATTTAAATTTGAATTTAAATTGGAATTTACATTTTTAATTTAAATTTGAATTTAAATTTGAATTTAAATTGGAATTTAAATTTTGAATTTAAACTTGAGTTTAAATTTTGAATTTAAATTGGAATTTAAATTTAAGTTGGAACTTAAATTTTGAATTTAAATTTGAATTTAAATTTGAATTTAAATTTGAATTTAAATTTGAATTTAAATTTGAATTTAAATTTGAATTTGAACTTTGAATTTAAATTTGAATTTAAATTTGAATTTGAATTTGAATTTTGCATTTAAATTTAAATTTGAATTTTGATTTTAAATTTGAATTTAAAATTGAATTTAAATTTGAATTTAAATTTTGAATTTAAATTTTGAATTTAAATTTTGAATTTAAATTTAAATTTAAATTTGAATTTAAATTTGAATTTGAATTTTGAATTTAAATTTGATTTTTAATTTGAATTTAAATTTTGAATTTAAATTCGAATTTAAATTTGAATTTAAATTGGAATTTAAATTTAGAATTTAAATTTGAATTTAAATTTGAATTTGAACTTTGAATTTAAATTTGAATTTAAATTTGAATTTGAATTTGAATTTTGCATTTAAATTTAAATTTGAATTTTGATTTTAAATTTGAATTTAAAATTGAATTTAAATTTGAATTTAAATTTTGAATTTAAATTTTGAATTTAAATTTAAATTTAAATTTGAATTTAAATTTGAATTTGAATTTTGAATTTAAATTTGATTTTTAATTTGAATTTAAATTTTGAATTTAAATTCGAATTTAAATTTGAATTTAAATTGGAATTTAAATTTAGAATTTAAATTTGAATTTAAATTTTGAATTTAAATTTGAATTTAAATTTGAATTTAAATTGGAATTTAAATTTGAATTTTAATTTGAATTTAAATTTTGAATTTAAATTTTGAATTTAAATTTGAATTTAAATTGAAATTTAAATTTTGAATTTAAATTTGAATTTAAATTGCTATTTAAATTTTGAATTTAAATTGCTATTTAAATTTTGAATTTAAATTTGAATTTAAATTTGAATTTAAATTGGAATTTAAATTTTGAATTTTAATTTGAATTTAAATTGCTATTTAAATTTGAATTTAAATTGGAATTTAAATTTTGAATTTGAATTTTTAATTTAAATTTGAATTTAAATTGCTATTTAAATTTTGAATTTAAATTTGAATTTTAATTTGAATTTAAATTGGAATTTTGAATTTAAATTTGAATTTAAATTGGAATTTAAATTTGAATATAAATTTGAATTTTGAATTTCAATTTGAATTTAAATTTTGAATTTAAATTTGAATTTAAATTTGAATTTAAATTTGAATTTAAATTTGAATTTAAATTTGAATTTAAATTTGAATTTAAATTTGAATTTAAATTTGAATTTAAATTTAAATTTAAATTTGAATTTAAATTTGAATTTAAATTTAAATTTAAATTTAAATTTAAATTTAAATTTGAATTTGTATTTTGAATTTAAATTTGAATTTAAAATTGAATTTAAATTTGAATTTAAAATTGAACTTAAATTTGAATTTAAATTTTGAATTTAAAATTGAATTTAAATTTGAATTTAAATTTTGAATTTAAATTTTGAAATTAAATTTGAATTTAAATTTGAATTTAAATTGGAATTTAAATTTTGAATTTAAATTTGAATTTAAATTTGAATTTAAATTTGAATTTAAATTTGAATTTAAATTTGAATTTAAATTGGAATTTACATTTTTAATTTAAATTTGAATTTAAATTTGAATTTAAATTTGAATTTAAATTTGAATTTAAATTGGAATTTAAATTTTGAATTTAAATTGGAATTTAAATTTTGAATTTAAATTTGAATTTAAATTTGAATTTAAATTTGAATTTGAATTTGAATTTAAATTTGAATTTTAACTGGTAAGGATCGATGAACGACAGGACGTTGGTCGCGCCTGCATGTCTTTTGAGAACATTACATGGCGATCGTTTCAAAGTAATTATTTTGCCGGGGTACTTTTTTGAAGCGGTCGCGCTAAATGAATGGAACCGCTTTACGCCTCATTACCACTGACTGAACACTATCCTAATTTGATGTGTACCTACAAGTAATCATCTGCGCTGTGAAACAGATAGAGATACAGGTTCTACATATAATATTGTGAAGTTCATCTATACCAAAAGATATGCGTATTTGAAGTGAATTAGAGTCAAAATTTAACTTAGATTTAGTGAAAATTATGACCGTGTGTAATATTCCGTTGAATAAACTGAACAATCCGTATATTAGGGCATTCGTGCTTTTGCAGGCACGCAATTTCTTACGTCAGTGGAAAATACGAAAACGTCAGAATTATTGCGGAATCAACGAGTGGGATAAACTATATGTCATGGTTTCATGGTATGGTGCATTCGACATTTACAGCAACAACAACTTATTAACTTTTATTATTGTGCCAAAACGAATGAATAGTTTTGGTATCATAAGTTTTGTATTTTGTGCATTCCACCAAGTTTTACCATCATCACATTGACAATATATAATTGTATCATTTTTACACACGAAATACGTAAATACAGAGTAGAAACATTCTTATAAACGTGTTTAAGTCTGTCTTTTCTAAATGGTACAATTGCGATCTGACATACGAACCCTGATTATAACAATAAGATATCTAAAAAGATCTATCTTGTACTGGAACCTTTTTTGGTAAAATACGCAATACAAATAATAAATACAAATTCACTAAACAATTTTACCTTTGAAAACAGACAATTTAATATCATTACTCGTATAGGTTCACAATATTTTTAATCAATTCCCGTTTCTTTTGAAAAAGGAACATTTAATTAAAAAATAACTTCAATTGTCACTTTATTTAGGTTACTACTGGACATTAGGTTACCTCTCCCCGGTGGATTCCATAGTTATTGCTAATGAAAATAGTATTTCTATGCTCCTGGTAATTTATTGTCGTAATTAAAAACCATACGTTTATCCTTTAAATTATTAATACTTCTGTTTGCTTTTACAATTCATCTTTACGATTTGACCAAAAAATTACTTCATGTTTGCGTATAATTTTGCCTGAATCTGGGAAAGTGAGAATAATTAGTCGCCGTTCTGCCACCATCAAACAAATTTTATTAACGCAGAAACTGGATGTAAAAAAGTTTAGAATAAATAAACCTTTTTGAATTAAGAGCCAAGACCAGAGCGATGTGTAGGATTTACCACGAATTAAACGGGAAATAACAAATCTCCTGATAATTACAGGGTATTAAGTCGTCAATTGTAAAGCATTTATGATCCACACGACATCGGTTATTGGAAGAAAACAGATTACACGCTTTTGTACAATTTTAAATTCAAAATTTAAATTCAAATTTAAGTTCAATTTTAAATTCAAATTTAAATTAAATTTTAAATTCAAATTTAAATTCAAAATACAAATTCAAATTTAAATTTAAATTCAAATTTAAATTCAAATTTAAATTCAAATTTAAATTCAAATTTAAATTCAAATTTAAATTTAAATTCAAATTTAAATTCAAATTTAAATTCAAATTTAAATTCAAATTTAAATTCAAATTTAAATTCAAAATTTAAATTCAAATTGAAATTCAAAATTCAAATTTAAATTCCAATTTAAATTCAAATTTAAATTCAAAATTCCAATTTAAATTCAAATTAAAATTCAAATTTAAATTCAAAATTTAAATAGCAATTTAAATTCAAATTTAAATTAAAAATTCAAATTCAAAATTTAAATTCCAATTTAAATTCAAATTTAAATTCAAATTTAAATTCAAATTTAAATTCCAATTTAAATTCAAATTTAAATTCAAATTTAAATTCAAAATTTAAATAGCAATTTAAATTCAAAATTTAAATAGCAATTTAAATTCAAATTTAAATTCAAAATTTAAATTCCAATTTAAATTCAAATTTAAATTTAAATTTCAATTTAAATTCAAATTTAAATTCAAAATTTAAATTCAAAATTTAAATTCAAATTAAAATTCAAATTTAAATTCCAATTTAAATTCAAATTTAAATTCAAATTTAAATTCAAAATTTAAATTCAAATTTAAATTCTAAATTTAAATTCCAATTTAAATTCAAATTTAAATTCGAATTTAAATTCAAAATTTAAATTCAAATTAAAAATCAAATTTAAATTCAAAATTCAAATTCAAATTCAAATTTAAATTTAAATTTAAATTTAAATTTAAATTTAAATTCAAAATTTAAATTTAAATTCAAAATTTAAATTCAAAATTTAAATTCAAATTTAAATTCAATTTTAAATTCAAATTTAAAATCAAAATTCAAATTTAAATTTAAATGCAAAATTCAAATTCAAATTTAAATTCAAATTTAAATTGGAATTTAAATTTAGAATTTAAATTTGAATTTAAATTTTGAATTTAAATTTGAATTTAAATTTGAATTTAAATTTGAATTTAAATTTGAATTTAAATTGGAATTTACATTTTTAATTTAAATTTGAATTTAAATTTGAATTTAAATTGAAATTTAAATTTAAATTTGAATTTAAATTGGAATTTAAATTTTGAATTTAAATTTGAATTTAAATTGCTATTTAAATTTTGAATTTAAATTGCTATTTAAATTTTGAATTTAAATTTGAATTTAAATTTGAATTTAAATTGGAATTTAAATTTGAATTTAAATTTGAATTTAAATTGGAATTTAAATTTTGAATTTGAATTTTTAATTTAAATTTGAATTTAAATTGCTATTTAAATTTTGAATTTAAATTTGAATTTTAATTTGAATTTAAATTGGAATTTTGAATTTAAATTTGAATTTAAATTGGAATTTAAATTTGAATTTTGAATTTCAATTTGAATTTAAATTTTGAATTTAAATTTGAATTTAAATTTGAATTTAAATTTGAATTTAAATTTGAATTTAAATTTGAATTTAAATTTAAATTTGAATTTAAATTTGAATTTAAATTTGAATTTAAATTTGAATTTAAATTTGAATTTAAATTTGAATTTAAATTTAAATTTGAATTTGTATTTTGAATTTAAATTTGAATTTAAAATTGAATTTAAATTTGAATTTAAAATTGAACTTAAATTTGAATTTAAATTTTGAATTTAAAATTGAATTTAAATTTGAATTTAAATTTTGAATTTAAATTTTGAAATTAAATTTGAATTTAAATTGGAATTTAAATTTTGAATTTAAATTTGAATTTAAATTTGAATTTAAATTTGAATTTAAATTTGAATTTAAATTTGAATTTAAATTGGAATTTACATTTTTAATTTAAATTTGAATTTAAATTTGAATTTAAATTGGAATTTAAATTTTGAATTTAAACTTGAGTTTAAATTTGAATTTAAATTGGAATTTAAATTTTGAATTTAAATTGGAATTTAAATTTAAGTTGGAACTTAAATTTTGAATTTAAATTTGAATTTAAATTTGAATTTAAATTTGAATTTAAATTTGAATTTAAATTTGAATTTAAATTTGAATTTAAATTTGAATTTGAACTTTGAATTTAAATTTGAATTTAAATTTGAATTTGAATTTGAATTTTGCATTTAAATTTAAATTTGAATTTTGATTTTAAATTTGAATTTAAAATTGAATTTAAATTTGAATTTAAATTTTGAATTTAAATTTTGAATTTAAATTTAAATTTGAATTTAAATTTGAATTTGAATTTTGGATTTAAATTTGATTTTTAATTTGAATTTAAATTTTGAATTTAAATTCGAATTTAAATTTGAATTTAAATTGGAATTTAAATTTAGAATTTAAATTTGAATTTAAATTTTGAATTTAAATTTGAATTTAAATTTGAATTTAAATTGGAATTTAAATTTGAATTTTAATTTGAATTTAAATTTTGAATTTAAATTTTGAATTTAAATTTGAATTTAAATTGAAATTTAAATTTAAATTTGAATTTAAATTGGAATTTAAATTTTGAATTTAAATTTGAATTTAAATTGCTATTTAAATTTTGAATTTAAATTGCTATTTAAATTTTGAATTTAAATTTGAATTTAAATTGGAATTTAAATTTGAATTTTGAATTTCAATTTGAATTTAAATTTTGAATTTAAATTTGAATTTAAATTTGAATTTAAATTTGAATTTAAATTTGAATTTAAATTTGAATTTAAATTTAAATTTGAATTTAAATTTGAATTTAAATTTGAATTTAAATTTGAATTTAAATTTGAATTTAAATTTGAATTTAAATTTAAATTTAAATTTGAATTTGTATTTTGAATTTAAATTTGAATTTAAAATTGAATTTAAATTTGAATTTAAAATTGAACTTAAATTTGAATTTAAATTTTGAATTTAAAATTGAATTTAAATTTGAATTTAAATTTTGAATTTAAATTTTGAAATTAAATTTGAATTTAAATTGGAATTTAAATTTTGAATTTAAATTTGAATTTAAATTTGAATTTAAATTTGAATTTAAATTTGAATTTAAATTTGAATTTAAATTGGAATTTACATTTTTAATTTAAATTTGAATTTAAATTTGAATTTAAATTGGAATTTAAATTTTGAATTTAAACTTGAGTTTAAATTTGAATTTAAATTGGAATTTAAATTTTGAATTTAAATTGGAATTTAAATTTAAGTTGGAACTTAAATTTTGAATTTAAATTTGAATTTAAATTTGAATTTAAATTTGAATTTAAATTTGAATTTAAATTTGAATTTAAATTTGAATTTAAATTTGAATTTAAATTTGAATTTGAACTTTGAATTTAAATTTGAATTTAAATTTGAATTTGAATTTGAATTTTGCATTTAAATTTAAATTTGAATTTTGATTTTAAATTTGAATTTAAAATTGAATTTAAATTTGAATTTAAATTTTGAATTTAAATTTTGAATTTAAATTTTGAATTTAAATTTAAATTTAAATTTGAATTTAAATTTGAATTTGAATTTTGAATTTAAATTTGATTTTTAATTTGAATTTAAATTTTGAATTTAAATTCGAATTTAAATTTGAATTTAAATTGGAATTTAAATTTAGAATTTAAATTTGAATTTAAATTTGAATTTGAACTTTGAATTTAAATTTGAATTTAAATTTGAATTTGAATTTGAATTTTGCATTTAAATTTAAATTTGAATTTTGATTTTAAATTTGAATTTAAAATTGAATTTAAATTTGAATTTAAATTTTGAATTTAAATTTTGAATTTAAATTTAAATTTAAATTTGAATTTAAATTTGAATTTGAATTTTGAATTTAAATTTGATTTTTAATTTGAATTTAAATTTTGAATTTAAATTCGAATTTAAATTTGAATTTAAATTGGAATTTAAATTTAGAATTTAAATTTGAATTTAAATTTTGAATTTAAATTTGAATTTAAATTTGAATTTAAATTGGAATTTAAATTTGAATTTTAATTTGAATTTAAATTTTGAATTTAAATTTTGAATTTAAATTTGAATTTAAATTGAAATTTAAATTTTGAATTTAAATTTGAATTTAAATTGCTATTTAAATTTTGAATTTAAATTGCTATTTAAATTTTGAATTTAAATTTGAATTTAAATTTGAATTTAAATTGGAATTTAAATTTTGAATTTTAATTTGAATTTAAATTGCTATTTAAATTTGAATTTAAATTGGAATTTAAATTTTGAATTTGAATTTTTAATTTAAATTTGAATTTAAATTGCTATTTAAATTTTGAATTTAAATTTGAATTTTAATTTGAATTTAAATTGGAATTTTGAATTTAAATTTGAATTTAAATTGGAATTTAAATTTGAATATAAATTTGAATTTTGAATTTCAATTTGAATTTAAATTTTGAATTTAAATTTGAATTTAAATTTGAATTTAAATTTGAATTTAAATTTGAATTTAAATTTGAATTTAAATTTGAATTTAAATTTAAATTTAAATTTAAATTTAAATTTGAATTTAAATTTGAATTTAAATTTAAATTTAAATTTGAATTTGTATTTTGAATTTAAATTTGAATTTAAAATTGAATTTAAATTTGAATTTAAAATTGAACTTAAATTTGAATTTAAATTTTGAATTTAAAATTGAATTTAAATTTGAATTTAAATTTTGAATTTAAATTTTGAAATTAAATTTGAATTTAAATTTGAATTTAAATTGGAATTTAAATTTTGAATTTAAATTTGAATTTAAATTTGAATTTAAATTTGAATTTAAATTTGAATTTAAATTTGAATTTAAATTGGAATTTACATTTTTAATTTAAATTTGAATTTAAATTTGAATTTAAATTTGAATTTAAATTTGAATTTAAATTGGAATTTAAATTTTGAATTTAAATTGGAATTTAAATTTTGAATTTAAATTTGAATTTAAATTTGAATTTAAATTTGAATTTGAATTTAAATTTGAATTTTAACTGGTAAGGATCGATGAACGACAGGACGTTGGTCGCGCCTGCATGTCTTTTGAGAACATTACATGGCGATCGTTTCAAAGTAATTATTTTGCCGGGGTACTTTTTTGAAGCGGTCGCGCTAAATGAATGGAACCGCTTTACGCCTCATTACCACTGACTGAACACTATCCTAATTTGATGTGTACCTACAAGTAATCATCTGCGCTGTGAAACAGATAGAGATACAGGTTCTACATATAATATTGTGAAGTTCATCTATACCAAAAGATATGCGTATTTGAAGTGAATTAGAGTCAAAATTTAACTTAGATTTAGTGAAAATTATGACCGTGTGTAATATTCCGTTGAATAAACTGAACAATCCGTATATTAGGGCATTCGTGCTTTTGCAGGCACGCAATTTCTTACGTCAGTGGAAAATACGAAAACGTCAGAATTATTGCGGAATCAACGAGTGGGATAAACTATATGTCATGGTTTCATGGTATGGTGCATTCGACATTTACAGCAACAACAACTTATTAACTTTTATTATTGTGCCAAAACGAATGAATAGTTTTGGTATCATAAGTTTTGTATTTTGTGCATTCCACCAAGTTTTACCATCATCACATTGACAATATATAATTGTATCATTTTTACACACGAAATACGTAAATACAGAGTAGAAACATTCTTATAAACGTGTTTAAGTCTGTCTTTTCTAAATGGTACAATTGCGATCTGACATACGAACCCTGATTATAACAATAAGATATCTAAAAAGATCTATCTTGTACTGGAACCTTTTTTGGTAAAATACGCAATACAAATAATAAATACAAATTCACTAAACAATTTTACCTTTGAAAACAGACAATTTAATATCATTACTCGTATAGGTTCACAATATTTTTAATCAATTCCCGTTTCTTTTGAAAAAGGAACATTTAATTAAAAAATAACTTCAATTGTCACTTTATTTAGGTTACTACTGGACATTAGGTTACCTCTCCCCGGTGGATTCCATAGTTATTGCTAATGAAAATAGTATTTCTATGCTCCTGGTAATTTATTGTCGTAATTAAAAACCATACGTTTATCCTTTAAATTATTAATACTTCTGTTTGCTTTTACAATTCATCTTTACGATTTGACCAAAAAATTACTTCATGTTTGCGTATAATTTTGCCTGAATCTGGGAAAGTGAGAATAATTAGTCGCCGTTCTGCCACCATCAAACAAATTTTATTAACGCAGAAACTGGATGTAAAAAAGTTTAGAATAAATAAACCTTTTTGAATTAAGAGCCAAGACCAGAGCGATGTGTAGGATTTACCACGAATTAAACGGGAAATAACAAATCTCCTGATAATTACAGGGTATTAAGTCGTCAATTGTAAAGCATTTATGATCCACACGACATCGGTTATTGGAAGAAAACAGATTACACGCTTTTGTACAATTTTAAATTCAAATTTAAAATCAAAATTCAAATTTAAATTTAAATGCAAAATTCAAATTCAAATTTAAATTCAAATTTAAATTCAAAGTTCAAATTCAAATTTAAATTCAAATTTAAATTCAAATTTAAATTCAAATTTAAATTCAAAATTTAAGTTCCAACTTAAATTTAAATTCCAATTTAAATTCAAAATTTAAATTCCAATTTAAATTCAAATTTAAACTCAAGTTTAAATTCAAAATTTAAATTCCAATTCAAATTCAAATTTAAATTCAAATTTAAATTCAAATTTAAATTCAAATTTAAATTCAAATTTAAATTCAAATTTAAATTCAAATTTAAATTCAAATTAAAATTCAAATTTAAATTCAAATTCAAATTTAAATTCAAATTTAAATTCAAAATTTAAATTCAAATTTAAATTCAAATTTAAATTCAAATTTAAATTCAAAATTTAAATTCAAAATTTAAATTCCAATTTAAATTCAAATTGAAATTCAAAATTATATTCAAATTTAAATTCAAAATTTAAATTCCAATTTAAATTCAAATTTAAATTCAAAATTCCAATTTAAATTCAAAATTTAAATAGCAATTTAAATTCAAATTTTAATTCAAAATTCAAATTAAAATTCAAAATTTAAATTCCAATTTAAATTCAAATTTAAATTCAAATTGAAAACTGAAAATGGTGTAGGATGTGCGTTTGTAGTAGGGAATACAGCACACTCATGGTCCTTACCAAAAATAGCCAGCATATATACGGCTGAAATGTATGCAATTTGGCAAGCGCTTCGTCACTGTGAGTTTTCGTCAAAACAACATTTTCTCATTTGCACAGATTCCCTCAGCCCCTTGCAGTCAATAAAGAACATATTCAGTTATGAGCCACTAACACAAAACATACTCACACTTTTGAATTGGCTAAAACAAATAAACAAGACAATTACTTTTATATTTACGCCAAGTCACATAGGAATTCCAGGAAATGAAAAGGCAGACACAGCTGCTCAACTAGCAGCTAATAACAATGAAGTGGACGCTGGTATCCCAGTAAGAGCCGAAGACGTTATAGCAGAGACCAAAAAGATATACCAGGCAAAATGGCAAAACAAGTGGAACGAAGCAGACACAGCGTACAAAACCATACATCCAAACGTTAATGTATGGAAAGCCCCACTACAACAAACGAGAAGAGAACAGACAGTTATCACACGACTCAGAATCGCACATACACACATGACATCCTTACACTTACTGAGAGGCGAAAGAGCTCCAAGATGCCAACGATGCAGAATAACGGTCACAGTGGAACATATCTTGGTAGACTGTCCTTTGTATGCACAATTTCGTCAGGCCACTAATCTGGAGAACAGTCTGCGGAAGATATTAGATAATACCAAAGATGCAATAAATAAATTACAAGCTTTCCTCAAATCCAGCGGTATATATAAAAGGATATAAACTCGCACTACTGAGCGACGAATGAAATACTATCGAGTATGCGGCTAATGATCTAAGTAATCGATGCCGCTATATAATTAAAAAAAAAAAATTCAAATTTAAATTCAAATCTAAATTCAAATTTAAATTCAAAATTTAAATAGCAATTTAAATTCAAATTTAAATTCAAGTTTAAATTCAAAATTTAAATTCCAATTTAAATTCAAATTTAAATTCAAATTTAAATAGCAATTTAAATTCAAATTAAAATTCAAAATTTAAATTCCAATTTAAATTCAAATATAAATTCAAATTTAAATTCAAAATTTAAATAGCAATTTAAATTCAAATTAAAATTCAAAATTTAAATTCCAATTTAAATTCAAATTTAAATTTAAATTTCTATTTAAATTCAAATTTAAATTCAAATTTAAATTCAAATTAAAATTCAAATTTAAATTCCAATTTAAATTCTAATTTAAATTCAAATTTAAATTCAAAATTTAAATTCAAATTTAAATTCTAAATTTAAATCCCAATTTAAATTCAAATTTAAATTCGAATTTAAATTCAAAATTTAAATTCAAATTAAAAATCAAATTTAAATTCAAAATTCAAATTCAAATTTAAATTCAAATTTAAATTTAAATTTAAATTTAAATTCAAAATTTAAATTCAAATTTAAACTCAATTTTAAATTCAAATTTAAAATCAAAATTAAAATTTAAATTTAAATTTAAATGCAAAATTCAAATTCAAATTTAAATTCAAATTTAAATTCAAATTTAAATTCAAATTTAAATTCAAATTTAAATTCAAATTTAAATTCAAATTTAAATTCAAATTTAAATTCAAAATTTAAGTTCCAACTTAAATTTAAATTCCAATTTAAATTCAAAATTCAAATTCCAATTTAAATTCAAATTTAAATTCAAGTTTAAATTCAAAATTTAAATTCCAATTTAAATTCAAATTTAAATTCAAATTTAAATTCAAATTTAAATTCAAAATTTAAATTCAAAATTTAAATTCCAATTTAAATTCCAATTTAAATTCTAATTTAAATTCAAATTTAAATTCAAAATTTAAATTCAAATTTAAATTCTAAATTTAAATTCCAATTTAAATTCAAATTTAAATTCGAATTTAAATTCAAAATTTAAATTCAAATTAAAAATCAAATTTAAATTCAAAATTCAAATTCAAATTTAAATTCAAATTTAAATTTAAATTCAAAATTTAAATTCAAAATTTAAATTCAAATTTAAACTCAATTTTAAATTCAAATTTAAAATCAAAATTAAAATTTAGATTTAAATGCAAAATTCAAATTCAAATTTAAATTCAAATTTAAATTCAAATTTAAATTCAAATTTAAATTCAAATTTAAATTCAAAATTTAAGTTCCAACTTAAATTTAAATTCCAATTTAAATTCAAATTCCAATTTAAATTCAAATTTAAATTCAAGTTTAAATTCAAAATTTAAATTCCAATTTAAATTCAAATTTAAATTCAAATTTAAATTCAAATTTAAATTCAAAATTTAAATTCAAAATTTAAATTCCAATTTAAATTCAAATTTAAATTCAAATTTAAATTCAAAATTTAAATTCCAATTTAAATTCAAATTTAAATTCAAATTTAAATTCAAATTTAAATTCAAAATTCAAATTCAAATTTAAAATAAAATTTAAATTCAAATTTAAATTCAAATTTAAATTCAAATTTAAATTCAAAATTTAAATTCAAAATTTAAATTCAAATTTAAATTCAAAATTTAAATTCAAAATTTAAATTCCAATTTAAATTCAAATTTAAATTCAAGTTTAAATTCAAAATTTAAATTCAAATTTAAATTCAAATTTAAATTCAAATTTAAATTCAAATTTAAATTCAAATTTAAATTCAAATATAAATTCAAATTTAAATTCAAAATTTAAATTCCAATTTAAATTCCAATTTAAATTCAAATATAATTCAAATTTAAATTCAAAATTTAAATTCAAATTTAAAATCAAATTTAAATTCAAATTTAAATTCAAATTTAAATTCAAATTTAAATTCAAATTTAAATTCAAATTTAAATTCAAATTTAAATTCAAATTTAAATTCAAATTTAAATTCAAATTTAAATTCAAAATTTAAATTCAAATTTAAATTCAAAATTTAAATTCAAAATTTAAATTCCAATTTAAATTCAAATTTAAATTCAAATTTAAATTCAAATTTAAATTCAAAATTTAAATTCAAATTTAAATTCAAATTCAAATTTAAATTCAAATTTAAATTCAAAATTCAAATTCAAATTCAAATTTAAATTCAAAATTCAAATTTAAAATCAAATTTAAATTCAAATTTAAATTCAAATTTAAATTCAAATTTGAATTCAAAATTTAAATTCAAATTTAAATTCAAATTGAAATTCAAAATTATATTCAAATTTAAATTCAAAATTTAAATTCCAATTTAAATTCAGAATTCCAATTTAAATTCAAATTTAAATTTAAAATTTAAATAGCAATTTAAATTCAAATTTAAATTCAAAATTTAAATTCCAATTTAAATTCAAATTTAAATTCAAATTTAAATTCAAATCTAAATTCAAATTTAAATTCAAAATTTAAATAGCAATTTAAATTCAAATTTAAATAGCAATTTAAATTCAAATTAAAATTCAAAATTTAAATTCCAATTTAAATTCGAATTTAATTTCAAATTTAAATTCAAAATTTAAATAGCAATTTAAATTCAAATTAAAATTCAAAATTTAAATTCCAATTTAAATTCAAATTTAAATTTAAATTTAAATTTAAATTTCAATTTAAATTTAAATTCAAATTTAAATTCAAATTCAAATTCAAATTTAAATTCCAATTTAAATTCTAATTTAAATTCAAATTTAAATTCAAAATTTAAATTCAAATTAAAAATCAAATTTAAATTCAAAATTCAAATTTAAATTCAAATTTAAATTCAAAATTTAAATTCAAAATTTAAATTCAATTTTAAATTCAAATTTAAAATCAAAATTCAAATTTAAATTTAAATGCAAAACTCAAATTCAAATTCAAATTTAAATTCAAATTTAAATTCAAAGTTCAAATTCAATTTTAAATTCAAATTTAAATTCAAATTTAAATTCAAATTTAAATTCAAATTTAAATTCAAATTTAAATTCAAAATTTAAGTTCCAACTTAAATTTAAATTCCAATTTAAATTCAAAATTCAAATTCCAATTTAAATTCAAATTTAAATTCAAGTTTCAATTCAAAATTTAAATTCCAATTTAAATTCAAATTTAAATTCTAATTTAAATTCAAATTTAAATTCAAAATTTAAATTCAAATTAAAAATCAAATTTAAATTCAAAATTCAAATTTAAATTCAAATTTAAATTCAAAATTTAAATTCAAAATTTAAATTCAATTTTAAATTCAAATTTAAAATCAAAATTCAAATTTAAATTTAAATGCAAAACTCAAATTCAAATTCAAATTTAAATTCAAATTTAAATTCAAAGTTCAAATTCAATTTTAAATTCAAATTTAAATTCAAATTTAAATTCAAATTTAAATTCAAATTTAAATTCAAATTTAAATTCAAAATTTAAGTTCCAACTTAAATTTAAATTCCAATTTAAATTCAAAATTCAAATTCCAATTTAAATTCAAATTTAAATTCAAGTTTAAATTCAAAATTTAAATTCCAATTTAAATTCAAATTTAAATTCAAATTTAAATTCAAAATTTAAATTCAAAATTTAAATTTCAATTTAAATTCAAATTTAAATTTCAATTTAAATTCAAATTTAAATTCAAATTTAAATTTAAATTCAAAATTTAAATTCAAATTTAAATTCAAAATTTAAATTCCAATTTAAATTCAAATTTAAATTCAAATTTAAATACAGAATTCAAATTCAAATGTAAAATCAAATTTAAATTCAAATTTAAATTCAAATTTAAATACAAATTTAAATTCAAATTTAAATTCAAATTTAAATTCAAAATTTAAATTCAAATTTAAATTCAAAATTTAAATTCAAAATTTAAATTCCAATTTAAATTCAAATTTAAATTCCAATTTAAATTCCAATTTAAATTCAAATTTAAATTCAAATTTAAATTCAAATTTAAATTCAAATTTAAATTCAAATTTAAATTCAAAATTTAAATTCAAAATTTAAAATCCAATTTAAATTCAATTTTAAATTCAAAATTTAAATTCAAATTTAAGTTCAATTTTAAATTCAAATTTAAATTCAATTTTAAATTCAAAATTTAAACTCCAATTTAAATTCAAATTTAAATTCTAGGTTAAATTCAAAATTTAAATTCAATATTTTTTTTTTTTTTAATTATATAGCGGCATCGATTACTTAGATCATTAGCCGCATACTCGATAGTATTTCATTCGTCGCTCAGTAGTGGGAGTTTATATCCTTTTATATATACCGCTGGATTTGAGGAAAGCTTATAATTTATTTATTGCATCTTTGGTATTATCTAATATCTTCCGCAGACTGTTCTCCAGATTAGTGGCCTGACGAAATTGTGCATACAAAGGACAGTCTACCAAGATATGTTCCACTGTGACCGTTATTCTGCATCGTTGGCATCTTGGAGCTCTTTCGCCTCTCAGTAAGTGTAAGGATGTCATGTGTGTATGTGCGATTCTGAGTCGTGTGATAACTGTCTGTTCTCTTCTCGTTTGTTGTAGTGGGGCTTTCCATATATTAACGTTTGGATGTATGGTTTTGTACGCTGTGTCTGCTTCGTTCCACTTGTTTTGCCATTTTGTTTGGTATATCTTTTTGGTCTCTGCTATAACGTCTTCGGCTCTTACTGGGATACCAGCGTCCACTTCATTGTTATTAGCTGCTAGTTGAGCAGCTGTGTCTGCCTTTTCATTTCCTGGAATTCCTATGTGACTTGGCGTAAATATAAAAGTAATTGTCTTGTTTATTTGTTTTAGCCAATTCAAAAGTGTGAGTATGTTTTGTGTTAGTGGCTCATAACTGAATATGTTCTTTATTGACTGCAAGGAGCTGAGGGAATCTGTGCAAATGAGAAAATGTTTTGACGAAAACTCACAGTGACGAAGCGCTTGCCAAATTGCATACATTTCAGCCGTATATATGCTGGCTATTTTTGGTAAGGACCATGAGTGTGCTGTATTCCCTACTACAAACGCACATCCTACACCATTTTCAGTTTTCAATTTGAATTTAAATTGGAATTTAAATTTTGAATTTTAATTTGAATTTTGAATTTAAATTTGAATTTAAATTGCTATTTAAATTTTGAATTTAAATTTGAATTTAAATTGGAATTTTGAATTTAAATTTGAATTTAAATTGGAATTTAAATTTTGAATTTAAATTTGAATATAATTTTGAATTTCAATTTGAATTTAAATTTGAATTTAAATTTAAATTTGAATTTTGATTTTAAATTTGAATTTAAATTTTGAATTTAAATTTTGAATTTAAATTTGAATTTATATTTGAATTTAAATTTGAATTCAAATTTAAATGCAAAATTCAAATTCAAATTTAAATTCAAATTTAAATTTGAATTTAAATTTGAATTTGAAGTTTTATTTTAAATTTGAATTTGAACTTTGAATTTAAATTTGAATTTAAATTTGAATTTGAATTTTGCATTTAAATTTAAATTTGAATTTTGATTTTAAATTTGAATTTAAAATTGAATTTAAATTTGAATTTAAATTTTGAATTTAAATTTTGAATTTAAATTTGAATTTAAATTTGAATTTAAATTGGAATTTAAATTTAAATTTGAATTTGAATTTAAATTTGAATTTAAATTTGAATTTAAATTTGAATTTAAATTTGAATTTAAATTTGAATTTAAATTTGAATTTAAATTTGAATTTAAATTTGAATTTAAATTTGAATTTAAATTTGAATTTAAATTTGAATTTAAATTTGAATTTAAATTTAAATTTGAATTTGTATTTAGAATTTAAATTTGAATTTAAAATTGAATTTAAATTTGAATTTAAAATTGAACTTAAATTTGAATTTAAATTTTGAATTTAAATTTGAATTTAAATTTGAATTTAAATTTGAATTTGAATTTTGCATTTAAATTTGAATTTAAATTTTGAATTTAAATTTAATTTAAATTTGAATTTAAATTTGAATTTAAATTTGAATTTAAATTAAAAATTAAATTTAAATTTAAATTTAAATTTGAATTTAAATTTAAAATTAAAAATTAAATTTAAATTTAAATTTAAATTTAAATTTAAATTTAAATTTAAATTTAAATTTAAAATTAAAATTAAAAATTAAATTTGAAATTAAATTTAAAATTAAAAATTAAAATTAAATTTAAATTTAAAATTAAATTTAAAATTAAATTCAACTTTAAAATTAAAAATTAAAAATTAAAATTAAATTTAAAATTGAATTTAAAATTAAATTTGAATTTAAATTTAAAATTAAATTTAAAATTAAATTTAAAATTAAATTTAAAATTAAATTTAAAATTAAATTTAAAATTAAATTTAAAATTAAATTTAAAATTAAATTTAAAATTAAATTTAAAATTAAATTTAAAATTAAATTTAAAATTAAAATTAAATTTAAAATTTAAAATTGAATTTAAAATTAAAATTAAATTTAAATTTAAAATTAAATTTAAAATTAAATTTAAAATTAAATTTAAAATTAAATTTAAAATTAAATTTAAAATTAAATTTAAAATTAAATTCTACTTTAAAATTAAAAATTTAAATTAAATTTAAAATTTAATTTAAATTTAAATTTAAATTTAAATTTAAATTTAAATTTAAATTTAAATTTAAATTTAAATTTAAATTTAAATTTAAATTTAAATTTAAAATTAAATTTAAAATTAAAATTAAATTTAAAACTTAAAATTGAATTTAAATTTAAAATTAAAATTAAATTTAAAATTAAATTTAAAATTAAATTTAAAATTAAATTTAAAATTAAATTTAAAATTAAATTTAAAATTAAATTTAAAATTAAATTTAAAATTAAATTTAAATTTAAATTTAAAATTAAATTTAAAATTAAATTTAAAATTAAATTTAAAATTAAATTCTACTTTAAAATTAAAAATTTAAATTAAATTTAAAATTGAATTTAAATTTAAATTTAAATTTAAATTTAAATTTAAAATCAAATCAAAATTTAATTTAAAAATTAAATTTAAATTTAAAATTAAAATTAAAAATTAAATTTGAAATTAAATTTAAAATTAAATTTAAAATTAAATTTAAAATTAAATTTAAAATTAAATTTAAAATTAAATTTAAAATTAAATTTAAAATTAAATTTAAAATTAAATTCTACTTTAAAATTAAAAATTTAAATTAAATTTAAAATTGAATTTAAATTTAAATTTAAAATCAAAATTAAAATTAAAATTAAAAATTAAATTTAAATTTAAAATTAAAATTAAAAATTAAATTTGAAATTAAATTTAACATTAAAAATTAAAATTAAATATAAATTTAAAATTCAGTTTGAAATTAAATTTAAAATTAAATTTAAAATTAAAATTAAATTTAAATTTAAAATTAAATTTAAATTTAAAATTAAATTTAAATTTAAAATTAAATTTAAAATTAAATTTAAATTTAAAATTAAATTTAAAATTAAAATTAAATTTAAAATTAAATTTAAAATTAAATTTAAAATTAAATTTAAATTTAAATTTAAATTTAAAATTAAAATTAAATTTAAAATTAAAATTAAATTTAAAATTAAATATAAAATTAAATTTAAAATTAAATTTGAAATTAAATTTAAAATTAAATTTAAAATTGAATTTAAAATTAAATTTAAATTTAAAATTAAATTTAAATTTAAAGTTAAATTTATATTTAAAATTAAATTTAAATTTAAAATTAAAATTAAATTTAAAATTAAATTTAAATTTAAATTTAAAACTGAATTTAAATTTAAAATTAAATTTAAATTTAAAATTAAAATTAAATTTAAATTTAAAATTAAATTTAAAATTAAATTTAAATTTAAAATTAAATTTAAAATTAAATTTGAAATTAAATTTAAAATTAAATTTAAAATTAAATTTAAAATTGAATTTAAAATTAAATTTAAATTTAAAATTAAATTTAAATTTAAAGGACCCCGCTCGTTTCTTAGGTAAAATGGGTTTCGGTGAATTTTTCCCAAACCTGGCGGAAAGTGTTCCTTTTTGCATGCCGAGTAAAAGTTTCAATGGCCATGAAGCTCAAAAACCCCTTCTTTTGGCGCTGCAGACGCCCAAACATGTATTTTTAACGTATGGGGAATGTGACGTTACAGTAAGGATAGATGCGGCAAGTACTCTAATTAACACACTGTAATTCATGTTGGTAGGGGGGAAGGGTGAGAGCACTATCTAATACCTGCGTAATTACCACCATTGGTCACGTGATAACCTCCGACTGACTACGTGACAGTTTACATATGAAGAAAATGGGTTTCGGTGAATTTTTCCAAACCTGGCGGAAAGTGTTCCTTTTTGCATGCCGAGTAAAAGTTTCAATGGCCACGAAGCTCAAAAACCCCTTCTTCATCGAAACCCATTTTCTTCATATGTAAACTGTCACGTGGTCAGTCGGAGGTTATCACGTGACCAATGGTGGTAATTACGCAGGTATTAGATAGTGCTCTCACCCTTCCCCCCTACCAACATGAATTACAGTGTGTTAATTAGAGTACTTGCCGCATCTACCCTTACTGTAAGGTCACATTCCCCATACGTTGAAAATACATGTTTGGGCGTCAGCAGCGCCAAAAGAAGGGGTTTTTGAGCTTCGTGGCCATTGAAACTTTTACTCGGCATGCAAAAAGGAACACTTTCCGCCAGGTTTGGGAAAAATTCACCGAAACCCATTTTACCTAAGAAACGACCGGGGTCCTTTAAATTTAAAATTAAAATTAAATTTAAAATTAAATTTAAAATTAAATTTAAAATTAAATTTAAAATTAAAATTAAATTTAAATTTAAATTTAAATTTAAATTTAAATTTAAATTTAAATTTAAATTTAAATTTAAATTTAAATTTAAATTTAAATTTAAATTTAAATTTAAATTTAAATTTAAATTTAAATTTAAATTTAAAATTAAAATTAAATTTAAAATTAAATTTAAAATTAAATTTAAATTTAAATTTAAAATTAAATTTAAAATTAAATTTAAATTTAATATTAAAATTAAATTTAAAATTAAAATTAAAATTAAAATTAAATTTAAATTTAAAATTAAATTTAAAATTAAATTTAAAATTAAATTTAAAATTAAATTTAAATTTAAAATTAAATTTAAAATTAAATTTAAAATTAAATTTAAATTTAAAATTAAATTTAAAATTAAATTTAAAATTAAATTTAAAATTACATTTAAAATTAAATTTATAACTAAAACTAAATTAAAATTAAATTTAAAATTAAAAATTTAAATTAAATTTAAAATTGAATTTAAAATTAAATTTGAATTTAAATTTAAATTTAAATTTAAATTTAAATTTAAATTTAAATTTAAATTTAAATTTAAATTTAAATTTAAATTTAAATTTAAATTTAAATTTAAATTTAAATTTAAATTTAAATTTAAATTTAAATTTAAATTTAAATTTAAATTTAAATTTAAATTTAAATTTAAATTTAAATTTAAAATTTAAAATTTAAAATTTAAAATTTAAAATTAAAAATTAAAAATTAAATTTAAATTTAAAATTAAATTTCACTGTCTGTTCTCTTCTCGTTTGTTGTAGTGGGGCTTTCCATACATTAACGTTTGGATGTATGGTTTTGTACGCTGTGTCTGCTTCGTTCCACTTGTTTTGCCATTTTGTTTGGTATATCTTTTTGGTCTCTGCTATAACGTCTTCGGCTCTTACTGGGATACCAGCGTCCACTTCATTGTTATTAGCTGCTAGTTGAGCAGCTGTGTCTGCCTTTTCATTTCCTGGAATTCCTATGTGACTTGGCGTAAATATAAAAGTAATTGTCTTGTTTATTTGTTTTAGCCAATTCAAAAGTGTGAGTATGTTTTGTGTTAGTGGCTCATAACTGAATATGTTCTTTATTGACTGCAAGGAGCTGAGGGAATCTGTGCAAATGAGAAAATGTTGTTTTGACGAAAACTCACAATGACGAAGCGCTTGCCAAATTGCATACATTTCAGCCGTATATATGCTGGCTATTTTTGGTAAGGACCATGAGTGTGCTGTATTCCCTACTACAAACGCACATCCTACACCATTTTCAGTTTTCAATTTGAATTTAAATTTGAATTTAAATTGGAATTTAAATTGGAATTTAAATTTTGAATTTTAATTTGAATTTAAATTGCTATTTAAATTTTGAATTTAAATTTGAATTTAAATTGGAATTTTGAATTTAAATTTGAATTTAAATTTTGAATTTAAATTTGAATATAATTTTGAATTTCAATTTGAATTTAAATTTGAATTTAAATTTGAATTTAAATTTGAATTTAAATTTGAATTTAAATTTAAATTTAAATTTAAATTTAAATTTAAATTTGAATTTTGATTTTAAATTTGAATTTAAATTTTGAATTTAAATTTGAATTTGAAGTTTGAATTTAAATTTGAATTTGAACTTTGAATTTAAATTTGAATTTAAATTTGAATTTAAATTTGAATTTAAATTTGAATTTAAATTTGAATTTGAATTTTGCATTTAAATTTAAATTTGAATTTTTATTTTAAATTTGAATTTAAAATTGAATTTAAATTTGAATTTAAATTTTGAATTTAAATTTTGAATTTAAATTTGAATTTAAATTTGAATTTGAATTTTGAATTTAAGTTTGATTTTTAATTTGAATTTAAATTTTGAATTTAAATTCGAATTTAAATTTGAATTTAAATTGGAATTTAAATTTAGAATTTAAATTTGAATTTAAATTTTGAATTTAAATTTGAATTTAAATTTGAATTTAAATTGGAATTTAAATTTGAATTTTAATTTGAATTTAAATTTTGAATTTAAATTTGAATTTAAATTTGAATTTAAATTTGAATTTAAATTTGAATTTAAATTTGAATTTAAATTTGAATTTAAATTTGAATTTAAATTTGAATTTAAATTTGAATTTAAATTTGAATTTAAATTTGAATTTAAATTTAAATTTAAATTTGAATTTGAATTTGAATTTAAATTTGAATTTAAATTTGAATTTAAATTTGAATTTAAATTTGAATTTAAATTTGAATTTAAATTTGAATTTAAATTTGAATTTAAATTTGAATTTAAATTTGAATTTAAATTTGAATTTAAATTTGAATTTAAATTTGAATTTAAATTTGAATTTAAATTTGAATTTAAATTTGAATTTAAATTTAAATTTGAATTTGTATTTAGAATTTAAATTTGAATTTAAATTTGAATTTAAAATTGAACTTAAATTTGAATTTAAATTTTGAATTTAAATTTGAATTTAAATTTGAATTTAAATTTGAATTTGAATTTTGCATTTAAATTTGAATTTAAATTTTGAATTTAAATTTGAATTTAAATTTGAATTTAAATTTGAATTTAAATTGGAATTTAAATTTAGAATTTAAATTTGGATTTAAATTTTGAATTTAAATTTGAATTTTAGTTTGAATTTAAATTGCTATTTAAATTTTGAATTTAAATTTGAATTTAAATTTGAATTTAAATTGAAATTTAAGTTTAGAATTTAAATTTAAATTTCAATTAAATTTAAATTTTAAATTTAAATTTTAAATTTAAATTTAAATTTAAATTTAAAATTAAAAATTAAATTTAAATTTAAATTTAAATTTAAATTTAAATTTAAATTTAAATTTAAATTTAAATTTAAATTTAAATTTAAATTTAAATTTAAATTTAAATTTAAAATTAAAAATTAAATTTGAAATTAAATTTAAAATTAAAAATTAAATTTAAATTTAAAATTAAATTTGAAATTAAATTTAAAATTAAATTTAAAATTAAATTTAAAATTAAATTTAAAATTAAATTTAAAATTAAATTTAAAATTAAATTTAAAATTAAATTTGATATTAAATTTATAACTAAAACTAAATTTAAAATTAAATTTAAAATTAAATTCAACTTTAAAATTTAAAATTAAAAATTAAAATTAAATTTAAAATTGAATTTAAAATTAAATTTGAATTTAAAATTGAATTTAAAATTAAATTTAAAATTTAAAATTGAATTTAAATTTAAAATTAAATTTAAAATTAAATTTAAAATTAAATTTAAAATTAAATTTAAAATTAAATTTAAAATTAAATTTAAAATTAAATTTAAAATTAAATTTAATATTAAATTTATAACTAAAACTAAATTTAAAATTAAATTTAAAATTAAATTCAACTTTAAAATTTAAAATTAAAAATTAAAATTAAATTTAAAATTGAATTTAAAATTAAATTTGAATTTAAAATTAAATTTAAAATTAAAATTAAATTTAAAATTTAAAATTGAATTTAAATTTAAAATTAAAATTAAATTTAAAATTAAATTTAAATTTAAAATTAAATTTATGATTAAAACTAATTTTAAAATAAAATTTAAAATGAAATTTAAAATTAAATTTAAATTTAAAATTAAATTTAAAATTAAATTTAAAATGAAATTTAAAATTAAATTTGAATTTAAAATTAAATTTAAAATTAAATTTAAAATTAAAATTAAAAATTAAATTAAAATTAAATTTAAAATGAAATTTAAAATTAAATTTAATTTTAAATTTACATTTATATTTAATTTTAATTTTTAATGTTAAATTTAAATTTAATATTTAATTTTAAATTTAAATTTAAATTTAAATTTAAATTTAAATTTAAATTTAAATTTAAATTTAAAATTAAATATAAATATAAAATTAAAAATTAAAATTAAATTTAAATTTAAAATGAAATTTAAAATTAAATTTAAAATTAAATTTAAAGTTAAATTTAAAATTAAATTTAAAATTAAAATTTTAAATTAATTTTAAAATTGAATTTAAAATTAAATTTAAATTTAATTTTAAAATTGAATTTAAAATTAAATTTAAATTTAAAATTAAATTTAAAATTAAATTTATAACTAAAACTAAATTTAAAATTAAATTTAAAATTAAATTCAACTTTAAAATTTAAAATTAAAAATTTAAATTAAATTTAAAATTAAATTTGAATTTAAATTTAAATTTAATTTTGAATTTAAATTTGAGTTTAAATTTTTAATTTAAATTTGAATTTAAATTTGAATTTAAATATTTAAATTAAAATTTGAATTTAAATTTGAATTTAAATTTGAATTTAAATTTGAATTTTGAATTTAAATTTGAATTTAAATTTTTAATTTAAATTTGAATTTAAATTCGAATTTAAATATTTAAATTTAAATTTGAATTTAAATTTGAATTTAAATATTTGAATTTAAATTTGAATTTAAATTTGTATTTAAATTTGAATTTAAATTATAAATTCAATTTGAATTCAAATTTAAATTCAAATTTAAATTCAAGTTTAAAATCAAAATTTAAATTCCAATTTAAATTCAAATTTAAATTCAAAATTTAATTTTAAATTTAATTTTTAATTTTAAATTTAAATTTCATTTTAAATTTCATTTTAAATTCAAATTTAATTTTAAATTTCATTTTAAATTTAATTTTAAATTTAATTTTAAATTTCATTTTAAATTTAATTTTAAATTTTTTTTTTTTAATTTTTTTTAAATGCTTTCCGGCGGAACACATTGTCTTGCTGTGACTGTGCTCGATCGAGATGAGGATAATCGTCATATCGCATTAGAATGGAAGCGTCATGGCTTGTCTAAAAAATTTCTCATAATATGGCAGGTCTTTGGAATCGTCGCTTTCTGGATAATTTTTGTGAGGGCTCTACATAGATTAAATTGGCATCCTAAAGCTCTAAATGATTTAGCAATTTTTCTTGCTCCCACGGCTGAAGGAAGGAAATTCAAGGAAATCATAACAGACGTTCAAGACGGATCGTTCTTATCAGCAACTATAAGAAACACATTCTAAATGGGTCTCTAGAGTGAACTATATCTACAGGATGTGCAAAGCAACGGGCGAAACTGTTGGGCATGTCCTTGTAGTCTGTCCTGATTTAGTTAGACGGGATGAATCTAGGAACATGACGAGATTCCTTAAAATCCAGCCTGACAGGACTCTTGGCCACAACCGCCCTGACATTCTGGTGAATAGGAGGATGTCACCACTATTTGTGTTTGCTAATTAACTGTAATATATGAAAGTATTGCGCCTGTTAAGCCTTAGTACCAAGAAATTTAAATAACTTAATATATCCGTGGCTTCACCCTGTTATGTTATGCCATGTATATAGAAATGTTTTCTAAAATTTAACAAATTGAAGTTAAGTCTGTTTTACAAACAAGTAGAAGGTTTATTACAATTTCGAATATCTTCTCCACCTTTGCATTTTTGTGGACTTAAGCAAAGACCTTAGTAAAATATTGCTCTGAAATTATAATAAAGCATAGTTTATATGTAAACATGAGAATTTACCTTTAGCGACCACCCTGTCGTCCAGTTTCAATGGGATACTATTATTCTGTAATATTTTACATCCGTATCTTTAAAATAAACATTTTAAGTTTAACAGCTATCGTCTTTACAAGAAACGCCCTACACACATATATACTATACATACAGATACATTGACGTGTGTCGAAAAAAACTTGGGATCAAAATTAGCTCCTATATAGAGATAGCTGACCATGTCGTTTTGCCTACAAATAAGTTTGGTAGTTATATAGATTTATGGAATAAATTTATTATTTCAACTTCTGATTTGATCGAAAATTATTTGTTTTTGAATGTCTATATACTTTCATGAAGAACTTGAGAAAACATTATTTTGAATATTTGTCAAATGTCAACAGGTGTAATAAAGTTAATAAAACAGTTATGTAGATAATGTAAGTTTAAGTAATTTTGTAAATATATGGCGATTTTTTACTTAAAAAAATGTATTGAAGTGCCAATATCTCCAAAAACCGATCATTTTTTCCAAAATTGTTCATATTAGAAAAGCTACTTAGAATGCAATGTTCCATCACATGCACCTGTTTTCAAGAATCCTACGATCGAAAAATTTCTTTACATCACAACGCCAATTCGTAGAAAGATCCTTTTCACTAAAAACTGATCTAGTAAATACCTTTTACACAATTCAAATATCTGTTTTATTTATCAACGAAAGGGGTGTAAGTGGGACACCCTGTATACTTTATTTCACAATTCTGTTCCAGATTGAAATATTTTATTTACGTTACGTAGTATTCAAAAGCTACACGACAAATTATTTTCATATCAATACTGAAAAAAGTTTTGGTAGATTCATGAATGAAAATTTTAGTGTTATTTCTTTGTTGTGATTTATCGTAAAATCTGGCAAAACGACCAATAAAAACTTATAACCATTTAGTAATTTTCATCTTTGATGATTGATATTAAACATTCATCATTTATATTATATAATGTCGTAAAATATTCCTATAAAAATATTCCTCGATGTATTTTGATCATAAGAGATAATAAAAGCCATATTGTATACGGCTATAAACATTGTCCTTTACAGTTATATCAGTTTCAGAGAGTCAAAATAAAAAGCTCTTCAATTTTCCCCAACTCTAATTTGCTAACTTGATTTTTACTTCAGCGTTTAGATATTATCAAGTTTTCTGATTACTTTAGCCCTCTACCGTTTTATTACTTGGAATTTGTGGTAAATATCGAATGGATATATCCCTTTAAATTTCCCATTATCCGCTCTCCTTTTTTGGGAATCTTATTGATACAAATTCTTTTTTATTATGTCAGCAGATTTATTAAGAAATGTTACCCGATTCTGCGTGCATTTAAATTGTTCAAATTGTCACAGGTATCAGATGTTTATGTATTCAAAACCTCTACTCTAGTATTTTATAAATAGATTCAACAGCATTGAAAAATAACAAGCAGAATGTTTTAAAGCAAAATAATTAGATGCCGGTGCACGTTAAGAGGATATTACTCGGAGAAACTGTGAAAACAAAAGCTTTCATTTTAATTCCAAAGATTTTAATTATATGTTTGTTGTAGAACATTTTGTAAATTAAATAAGCTTATACATCAACGCAATACCTGTTTAAGTCCTTGCTTATTTCAATATTCATGAGAGAAAAGAGCGGAAAATTGCATTAAAACCCCGGCTGATTACAAATATTGAATGATGATGTGAATAAGTATATAATTTACTTTTACCCGTATTTCGTCATATATTTATTAGTAATTTTTACTTACGCAGAGTTGACTCCCAGATCAACAAAAAATGTTTGTAAAGAATTGGACCACCTTCAAAAAAATAGTTGACTAAAAATTATGGACGAGAACAAATTCTGAATTTAAGAGAAGCCACGAAAATAGTATGTACCTATAAGAAACAAGAGTACAGCTACGTGTTTCTGAGTTATTGCTTCTCATCAGAGTAGCGTAGCTAACTAATGTTGTTACATTCCTATAAGGTAGGAAGAGGTACAGTGCACGGTACTCTTATTATCAGAGGCCGGATTTACCTATCGGATTCCAGGGATGGCTTTTACAAATATTATCTATTGTAAACACGTACTGAAACATTCCCAAAGTATAAAAACAGAAAGTCATGCAACATACTAAATTAATTTAATTTAATTTTAGAATGTTAATGCGCAACTTAGTTTTATCGAGAAATGCACTATATTAAATAAAAACGAAATGCGCAATAGATTATTTTAAATTGCAGCAGGTATAGCTACTGGCTGTTTACCTGAGGCCCAGTCCCAGGCGGGGAGGGGAGTAATTTAACAAGATTATTCAGTGTCTCTCTTACTGTAGATTTATTCGCACGTAAGTACTAAAAACGTGTAGTGAAAATATCGCATCGTACTGAACCGATGCAAGCTACAGTCATTTTTTGGAGTCGCGATGTTGCCGATTTACATTTCGATGGTAGAGAACTGTATTGCATTAGATGTGACAAATCAATTTCGTGGTCATGCAAAACAAATATTAATTCACATATTTCTTCGGAAAACCATAAACTAGGTGGCTTTACTTACAGTGACACACAACGTAATTTTAACTTAGAGTCAGTGGAATTGATGATAGGATGTAACATACAGTGGTCGAAACTAGATAATCCACTTTTCAGACAATTTTTGGAAAAATATATTAGTGGCAAATATAGCAATGTTAAGGAGCTTTCGGAGTCTACACTAAGATAAAATATTTATTTACAGAGTACGAAAATATTAGACAGAAAATTTCATCTGAAGTTAATAATATAATAATATAACAATAATAATATGTTTATTAGCCAATTAAAAAAAAAGAGTTTATAAAAATATATTAGTAAACAAAGTAAGTTAGATGCAAATAAACATGAAGAAATAGTCACTAAAGGTTCAGGCAGAACCTTGACTGTGACAAAACATACATGAGGAAATGATCTACATATAATAGTTTCTTAGAATAATCATAAGCTACATGGTACCTAATTTATGTCCATATATACACATACATACACATATACATAGATATACGTACACATATATTATTAAATTTACACTATACGTCTATATATACTTATGTATATACACACATATATACTAAGACTCAAAACTGCACTCAACGAAATGAATAATTTTAGAGGCACAGTATTTCATAATTTCATAATTTGGGTATATATTTTTATTTGTTTTTAAAATCTAATAGGCTGTTTATTTCTTTTCTCGGTATTTCCGTTAAGAATTTTTTGACATCTCTTTTGAAATGTTTCTTGTTTGTCGTGTTTTTAATTGTTTCAGGTAAGAAGTTGAATACTTTTGGTGTAAGATATACATGACACCGTTGGCCAACTGTTTTATTCATTTTCTTAGCAGGCACAAGATTTTTTTATTTCTAGTATTATATTCATGGTTTAATATAACTTTTTCGTTGGAGTACTACAGTATTGACAAGCTAAGGAAAAAAGTTGACGTGAGTCAAAAATTAATGATTCTTTGTATAGCAAGTCCGAAGGGTAGGTAGGCATTATTTTAATAATTCGTTTTTGTGTTAAATCTAGTTTTTTTAGGTATGCATTCATTACCCCTCCCCATCCTATAATTCCATATCTCATATGTGGTTCTACAAGTGCCGTATATACGATTTTCAAATATCTTTTATTTAATATATTTTAAAAAAATTTAAACATGAATATGTACCCTTAATTTTTGAGTGACGAAATTATATGCTTGTCCCATCTTAGGTGACAGTCAATTATCAAACCAAGGTACTTTGTATGAGATTTTGAGAATATTAAGATGTTGTTTGAGACTTCATCCTTAATCTCAAGTGAGTTAATGGGAAGTACATCTGGCTTAACGTGGACGAAACAATCAATGCTTGGGCTTCAAGGTAGCGAATGCTTTAGAGGGTGCATTGGACGAAAATTGCGCAATAAGCGGACACTTGATCGCCTCTAAAGTAACAGAAGCTACAAATTCTAGCACTATAACGGATGTAGTAAATTCAAGTTTACAAAACTTTCGGGGTGACAAATATGCAAAAAATAAGAACAAGTTCTTATTATTTCTTACTGTTGGAGTGACTTATATGAAAGCTGCTGAAAGAATTTTGAAGGTAACATATCGGAATATACTGCATGTAACATATTTAGCACATGGGCTTCATAGGATTGCTGAAACTATTAGGACCTACCCTAATTATGATAAATTAATAGCTAGTGTAAAGAAAGTTTTTTTTAAAGCACCAAGTCGTATACGGTTGTTTCACGAAATTCTACCAAATACTTCCTTACCTTATTATGACACGGTGGGGAACTTCTAAAGGCAGCATCGAACTATTACTGTCATTATGAAAATGTGAAATCCGTAATGCAACAGTTAAATTCAAATGACGCAGTTCCTATTTCACAGACGCAACAGGCATTTATGGATCCAACTGTTCAAGAAAAGACCATACACGCACAACTGTGCGTGAATTAACATACATAACTATGTATGTTAATTCAGTGTTAATTACCCCTTAGACCTCCAGCTCTCTTCGAGTCAGTGTTTATAATAAATTTACTTTATCAGCTTTGGATAATACGGAATTCTCTGAAAAGAATTTCAAGGTAAGATACTGTTTCACACATGCATGCAAGTCTTTATACGCTGACACATAACCACCTAACTCTGATTTTACCACATATCCGATAGGTAATTCCGGCCTCTGCTAATAAGCAGAGGCCGGAAAGTATAATAATACCTTCGTACTCCATGTGCCACAATGTGTGGCTTTAATAAGAGCACTCAGTACACAGAGCCCTATGTATACTGCCATATTTTCAGCCAGCATAATGCAATCAAAAGAGTGAAAGAATAAGAAACAAAAGTGCAGCTGCGGACACGTGTGTCGGAGTTATTGCTCTCCAGGGTAGCGTGGCTAAATAATGTTGTTACTGGTATTGTTTCTCATAACAACATTATTTAGCTATGCTACGCTGATGAGGAGCAAGAACTCCGAAACACGTTTCCGTAGCTACACTGTTGTTTCTTATTGGGGGATATAGGGCAATTCTTGTTTTTGTTTTTTGTCTGACCCCGACCATACTTTCATTCTTTTAGTATGAACCTATGTATTATAAGTACCTTTGTCTCGTGGACTACCGTACGGCAGTTGACAATATGAAAAGGAACAGACTATGGACTGTGTTATTAGAAATACAACCACCCAGACATTTAGTCTTTATTATTCCTCGACTGTATGAAGAAACTTCGACAAGTGTAAAGTTGGGAATGGCGTCAGATGGTGTTGCGTTTTGTCACCGATCCTATTTAACATCTGTAGTGAACGCGTGATATCACGTATGCTGGAGAGATGGCAGGGCCAAGTAGTTATGGGAGGAACTCAAGTTTATAACTTGAGGTTTGCAGATAAGACCACCATGCTTGCAGCGAGCAAGGATGAGCTCATGCATTTACCGAACAACCTCCAAACATTAATCACAAAGGACGATTTGAGTGTAAATTGCAACAAAACAGAAATTATGAATGTATCCCGACCAAATGAAAACCACCCTGATACGTTTAGGATAGGTGAATGTGAGGTAGTAAAGAAGATGGTTTAGCTTGGAGCCCTTGTAAATATACAGATAACAAGATCGGTAACTTGCCAGGTAAGCAAAATTTGCAGTGAAGGAAACATAACGAATCTCATAAAGATCAGACTTGCTAACACTGTAATTTTCTCTAACCTTCTTTACGTCTTTGAGATATAGACTGTTAGGGATTATCGATGATTTCGAAATGTGGGTTTGGAGACATTTATTGTGAGTTGCTTGAACAGCTCATCGCACCAACAGCTCGATTCTCCAAGAAAGCAATGTATTTTCTCAAATCCTCTCATTTTCCCGCCACATTAATAGGAGAGAAGGCATTATAGAACGATCGATGGTAAGATCGGCAACTTGTTAGTGCAGCCGTGCGAATAGAAATCAGTGGAAAAGTGTAGGCAGCAAGTAGGTAACAACCTTAAAGAAAGCCGAATGTGTAAAAAAATATATTTCATAACTTTGTAAAAGTATGCCGGGAGTACATTTTTCATTGTTTTTAATAAACTAAATATATCAAGAGCTAGTGCATTTTCTCGATCATATGTGATAAGATGAACGCAGTTCATTTTTAAAATTGAATGTTTCCATATTTGGTAACCTCTTTGTACTAAGAGAAAATAAAAATTTCCTTCAAATAGAGTAGTGGCAATATAGAACGATCGATGGCAAGATCGGCAACTTCTCAGTTGAGCCAAATTTGGAGCGAAAGGAATATCACGAGGTGTACAAAGATCAGACATGCTAACTCTCTAGTTCTCTCTAACTTTCTCTACGTGTCTGGGACGCAGAGTGTTAGAGAGGCACACGGGCATATTAATAATTTCGAAATGTGGGCCTGGATATGTTTGCTGATTGTTACTTGGACAGCTCGTCGTACCAACAGCTCGATTCTTCAAGAAATACATCATTGCCTAAAGCGACTTTAAGGCATCGTATTTTCTCGAATACTCTCATTTCTTGGACGGAGAGAAGACTATATAGAACCAGATGGTAATAGGCGAGGAGGACGACCACCAAAACATTGGGCTGTTGCCACCAAAGAATTAATAGGAAAGAGCTTTAGTGCAGCCGTACGTCTAACATGAAGCCATGATGGATGGCGTGATGGTATCAGACATGCTCTAGATCAAAGGGAGGTCAACTAGAACATTATACAAATCGCATTATATCAATTATAAGAGTAATTGTTTATTCATTACAGTTAAACGCATTGAAAGTTAGAGAATAGCCTTAATTAGTTATGCAGAAAAATTAATACACGTCTTTATTTATGTAATTTTATAATTGTTTTATATTATTTTAAAGCCTGAAGTGAATTTTTGCTAATTATTTACTTTTACAGATAAATTCAACGAAAAGAAAAATATGAAGTTTACAACCAATAAACATCAGTCACCCATCATCACTGCAATCCGTGATGATTTGCCTCCACTGTCTACCTAAGCAAGGGATACACGATTGGCTGAAGTTGATGGATAACTCGTACTTATACATGAGTTGGCCTTTGACTTTGGACCCTCGTGCGATCTTTCTTTCATCAAAATAGTCATATCTATATCAAAAACAAATAAATCTGTAACTAGAATTGAGGAAATGAATATATTACTAGCAAAAATACTCGTAATTATTCTATTTTAGATTACTCATACATTGTAGGGAATTTGCATTTGCATTTAAATCTGTAACTACTCAAAATCAATAAATTTTGTTAAATCTGTCATGTGCATATTTTGATAAAAATTATTCTAGATTATTTTGATAGATGGAGCCATATATATTTTACACATTAATCCATGTCCTAAGGTTATAAAGGTACGGTACCTACAGGGGACGGTCCTTGGTTTGGGATTAAATAAAGAAAGACGTCGGTATCCTATCTCTTTTTTACCAATTTTGCAAATTTCTCCTTTGGTTTCTAAGATGAGAATACATTTTAAATTATTAACATTTTCATAATAATCTGAGAAAGTACAGTTACAGAATTTTTCAACAGATGGAGTAATATATATGTTACACACGGATGCCTTTTGTAAGGTTATAAAGGTGCGATACCCACAAGGGTCGCGAAGGGTTGGGATCATATAGCAACACGGCATCCAATTGCTGTCTCTTCAAATTCTCCTTTTAGTTTCTAAGATAATATTTCAATTTACAATATGTAGATGTTAGACTGTTAATGTGAGAACAGTTAAAGAATATTTCAATAGTTGGAGCTATATATATGTTACATATGGATGTTTTGTAAGGTTATAAAGGTGCGACGTTTCATTACGGTCTCTTCAAAATCTTTAGATATTAATTTGAAATGGTGATATTTTTATAATTGGAGAAAAAATAGTTCCAGTATTTTTCACTAGATGGAGTCACATATATTTTACAAACCAATGCCTGTCCTAAAGTTTTAAAGATGCGGTACCCACAAGGGTGGGGAAGGGTTGGGATCATATAGCAGACGACGTTCCATTGCGGTCTCTTCAAAATCTTTAGATATTAATTTGAAATGGTGATATTTTTATAATAATTGGAGAAAAAATAGTTCCAATATTTGTCACTAGATGGAGTCACATATATTTTACAAACCAATGCCTGCCCTAAAGTTTTAAAGGTGCGGTACCCACAAGGGTGAGGAAGATATTTTTATAATAATTGGAGAAAAAATAGTTCCAATATTTGTCACTAGATGGAGTCACATATATTTTACAAACCAATGCCTGCCCTAAAGTTTTAAAGGTGCGGTACCCACAAGGGTGAGGAAGGGTTGGGATCATATAGCAGACGACGTTCCATTGCGGTCTCTTCAAAATCTTTAGATATTAATTTGAAATGGTGATATGTTTATAATAATTGGAGAAAAAATAGTTCCAATATTTGTCACTAGATGGAGTCACATATATTTTACAAACCAATGCCTGCCCTAAAGTTTTAAAGGTGCGGTACCCACAAGGGTGGGGAAGGGTTGGGATCATATAGCAGACGACGTTCCATTGCGGTCTCTTCAAAATCTTTAGATATTAATTTGAAATGGTGATATGTTTATAATAATTGAAGAAAAAATAGTTCCAATATTTGTCACTAGATGGAGTCACATATATTTTACAAACCAATGCCAGTCCTAAAGTTTTAAAGGTGCGGTACCCACAAGGGTGGGGAAGGTTTGGGATCATATAGCAGACGACGTTCCATTGCGGTCTCTTCAAAATCTTTAGATATTAATTTGAAATGGTGATATTTTTATAATAATTGGAGAAAAATTAGTTCCAATATTTGTCACTAGATGGGGTCATATATATTTTACAAACCAATGCCTGCCCTAAAGTTTTAAAGGTGCGGTACCCACAAGGGTGGGGAAGGGTTGGGATCATATAACAGACGACATTCCATTGCGGTCTCTTCAAAATCTTTAGATATTAATTTGAAATGGTGATATTTTTATAATAATTGGAGAAAAAATAGTTCCAATATTTGTCACTAGATGGAGTCACATATATTTTACAAACCAATGCCTGCCCTAAAGTTTTAAAGGTGCGGTACCCATAAGGGCGGGGAAGGGTTGGGATCATATAGCAGACGACGTTCCATTGCGGTCTCTTCAAAATCTTTAGATATTAATTTGAAATGGTGATATTTTTATAATAATTGGAGAAAAAATAGTTCCAATATTTGTCACTAGATGGAGTCACATATATTTTACAAACCAATGCCAGTCCTAAAGTTTTAAAGGTGCGGTACCCACAAGGGTGGGGAAGGTTTGGGATCATATAGCAGACGACGTTCCATTGCGGTCTCTTCAAAATCTTTAGATATTAATTTGAAATGGTGATATTTTTATAATAATTGGAGAAAAATTAGTTCCAATATTTGTCACTAGATGGGGTCATATATATTTTACAAACCAATGCCTGCCCTAAAGTTTTAAAGGTGCGGTACCCACAAGGGTGGGGAAGGGTTGGGATCATATAACAGACGACATTCCATTGCGGTCTCTTCAAAATCTTTAGATATTAATTTGAAATGGTGATATTTTTATAATAATTGGAGAAAAAATAGTTCCAATATTTGTCACTAGATGGAGTCACATATATTTTACAAACCAATGCCTGCCCTAAAGTTTTAAAGGTGCGGTACCCACAAGGGCGGGGAAGGGTTGGGATCATATAGCAGACGACGTTCCATTGCGGTCTCTTCAAAATCTTTAGATATTAATTTGAAATGGTGATATTTTTATAATAATTGGAGAAAAAATAGTTCCAATATTTGTCACTAGATGGAGTCACATATATTTTACAAACCAATGCCTGCCCTAAAGTTTTAAAGGTGCGGTACCCACAAGGGTGGGGAAGGGTTGGGATCATATAGCAGACGACGTTCCATTGCGGTCTCTTCAAAATCTTTAGATATTAATTTGAAATGGTGATATTTTTATAATAATTGGAGAAACAATAGTTCCAATATTTGTCACTAGATGGAGTCACATATATTTTACAAACCAATGTCAGTCCTAAAGTTTTAAAGGTGCGGTACCCACAAGGGTGGGGAAGGGTTGGGATCATATAGCACACGACGTCCAATTGCTGCCTCTTCTAATTTTCCTTTTAGTTTCTAAGATAATCTTTCAATTTACAATATTTAGATGTTATATTGTTAATAAGTGTTTATTATTATTATAAAATATTTTAAGAAAATAGAGAAATATACCCACCCCTGTTGCATTGGAGTTACTGAATAATTCTTTTAAACTTATGCATACTCTATACTCTCCAACAGACAATTGTAAGTGGCATATAGATTACGCCATCTATCCAGAATCATCGGAACTAACAACTTCGTCTTATAAATAATAACAATGTAACGAAATCAATTGGCTGGTGCGCGTGAAAGGGGTATAAGTCGAAAATAGTGGAAATCGACCTATCTGCGCCAATTTCCTTGAAATGTTAATACAATTGTGTGGGAAAAGGGATGTAACTCTAAACACATTCCAAGTATATTATACTAGCAGACGACGTTCCATTGCGGTCTCTTCAAAATCTTTAGATATTAATATGAAATGGTGATATTTTTATAATAATTGGAGAAAAAATAGTTCCAGTATTTGTCACTAGATGGAGTCACATATATTTTACAAACCAATGCCTGCCCTAAAGTTTTAAAGGTGCGGTACCCACAAGGGTGGGGAAGGGTTGGGATTATATAGCACACGACGTCCAGTTGCTGTCTCTTCTAATTTTCCTTTTAGTTTCTAAGATAATCTTTCAATTTACAATATTTAGATGTTATATTGTTAATAAGTGTTTATTATTATTATTATTATAAAATATTTTAAGAAAATGAGAAATGTACCCACCCCTGTTGCATTGGAGTTACTGAATAATTCTTTTAAACTTATGCATACTGTATACTCTCCAACAGACAATTGTAAGTGGCATATAGATTACGCCATCTATCCAGAATCATCGGAACTAACAACTTCGTCTTATAAATAATAACAATGTAACGAAATCAATTGGATGTAACTCTAAACACATTCCAAGTATATTATACTTGGAATGTGTTTAGAGTTACATCCCTTTTCCCACACAATTGTATTAACATTTCAAGGCAATTGGTGTAGATAGGTCGATTTCCACTATTTTCGACCTATACCACTTTTTACGCGCACCAGCCAATTTCTGCTGTATCTAAATACTAATTAAAAAATTACTAGTACTAGTAGAGTGCATTTGTGGCGTATCTATTTTATGAATTCCCACCATTTGGTTCACCCACCCTACTGGGTATCTTACCCAAGTACGATCAGGATCGAGGTCTGTCAGTGAAATGTTTATACTGACATCTATTGAGAGATTAAAGAATCAAAGATCTTGCCAAAGTGTAAACAAGGATGGGGAAGTGTTGGGATCATATGACATAATTGGAGAAAAAATAGTTCCAATATTTGTCACTAGATGGAGTCACATATATTTTACAAACCAATGCCAGTCCTAAAGTTTTAAAGGTGCGGTACCCACAAGGGTGGGGAAGGTTTGGGATCATATAGCAGACGACGTTCCATTGCGGTCTCTTCAAAATCTTTAGATATTAATTTGAAATGGTGATATTTTTATAATAATTGGAGAAAAATTAGTTCCAATATTTGTCACTAGATGGGGTCATATATATTTTACAAACCAATGCCTGCCCTAAAGTTTTAAAGGTGCGGTACCCACAAGGGTGGGGAAGGGTTGGGATCATATAACAGACGACATTCCATTGCCGTCTCTTCAAAATCTTTAGATATTAATTTAAAATGGTGATATTTTTATAATAATTGGAGAAAAAATAGTTCCAATATTTGTCACTAGATGGAGTCACATATATTTTACAAACCAATGCCTGCCCTAAAGTTTTAAAGGTGCGGTACCCACAAGGGCGGGGAAGGGTTGGGATCATATAGCAGACGACGTTCCATTGCGGTCTCTTCAAAATCTTTAGATATTAATTTGAAATGGTGATATTTTTATAATAATTGGAGAAAAAATAGTTCCAATATTTGTCACTAGATGGAGTCACATATATTTTACAAACCAATGCCTGCCCTAAAGTTTTAAAGGTGCGGTACCCACAAGGGTGGGGAAGGGTTGGGATCATATAGCAGACGACGTTCCATTGCGGTCTCTTCAAAATCTTTAGATATTAATTTGAAATGGTGATATTTTTATAATAATTGGAGAAACAATAGTTCCAATATTTGTCACTAGATGGAGTCACATATATTTTACAAACCAATGTCAGTCCTAAAGTTTTAAAGGTGCGGTACCCACAAGGGTGGGGAAGGGTTGGGATCATATAGCACACGACGTCCAATTGCTGCCTCTTCTAATTTTCCTTTTAGTTTCTAAGATAATCTTTCAATTTACAATATTTAGATGTTATATTGTTAATAAGTGTTTATTATTATTATAAAATATTTTAAGAAAATAGAGAAATATACCCACCCCTGTTGCATTGGAGTTACTGAATAATTCTTTTAAACTTATGCATACTCTATACTCTCCAACAGACAATTGTAAGTGGCATATAGATTACGCCATCTATCCAGAATCATCGGAACTAACAACTTCGTCTTATAAATAATAACAATGTAACGAAATCAATTGGCTGCATATAGCAGACGACGTTCCATTGCGGTCTCTTCAAAATCTTTAGATATTAATTTGAAATGGTGATATGTTTATAATAATTGGAGAAAAAATAGTTCCAATATTTGTCACTAGATGGAGTCACATATATTTTACAAACCAATGCCAGTCCTAAAGTTTTAAAGGTGCGGTACCCACAAGGGTGGGGAAGGTTTGGGATCATATAGCAGACGACGTTCCATTGCGGTCTCTTCAAAATCTTTAGATATTAATTTGAAATGGTGATATGTTTATAATAATTGGAGAAAAAATAGTTCCAATATTTGTCACTAGATGGAGTCACATATATTTTACAAACCAATGCCAGTCCTAAAGTTTTAAAGGTGCGGTACCCACAAGGGTGGGGAAGGTTTGGGATCATATAGCAGACGACGTTCCATTGCGGTCTCTTCAAAATCTTTAGATATTAATTTGAAATGGTGATATTTTTATAATAATTGGAGAAAAATTAGTTCCAATATTTGTCACTAGATGGGGTCATATATATTTTACAAACCAATACCTGCCCTAAAGTTTTAAAGGTGCGGTACCCACAAGGGTGGGGAAGGGTTGGTTTTATATAGCACACGACGTCCAGTTGCTGTCTCTTCTAATTTTCCTTTTAGTTTCTAAGATAATCTTTCAATTTACAATATTTAGATGTTATATTGTTAATAAGTGTTTATTATTATTATTATTATTATAAAATATTTTAAGAAAATGTTGCATTGGAGTTACTGAATAATTCTTTTAAACTTATGCATACTGTATACTCTCCAACAGACAATTGTAAGTGGCATATAGATTACGCCATCTATCCAGAATCATCGGAACTAACAACTTCGTCTTATAAATAATAATAATGTAACGAAATCAATTGGATGTAACTCTAAACACATTCCAAGTATATTATACTTGGAATATGTTTAGAGTTACATCCCTTTTACCACACAATTGTATTAACATTTCAAGGCAATTGGTGCAGATAGGTCGATTTCCACTATTTTCGACCTATACCACTTTTTACGCGCACCAGCCAATTTCTGCTGTATCTCTGTATACTAATTAAAAAACTACTAGTACTAGTAGAGTGCATTTGTGGCGTATCTATTTTATGTATTCCCACCATTTGGTTCACCCACCCTACTGGGTATCTTACCCAAGTACGATCAGGATCGAGGTCTGTCAGTGAAATGTTTATACTGACATCTATTGAGAGATTAAAGAATCAAAGATCTTGCCAAAGTGTAAACAAGCATGGGGAAGTGTTGGGATCATATGACAAAGTTCAATAGCTGTCTCTTCAAATTTTCGATCATTTCCTTTGGTTTCAAAGATGAGAATAAATTTTAAATTATTAGGATTCTTATAATAATATGAGAAAGATCATTTACAGAATATTTCAGCAGATGGCTCTATATTTATGTTACACATGGATGCCCTTTATAAGGTTATACAGGTATGGTACCCACAAGGATGGGGCCAGGGGTCGTATAGTAGGTGACGTTCAAATTTTTCCTTTAATTTCTAAGATGAGTTTTCATTTTACAGTACTTATATTTTTTATTGTTAACAAGTTTATTATTATTACAAAACATTTTACGAAAATAGGGAAATTATATCCCCGTTATTGGAATTATTGAATAATTCCTAACTTATGCACACTGTATTATAAATTTTAAAATTTTTTAATCATCTTGTTTACATTAACGTCCTGGCGGAGTTTAATGCTATTCCACCAATCAACAAGACACGTACACATAGTAGACATCAACACAACAACCATTCCCTGCGATATTGCCATCTACCGTAGCTGAGACTCGAACTCAGAATAGATAACAGCGACTAGAGATGTTGTGTCACCCAACAGCGGTCTAGCTCACTGCTACCATCTCGGTAACACATTAAAAATGCCACTAAACATCCATACTCTTTCCAGGATTCAAACCATTGACTCCGTGATCGCAAACAAAACGCCTTAACATTGCGCCATTAGAGCCGATTATCTACAACACACATTTGTAAGTGGCGTATATATTGCGCAATCTATCGAGAACCATCGGAACTAACAACTTCGTCGTGTAAATAATAACAATGTAACGAAAATTTTAAAGAAGTATTAGTAGAGTGTATTTGTAGCGTATTTATTTTATGTATTCCCAGCATTTGGCTTACCCACCCTAATAATCAGGCGATCTGTCAGTGAAACGTTTATACTGGCATCTATTGAGATATATCAGAATCAAAGATTTCGTCTTGTCAAACCGTAAAATACGGATTTTCTAAAGTTTAAATTCAAAAAGATAGTGTCATGGGAGAAATTTGTAATTTGTAAATTGTAAAAAATCTATCCAGAGGATAAAGATGACGGAAATGCGATTAGGAATTACACCCCTCGTATACTCAAAATTATATAATTTTACAAATATATCTAGGAGTAACAGGAACGAGGATATATGTATGTAATTATTAGGTACTCAGAAATTATACCTATTCATATGTGTCCTTTCAATATATCACACGGTACATTTCTAAATTGTAAAACTGCTTTGAGGAGTATGAAGATTGTTATCTTCATACTCCTGCGATTAGGAATTTATATAATTACCCCTCTTCTGAATTTTATGCGCCTCATCTAGTCAAAACTCTGTATTTCTTAATTTTAAAAATAATTATATAAATTTTCTAGCAATCAGCATAGAAACTGTACAACATTAAGGAGCTCTCACTTTTTCATAATCAGATGGTAGATTTGTCGTGGAGGTATCCTCATGAAGCTGTTGTGAAGTCCCACGAGGAACTTATGGAACTTAGCCAAGTTCGAATTTTGCTGACAAAATAATACAACTTCTTTGACACAGAAGATGTAGAGGTATTAAATACGAAATATTCCGACATATATTCAGTAAATATCACATATGACATATGACTTCAAGCGTTGGTAAATCTGGACACATGCCATTTTCCATTTTCAGTCTGTTTCTACAATGTCTTAATAGTAAAAAGGTAGAAAAGGCTATAGTATATGTAAAAGAGAGGACCTAATTTTGATCCTTGTGGAATTCTCCTTAAAGTATAATAGTTATATAATATAACATTGGGATCGATCTGTTGCATAAACTTGAAGTAACTCGATTGCTGATGTAATAGTATAGCGTTGACACGGCTTCTTGGCAAATCACATTAAATACATTAATGTAATTTAATTTCGAGGGCCAAAGCGATAACTCTCTCCATAATGTCAAGATACACTGCACTACAGGATACTAAAGATGGCTGATGAGATTCTAATCTTACATCAGTTGCAGGTAGATATGGTTACAAAGAAAATTTGCTAGCTTTGATCTCGACAGGGGGAACGCCGCTAGAAAGTAATTTATTTGAAGCAGTGTGATTTTATTGAGTTAGCTTAGATATATTTTTCACTTAGACAATTTAGTAAATCGATATCGCTGAATAAGCATGAGAAAAAATGTGTTCATAAATATACTTTATTAACTTGTAATATTTAGAAAGGGATCAGTTAAGATATTAAATCCGCTTCCCTCGTTATACGTAGGCACATTACGGATATTAAAAGAGGCAGATTTTCATATAAAAAATACTTAATACAAAGTAAGAACATGATAATAACTGCTGAACCTTTCGCTAATATTTATAAACTGCTTAAAAGCAGATGCGGTCAATAGAGAATCGAAATTTATTCATATTTAATAAAAAAATTGAAATTGGAATTTAAAACTGACTATGAATTACTCAACCTACGAGGGTAGAAGCATAACATCTTCAGTAATGAAAAGACTTTTTAAACGATAGAGACACAATTCATAGATGGAGAGTAACAAAGCAAATTTCGAACTGTTATCCGATAATATTTATTGTCATAAGCAAAGCTTATGATAGCATTCCACTGCAAAATTATCGTAGGTTATGAAGGTTAAGAACTGCAACTACATCCATGAAGTGAGAAATATATGCAAACAAAGCGTCCTGTCATGCAAAATACAGAGAAAACTCTCTTTATCATCTACACTAGATGTATTTTAGCTTCAATGCAGTTTTGAAATAGTCTTGCAAGTAGCCTCGAATATGTACCAACACATGAGCATTTCAACTAGATATGAGAAACGGACGACCAGGTGTTATGGCATCATGTGAGGAAGATGCTGCATACATGGTCAGAAAAATGGCAGGCGAGTAAATTAACAATATTTTGGGTTATTGTGAAAAATATAATAACTTACGGATTGGATTGTGTGAAGTGGATTATACGTAGAAGACAGCAGAACAGGCTAAACTTAAAGTTTTAGAAACTGATTTTTGACAAAAACAGTAAGAATGGAACAACCCATAAATGTGAGAATTTGAGAGATTAAGGAGGTATGTGACACAATAATGTATGAAATGAACATCAAATGATAGGGTCACAAGAATGACCAAAGCAGACCAGAATGAGCTGGAGAGTATGTGTAAACGCAGAATGGAAAACAGTGGAAAAGTGTGAGCAGCAAGCAGGTAACAGCCTTAAAGAAAGTCGGATGTGTGAAAAAATATATTTCATAACTTTGTAAAAGTAGGCCGGGAGTACATTTTTCATTGTTTTTAATATTAATCTGAATATATAAGAACTGGTGCATTTTCTTGATCATATGTGATACGACCAACACAGTGGTGCAAGGTTCATTTTTAAAATTGAATGTTTCCCTAAGTGATAACCTTCTTGCACCAAGAAAAAATAAAAATTTCCTTCAAACAGAGTAGCGTTATACACAGGTAAGAAGTTTTTATAGTAACGGTGGCTGCAGCGGGAAGTTAAGAAGTCGGAGAATCTAGAAAACATCAAAAAATACATCTGATGACTGAATCAAATTCATTTTAATGAATTACCCTCAATACTATGAAAATATAACACATAAGAGCATAAAACATGCTTTCCCTTTTGAACATTACATTACACTGTTCTGAAAAGTTCTCTACATCAGTTGATTCTCTTTAATTCCTTACCCCTATAACTGGGAGTTGAATGTGTCCTAAAGTAATTGATTGTTATTTTTTTTGGGGGCTAAAAGAATAATTTTAAAAGGCACCTCGAAATAATCCCGAAAGGGTGAACAAATACCTTTAAATGTATTTACTATATATATCAAGTTACGAAACGAATTTGCATGTGTATAGCGCAACTCTACTTAAGATGAATTTTGCAAGATTTGTGCAAGATTGTCAGATATGGAAAAATTCAATTTAAAAAATGGGCCTTACCTCCAGAAAAAGCACAAGAATTACGTCATTTTCCTTACAATTCCAATAGTCACACTAGGTCCACTGTTTGGTTCTTCATAGGGCTACAAGTCTATTAGCGTTATTAGATATGATCGAAATAATGTATCAACTCTTAGTGCCAATAGAAGTACCGTGATGTTAAAAATTATCTTGGTCGAAGATGGTCATGGATTGCTGTTTCAGCTTATGTCATTATTTTGTAATGATTATGTTAAGGTTTTTCAATCTACAATAATGTGCATATTTGTTTTTTCTAGAAATAAAATAATGTAAATTAAATAAAAAAATGATTTGCAAAAAGCGAATTCAAAGAAACTGTGAAATTAACCTTCACCATGTACTATCGACAAAAGAGATTGATATGATTGCATCTTATATGGATGCATGCTCAAGTCATTCTTTACAATCATTCTGCACGTTCCATAAGGTTTTCTGAGAAAGGCGTTTCAATGGCTTGTTCCATACGTTGACGAACGTCACTAACAACTTCTTCTGTACGAACAGTTTTCCTAACAGCTAAATTCTTTGATATTACTGTTAAGTCTGAGTAGTGCTCCTGAATATCGCCCAAACATAAACGTTGACTGTATTCCCAAATTCCATTTACTTATTTTGTACTTTGTGGTGAGAACCATAAATTAAATTTATTCAAGAACTGATTTTAAGTGGAGAATAAAGAAAATTTCATCAGACCTACTTGTCATATTTTGATAATCATTACAAAAAGACGGTATAGGCTAATAGAGCAGTTTTAATTTCATGACCATATTTAGCCAAGACAATTTTTTGATATCACATTGTATTTATGTTGGTATCATGGTTATAGCAATATCACAAGCACAAAAGTTGCCATGTTCTGAATTTAACTTTTGGCCCATTTCTTTTCCTGCAAAAAATAATTAAAATTTTCTAAAGATACTGCACAAAAATGATTATATTAATATTTTTATTCTTTTAATTCTCAAAATTTCAAATAATTTTAAGTAGAAATTATTTCTGTTTAATTAGACCAGGCTCTAAATTGTATTTGTCTGCTTAAAAATAACGCAGAATGATCCTTATTAATTAAAAGGAAAACAAACTTGACAGATTTCAAATCTCTCGAGGCTATTATTAAAGCATAATACACTTTCCCGTCAGGTTACAATTATTGTTTACATTGTTTGTATACAGAAACGCTAGGGCCGTTTAAAACAATACACAACGTAGCTCACAGTAGATTATGTCCAACATATAGCTAGACTGAAACCTTTCTGAAACCATGAAGTAAAAATTTTCGTTTATATAAATAGTAAACCACTAGGTAATTTCCATTGCGAATATCGATAAACCTATGCCCTTTCCATCTGAGAATTCAAACATTAAAATATTTTATCGCTGATAAAAGTGCGAGTGATATGGCGCAAAATGTTCGATTATATCACGAGATTGAAATATACATTTATATAATATAAATATAATAACAGTTAGATAACCGTCTGCCTCACTCAAGGAAAATATATTCGGGGAAGATAAGAATTTTAGCATTAATGCTTGCGTTATTTCGACAATATACTCATCTCCGTTGAAAATATACCGTAAATGCTACATTGTCTCAATCGGGTAGAACTTCTCACAGGACACATATAATAACACTTGAATCAAAATAATATCTTTTTACATCATTGAACTTCTAGGTTACCAGATTTGTCACCTACAGATTATCTATGGAAGAAGATGGACAGAACACTTCGTACTGAGAGATCCGAGATTTAAAACAACGACTAAATGACATTTGAATGAAAATTCTGCAGTATATACACATGATTGAAAGCCACGACACGTGGAGATATATAAAATAGCCAGATGATCAAGATTTAAAGGTATATGAATTAAGAGTCTTTAATGCTGTTTGAATGTATACAGAATGCCTTTATTTATGTATGTCGCGCATAGCGTAAATTTCTTCTTGAAAGATAGTTGAGGTGCTTTCTAGGGCTCTGAATACCTACCCTTTCAACTGTCTTAGACACATCTCTGTGCTAAATGAGTAATTCTTTCTCTGTAATTCTATCGTGTTCAATGAGCACATCGCAGACATTCAAAGTTTTAATTGGATGGTGTCGAGTCCAGATAGCCGCGGTGTCTCTTGCAAGTGCTCTTTTTCAGTTTTGTCCTTTTGATAATGGAAGCATACTGTCCTGCTTCTATTGACACTAAACGCATCAGAGGAGCACCATTTAAAGTAGCTATAGATAGTAAGTAAAATTTCGTAACTTGAGAACTGTAGATAATACCATTTAGTTGCAACAAGTTAAGATGAACTCTGAACTTTTGACAATCATCCAAACACTTTAGAGATAGATGGCTATGGGGTAGTAAATGGGACTTAGATCCTTTATTAAAAATATTGACAACTACGAATATAAAATCCGATGAGAATATAGATAGCAAAGTTGACAAACTTGCCGCTCTTTAGCTATCACACTATTTTTTTCATTTTTCTCTACGTCTTGGAGGCAAGCACAAAATATATTAATTCTTTCGAGTTGTGAATGCGTTTATTACGAATTCCTTGGACACCATATCGCATCAGCACCTCATTATTAAGAAAATTCATTCTCCGAGACGCCTCTCCAGCGTATTCTCCCATATCCTTTCAATTTTTAACAAAATGAGCTGTCGAAAAAGAAAGCATAGAAAGGTTAATAGTATAGGGAAAACCAGATGGTAACAGGCTCAGAGGATTTCCTCCAAACATTGGAACGAATAGGAAAGAAGTCAGAGTCGTACATCTAGCACACAACCGTAACATATGGCCCCCATGCAGTCAGACGTATCATACAACATACAGGAATTAACTATAATGATGATTGGGTTACAATGCGTGTCATAACGTTGTTCATAGGAAGAAGATTATCTAATTTTAGCGAAACGAAATTTTTAAGCTTATGTGAATAGGTTTACATATTTTATGTCAACTCCCTACATTCAAAAAGTGTTTCATTTGCATCCTTGCTTTGGGTTACTTCGAAAGTAATCGATATTTGATGGTGCTATTTTTGATGTCAGTGACAATTAGTCTTATATTTACAACGATTGCCATTAGTTTGTAAAACCGATCAACCTTTATTAAAGCTGATATATTGGAAATATTCTCTAATGAAAATGTAATTGTAGGATGTAATGTGGGATTTATTCAAACAGCATGAAACAAAATCAGGTTTGATAGACAAATATAAAATTTCTGAGGTTCAGGGGAACTACTACAAAACCTACAATGATATTTTCTTTAATTTTTTTTTTAATTCTGCAGCCATTATTTGTTTAATTATAAGAAGAGCATTCTTAAATTTTCTTATTCGCAAAGTTTTCACAAAGTTTTGTTATCAATGCATTATCTAATTGACCTCCCTTTGTTCTATAGCACGTCTAAAAAATCTGACTGCTCTTTCATGCATAAAAGAATTATTGAATTCGGCGCTTTCATAAACGACGGAATAGTCAGATATATACTCTTCGCAAATATAGAACGAAGAGTATATTACATTCGATCGGCATATTTCTAAAACCAGTAATATCGCTCATAGAGAAAAAAAATTCATATCACTATGTTGGTGATCAAGTTCTGAACAATTTTCAAAATGTCCGTTCGGCTGTATGTGTGTCCGTCCGTCAAGTTTCTTGTAAACACGATAACTTTAGAACAGAAAGCCCGATTGTATTGAAATTTAGACAGTAAGTTAATGTTAGGTAGAGGAAGAACCCCATTGTGAACAAAATCGTTCAATAAATAAAAAAACGATTCATTATTTATTACATATTTGTTTGTCTTGTAATTAAACAGAGAATGTATAAAACTAATATTATTTACCATAAAACTGCGAGGAGTATCCTACAGAATGTGCAACAATTATATAAAAAGTGTGGTAAATAGGCGAAGGGTATAATATTTGGCTTGTTTTATTGTTCATTCCTTAATACCGCTTTGATAGTGTAGCACAGTGAATTCGTTTATTTTATTGCAATAAATATTAAGACTATCATTATTAAAATTATGTTTTAACATCTATATAAAACACAAGTATTCTGTAGTTCGTACGCACGTGACAATGCGAAATTTATTAGTTAACATCGAGAAGAAAAAGAAGTAACGATGTGGTGACAACGTACTATAAGAAGAAAAATAAATATGAAACCTAAACCTAGAGTTCGTTTAAAATTCGGTATCAATGTAGTTAGTATACTAATTAAAAACACCTAGTATGAGTAATCAAATACAAACAGAAACAAAAATCGTTTTTAAAATAAACAGCGGGCGCTCATGCAAATTGTTTTATATAACAAGTGCTATGTCTAACATTAGTTCATTAGTTTCAGATGCGGTTTTCTCGAAAACTGCTAATCCTAGAAAAGAAAGTTTCATACAAAAAGTTGCATATATTCTTTATCTTTAGTTGATCGCGATATACTTGGTATAGACCGATGAAAAAGTTTTCCGCTTGCTATATTTACTCTTGATTTTAATGGCATAGCCTTAGAAAACAATAATATTTTCTACATTTATGAAAATTTGATCCTCAACTTAACACAATATAGTGATGGCACGGTAATTTGAGGCCAATTCATTATTCTCTTTTTTAGTTAGAGCGAGTTAAACGAAATAGTAGTTGCTTTTTAAAAAGGTATCCAAAAGAATAAATAAATGATCCACGAAAACCGTATTAAATAATTATTTGTAATAATTAAACTACTCTATGGATTATTATAAATTCAATAAGGTTCTATCATGATAGTAGACAAAGCGGTTAAGAGATCTAGTGGATCTGTTAAAGATTATAGCCTGCATATGCAGAGTATATTCGTACGTAAAGCAACTGAGGGTTATCGCAATTTTCAATCAAAATTTTAAAACTTAATAAATGTTCAAATCAATATAAAAAAACCGCTGCCTAAGGAATCACTACTTTCACATTCAGACTTCCCATCTAAGTCTTTTTAAAGGAAAACATCTTAACTATATTTGCAGATGTCATAAAATAATTTGAGGCGTTGGCTTTTAGCATATACGCCAAAAATGAAGCTTCTGGACTCTTATTAGATTGTTTTACTTACCCGTATTTACACCCCACCCCCTACCCCTTCAACGGAATCATCTCAAGCAGATGCCATCACAATATATACGTCTACCAAACAAGTGAATATCTCAATTTTGTTTTATCGGTCCCTTCAATAATGGAGTGAGGGTGGTGGAGGGGTTGAAAAATGTTATAAAAAAAAAATGAGGCCTTGACGTCTAGTTATGCACCAAATCTCAAGTTTCTATACTCTTACCAGCTTGCTTTACTTATTTTTCCCTATATACCCCTACTCATCCCTCACCGCTTTAACGGAATCATCTCAGAATATAATCAAGCTCCAGATGTCGTTATAGTAAATACATATATTATATAAACTAGTGGAATTGGGGGGGAGGGGGGTGTTGAAAATGCCAAAAAAAATTAAGGCGTTAGTTACTAATATATACACAGAATCCCAAGTTTTTGTACTTTTATCAGCTTGCTCTACTTATTTTCCCCTATTTACCCCTATTTAACCCCCAACCTTTCAACGGTATCAACTCAAAATATAATCTAGTTCCGGATACGTGTACGAAATTTCAAGTGAATATCTCAATTTTTGTATCAACTTCCTTAATAATGGAGCGGGGGTACTGGGGAGGGGGTGGAAATTATTCAAAAAAAATGTAAGGCCTTGGCTTCTGGTCGTACGCACAAGAAAATTACAAACCGACAGACAGAAATTTATTTCGCTCAGATTTAAAATCTCGACGTTTCAGGACATTTTAAGCCTATTTCAACAAAAAAAAATGTTTGTACATTTTTTTACGATTACTATACTTCCAGTCTACTACATGGATGTGGAAGTAATAGTACCACTTTTTAGAGTAGGATCTTCCCCTTCCAAAAAGTTGCAATTAAATCGATTCATCGCAAAATTAACCAATTAAGAATTACTCTGGTCAGCGAACTTCAAAGCTGACGTGCGGTTCTAATGGACTATATCATAGGTATGGCCGCTATGTGACGTCCCTTCCATGGGTCTTACGAATACCTCTGATGTTATTGATCCTATTTAGCTGAATTTTTTTCTGGCAGTATTGACCTATTATACATTATAATGAGAAATCAATAATGGGAAACTGCTATATCGCTAAGTGACCTTATTGTGTTGCTCTGAGATTTCAACTACAGTCGATTCCGTTTTCTGTCAGAGGATTCAAAACTTCTAATACGATAAGGGCAAATGTATGTACAATTTAGTTATCCTGAAAATAAAGAAACGCAAGAAGTATTTGAATGGTGTGCATGTAGAGGTTTGTGAGATGCACGGCCTATTTCAGTCCTGCTTTATTCCATGTCGCGATCGTTTTAACGTGACTTTGTTCTTTTTGTTCTCCACACACGAGCGCACTTAAAATTTTGCATAATTTGTATTCAGCGAGAACCAGACATGCTTCAGAAATTACTAAATGAGCTTTGTTAGATAAACTTGAATTCTGACAACTTTTCAACGATGACTTAAGAACAAAATTGAAATAAAAATATCAATTTTTTCAAGAATCTTAATTGATTTTATAAGTAATTTTCCTCCTCGCATACCGAAGGGAAGTATTGTATTCGAGAAAAAATCACCCTCCGAGATTTTCACGTTTCAAATCATGTAGATTATGAAAATATAGGTTTTTCAATTCCATCAGTCTGTCTGTCTGTCTAAAAAACCACTTGATGGAGAACAGGCGAATTTAATAGGAAGTTGACGCTACTACCGGAAAGAAATGGTGAAACTTTCGCTGGAAAGGTGGACGGTGGACCGTCTAAAAGGAATAAATAATGAAGAAACATTTTTCTCTCTCAAATTTAAATTTTCCACGTTTCATGACATTCTAAACCCATTAAAAAATACTGAATATTTTTAATTACTAACTTCCACTCCACTACGTGGATGTGCAACTAAAAATGTGACCGATGGCAATAATATTGGGCATATAGTTAACATAATTGGCAAGGAAGACATCTATTATAGTTTTATTGAAAAATACATGTGATCCTAAGAACTAATTCAACCATAGTGTAAATTCGTAAAGGTATTTACGTAAGGCTTCCATATTTGGCACCTTTTATTTAACACCAGGCTATTTTCCGCTACTGTGGCCAATCACCGACACTAGGAGACGAGATACCCCTAACCTGTACATTTTGTCGACCCTCCTACCTATTAAAGAGTAAGGATTATTTACTAGCCTAACATTTAACAGACAAGGGACCGATTGCTATACATCCCCTCCGAAGGATGGTATATCCACTATGTAACCCCCGTCTAAAATTGCATATCTTTTACGTATGCGTTGATATACAAACCGTTAAAAAATGGAGCGATATCGCTGTATTTCCCTGGGAGAGTCACCCATCCAAATACTAACCATTATCCGAGTTGCTTAACATTTCGTACCGAAATATGAGTATAAAGAATTTAAAATTTAATTTACGAAATAAATAAGTACATGGATATCTATAAGTTTTCATTTATTAATTACTTCATTATAGATTTTAAATGTTGATGATTTAATCTGAAGTAACCAATTTAAAGTAAAGTAGTAAAAATTGAGAATTACGTTTTTTCTTTTCTTAGTTAATGGTGTTGATTTTAAATTTAATAAACTTAGCTAATAATACCATATGTGATGCATAGTGTCCCTAGTATGGACAAAAAGAATTTTCATTAAATATTTTTTCTGCTTCTCCATACACTTAAAACCTTGTAAGTTTGTCGTTACTTGAGCCATTTTAAATTAATAAGTTTGGAGAGCATTCAGGAGTGACATAATTTCTTATAACATGAATGTAAATGTTCTAATGCAAATAGTATAGTTGGTGAATTCCATTTGGAAATGTAATAAGCACATGTTCTTGACGAGTTCAAAGTCAAAGTTCAAAGGTAAACAGAGCATTCATGAGAAAATCAATATAATCTCACAAACTACTCTTTAAGTACTAAACTCTGACTACTGCCACTTATTTCCATTCATAAATAGAAAATTATGCTTATGCAGAACGTAGTTAATGTTAGAGCAGTCGAATATACAATATGCCTGTATCTACCCCATGACTAAAAAGCACAAGTGTAATTACTGATGGCCTTTATTTACCAGTTTATTTGGTAAAACTTTCTTACAAGTAAGAAAAATGGAAATAGGCATTCATGGCAGCTTTACAATAAGACAATTAATATACTAGATTTGTACAGCCACTTGTACTATATTACTATTTCCAGTAAAATACCGGATAATTGTAATACTTTGTAGATTCCTCGGTTAGAAGTAAAGATATATGTGGCAGGAAGTCCCAAAATAGAAAAAAATCGCCCTTTTTCGTAATGTTGTATTAGCCTAAGCAAAAGGAAGTTTCAGAAAAAAAACCCGAACCGGGACGCATTAAAAAAAAAATTGTAATAATTTTAATTCTACACAGTAAAACCTATAATCTGTCAAATTTTGTTACGTCCACGTTCATTATTCTTAAAGTAAAAAATTAATTAAGAAACAGCGTTTTTTAACGGTATTTTGCATTTTGTTAAAATACTAATTAACCTACTTTTATGCCGTTGAGCTCATTTCATACCTACAACTTCTTCTACGACGTAATGAGGAGGTACATATTTCCGCTAAAAAACGGTTGGCATTTTTTTTAAACAGACTTTTTCTGGCTCTATTGCCTAGGCTATATCGTCTGTGTGGATACAGGCAGATATCGAGAATCAGGTATCTGCAGAATGCTAGCATATGAGCGGTTACTATTTTTTAAATACGCTTTTATTAATGTGATCTGTAACTTTGTATGTAATAAAATGTTGAAACTCAATTTTCACCCACTTCCAGATGTTGTATTGACCTGAAATTTTGCACGTGTGTATGGTTCACACATTTTGACATATTTTATAGAAAAATCGAAGATGGCAAAAAAGTTTTGTAGTTTATGATCTGACTCGTCTGAAAATCATCAATTAATCGGTATCTGGGGATTTTTGAGGGCACCAATTATAAACATTTAGTAGAAATTCAAAACTTAAAATAGCGGTCTCAAGATTACGAACAGCTCTTGTCATTTCTTATTTGATCTGTAGTACTGCTTCTGAAATAATTGAGACAAAACGAAAAAGAAGGAAATAAATAAATAAATATTTTGAAAAACCAACTGAAACTGTTAAAAATGCACTACAAAGAAGAACATTACATGTAATCGATTAGAAAAACAAAGAAATTTACTCAGAGCGTTCCTCCTGACTTATTAATTAGAACCATATACGCATTTTCTTCTTGGTATTGCATTTTTAAACAGATTCAGTTGGTCTTCGCACAATTGTGTGCGAATGTATCTAAAACAATTTTTTTTGCGCGAAATATAGGTTAACAAAAATCATATGAACATAACAAAAACCAATAATTAAACAATGTTACAACAGCAAGGCCGAGGTTCTGTTGATCTCATGGTCGAGTGGTTAAAGCGTATGCACCCTGTCAACCCTAAATATTGATACCCTCCTTTGTTCATTGTCGGCATTCACTGTGTTTGTTAATTAAATTAAACTGCTCCATTTATTTTTTATCATTAAATATTAGTTTGTTTAGTTGTATTGTACAATTGTCCACTACTAAACAATAAAAAATTCAATTGAATTTTTAATCTATATTATACAGTGCGTCTAATTTTAAAACCACCAGTAAGAAATAGACGTGTAGTATAAGCGAAAAAAAAACACTCAGTTTCGTCTTCTCAATTCGTCTTCTTCTAGCCCTTATCCAAATATACTGCCCTCGCGTACTTTATGTGTGTTTTTTGGCCGTGTATACGATTCCGCAAGTGACGGAAACGTGTGTTATTATACTCTTCGCAAATACAAAGCGAAGAGTATATTGTATTCGATCGGCACATTTCTAAAACCGGTAATATTGCTCGTAGAGAAAATAAATTTCATATCACTATGATCGAATTCTGAACAGCATGCAAAATGTCCGTCCGTCCGTCTGTCTGTACGTCCGTCACGTTTCTTGTAAGCACGATGAACTAAAAGCCCGATTATATTGAAACTTGGACAGTAAGTTAGTGTTAGCTAGAGGAAGAACCCTATTGTTTTTGAACAAAATCGATCCATAAATAAAAAAGTTATAATTTTTTTTAAATAAATAAAAATTTACATATTTTGTTTTGTTTTGTAATTAAACTAAAAATGTCTAAAATTAATACCATTCATAAAAAACTGCGAGGCGTATCATATAGAATGTGCAACAATTATATAAAAAGTTCAGTAAATCGGCGAAGATAACGGTGAGCTTGGTTTGTAACGAATCCGCAAATCTCCTAGCATGGGTAGGAGTTTGAGGATTTCTATGATTATATCACAGGCCAACATATTATATATTACGGTTCCGCAAGTTGCAGAAAAAAGTTGTATTTTGAGTCGTAAAAGTTATTTCTATGCCACAATGTTGTAGTAAAAAGTGAGCGAATATTCAAATACTTAGGTAGGGGAAACAGTTAATTCCTACCAAGAAGTGGAAAAATTTATAAAATCCGTAGAAGAAACAGAATTTATACAACTATACAAGGGAGATTAAACTTAATATTGAATATATGCCCAATTAAAATAGAAAATTCGAAGAAGGCTTTTAAATATTATAATAACCTAGTTTATACTTGTTGCAAAAAAGGCTAAGTGTGCTAGATACATGGTTCCACAAAAATCGCCTGTTTAAATAAATTAACCAAATCTGTTAAAACATGGGTGTGTTTCAAATGCAAAACAGTGGTACAATTTTTTTAAATTTAATGTATGCATAATTTATTACTATTTGTTATTTCTAAATATGTTTTGGTTCTATACTGTACGTAAGTATATAGATACCATATAGGTAGATGTTACCTATTATCAAAATAATATTCTTTAGTTTTCCTTCAATTCTTACACGCGTTTGTTTATCTAATACATATTAATAAATCAAATATCTTTGAAATTTAATTAAATTTTTCCTTACCTTCATATTATTTGTAGCACATTACTTACAACTTATTACCAAGGAACATCCATACAAATAATAGTATAACATGCAGACACTAGTAAGTTTTATTTTTGGCAGGCCCACAATTTGCGAAACCGTAATAAATCATAGGAACCCTCAAGCTCCTACCCATTCGGGGAGATTTGTAGATCCTTAATAAAATTATATACGTTTCTGTTACTTGTGGAATAATCGTTAATGTTAGTTAGAAGTTATTTGTCACATTTTTGACAAATAATTTTTTCTATTGAAAGTATTTCTGCAGATCTTTTTAGCCTTAAAGGCTATGGGAATAAAACAATAATTCTTATTATAAACGAAATAAAAATAGAGCATTAAAATTAAATTAAATAATTGCCAAAAATTCAAATCAACTAATAATTATCACAAATAAATTAACGAAGTAAGGGTTCAAACAAACCACCTTCTTGCGCCAAACAACAGCCAAACCGATTATACAATGAATCTCTCATGTTATTGAGTTGATTTGGGGTAATGTTTGCACAAAGTTGGATAAGTTCTTCCCGCAATTCAACTAAATTATTGCAGTCGAGTCGCTGCTGTATCGAAATTTATAAAAAACCCAAAAAATGTTTAATACTTTACCGATTTTTTTGAAACTTTGGAAATGTCTTCTTGGATCCATAACTCAAAAAGTTAGGAGTTTATTTTTTTGTCTATCAAACCTCCGACATTGTTAAATAAACAAATGAAGTTAACAATTGAATAACTTCCTGAATAATTATCAAAATGGCTGATATTTTTAGGGGGGTTTTGTGGTCGCTGATTACATAAATAAATTTAAAACTTCATACAAAATATTTGTTTATTAACAAAGAATCATAGGCATATATTTATGTGAATCTTATAGATACATCGTATGTAGATATACACCAAAAATAGAAGTCCACATATACCACATATTTTGGAAAATTTATAAAAAAATGTTTTCGTTGGAAAAGTGAATTTAAATAATTAAAGAACTCAACGTGATTTTGGACTATAACAACAACAAATGATAAAAATCGGCTACATTGCGTTCATTAGAAATATTTTGTTTTTTATTTCACTCAAAAACTCGAATCCGTTTTCCAGAAATTAAAAAAAAACGTAGCGGTTTTCCAGCTGTATGCTGGTGGGATGGGTACTTATGAGGGGTCGCATTTGAAAACAATTACACGTATTGGCTCCAAACAAAAAACAGTCGGAAAGTACATTTATCGGCTTCATTTTGCATTTCATTTCATTGAAAAATTCTAAACCGTTTTCTAGATATTGGAAAAAAACAGAGCAATTTTCCGACCTCATGCCAGTGGGATACGTGCTTGTGAGGGGTCACATTTGAAAACAATTGTAGATATCGACTTCAAACAAAGAACAGTCGGAAGGTACGTTTATTATCTTGACTTTGCATTTTATTTCATTCAAAAATTCTGAATCGCTTTCCAGAAATTCAAAAAAAACGGAGCGATTTTCCGACCGTACGCTCGCGGAGTAGACGCTTATTAGTAACGGCCTTTGAATACAATAACTGATTTGGACTCCAAACCAATAAAATTTGAAACATACGTTAAGCATGGTCATATTTAAAATTTTGTTATATTAAAAAATTCGGTTTCTCTGAGAGTTATCATTTTTTTAGAATGACAGATTTAGAAACATGTTTTAAATGGATTATATTTCGACCATTTTGAATCCGCCAATTCTGACTTTTCCATGTTAATAATTTACGACCTAAGAAGCTTTTCTGGTAATTTTCCGATACAATTGTGAATATTCATAGAGAATATTCCAAACAATTAGTGTCACAACTGCCATTTTGATGTTGGACTCTTTGATATCAAATTCGTAATCAGCGACCTCTGAAACACCCCCAAAAGAAGTTTGAGCCATTTTCAGTTATTTTCTGGCAGTTATTCAATTGTTAGTTAAAAATATACGAAATAATTAATAACATATGCGCCATTTGGATTACGCCATTTTGAATTTGAACTCCTTAATATCAAATTCTCAATTAGCGACCCTAAAAACCTCCTTAAACAAAATTCAGTCGTTTTGAATAATTATTCAGGAAGTTATTCAATTATTACCTTAATTTGTTTATTTAACAATGTCGGAGGTTCGGCCGACAAAACAAAAACGCTTAACTTTTCGATTTATGGACCCCAGAAGATAGTTCCTAAGTTTCAAAAAAATCGGTAAAGTATTAAACATTTTTTGGGTTTTTTAAACATTTCGATACAGCGACTCGACTATTGGCTCGTTCAATAGCACGTTTGTACGCGGTTTCCTTTAAAAAGCCCCACAGAAAGAAGTCATGGGGTGCTAGATCAGGTGACCCGGGGGGCCATTTTATCATTCCCTCGTACTTATTAAACGATTGCGAAATGTTCTTTCCAGAAAGTTAATAACCAGGGCCGTGCGGTGAGGTGAGGCGGCGAGGCGACCGCCCAAGGCGGTACGATTCAGGGGCGGCATTTTAGCAGGTGTCTGCATGCTGTTCTGACACGTTTAGTGATGTATAATTTGTTGGTCTTTTGTTTATTTGATAATATGTCATAATGCCGCGAAAAATAATAGTACTTACCTCACCACAGTAGAAAGGCACCTTAGTAGAAAGACGGTGGTTAACATATTCTGTGAAGAAGATTCAATATTTTGTGTTTGTTGTACGCTATTTGACCAATCCTCTGGTAAGCATTGGCCAAAAGTGGCTACTCAAACTGGAAAAATTTAACAAGAGCACTTTCATCACACGAGGGTGGTAGGCCCCACAGAAATTCATTAAAAAATGGAAAGAATTTGATAATCGTTTAGAATGTAAGAAAACCAATGACTATGAATATCAAAGAATATTAGATTTGAAAATTCAACACTGGGGAAATGTTTTAAAAAGAATAATATCCGTGATACGAATGATGGCAGGTCAATGCTTAGCTTTTCGTGGATCTACGGAACAATTATTTCAGCGAAACAATGGAAATTTCTTAAAAATTATCGAAGTGCTTTCTGAGTTTGGCCCCGTTATGGAGGAATATCTACGACGAATTCGAAATCATTCAGAAATATGGTCTGTAACTTATCTAAGTAATAGGATTCAAGACGAACGAATACAATTGATGGGAAAGGAAGTTCTTGCTAAAATTGCGGGAAAAGTTAAAAAAGCAAAGTACTTGTCCGTTATTGTTGATTGCACACCTGATGTAAGCCATAATGAGAAATTATCTTTAATTTTGAGAGCAGTATGTTTGGATCCTACTACTAATCAATTTAGGTGTGAAGAATTTTTCGTCGGATTTTTTGAAGCAACTGAAACAACTAGAGAGGGACTCGCTGAACTTGTCAAACATCTTGCAGAATTACATTTTTACAATAAAGATATTAGAGGACAAGATTATGGCAATGGCTCAAATATGAAGGGAATTCACAAATGTATGCAAAACAGAATTTTAGCGAAAAATCTCAGAGCATTTTTGTACCCTATGCATGTGATTCGATGAATTTAGTTATCAACGATGCAGCTGTTTGTTCCGGAGAAGTTTTGGGTTCTTTTTCAATTGTCCAGGAATTGTGCGTATTTTTCACTGGATCTCCAAAGAGATGGACTGTGCTGATTAAAGAACTGTCGGCTCATTCAAGTCAACTAACCCTTAAACCTCTAAGTACCACAAGATGGTCTAGCAGAATCGATGCCTTAAAGGCATTAAGAATCAAATAGGTGCAGTCTATCATGCATTGGTGGCAATTATAGATGATAATGTGATAAATGCTGATACTGAAAATAAAGCCAAGGGTTTGGCAAAAAAGGTCATACAGTTTATACATTTATTTGTAGTATAATTTTGTAGTATGATATTTATTCTTTTTCAAGTAAGCAAAATATCATTACCTATGCATTCACATAATATGAATGTAGCAGTATGTGTAGGGATGCTGGAAAAAATTGTACAGTTTCTGAAATCTTATAGGTTGAACGGTTTTGTGCAAATGAGGGTATTAGCCAGAGAAATGGCTGAAATTAGAAATCGAACCAGGATTTAAATCAGTTGTTAGACCACGTCGCAAGAAGCGCCAATTTATTTATAAAGCACCTGATGAAGCGCCTTTGAGTGAAAAAAACAAGTTTGAAGTGGACTTCTTTAATTTTCTCTTAGATGTTAAGCTTAATTCATTGGAAGAACGTTTTTTGCAGGTACGCTCCTACAGTAATAACTTCGATTGGATGAGCAATTTTGCAAAGCAGAAAGTTAGACGAGTTCATTTATAAAATTGTAAATGTTTAATTTGTTTCTTTACTGAGGAAATCTTTTTATTTATTTTGTTTAATAATACATATGTCTGAATTAGCGTTACTGTTTCTTTATACCTATTAAAAACCTACATAAAAAAATAATGTTTTGATTAATAATATTGATGTAAGGATTGGGGCGGCAACTACATGTATCGCCTCACCTTTGAAAAACCCACCGCACGGGCCTGTTAATAACCGTTCCTTTGTTGTGACGGGCAGCCGTCTTGTTGAAACTAAATGTTGTCAAAGTTGACAGGAAGATTTTGAACTGCAGGAGTTATTTGGTTTTCTAAAAGCTCTAAGTATTTATTGCCATTTAAATTGTCATCGATTTATCAGTGGGCTTGTAATATGATTGTCTAAAATTCCCGTCCAAACGTTCAACTTTTGCGGATACTGTAATATTTATTTTCCCCAGACCAATATCGTACTACGGATGGATTGTGCTTCCTATGTAATAATAAGGATGATTCATCTGTAAACAATGTATATATTTTTTTAAGTTTTCATCGTCACTTACTTTACGGGATTCGCGTCCCACATCTTTACGGTTAGGCTACGGAAAGCAGAATGCGTGGGATCAACGACGAAGCCAAACAGTGGTGCTATATGAACGAATACCAATGCCTTGCGTTTATCTACGGCAAGGCGAGGTTTACCTGCGCAGATACACGTTTACATATTACCAACTACAATTTCCGAATCTATATACACATATGGATAGCGCTTTTAAAATAAAGGAAGAAAATTCTGAAAATTTTGACCGGATTATATTTAGCTTAGTATTGCTATATCAATAGTAAATGATGTAGTGTATCTCAAATTGAGACTGAATATATGTTATCTCTATTATTAAAGTAAATGGTTGATTAAATGGAAGAAGTATTAGGGATTTTTTTATCATTTCAGTGGCGCTTTTAGGTTTAATTTAACTTTTTAGTTTTTGAGGCAATTTTGAAAACCACAATCGTGCATTTTTGAAAGCCTCATATTATATACATAGGAACAACTGTATGCCTAATATTCCTTTGGTGTAAGCATATAAAATACATGGAGTGGGGACGTCTAGTGAATGACTGCTATATCCATTATATGCATCGAGTGAATATTATAACGGGACAAACATTTTTAATATTCATAGAAAAAAAATGTAAGAAATTCATTTCATAATACACCGAGCTCAAATACCGAATTAAAAAAATAAAAAATTGTCTGTGTGTCTGTGTGTGTAGATCGTTTATAACTTCCTTTCGATTTAAAGTGTTTGTTTCAAAGACATGTAGTATGTAAAACAGCATAGTTAAATACTCCACATTGAACTTAAATTCGTCATACAGAGCGATATCCAGAGGCGTGCCAAAACTATTATTTTTATATAACCTGTGATATATGATAATTTTAGAGCAATATGTTACTAATTTTTTTGATTTAGCACTCAAAAACATGAAGATGTACAAAATATCAAAACTGTATAATATACAATGTGTCTCAGGTTCAAAGGAACTTTACGTAGATTAAAAAAATATCTCAGTTTTATATTAAAATGTTATTGAGCTGTTTTTAGTATGACTGTTACGGGACGAGAGAAGATAGTCGTGCGCTGCTGAATGCGAATACCTTTTAAACAGGAAAATTTGTACTGGACTTCTTTTGACAAAGGAACATTTGTACTCCCTATTGAAATTGTGTCATATCCGTCATACAGAGCGATCGTCATGCAGAGGCGTACAAACTGTCATTTTGATATAATTTCAAAGCAAATTGTTACTTATGTTTTTGATTAAGCACATAGAAGTATAAATATATATAAACTACAATCTACAGTGTGTTTCATGGGTCGTTTCGAAGATGAAACATTTTTAAAAAGACTTTCACGAAACGGATGCAGTAGGCGTTACCGAATGAAAACACATGTTAAACACGAAAATTTCTGCTAGACTTGTTTTCAAAGAACAATGTTAAAAGAGGGCTTTGTTGGGCCATCCGTGGTAAAGTGTGGATGCCATCTTTTTTTTACTAATTTTAGGGTACTGAAAAGGAATCAGTCACCCGTTTTGGCGAAACGTCTCAGGAACACATTAAAAGACAACCCTAATTTTGGGGTGGCATTGGAATTGACATTGTTATGATATTGACATTGAGAATTATAGGCAGATATCACTATTAAGTGTCATATCAAAGCTGTTTGAAAGAATCATGTATAACAGAATAGTGTCATTCTATGAAATAAGCAAAATATTAACAATATCCCAACATGGATTTCGAGCTGGCAAATCCACTGAAACTGCATGTTGTCATCTGCTTGAACATGTATGTAAATCTCTAGACACAGGCAAGTATGTTATTTTTCTTTTGTTTGATTTATCGCAAGCATTCGATACTGTTGATAAGAATTTACTAGGAAAAAAACTCAGCAGTATTGGTATATCTCTATTAATCAACATGGATTTATGAAAGGGCGTTCAACAACAACAAATTTATTCTGTGTAACTCAATACATTTCTGAATCCCTAGATGAACGTGGGCAGGTAGATGTCATATATACCGATTTTCTTACTTTTTATTGGGTATTTTGCCACTGAAAAATATTTAAAAATTTTTAATGAAAAAACCTCTGCGCCAAACGGATCAGACAGAGGTTGGTTCTTGAGTACTTGACTATTTCAAAAAGTCTCACACCTAAAAATATATAAACTAGAACAATGTTATGAACTAAAAACTGAAAATCAAAGCTATAGGTAGTTAACGTTTCGGAAGAGAATCTACTTCCGTTCTCAAAACTTTTTTGGCCGTCAACCATGACAGTTCTTTGTTTATGTATTTCCATAGTCACGTGAGACATTAAATTATATTTATCTTATTTTTACTTACTTCGTCTCTAAGGATGGGCAACCAACTAGTACAAAAATCTATTGAATAATTAGAAACGCATCTATCCTCGTTTAATAAAATAATCGCGGATTCTTTAAGTTTTCTTTTAGTTCCGTTGCTCTCTTTTTCCAAAATCTTCGCCGAGTCCCATTTAATTCTATGATTATTATCCCACGCGTGTTCACAAATTTTGGATTTTTCAAATTCTCCCCTTCTAGCGTAATTTCTATGTTCACCGAGCCTTACGTTGAAAGGTCTAGATGATTCACCTACGTAATGTTTTCCGCACTCACACGGAACACTATAAATACAATTTTTTGAACTTTGAACAATATTTGGAGGTTTGGTTCTTGATAAAACCGATCTTAGCGTGGAGCCCGTTTGAAAAACCGTTCGTACGGAAAACCTGTTCCCAATTTTTCGTAATTTATCCGATAAACTATGTATATATGGAATTACTGCCATTGACCTAAATACCTCAGGTTGTGATAGTATATTCTCTCTACTACCAATGTTCAATAACTGACTATCAACAAAACTCTCAGGATATTGATTATTTAATAAGACAGTTTTTATAAATTGTTTTTCGTTCCTTAATATTACATCATTTGAAGAAATAATTTTGGCCCTGTCGTACAAACATTTAACAACACCTTTCTTAACACTAATATGTTGATTTGAATTGAAATTTAAGTATCTGTTTGTATGTGTTTGTTTTCTATACACACTGGTTTGGTATGTGTTATCTAATTTTTTAATTAAAATGTCTAAGAAAGGTAATTCATTATTATTCTCTATTTCTATTGTAAATTTAATTGAAGGTTCTTTTTCGTTAATCTGATTCAAAAAATTATTTAAACATTCTTTACTATAAGGCCATATAGCAAAAATGTCATCTACATATCTCCACCATACAATGGGTTTATAAGCTAGATTATTAATATTACTTTCCTCGAAATTTTCCATGAAAATGTTACTTAATATTGGAGATAATGAAGAACCCATGGCCATCCCAAAGTCTTGTTGATAGAAGTCATTATTTAATTGAAAGTATGTTGTTTTAATGCAAAGTGTAAGTAATTCCATTATAGTTTCAATGCTTAACTTAGTTCTATTCGCCAAATTCCCATCTTGTTGCAATTTGTTTTTAATTATTATTAATGTTTTATCTACAGGAACATTTGTAAATAGGCTTACTACATCAAAACTGACCATTAGATGATTATTGTTAAAATGGTTTTCTGACAGCTTTTATTAAACGAGGATAGATGCGTTTCTAATTATTCAATAGATTTTTGTACTAGTTGGTTGCCCATCCTTAGAGACGAAGTAAGTAAAAATAAGATAAATATAATTTAATGTCTCACGTGACTATGGAAATACATAAACAAAGAACTGTCATGGTTGACGGCCAAAAAAGTTTTGAGAACGGAAGTAGATTCTCTTCCGAAACGTTAACTACCTATAGCTTTGATTTTCAGTTTTTAGTTCATAACATTGTTCTAGTTTATATATTTTTAGGTGTGAGACTTTTTGAAATAGTCAAGTACTCAAGAACCAACCTCTGTCTGATCCGTTTGGCGCAGAGGTTTTTTCATTAAAATTTTTAAATATTTTTCAGTGGCAAAATACCCAATAAAAAGTAAGAAAATCTGAATATGCCACAAATAAACAATTACAGACAATATCATATATACCGATTTCTCCAAAGCGTTTGATAGACTTGATCACCAGTTGTTACTTAATAAATTAGAAAAAATCGGCTTCTCATATTCTTTGCTCCTTTTGTTTAAATCTTATTTAATGAATAGGAGTCAGTACGTTGCATTAAATGGGTTCAAATCGATCGAATTTGCTGCCACATCTGGAGTTCCCCAGGGATCTATTCTGGGGCCCTTGTTTTTTAACATATTTATTAACGACATAGTGAACGAAATTAATTTGCCTCACCTTTTATATGCCGACGATCTAAAAATTTTCACAGTAATTGATGAAATCGATGACTGTTTTCAACTTCAGACTTCTCTTGACAAAATAAACACCTGGTGTATAGTAAATAAATTATTCATGAATCCTAGTAAATGCAACGTAATGTCCTTTTCTTTAAAAACATCACCTTTTATTTTTGATTACAGGTTAGATGATGTCATACTTCAAAGACCTATAACATTTCGCGACCTCGGCGTAACTTTTGATAGTAAATTATCCTTCACTGATCATATCGATACCATTGTGTCCGAAGCCTCCAAAGCCCTTGGATTCATCGTTCGTACTAGTCGAGAGTTCACTAATACTGATACTCTGAAAATTCTTTATCAATCCTTCGTCAGATCGAAACTTGAGTACGCATCGCTAATTTGGAGTTCCAGTTATGATGTTCACAAGAATAACTTGGAGGCAGTTCAACGTAGATTTCTTAAATTACTGTGGTTCAAATCCGACGGTACCTATCCAGTAATTGGTTTTCCGCACAGTAACTTGCTTGAAAGATATTCTATGACTACTCTTGAGGATAGGCGTACGTACTTTTCTCAAGTATTTTTGTTTAAATTACTACACAATGATTTTGACGCACCCGAAATAATTAGTAAGCTTAATTTTCACGTTCCCAGATTAACCTCTCGTAATCACCAAGTGTTCTATTTACCTACGCCGCGTACCAACGTACTAAATAATTCACCTTTATATACGATTTGCAGTAGTTCTAACAAATTATGTAACGACTTCGATATTTTTAATTGCAGCCTTAGTGACATAAAACAAAATGTTCTAAATTAAATAACCAGTGAGTGTCTTTGTTTTTCTTAATTTGCTTTGAATCACATATGTGTATATATGTATATATAGTTTTTATATTTAAACATTTCCCATGTTATTTTTTTCTCTTTCTTCGTATCATTAGTTATTCATAGTTCGTACATTTAAGTAATTTTTTTATTCATTTTACTTTCTTTCTATGTTGTTGTATATTATGTAATTAATGCTTTGTATGCCTTTATTCCTGTTCTGTAATTGGGTATCTTACCTGTTGAACAGTGTATGCAATAAATAAATAAATAAATAAATAAATAAATAAGGGGGACTATACTGACTTGGATATTATCGTATATGGAAAACAGGTCAACAAAAGTTAAAATATATGGTTATAATTCCAACGAACATAATGTAAAGATTGGGGTGCGTTAAGGTTCAGTACTTGGCCCATTTCTATTGTTATTGTACATTAACAACTTACCTAACTACCTAACAGTGGGCCACGTAACCTTATTTGCAGATGACTTAACGGTTACTCTAAATGCGGGTAGCATTGAGGAACTTCATGCACAAATAAACCTAACCATGCAAGAAATCAGCATATGGTCCCAAAGGGACAGACTGATACTAAATGACAGAAAAACAGTTTTTATCCATTTTCATGTCCAAAAGCCTTTACCTCATGATGCGATCACATATTATGGGATTACTATCTCAAAAACCACCAAACTAGTAGGCATTTATTTAGACTCTAAATTAACATGGGAAGAGCATATACATTATGTGTGTGGACAACTAAATAAAGCTTACTTCGCAATATTACAAATGAGAAATAGCCTAGATCAATCCGGTCTGCTAAACATTTATTATGTACTAGCATACTCCAGTATATCTTACAACATAATCTGTTGGGGGAATGCTAAAGATAAAGATAAAGATAGAGTCTTCATATGCCAAAAGCGATTGATAAGACTAATATATAAGCTTAACTACAATGAAAGCTGTAGAGAAATATTTAAAAAGGAAAAAATACCAACCACGCCCTCTATATTTATATACAAGTGCCTGATGTATGCTAGGAAAAATATGAGCTTATTCATTAAAAGGAATCAATGCCATACATATAACACGCGACATGTGGAACTGCTTGACATACCTAGACATAATACAACTAAATTTAAACACTCCCCTCATTATAATTGCATTACTCTATATAACAGTCTACCTGAAAACATAAGAAAAATAAAAATATACAAAAATTATAAAACCGAGACAAAAAACTTGCTACTCAAGGGCGGTTTTTATAGTATAAAAGATTTTTTAAATAGGGATCTGAAATGATTTTAATATATGTTTAAATGAAATTTGTTTGTCTTATTACGTTCAATCTATATAGTACAAATGCATGTGTGATATATAATATATGTGTATCTATGTACTTTATGTGTAATATTATTGTATAAAATTGTACCATTTGACTTGCCATATATACTATGTATCTGGAATGGTTAATAAATTACTATTACTATTAGGACTTACCACTAGAATTAGAACTATTACTAACTTTGGGGTGCTGAATGCGAATCTGTCATCCAAATTGCTTAAAAACAACGAGAATACAGCACAGAACAACCCTTATTTGGGGGTGGCATTGAAATTCATATTAGAACTTGCAACAAAAAGTGATTCTGTAGTGCAGGATATTGTTTCAAAATACTCTGTTTCGTTAGGTAAGTAGAAAAAGAAAACATTCTAAATTTCCCGCGATATTTTTCGCGAAAATGGGTGACGGATTCGTTTTCAGCACCCCAAAATCAGTAAAAATAGATGGCTTCCACACTTTACCACGGATGCCCTTTTTTTAACATTGTTCTTTGTAACATATGTAAGATACCAAAGCAGAGAGTATTCTGCTTTGGTATTGGTATTAATATTGGGTCGTATGAGTCATACGGAATGATTGCCAGGGAACTGTAAATATTCATATTTATTTCGCACGAACTTTACGTAGATGTAATAAAACAATACGAAAGGAGTATGAGTTGCAGTAGAGCATTGATGACTTCTAAAATCTATCTGAATTATAAAAAATATTGACTATGTGCGAACTTAATCTTAGTTACAAAATTTTAATCAAATAATTATTCACAGTCGGTCACGCCCAAGTGCAACTTTTACTTGTTTGTGACAATGTATTAGAGTGAAGAGAAAAATTATTAAATTTTATATTTTTAATTCCATTTTTTGAGCATGGTCGGAAATGTGTCAGACGAAGCTTATAAAAATTAAATAATTAGGTGGCACATCAACTAAAATAGCAAATTTAATCACAATTATTCATGGGTGTTGGTAAAAAGTAAATAATATATTTTTAATTAAACCATGTACAAAGTTGAAATGTGTATGATTTATTAAAATGAATTTCGACTTTTATCAATATTTGCACGGAAAAGTATTCAGCAATAGAGTTTATTAAATCGTCCAACATCACGCACCACTAATTAAATTCTATGGCAGCTTAGGTACGTTATGCTCTTTTAAATTCCATGTTACAAAGTCATTTTAATATTTACACAAAAAAAAGGTCTAATTTTGAATGAATTATGATTAATTTAGTACCGTGTACTCCCACTGGTTATATTACATGCATTAATACTGTATATTCTTTATTAAACTATTAATAAGATGTTCAGACCGCTTCTCATTCTTTCCCAGCAACTATCATTACTTTATTTTAATTTAATATTCTTTGTTGAATGGGATTCATATCTGGTAAAAATTGTAACCATCGCAATCAGTTAATTCTCGACTAATTTGCCAGTAGTTCTTCAACCAACTACTTGCACTTTGGAGAATATTTTCACACAGAACATTACGGACGACAAATATTGTTCAGTGGAATAACACAATACAGCTATACAATAAACAAATAAACAGGTTCCGAAAAGTATAATTTATAATCATATAATAAAAAAGTTCATTACTTTTGAAAAAAAAGTACGCGAACGTCTTGCTTTTCAATGGTTTTCTTTAGCTCGAAATGTTCTGTGTATGTATGTATATTCAAATCTGTTGATCGAATTTTTGACCACTTTATTATTATTCTAAATCCAATATGGAGACCGACACAAAATGGTGGATTACCTATTTCTTTACAACCCCCTTGATATGGGTATCAAATAAGAGTTTGACCAAAGTAAACAAATAATGGCGACCCAATATGGCGGCCGGCACAAAATGGCGGACTACCTATCTTTTACAACCCCCTCGACATGGGTATCAAACGAAAGGCTTTTCGCCCATTATCAAAGAGTTATAACAACTAACCTAAAAGTGACCATTACAAGATATTTATATGATTTAAGAGGTATAGATAACCTAATTAACATTTTATTACTTATTTCTACTATAGCTACTACTAGGAATTTAATTTAAATTTTAATTACTATTTCTGGGTATGTTTAATTTTAGTATAGTGTTACTATGGGGGTATTATGAAATTTAGTTTGTGTATTAGTAACGTTTTTTTGTATATTTAAGGCCTTCTTGATTTCCAAAATTTCAAGCATGTCCAACCTATTTCCCTTATTGACATTGTGGAAAAGTTTAATACTACTGTTGAAAAAATGGTTATTGTCTATACAGTGTTCTGCGAAACCAGTTGATTTTTTATTCTCTAAAATTGACTTTTTGCGTTCGTTTACCCGTACATCTAAGCTTCGACCACTCTGATCTATATATATATAGCATCGCAATCTTCACAATTTATTTCATATACTCCCATTTTTTGTGAGTCTTCAGTTTTTTCTTTGTTGTTAATCAACAAGCGACCTAAGTTGTTTTTATTCGAGGAAATGGTATTAATGCCAAATTTACTTAACCTAGTACAAATTGAGTTGCTAATATGTTTTACAAAATTAATACTATGCCATTTTTTATTTTCATTGGGTGAGTTATAAAAATGTTTTTTCAACAGCTTTCTTTATTTGTTCTTAATTAGCTTGTCTATGAGAGATGTATGATATCCATTGTTTTTTTGCTGTTATTTTATGGGTTGTAACTTCTAAAATCGATATTTATAGAAAACCCACTTTTACTGACACACTCATACATGCAAATAGTAATCAATCCTGGAAGATAAAAATGTCAGCTTTTCATAGTTATGTCTATAGATTGTTATCATTAAAGTTAAATCAAGTTAATTTTGAAAAAGATAATGGTTGAAAGGCCGAAATACATGTCAGAGAAATCTGAATAATAATTGTGAAACAGTAATACCAAGTGTTTTTAATCCTTATTGTAATACATTACCTTTATCAACAATCGGCATTGTGATAACATGAGTGGTTTTCTTTTTCATCCTCAATTTGTAATTTAATCACTGAATAATAATTATTTTCTACTTTTTAGTGCAATTCACTTTTAAAAGAAAAATGTTTTATTCATTTATTTAAGGACTATATCACTATAGCCCGTCATTTTATTTTCAACCAGTCATTATTTCCTACGCATGTAAATGTCATTTTCAATTAATTTTATCGTTATTATAATCATCTGTGTTTTATGATTGTTTTTAAATTATATCTAACAGTAAAGACCGAGGTAAAGACCATGATTTAACTAAAAATACATAATTCTTAGGTAGGGATATTCATTGATTGTTTGTCTTGTTGTCTGTAAGTTTTATTATTTCTCTCTATTTTTATTTAATATACCTGTTAATAAATGTCAATGATTATAATTAACTTGATCTGTTGGCCTTATTTTTTTGACATACCTTGCAGATCGCCTCCCTAAAAAAATGTGACCTACGTCATCAAACATTTTTTTTTCAATTTAAAGTTCAAACTATCCTTTACAAGAATGTATATGTATTTCTCTATAATCTGTACAAATTTTATCAGAATGGAGTTATAATTAATTTAATTAAAAAAAAAAACGAATTAGTCTGCCAACGATCTGATGTGTTCTATCACATTTTCCGTCAAGATCACAAAGAAAATTTTAGAAGTTTTGTGACGTACACGTTTGTGTCGCGGCAGGTAGCACAATTTATAAGTTATTTTCTTTGTTGATGTCCATTGTGACAGAATTCTCTTGCCAGAATGTAATCCAGAAACCCAACAACACCTCTTCCCCCACTTCACCTCTCCACGTATCTATGCCCCGCTTTGGCGTTCAAATATTCTGAACACGTCATGAATCACTCATCTCCGAATTTTTTGCTTCGCAAATAATCTGGGGACCTATAGGCATCCCCTGAAATTTAAATTAAAAGACTTTTACCCCCGTACTTTTTCTTTTGAAAATACGTATACTTTTTAAGACGCGTAAGCTCTACCTTTAAAGAATTTTTAATTAACTAGGGCTTCTGTTATAATCGATAAGGTCAGTCTATTTACTTTCTCCATAATGTTGAACTCGTTTTATAGAGCAGGATGTATGGGCGCATGAGTATCGAATAAATTTCGGAAGAGGTTTTTTTGCTGGAATCAGTTCAGGAGACACTACCGATTATCAAAATCAATGTTACCAGTCGGTAACCTGGTCTAACATTGTTTAAAAAATTTTGTTTATAACAAAATTAAATTTCAAACAATTTTTATTCCCTCGCATACCGAAGGGAAGTATTGTATTCGAGAAAAAATCGCCCTCCGAGATTTTTTCGGATTTTGACGTTTCAGATTGCGTAGATTACGAAAATATAGGTTTTTCAGTTCCGTCAGTCTGTCTGTCTGTCTGTTGGTGCATTAACTAAAAAACTACTTGACGGAGAGCAGTCAAATTTGGTAGGTAGTTGACGCTACTGTCAGCGAAGAAATGGTTAAACTTTCCCTGGAAAATATACAGGGTGGACCATCTAAAAAGGGAATAAATATTGAAAAAAAAATTTTTTGCTCAAATTTTAAATTTCCACGTTACATGACAGTCTAAACCTATTTCAGAAAAAAAAATTTAGAAAATTTTTTTCACCAATATTTCTGAAAAAATTTTACCACTAAATTAGATGAAAAAATGTCTTTCTTTGTTCAAATTTAAAATTTTCACGTTTCATAGCGTTCTAAATATATTAAAAAAAAAATACAAATTTTTTTTACCATTTTTTAAAAAATTTTACAGATGGAAAATTTTTTTTCCCTGTTCAGATTTTAAATTTAGACGTTTCCATGGCATTCTAAACCTATTTCAACAAAGTCAAATTTAAAAAAAAATTGAAAAAATTTTTAATCTACTTGTCACTATTATAGAATAGATGCAAACATTTTTTTGCTCTAATTTAAAATTTCCACGTTTCATGACATTCCATTCGGAAAAAAAAATCCAACATTTTTTTACCATTTTGGAAAAATATTTTACCACCAGAATGGATGGAAAAAAAATGTTTTGCTCAAATTTAACATTTTCACGTTCTATGGCATTCTAAACCTATTTCAGAAGAAAAAAATTTTGAAAATTTTTTAACATTTTTGAAAAATTTCAAAAAAAATGAAATATTTTAACCACCACTATACTTCCACTCCACTACGTGAATGTGGAATTGAAATGTGACAGATGGCAATAATATTTGGCATATGCACCTATTATACTTTTATTGAAAAATGTACAGGGTGGTCATCCCAAGAAATAATTCAGTCATGGTGGACATTTGTAAAGGTATTTGCGCAAGCCTTCCATATTTGGCACCTGTCATTTAGTATTGAACTTTTGTTGCTGGATAAGCACTCTGTATATTTTTTTGACCAAAACTTATCAGTATTTCTTTGTAATAATAATGATAACTATATTCCGATTATTATTTTCAATGTCATTTCGTAATTATTAATTTTTTAGAGTGATCGCCATACACAAATAAAGAGGGAAGTTCTGTGTAAATACCTTAACCGATTTTTTTAAATATTCTTTGACCGATTTCCAACAACAAATGTTCGATAACTTTTTTTAGTTGATATTTTCAAAGCAAATTTCTTGTTCCTTGACGCTCTAAAAGTATAATAGAAAACCGTTTTTTTACATTGCATATTTTTTTGTAATATCTTTAGATCTTGCATATTATGCAAGAACTTTCAAAAAGTGCAATTGACGATATTTAATTTTATACCTCATAACGACCGCCTTCGACGCGCGACGGTTCTTGAAAAATTCATGTCGAAGAAAGATTGTCATATGGATCTCAGCGTGTAGGTAATTGATTCCTGACTTTTTAAGTCAAAACATACAGGGTGTTCCATTTGAAAAAACTGAGTTATGACAGTTTAAAAATACAATAATTTGAATAATCATGGAAAACACCATGTAGAACTAAGGTCAGAACTAAGTTCAACTTTGTACCCCCCGTATGTTTCGACTTAAAATGTGTCAGCAATCAATTACCTACACGCTGAAATCCATATGACAAGTTTCCTTCGACATGAATTTTTCAAAAACCGTCGACGGAAAGTGATCGCTATGAGACATAAAATTGAAAATCGTCAATTCCACTTTTTAGAAATTCATATGCAAAGTCTAAAGATATAAAAAAACAGGTATTGTAACAAAGACCTTTCTACTTACACATCCACATAGTGGAGCGGAGTAAAAAAAATATCAAAGATTTGTTTTGTTGTAATAGGTTTAGAATGTCACAAAACGTCGAGATTTTAAATTTGAGCGAAAAAAAAAATTCTGTATGTCTGTCGGTCTGTAACTTTTTTTGTGCGCATGTTTTCTCTGGAACGGTTTAAGATATTGATTTAAAATTTTGTACACGTATGTACTATAACGAACTCTGGAACTGGATTGTATTTAGAGCTTATAAGGTGAAGGGTTGGGGGTAAATAGAGTTAATATGAAAAAATAAGTAAAGCAAGCTGGTAAGAGTACAATAATTTGGGATTTGGTGTATATACTAGAAACGAAGGCCTCAGATGTTTTTATAATATTTTTCATCCCCTCACCACCCCCACTATATTATTAAAGGGGTTGATAATATAAATTAAAGATATTCACTTGAAACTTGCTACAATTATAACGACATCTGACCTGAGTTATACTTGAGATGATTCCGTTGAAGGGTTGGGGGTTAAATAGGGGTAAATAGAGGCAAATAAATAAAGCAAGAGAACGTAAATTTAGGATTTGGTGTCTACACTAAAAGCGAAGGCCTCAGATTTTTTATAATATTTTCCATCCCCTCAGCACGTCCACTCTATTATTAAAGGGGTTTGTTAAATAAAATTGTGATATTCACTTGAAATTTGGTACACGTATGAATTATAACGACACCTGAAATTACATTATATTTTGAGTAGATTCCGTTGAAGGGTAGAGTGTTAAATAGGGGTTAATAGGGGAAAAAAATAAAGTAAACTGGTAAGAGTACAGAAACTTAGGATTTAGTGTATATACTAGAAGAGAAAGCCTCAGATTTTTATAATATTTTTTAACCACCCCTCCCCCACTCTATTATTAAAAGGGTTGATAAAATAAAATTGATGTTTTCTCTTGAAGTTTCAATGTCTTTTTCTTGAAATAAATATAGAATGTCATGACATGTTAAGATTTTAAATCTGGTGCGTGCTTCTTTAAAAAAATGTTATTTAATTTAAAATAAAGTTTATTTGGATTGATTTATAAGAACTTTTCAAGAATTCGTGGAACTTTCGAAACGAATTTCATCTGCCGGAACAGTCGGCCGTATTAATCTCGCCAATTTACTAATACAAGTTTCTTCATGCAGAGGCGAACCAAATTTTGTCTGCCGGGACAGTCGGCCGTATGGCTTTCGTCGACTTACTCAAATGCATTTCGTTATGCTACTTTTTTAGAGTATATGTCAAAAACCAACGCCTCTAATTTTTTTATGGTATGGCCGCAATAATTCTATGACCAATTATTTCCACATACTAGTGAGCAAACATAGTCAAGATGCTTTCCTTTAAAGAGACTTGAATGGAAAATCTGGATGTGGAAGTAGTGATTCCTTAGGCAGCGGTTTTTATTATACTTTTAGAGCGTCAAAGAACGAGAAATTGGAGATCATCCAATTTTTAAGAATTAATAACATTGAAAATATCAACTTTATGAAAAAAGGTTATTAAAGACTTCTTGTTGGAAATCGATCAAAAAATATTTTAAAAAATAGTTTGATTGCAAAGATGTAATATTTCCCTTTGTTATAAACAATATTATTTTAAACAATATCAGACCAGGTTACCGTTTGGTAATACGGATTTTCATAATCGGTAGTGTCTTCTGAACCGATTCTGAAATTTATTCGATACTCATGCGCCCATACTGCCTGCTCTATTACTAATTTAGCAAATTTTTCATATTTTACTTTTTAATCAATAAAAGTATAATGTTTAAGTACTTTTACATAAATAGTTTATATTCTAGTATTTACACCTTCTTGTAGATACATTTAAAGATAATTATTGCAAAATACATGAATAACTATTGCTAATTTCCCTTCTAAGGTTAATTAATCCTCTTATGGTAAAAAGGTCTTTTGTGTTGTAATTATACACTCGGTTTAATTCCTTTACACTTGGTATGCATCGGAAAATAAACGGAACAGTGAGTTAAGTTCCAACAACGTATCGAATTAATTATTTAGTTGACAAGACACAAGTCCCAATTATATGTACGAGCTTTTGTACTAATTTATGACCATATAATTCAACACAGATTGCCATTGATGCTCCTGAAAATTCGAGAGAATTATTTTAAAATTAATTTCGTTCGTATTTGGATAGTAAATATTTATTTTGTTTATTTTTAAAATATTGTTTTTAGTAAGTGGTGCGAGTTTCTCTTGCGTAAACAGTTTGACAAAGCCTTTGCAAGCTCTGGTGTTCATCGAATTTTCTTTGTAGCAAATAGCATACATATTGGGTTTGGTTCAAGGAACATAGAGTGTTCCACCATTTTCAAGTATATCAACACGACAATAAAACAGCCAAAGCGACACGACGGCGGGTTAAAAATTTTATCAGATGCTCGTGGAGTCGCATTACGTGTAGTAACATGTATTGCCACAATATAATAATATTGTTGAATGTTGCCAGTCCATTATTTAACCTTTAGCGATTAGCTCTTTGACCTTTCCTCACTTCGACCTAAAAGATATTTTGTGAATTACCCTACAATTAGTTGTTGCCCAAGATTTCCAAACTTTTTAGAAAGCTAGTGATTTTCCTGGGTGCTAATTTCCCTGCCTTCAGGTGTTTTTGCTACCTTACCTAGGTACTTTAACAGAATGCGAATTAATATCTTGCAACTGAAGGATATATGCTCCGCAGGTTCTGCAACAATATCTCAGCATTCGCATTTATGCCTGGCCCATATTCTTAAGATGGTATGTTAAGGGGCAGTAGCCCATTAGAAAACCTGTCATCAGCTTAAAGTCAGACTTCTTGAATTCTGAAGCCTTGTTGCATTCTTTGTCGAATTTTTCCGTTTGTCTTTGGCCTGGAGTACTCCTTCAGTACGACTTATTGTTGCCATTTCAGGAGCTCATTTGTCCAATGTCCTTTGGACAATTCCGAAATTAAGAATATTCCCGGGATGATTCCAAACTCTTTTTGCCTCTTGCAATATTTGTCAAAACTTCTTCTCTTTCGAGTAAAAAAATCACAAAGTTCTAAAATTTTGATTTCTCGTCGCCAGAAAAAAATGTTTGGAACAAAAGGAATCTATTTTTAGTCAGATAATCCGAATTTGCAATAAAAAATAGAGGTTCCCGTTTAAAAAACGAATTTGACTTTGAATGACCTTAACCCTTCCACCCAAAGTCAAAGTGACATATACCGCCGAACTGCCCCCATCTAATTCTACAACTTTTGTTTGAAACTTTTTTCTTAGAGTGCTTATTACTCGAGATATTTGGAAGCTTCAGGTAAGAGAATCATCCAGTAGTTCCTCGCTAATTGACAGCTGATTAACAGCTACCAACTGTCAATATCGTCTATTTGTCATTAGATTTGAATTCAGCAAACTCAAAAACATAAAGTTAGGTATTTTAATAACCAAATTATGCGCTATAAAAATGTTATAAAACTACTCAAAGTAGTGACTTATGATGGAGCTATGGAGCTTTGGTGCACCATAGGAGCCAAAATACTGAATATGGAGCATCGTGGCCATAGAGACTTTTGTTCGGGATGACAAATGCTATAATATACCAAAAATTTAGGCGATTCTACCGAAACCCAATTCTCATAAAATTTGTGCGGGATCCTTTATTTGGGTATGGATGAACATCACAAATATACTTTAAAATACAGGGTGTAATTAGTTTCACGTCATTAAAAAAACTGGTGGTAGGGAACGACAAGACAAACGGGAAAACCTTATATAACATGGGGTCTAAAGCTCATGATTTTGGGAAAAAAAATTCAAAATACTTAATAACATAGTTTGAGAACTGCTGGCATATTGGGGTAGGTTTTATTGCTTCGCGTCTTGTCGCACTCTTACATTCCTGCAAATAGCATGCCGACAAAGTAGTTAAAAGCGACGGACAGAGGACACCGCCATGTTTTTTGCTTCTTCGCGGCCAAATTATCTTATTACGCGTGCTATATTCTCCCTTGTAATATTCTCAAGTAATAATTTCAGTTTGTGTTCTTACTTGGCAAACAACGTACACACGATGCGACCTACCCGTTCCTTGGTTTTGTCTGTTGCTTTTGTTCTTTTTGAATTTTGTGCCACTTATGTTAAGATTTATTTTATTGACTTATCGTTCAAGTCATTAGTACTTGGTTACGTAAGACACTACTTCTCGTTCGTGCTTTTTGTGTTACTTTTCGGATTTTAGACAAAGTTTTTCTTTTTGTTTTCTTTATTGATAACGTTAATTCACAGTTTAGTGTGGCGTTTTAAAACGCAGATTTTGGACATTATGAAAGATTACACTTATCCAGAGCTCGCGGATATGCACTTGGTGTATGGAGAAAGTGGTGGAAATGCAGCTGGTGCGGAAGAGCTTTAGAACAATTGCAAAACGTATTTTAACGTGCATAGAAACGATAAAAAATGATCCTAATTTACCAAATGTGTTGAACGGAGTTCGTATGTCCTTAGTTCGACGTGCCGAAATGTGTATACGTGGAGATGGAGGTCATTTCGAACAATTTTTGTGAAAAATTCAAAAGAATTGTTCAGTTATTGGGTGTTACCTATTGGGGATTAAAGGTATGATTATTATTATTAGTATTCGCTGTCTTGTTTTGATCTGTTTATTATTGTTTACACTGATTTTCATAGAAACCAAAGACTCGATCAGATTTTTTCCTAACTTAAATACACAACTATTTTCTGTTATCGTATCTCGGACGTCTAACTGTTCGTTTTCCAATTTCATAAAATAATTACTAATTTTTTAAGCTTTTAACAGAATGTTACAAATGTTAATAAACCGCTTTTAAGTTTTATAAATTCTTATAAACGACAATAAAAGCTACAATAACTTTGTTCCGAATTAAAAAACACATGTAAACAAATCCTATTTAAACCCCTGCGGCCACGCTATGCTTGCGTTGTACCGAAAGAGAAGGAATTATTAACATTTTCATAATTAGTGGTATAAAAAGTTCGGTACAAGTAATCCCATCAAAGTGCCGCACTTCTTCCGGCGAGAACACATGTCGGGTATTACAGTTTTTTGTTATTTCTAATATTCGGAACTATAACATCCATTGACCCTGAAAAACAGTGGTTCTCAAATATTTCCTACCTTAACATTAAAATGGTAAACCTAGGTCAATTTTTTTTAGTGCCCCTAGAGAAAAAAGTCATATAGGTTTTTTGTTTGTCTAGTCGGTCCCTATTACCAGTTTTTTTTAATGACATGAAACTAATTACACCCTGTATATTAATTTGTCGATATTCTTGTTGTTTCCTTGAATCTTCGCAACGTTATATGCGCAGAAACCTTGTCTCAGCGAACGTTTTGATAAACGTATTTCCTTTATTAAATTACTCGCGCCAGTCGAGATATTTTATAAGTTTTTGTATTTTTTTTACTGCTTTTAATTTTTGTTAAAGTATAGCTGAACTTCGCCTATTTCGCCTATTTTTCCATTTACATAATAAATAGTTCTGTAATTGAGTAGGTATATGATTTCATATGGAAAATAAAGACGCTATTATTATATCGTGAAGGTCGCGTTTGGCCATTGGCCACTGCCTATCCCACAACACAGACGATTGCTTGTAGGTACGCATCAAATTAGAAAAACGTTCAGTCAGCGGTAGAGATGGGAAAAGCGGCTCCACTCATTCAGCGTTACAAGTGCGGCCGCTTCAAAAAATTACACGGCCCCACAAATAAAAAAGAGATATTTGGAACTGCTGCCGAGACAAGTGTATCCCTATGTAATTTTCGACGCTGAATCCGAATTCGGGGTCAAAAAAAATCGTACACCCCCCAAAATCAACCCCTAAACAGGGTAAAAATTACTTAACGCTCCACGAATAGTCTTAAATCTCAATAAATCGAATGAAATATAAACATTCAAGTATATAACGCATAAATACAGAGTTAACACTACTTTCCATTGAAAATCACCCCCATGAATGGATGAAAATTACCCCTCACACAACAGGAAATTCAAAGAAACTGCAGTGATTGCAAAAAAAGCTTACGATGCCCAGTTATTTTAGAAACAGTACATAACTGCATTAGTCTCGATGCAATGCTCAAAATCTACCCCCATAGAGTGGCGGAAACCACCCCTATATCGGGGAACAAATTTTGTCATCGTGATTTCTATTTTAATCGATGCTAAATTGATTAAATATATGCAGCACTGCAGTTTGGAGGTGAATACTTGCATTGCATCAAAGTCACTCAGTGACATCCCCATGAGGGGGTGAAAATTACTCCTCACATAACAAAAAATTCAAAAAATAGTTGCAGCATCTTTTAGAAAAGCTCAAAACATCTACATGTTCTTATTTAAGAAGAATCTTTGACAACGTACTTGAAAAGTACCCATATTATCATGTAGCCAAAATTTACTCGTAGTCCCAACTCAATTAAATTTATTCTTTCTTTTTGTATTATCTTTTGGATTTGTTTTAGAATGATCTTCCGACCGACTGCCGTTTATGCTTTTCAGTCGTCTCTCTTTTTAAGGACCAACAGTAATCTGCCATCATGTGTTCGTCCCATCTTCCTTGGTACCTTTTTTCCATTTCTGATATATCTTGGTGAAAGCATTCACCCTGCTCTTCACTGTAGTCGCAATTTTCTGGGAAATGATCAAGATGGGAATCGAGAAAATTAAGTTTAATGCTCATATTGCACCCTAAAGATTTGAAATTTTTAATCATTTTATCAATTTAAATTTAGGGGTGGTTTCCTCCACTCTATGAGGGTAGTTTTTGAGCATCGCATCGAAACTAACGCAGTTACATACTGTTTCTAAAATAACTGGGCATCGTAAGCTTTCTTTCAATCACTGCAGTTTTTAAATTTCCTGTTGTGTGAGGGGTAGTTTTCACCCACTCATGGGGGTGATTTTCAATGGACAGTAGTGTTAACTCTGTATTTATGCACTATATACTTGAATGTTTATATTTAATTCGATTTATTGAGATTTAAGACTATTCGTGGAGCGTTAAGTCATTTTGACCCGGGAGTGTTTTTTAGCGCTAGGGGTTGATTTTGGGGGTGTACGATTTTTTTGACCTCGGATTCGGATTCAGCGTCGAAAATTACATAGGGATACAGTTGTCTCGATAGCAGTTCCAAAAAAATTTTTTTTTTGTGGGGCTGTGTTACCAGTATAACGTTACTTAGAAAAAACTTCAGACGCTGCCAATCTCCTGGATTTCGTTGTTCGCTACGGATAACCAGTTATTTTAGCGGTACTGAGAAACTCGACGGAAATAACCACTCATCTCCAGTCAGAGGAACGTTGTAAAAACGGAGTGATTATTTACAATTGAGAAGCTATTTACTTGTGGTTATCAAAGTAAAAACATTCTTACGCATCTGAGTGCGCCCCTCATAATTTGTGAAATGGCGCTCTGACATCCTGACTCTGGTCTTAAGTAACAAATAGACGTGAGAACATTTTCGATATTTGACGTCTGGATTTTCAGATGCAGTGTATACCCTTTGAAAACTCGAATATTAAAGCCTAGTTTTTACCACTTAATTGGACCGAAATATGCCAATCTTTAACTCATATCCAAACTTAGAAATCAATCGGGGACCGGAATAAAGTGAGGAGTGTTTCAAAGCAAAAAATAAAACCGATCCCAATTATGAATCCATTACTTTACCCTCCATACCTTTAAAGGTAATAGGGAGCGCATTGAAATGTAAATAAAACGTGCAAAAGAGATGCCGAACACGGGGAATAAAGGGGACTTTATAGTGACTCGCATCCATTTACCAAATGCAACATTTTTACTAAAAAGGCAGTACGAGATTTAGCAATAGTTTACTTGATAGTATCTGAGCGGTTACGTTTTAGTGTCTCGTATCAAAATTGGCAAAAAGGAACATTTATGGAACCACCTTGATATTTGTCCGTCCGTCTAGGACTGTCTGGCGTAGAAAGTTGAAACTTGGCACAGTTGTAAAGAATTGTGGCCCAATTACAGTCGTGTAATTCAAGAGGTTGGATCTTTATTTTGGGAGTGAGTTTTGAGGTGTAAAAGAGGAAGTTTAAAAGGTTCAAGGTCATCATGCGGGGTGTCAAATAAAAGCATGCTGAAGTATGAATTCAAAAATATATCATTTGTGCTTTACATGTATTTTCTTAACACTTTTCCGAGAAAACCCTTAAAAATCGCTGTTCCTCCACCCTATTTCCAGAAGTATCTCAGAAAAATCTGAAACGAATCGCGAATATTGGGAATGAGGTGTAGATTGAACGAAAATGATCAGGATTGCATTACCTTCAACAATTTTTTGTACATAAAAAGAAAGTTCGACGACAAACTTTGTTTTGCAGCATAATATGTATCAATATATCTAATCTACATTTAAAAACCACTGATGGTATGGAAGTGTAAGGGCGAAATTTTATTTTAGATAAACCGTTGGCCAAGCATTAAACTTTTATGTATTTTTAATTAATATAATGAGCAGTTAAATATTTAAATCGTATACTTTCATCGGTTGATTCTTCGTGTAAACAAAATTAAGAAAGGTAAACACTTGGGTTTTTCGTTTCACAAAATTTGTTCAGATTTATCGGGCACTTGTTTCGGTCTCTCAACCATTATCAAATACTCTTACAAACTAATCTAAAAGTACCAATAACAACAATGTATATCTTTATGCAAATTATGTTGATTAAATATATATTATGATGTTTGGATTTGAATATTAATAAAGTTGTCTATAATGGAGGTAATGCCAAAATCACTTTCGATATTTGATACTTGCATTCCATTTTTGCCAGCTTTCCTAATTACAAGAATTTCTAACAAATCCATTTTTTTCCCTTTATTAGCGTTATGTAGAAGTTTGATGCTATTATATTATAAAAAAATTTGATCAATCAAGTGTTCAGCAAAACCTGTTGATTTTTTGGTATCTAGAATGTTTCTTTCACCTTTACATATATATTTCTATGACTCTGACCTAATGCACCGCATTTATTGCATTTTATTTCACACACTTTAGATTTCTGTGCATATTTCATATTTCTTGTTCTGTTATAATTAATTTGTCTAAAGAAGAAGGGTTATAATCATTATTTTATTAATAATTTTGAGTGTGTTCTTTTTGGAATATATCTTTACTTAATTTTAACGATAATACTCATACATAACTATGAAATGGTGATATTTAAATGTTCCAAGACTGATTGATTACAGTATGCGTGTGTTAAAGTGTCTCGAATTTGACAGTTATAGAAAACCTACTTTCGCCGACACTTTAACACAAGCATTCTGTAATCAGTTTCGGAAAATTAAAATGTCACCGTTTCATAGTTATGTGCATAGATTACTGATGTTGCAAATTAAGTAAACATACGTTCCAAAAGGAATTCACGAACTCAAAACCACCAAATGTTTACCTTTTTTTGTTTAATTACATATTTATTTCAACCCATAATTTATAAGAAAACTCTTGAATGTCTATAAAATCGATAAGAACTATTATTTCTCCAATTTGTCTGAGTTTGATGCTTGAATTAAGATCTTAAATTGTGAGTAATAATGACCCCATTTCCTTCTATTACCAAATACAATAAAGTACTACTTTACTCTTATTTCAGTGTACTTATGTATATTTTAATGGTCGTAAAAGAAATTTAATGTATAGAATTATTTTGGATCGTTAATACTCACGTATTTACGGATGGTTAAGTTCGTGAAAATTCAGCAGTAAGGCTTCTACATAAAATTCATTTTATTTTAGATCCCGTTCCGGTAATTTCCTTTCTGTTATAGAAATTATCTGCTTTATTAAGGTAGTTCAAAGTTATATCAAGAAGTCAACGCAAAACACAGGCAGTACTGCTAAACTTAAACTTCTCGATGTTTCTCTTAAAGATATATTTTGCAAAGAATTATTTAGAAAGTAAAAATAAAAATTTGCTATTTTTTATGATATTGGTGTCTGCCATTTTGGTAATATTTTAGCTTGAAAATTTAAGCGATTATTTAAGCTGAGCGAAATTTCGAAGCTTTTATTCTTCAGCTAGTATATAAATCCTGGCGCTATTGTGTGTTTAGGGTAGTGGTTAGAATATTATGTAAGGAACGGAAAGTTATTCTTGTTTATCTTATTTAATTTACTGTCATAAGCTACGAAGAAATCTAACGGAATTTCTTAGATTTTGGAATTGGATTTTAAAAGATAATTTGAACTCGTTATACTCTTCGCCGATATACTCATATTTTATATAATTGTTGCACATTCTACAGGATGCTCTTCGCAGTGTTTTTGTAAACAATATTAGATTTAGATATTTTTAATTTAATTACAAAACATGAAAAAAAATTATGTAAAAACATTTTTTTTTTTAATTTAAAAAATGTATAACTTTTTTATTTATTGATCGATTTTGTTAAAAAATGATGGGGTTCTTCCTCTATCTAACACTAACTCACTGTCCAAATTTCAATAGAATTGGACTTTTCGTTCTTAAGTTATCGTGCTTACAAGAAACGTGAAGGACGTACAGACAGACGGACGGACGGACGGACGGACATTTTGAAAGTTGTTCAGAATTCGAACACCAACACAGCAATATGAAAGTTTTTTCTCTACATTACCGGTTTTGGAAATGTCCCGATAGAATGCAATATACTCTTCGTTTTGTATTTGAAAAGAGTATAATAACAAGCTAACCATTAAACTCTTCGCCGATTTACTGCACTTTTATATAATTGTTGCACATTCCATGTTTTTTTCTGTAAATAATATTAGTTTTAAACATTTCTGTTTAATTACAAAACATTAAAAAAAAATTAATTTAAAAAGTTAGTAACTTTTTTATTCATTGATAGATTTTGTTCTTCCTCTAGCGTAACTTACTGTCCAAATTTCAACACAATCGAACTTTTCGTTCTTAAGATATCGTGCTTACAAGAAACGTGACGGACAGACAGACAGACAGACGGACGGACATTTTGAAAGTTGTTCAGAATTTGATCACGAATACAGTGATATGAAATTTTTTTCTCTACGTGCAATACTACCGGTTATAGAAATGTGCCAATCGAATGCAGTATACTCTTCGATCTGTATTTGCGAAGAGTATAATAATAATAATAATAATAATAATAATAATAATAATAATAATAATAATAATAATAATAATAATAATAAAAATCTATAATACTATCGACATGCCGCACTATTCGCCGTGTGCTAGTCACTGACGGAAACGTTGACCTCTAGAGGCCCCGAATCAATCAGAAGTTACACCACCAACGTAAGTTGTGGAAAAAAAATAATGATAATAACTGGACTTTATTTTGTAATATAATTACGTAAAATTTATAATTTATTTATAAGGTAGAAAATCAAGAGTAAAATTCTTCGACGTTCGAAATAAAACTCAAAAGTGGCGTCTGAAATATGACACTGAGATTGGGCAAGAACTATCTTTACACGCTTTCTTTCATTGAATTCATGGCATATTGTACCTGCCTTTTCAGATGTATTTTTCTAGGCTTTCAAATTTTTTTTTAAGATGAAAGAATGAAAATGGGAGTAGAAATTCGTTTCTCCAAAAATATCATTACTGTGCAGTGTGCAGCGTGGGGTGTTAACAAACGATACACATTATGACCTGTGATAGGATAATTACTGTGATATCTTCATAGGTCCGACAAATATTTCAACACTAATGTAAATACTCAGTTCTCACTAAAAACGTACTATCACTGCGCCCAAAGATCTCAAAGATCGCCAAGGGATATACTGACCGTCTACGCACTAGTGACTCGCCCTGCATATTATATTTTATTACAAAATGGCCATGTCAATACGGCGGACTAATTTTATCATTCATGGTCCGATTCGGCCTAAAATGGTATATGAAGGTCATAATGAACGCAGATTACAAATATGAAATCAAAACTAAAAAATTGAAAATGGAGACGCCAATATGGCTGACTTGTTTTCTCATTTATTGTCTGATTCGACTGAAAGTCTTTGTCTGATTATAATCAATGTCGCAAATTACAAACATAAGATTGAAATTCAAAAATTGAATTTGGCGGAGATATTTTATCACTTATCGTCCGATTCAACTGAAAGATTATCGAAGTAACAGATTATAAATATGTAATCGAAACTCGAAAATTCACAGTAACGACGTCAATATGGAAAATTAAGTAGAATATGGGAAGTATATTAATTGTAATATCTTCGAGAGTTTTCACTTTTCAGCAAGCTTGCAATATACTAAACTTGGTAACTAGATTTATATTTGATATCCACTAATTCTGTTTTTCTGAAAATACTTACATTTTCTATAATTAACTATTTTATCAAAAGTCGCGGATAAAGTGAGGGGTCAATGCATTTGAATCGTATATTAATTTATTATGATTATATTTTCATCATTTTTTTTAATATTGAGCCCAAACTCATTCTACAAAAGTTGTATAAAGTCGTGCAGGTTCTATGATAAAGTTGTTTGCATCAATTGGAGTTTTTCCTTCTCTTTTTATATTGTTACGAATTTAGGCCCCCTAGGGGTTGATGTTGATAGCTTATGAGTAGTAACTAAGATTAACTAGCAATGGTAATAGGAAACTGCAGTACCTTCAAAGCCTGTAGTGTGCGCCATCTCCGGGACACTGGTAAAACGTTTTCTAGAAGCTAATAACTTACAGAAGAGGATCGAGATTTCTACATTGTTCTGGATTGCCGCACGCGAAGGTTATGGGTTTTGCTAGATGGTTCTAGATTTGTACAATTTGTAGGGTATATAAGCCGATGTAAACACGCGGGAGAACTTTTTTTTTAAGGAATCAATGTTAGATAAGTCCAATGTGATAAAAAGTAAATAGTAAAGTGTAAATATCAAGTAATAAACATTGTTAAATTTTATTCTAGTCAGTAAATGTGTATTTTAGTTGTGAAGTTTGCAATAAGTTATTCAATAAAGTATGTTAGTAAAGGGTGGAATAATATGCTATAAATTCAATAATTAAATTATACTTTAAATGTCTAAAGAACTTGAACGATATTTTCTAATAGTCAGTATAAGATCAATTTCTCATAGAGATTATTAATCAGATTAAACAATTTCGTTCTAACTGCGCATGTAACGAACTTACTCTTTCCTTTATACCGTATACGAGGAAGAGATATTGACAAATACACATTGAAGGGCTTGGGAGAAATGGAGATACGCTGGTGTAACTATTCACTTCTAAATGTTGGCCTGCTTTGTTCTAGCTAATTATACAGACACACAGGCTAATATTATCAAAATAGGGCGCAATAATATACAAACCAGATTTAATATATTACATGATATACCCTTAAATGTGTGGTTATGATGTATAGTTCTGTTCATTAACTTGTAATTTACAATTAAATTTAAGCGGTTCATTAGTGTAATTGGTTTGATTTCATATAATAAGCGAGGATACAAGGACATCATAATTATAATGTATTTAACGCCACTCTTCCCACTTATGTAATACACCCACGTCCTAAACTTTGCATATCCTGGTGTCTATGGTAAAAGATATAATTAACTGTAACATTTGATCCATCTAATATTCATCATCAGAAACAACAAAATTACTTATTCATTATGTATACTGTTGATCTAATTCTGGCCAGGCTAGTATACCCATAAAGTAAAGTAATGACATAATAATAATACATTTTTATTTGGACGACAACACTGAGATACCTGCCCCTTACGACGATTCATCTGTGAACCTTAAATAGCCTTACTTAGAGAACACTTGATTGCGTGGCACGCCCACATTATAAACAAAATATTTGTTTCCTTTAAATATGAATACTAGATGTTATAGGCCAATAAGAAGTTCAGACCAGCAAGTAGTTAAAATATTTCGTAACAGTAATATTATTTCGAATAGTCTGTATACTGTCCGGAAAATTTCCAATGAGAATTAAGGAACCTTTATAAATTCTAAACAGTCCAGTGAATGAGTACTTTAGTGGATAAGAAATGAGTGAGAAAGACTAACAGAAAGGCCGTCATAAGGGGCGGGTCTCTCAGTGTTGTCTTTCACATTAAAATGCATCATTATAATTTCAGAATGATATCATTGCTTGACTTTATGAGTATACTAGTTTGGTCAGAATTTGATCAACACTATACATAATGCACAAGTAATTTTCTTGTTGCTAATATTAAATATTAGATGGAGTGTATGATAGTTATCTGCAAAATAACCAAATAAAGTTTTTCTCAAACAGAGTAATGTTTAGATAATTATTTACCGATACGTTTTCTGCGTGTAATATATGTCACATGAAGTATTTCTATGTTTATATGTAAGGTATCTATTTGGTTAGGATAGAATTGTATATTAAAAGAATAATTTTGAAACTTTTTTCTATAAAATAAGAAAAAACAGCCACACGCAGCTGTCATCGAGATATATACGTGACGTAGCACTTGTCGATTCTAATGAGCTAACCTATCTTTTAGTGAGCTTGGTCAAATTCATTTAATGCGTACCTGACAAATCCCGAAACCGTTTCCGCTGGATGTCGTGTATCTTTAAATTGGAGTTCACAACTGTCTTCGTCTATTTCGGCCTCTCCGTCTGACTGTCCTATCTTGTTGGTTCTCTAATCTTTGACTAGGGAGTGTATTTTTGAATGTTTGGAAGGAGAATCATTTTTCCGCAGTAATGTCAGAGTAGGTAAAGGGATTTGCAAGAAAGGGTAAAACTTCAAGAAGACGATTCTTAAAGAATTGGAACTGAGCGTTTCTTTAAAAATAGACGAAATAAAATGTATTTTAAGGTGGCCATTCCCTAGAAAGAGACATCCGATAGGGAAATATTTATTATTTTTGGCCATAACTTTTTTTCTTAGTACGTATATTTAAAAAAACTATAAGAGTACCTAAGTAGAACCATAACGAAACTGTTACTATGAATTTTCACTAAATAATTTCAGTGGTTTGCAAAATAGCTAGATTTAAAACTTCGAAATAGGAAGATTAACATAATTTTTAAATTTAAATCGAGCTATTTTGCAACCCACTGATGTTATTGAGTGAAAATTCACAGTAATAGTCTTGGTATGGTTCTACTTAGGTAGTCCCAACAATTTACCCCTATATGTTTTTCATGTTTTTCTCAAATTGGGTTGTTTTAGACATGTCGCACTTTGCATCCATACGCATCAAATACATGACGAAGAGTATATTGCATTTGACCGGCACTTTTCTAAAACCGATAATCGCTCGTAGAGAAAAAATTTTCATATCATTGTGTTGGTGATCGAATTCTGAACAACATTTAAAATGTTCGTCCGTCGGCCTGTCTGTCCGTCTGTCTGTCTGTTTGTCCGCCAGTCCGTCAGTTTTCCTTTAAGCACGATAACTCAAGAATGAAAAGTTCGATTGTATTGAGAGGACCCTGCACAAACTAAATGATTAGTGACTTTCTGCGGATTTTGTTCAAATTTTGGTATGTTATAGTTTTGACCTTTCTGAACAAGTCACCATGGGAACAATTCAATCATATGCTTAGTTTCCATGCCACAGAACTGTAAAGCTGTATTTAATGCACTAAATATACCGGGTGAGGCATTTAAGTTGACAAATCTGAATGACTTGAAAATAAAGAATTTTTTGGGAAAATGTTTGAGACAAAAGTTTCATCATTTGAAAAGTGGGATCAAGTGGCTATATTTTTTAAAGTTTAGCGGAGAACTTCAAGGTCATTCGAAGGTCCACTTGAATTTTTAACATGCAAACCCCTTTTACAGATTCATATTCTGCTCTAAAAAATTAACCACTTTGGCTGACTTTTTTTATTTGGTCTCACTGTTTGCGAGTTAAGCATTGAAGTAGCATATCTCTGTAATTGGAAAACATAACATTTTATGGAAAAGTAATTTAAAAATTGTTGTTAATATCCAATGTGTAAGGGCAGTAACAGATGATCTTGCGGGTCAGTGTACTGGACCACCTCGTCCAATCCACCACTCAGATTTATTTCTGACAAAAAAAATTCAATTACCTTGATAAATATAAGTCTTATTTCTTGCATTAGTAGAATTCTTAATTGTTACTGCCATTACATATTGGATATTTACCATTATTTCTGAATTACTTTTCCATAAAATGTTTTGTTTCCCAGTTACGAAATAAAAGAAATGGTAGAAACCAAAGTTGTTTATTTTTTAGAGCAGAATATGAATCTGTAAAAAATAGAGGTTTGCACGTAAAAAACCAAAGTTGATCTTCAGATGACCTTGAGGTCCTCCACCAAACTTTAAAATATAGCCATTAGATCCCAAATTTCAAATGATGAAGCTTTTATCTGAAATATTTTTCTGGAAACTTCTTTATTTTCAAGTTATTCGCGTTTGTCAACTTAAATGCCCCACCCGGTAGGAGACAGTCAAAGTATAAGTATATCTTATAGCTTTAATTGATCAAATCCTACTTTTAGATGTAAATAGAAGTGAATATAGACTGCTAAAAATGTGTATCGTTTAGAGTAATCGTCAAGTATACTTATGTTACCTGCAAATTGTTAGTGGAAAATTCACTTAAACTTTGGATATACAACTTTTCCTTTATTAAAATAAAATCAATTTTAATTCCTTTGGAAGATATTTCTTTAATGCCTTTTTAGAATTAAATTATTTTATATTAGTTTTTTCAGGACTATTTTTACAACAGTTTTTTTAGAACTGCTTAGAACTATAGAACTAGCTTTCAGAGCTAGATATCAATGATATGTTGGTGATCGAGCAGTGCTGTCGGTGCAATCTGCTCGCATTGATAATGAAAATAATGGACATAACATGAAATTGCTACTGAGCGGCGAAATGTATATTAACAATTAATCTAACGTTACACATGTTTAGGTGTTTATATTCACTCCCATTTGCATCTGAAAGTAGGGTTTCATCAACTAAACTAATAAGATACATGTAAAAAACTTTAACCATTTTCTATATTTGGTGCATTAAATATATAGCTTTAAAGTTATGTAGCAATGCAGCACGGAAACTAAGCAGAGAATTGAGTTGCGCAAATGGAGACTTTTCATCAGAAAAGTCAAAACTACAACATACTAAAATTTGAACAAAATCCGCAGAAAGTCACCATTTACATTGTGCGAGGTCCTTTGGACAGTACATTAGTGTTTGCTGGTGGAAGAAACCTTGTTGGTTTCTAACGATCAATAAATACATAAGTTTAAGAGTTATTGAAAATGTTATTTTTTTTTGTTACATAATTAAACAAAGGACGTCTAAAACTAATATTATTTGCAAAAGAACTCCGAAGAGTATCCTATAGAATGTGCAACAATTATAAAAAAAGTGCAGTAAATCGGCGGTTAGCTTATTTCATACTGTAAACAAAATATATCAGTTTCTATTAATAAATCCACAAAGTGGATCTATCCTTAGGTCTTAGACCTGAGACCAAATGGTCTCAGGTTCTAATCCCGGTTAGAGTGGGCATGTATAGTGGCACTACTAATCGTTTTTATATCTTTTAAGTTTGAGTCTTAGCTGCGGCGAATGACAATGTGACAGGGAATGGTTGCTGCGCGGTTGTCTGGATATGTCTGCGCCCTAGTTAAGTGGTGGAATTTTGGATTTCCTGGACAGCCCATCGGATCAACAGTTCGATTCTAGAAAAAATGTGTCCCCAATACGACTCTCCAGCATCGCATTCTTCGGAAGAATGACACCCAAGAGGATGGACTGATACCGCCAAGTTGATGTGAAAGAGATTTGGTGGGACCATGCGCCTAACAAGTAACCACACCATAGAACGTGGGCTGTCATACGTGCCATACAGTAATGGATAATAATTCATCGATCACAAAATTCTGTTAAGACATTGTGAATAATAAGAAGACAGATCTGACTGTTTTTGGGCTGAAAAGCAAAACATTGAAACCATCATTCTGCTCTTTCACTAATTTCGAAGCAAAATCTCTCGATTTATTCTAGTAGACGTCAAAAACATTAAGTTTTAAGAGGATAAGTATTACTATTAAGAAAAACATCAGTGTTTCATCGATTTCTCTATATTATTTTGAAGCAGAAATTTGCAGTCATCGAAATTTACCATCAAAGAAAATGAAGATGAATGTTATGCAGCCAATGTTTACAAATATTATGGGATCAATAATAAAGTGCATCAGTTGGTTGAACAAATTAGATTTCCTACCGTTGCTACAGTCAGAGATTTTCAGAATTCAAGAACATTTTGTTAAGTACATAATTATTACTAATTTTAGAGGTACGTCTAATACAAACACTGCTTTCTTAATAATGATCTGAATAACAAATTAATAAATTCAATTAGCGAAGTTACGAGCGGTATACTTAGCAAATATTTTACCAACGGTAAAGCGCCTATTGATTTTTATTTTTTGCTTTGTGTAGTCGTTCGCTGAAATTTCTTCAGGCGTCGCATAAATTATTTTACTATTTCGTCATTTTAGCACTACCCGAAACGTTACAGAACAACATAAAATATGTTTTATTCATAATTCGTTAAAGAGATAAAGAGCCATTTCTTGCCTTTGTTTAATCAAAGCAAAGTATGAATTATTTGAAGACAATGGATGCCTGAAATTTTCAAACGCCAAATATTATTTCACAGGAAAATATTATAATAACAATCATCCGGAGACTCTTCATCTCTCATTTTTAACTGAAACTACATGATCGTAGGGGGTAATGTAGATACTAGTTTAATCTGCATGGCCGTAGGGGACTGTGTGGATGAGAATTGTCAAATAAGAAATTAGATAAATTCATTTTAGGATTTTAATTTGCTAGCATAACCAGACTTGAGGTTATCGAACGAATGCAAAGATTTCATTAATATTTTTACACAAAGTTTTTCTTTTAGTTATAGATCGTTATTTTTTCTGCTGTTTGCAAAATCCTATAAAGAATATGTTTCAATACAATTATAAGCAAACAAATAATAATTCATTTTTAAACATGCACAGAGTATATATGCTCCAATACTAGTTAGCTAACAGATGGTGAGGTTGTTTTATCAGTCAATGTCAGGTATAATTGTTTCACACTCATTCGTAGAAATTGTCTTGGTTTTGCATGAAACATCTTTATGAGTGGCTTTGTGTCCTTCTGATAAGCTCCAGAATAAGAGCGAACAACGTTTTAAAGGCTGAGCATTTCCAAGAAACAGAATGATAGATTTCATGAAAATGTAATCCATTAGAACGAAATTTTTTTAAGACAAGGTAGATAAACAAATTCATTTTAGGCCTTTGTTCTCATTTTTAACTGAATCTTCATGATTGTAGGGGGTTATGAGGATACTAGTTCAATCTTCATGGCCGTATGGGACTGTGTGGATGCTAGTGTTAGAATGAGAATTGTCAAATAAGAAATTAGACAAATTCATTTTAGGATTTTAATTTGCTAGCATAACCAGAATTCAGGTTATCGGTAGAATGCAAAGATTTCATTAACATTTTTACACAAAGTTTTTCTTATTTCCACCATAGCAGATGGTCACGTCGAGATACTCCTGCGACTTGCACCCTGACATTTTAATAATTCTTGAGAAAACACTTAGAAAATTCATAACGCATCTGACAATACAAAGCCATAGTATTTTCCATGGTTTTACTTTTCCATTTTTTGGGCAAGGCCGTTCAGACAATTTCTTTTTTTACAAGCTTTATTTAACTTCACACGTTTGTGCAATGATATGGCTTAAGCCGTTTACATGTTGATTTGCCATTCCTTTTTCTTTTGCTACAAGCTCTTATTCAATTTTCAATTTCATATATTTGTCAGTCATTTTAGGTCAAATCTTGCGTCAATTTTGAAGCACATCCACCTGAAATTTTGCAAACATAAGCAGTACCGATGACGATACAATTATCAAATAGCCATGACTTGATGCAGCAGACAGGATGATCAGCTCATATAAGCAAAAAAAAACTTTTTAAAAACAGGCTTTTACTAAAATGTACTAAAATGAAGAAAATAAATATTACGTGACATTTTTCACGTTAGGCCTATAAGTATTTTACTTATAATGTCTAAAATTGTAGAACAAATGATTTCAAATCAGCACTTATTTTTTAAACAATAAAATATTTTGCCCGTGGTACATTCTGGTTTCCGTAGAGGCTAGCATTATAACCAACAATATATTTAGGGTTGGTGATGAAAAGAGAGCCACTTGATTGGTCCATTTGGATTTAGCAAGGCGTTTGGTATCCTACTCATAAATATGTGAAGGAGTCTCTTTTACCCATAGTTATTTGAATAATATACAGGATGTTTGGTGGATGGTTTGCTAAATGGAAAGGGTAAATAGATGAGGCCGTTTGGAACATATGTAGCAACAATGATCTCAATACAAAAACTCACGGTTTTAAAAATATTAATTTTCTTTGTTATTCTTGAAAATTTCCCGAAATTCACCTTTTCATCTGTTATAACTCATTATAACAAATCATTTTCATATAGTCACTGCACATTTGTCCCACAAACTAGTTTACTTACATTGTAATTGTTAGCGTAGCTCAGAGTGCCTTGCAAACAAGTATGACCGATTTAAATTATTTAAACGTTTGTATGGAATGTTACGAAGGGCATAAACTAGAGAACATTTTGAAAAATATTTAGATATTTTAATCGCTTTTGTTTTTTTTTTTAATACAATGCAAATTTTTAACCCATACTGTGTTAGCTCTTAATTTATGTTTTCCTTATCATCGTTAATTATCTATTTCATTGGAACAAAGATAGATTAAAGATACAGCTAAAAATTATTTTTAGCTGTTAGAACCTTAAGTAATTTTATAAACTTAAAAAACACGCTCTTAAACATAAAGTGAAACTGTTAAAAATTTCACTAAAAAGAAGAAAATATTGTTTATAATAACATTAATTATGTTAAAAGGCGTAAAAGCGTGATTTGTTTTTAAATTCTTAATTGTTTATTTATTTTCTTATTTTTAATTTTGTTGCAATTAGAATAGTGTGTTTGTTCAATAGAATTCCTTCCGTATAAATGACAGCACTTATTCGTCTACCTGAAGCCGTTATCTCCAGATACCAGATTTTCTTACAAATTGGACCATAAATTACACGTCTCATCCGCCGCCTTAACGCCGCCATTTTGAATTTTTAAATTTGGACCAGATAATTGTAATCTGCAACCTCGATAACTCTCAGATACCGACTTTCAGTCGAAAGAGACGAAAAATAATGAAACCTATCCGCCATGTTGAATTTTTGAGTTTTGATCACATATTTGTAATCTGCGAACATGTAAATAATATAATTAATATTTAGTTAAAATTTGGATTATGTGACTATTTAATTCTATCTTGACTCACTTATTGGCATATTGTAAACTGATCAGCATTTCTAGGCATAGATCAAGTTAGTTTTCAAAAAATACAAATTTCATGTATTAGGTTATGTATCAATCTTAGGAACAATTATTACATTAATGTTATAGTTATAGTTATTTATTTTGTGTGTGACAATACAATATTGTTTACAATCGTCAGATACAAAGATAATACATAAGTACTTAAATAGGTAAAAAAATATAAAATGTAAAAACAATGGCCTAAGAACATTAATAAACAAGTACCACAATTACATCTGCAATACAATGACATCAGAACAAAAAAGATCAACAGTTGACAATTATATTCAAGAACGATTAAAATGCATTAAAAATTCATCAATCCCATAAAAGGCATTTTGCCTCAGAACACTCTTCACTTTCTTGGCAAATGCAATATCACTAAGTATCCTCCAGACATTTGGTAGTAGGATGTAGAACTTTACCGATAAATATCTGAATGACTTTATGTTTCTAGTCAAACGGAACAAAGGAACTACAACAGATTTATTTCTTGTTTTGTAGCAATTTTGAGTTTGGTAATGAGACGTATGGTTTCTAGCAAAAAGAACACACTCCAAAATATACTGATTAGTGCAAGTGAGGATACCTAACCTTTTAAACATAGGTCTACAACTTCCACTATATTTTGAATTCGTTATATCTCTGATAGCTCTCTTCTGTAATTTTAAAATTTTGACAGCATGTACAGAGCTACCCACAGTAAAGTTCCATAGTACATTATGCTATGAAAGAGTCGATGATATGCGATCAATTTAATGCTTTCATCGATTTGATTTTAAAGTTTTTTCAGCAAATATATTCTACTTGAGAATTTAATTGGATTATTATTGTTAATATAAATTCGTATGTTTAAATAAAATATTACATTTCGGGATTTTTGAATGTTTAGATTTAGTTTTACATTGGAGAAGCATCTCTTGACTTGTTGCTGTGCATTCGCTGACATATTAGTGAGAGTATCTATGTTATTATGGGCTGAAAGTAGACTACTATCACCCGCATAAGCAATAATTTTACTAGACATGTGATCCAATATATCGCTGATATAAATAATAAATAACGTTGGCCCTAATATGAACCCTTGAGGAACACCAAACGTGAGATACTTTAAAGAAGAGATTTCACCATTACTGCAAACATATTTACGTCTGTCTAACATATAGCTTTTAAATGAGAGAATGTGCAGATCCTCTTATGCCAAGTCTCTCTAATTTTATTAATAATGTGTCAGGAGACACACAATCAAAAGCTTTAGACAAATCCAAGAAAGAAGCAGCTACCATATGTCCATCTTCAAGTGCATGGGTTGTAAATACAATCATATCGGTTATGCTTTAATATTAGAGGTGCTCTTTCGGTAACCATATTGACTGGGATTTAGTAAGTTCTTATTTTCCATATACAGCATTAGCCTCATGTTAAAAGCTAATTCTAGCAATTTAGACAGAACTGGAATGATTGATATTGGTCTATGATTATTGACTTGATCCTCATTATCTTTCTTAAAGATAGGCACTACTTTAGATTTTTTTTACAGTTTGGAAATATTTCTTTTTCAAAACAGAAATTAATGAAATAAGTTATGAAAGATAAGAGCTCATCTTTGGCCATTTTATTGGTACCACTGTTTAGACCATAAATATCTCTGGATTTAGATGTGCTTAGTTTTCCAGACTCTAAATTAGTAAATCTAAACGGGAGTTTTCTGTTTGAAATGTTTTGCCTTATCTAAAATGAACAGAACGCAAACGCCAGGATACTTGTTTGATTAACTAATCAATGGATCGGAATAATAGACAATTCCCTTACATAAGTCTGCCCCTATTAAAAATTATATGTAGAAGATCTTTCTTAAAAATGATATTAGAATTATATGTGGAAGGTCTTTCAAACAATCTGCCTCCTTTAATCAAATCAATGTCTAAATTAACACATTCAGAAAACTCGACCAATTTCGTATTCATTATTCCCGAAATGAAAATCTTAGGGTTTTTCTCGAGAATTATATATTTACAATGCATGATAATAACTGATCATTGAAAAATGTTATTTTTAAAAAAATCTCACTTTCTTAATTATAAAATTTCTTCAATATTAATTATTAAGATACAACGACACTATTCGAAGTTTAAAAAAGGAATAAATTCATTTCAGAACAAATCTCATATCATATTAATTAACTAATATCTAAGTCCAACCCAGTCCCGAAACACCTATGATTTATAATAATATCCCCTAATCTATTCACTCTCATATAATAATACAGGCCGACATCCGGCCCTCCTGTCAGTGAATTTGCCCTCACATGCGCTCTAATCATACTTGTCTTCTTAACTAAACCAACACTTTCCGAATCTGTATACAATTTCTACACTATTGTTCAAAATCTCCACTCCTACTTTTCCATAACTTTCCTATTGTTCCAATAATTTCACTTTCTTTTTTAATAAATAATTTTTTTTTCAACAACCCGGAGAAAGAATAACAATGTTCAACGACAATGAATTGTTGTAACGCTGCAATTGCGTAGAGAGATAATGTTGAGGAGTTCCTCAAAGAAGATCCCACTTGGGTTTCTTCTACATACAATTTTTTTAGACTGACATTGAGAATTGTTTTGACTCTTCTCAAATATCTATGCATGCGAATGACTTAAACACTTATGGAAAAATAAAGAGTTATCTGATATACACAGCTGCAGGAAGACTTGGAGAGGTTTACCTCAGATTATTTTTAAATGTAAATACCATTTTTTACGGTTCAACAGCTCTCTTAATATAAGGCAACGAGCAAAGCGGTGCTAAAATTAATTTGGTGTCGTCGAAAAAAAATTAATTTAAAAATGTTCAAGGCATGGGATAATAAGAGACTACTGTCGTGACATTTAAACGAAATGAATTTTTTCATTGACAAATATTGACTCATTTTATGACTTTTGTCACATTTGAAAGGGAGAATATTTATCACACTTCACAAATACGATAAAAGTTAAATTAAAACTTTAAAAAACCCCGACACAAAAAATAAACGTTTAAGGAGGAACAAACATTGCCTTCTTCTTTTTCTGTAAATTTATTGTTGGACTGTAGATTAATAGTTTTCAGTTAGGTAGGTAGGTACATTATTTGCTTTACTACAAATATCATTATTCGAAAAAAATCATAAGTGCGTCGGGGACCGCTGCTGTCTATATCCATTAGAATGAAATTTTTTTAAGATAAGGTAGATAAATAAATCCATTTTAGGTCTTTGTTCTCATTTTTAACTGAATCTTCATGATCGTAGGGGGTTATGTAGATACTAGTTTAATCTGCATGGCCGTAGGTGACTGTGTGGATGCTAGTGTTAGAATGAGAATTGTCAAATAAGAAATTAGACAAATTCATTTTAGGATTTGAATTTGCTAGCATAACCAGAATTCAGGTTATCGAAAGAATGCAAAGATGTCATTAATATTTTTACACAAAGTTCTTCTTTTAGTTATAAATAGTTCTTTTTTCTGCTGTTTGCAAAATCCTATAAAGAATACAATTATAAGCAAACAAATAATAATAATTCATTTTTAAACACAACGTATGTTTCACTGAGTGTTTAACAATGAAACCTGAAGATCTTGTAAACAGTATACCCAATTTTCACCAAACATGGTTAAGAACCATCTCTCAAAAACTAGCTTATGAAACAAAAAAAACCGCCTTGAAATCGGTTCAGTCGTCTTGGAGCTTAGGAGGCCACAAACAAACACACACAGACAAAGGTTTCAAATTTACAACACCCTCTGCTTTTTGGGTAGGAGGTAAAAAACGAAGAGTATATATCGCTCGTAGAGAAACAAAAATCATAACATTGTATTACTGATCGAATTTTAAACAACTTTCAAAATGTCCGTCCATCTGTGTGTCCATCCGTCACGTTTCTTGTAAGCACAGCAACTTTGGAATGAAACTTCCAATTGCATTGAAATTCAGACAATAAGTTAGTGTTATTAGATGAGAAAGGACCCTATTGCTTTTAACAGAAGCGAGTAATAAATAAAAACGACATTAATTATTTATATTTAAAAAAAACTGTTTTTTTTTAAATGTTTTACAATCAAACAAAACATGTCTAAAACTAGTATTATTTGCAAAAAATCTGCTAAGAGTATAAGAGTAATGTGTAGCAATTATACAAATGTCCAATAAGTAAATCAGCGAATACTGAGAGTGTAATGTTTACTCTAATTTTATTTATTTCTGCCGAAAACTGTTAACTGGGAGCTTTATTAGTTATTAGTATTAGTAAATGCTATTATTAGGCCTAAATATATGTTTAAATCGCGGAACGAACATATTATTTATGTACCAGAATAAATCAAGTAAGAACGCGGTCTGAAACGAATGTTAAACTGTGAGAACACGCAATCAACGAGGTGCAACAAGTTTTAATAATGCTGTTTCAATTTCTTAAGGATAGTGCCAACATTAAGCTTGGAGAAACTTTGTATTATGCCATAGCAACTTGGTAGTGGTGCCAAAGAAAACCGAGCTACGCTGTGTCAATCAATTATTACTAAACACTGTTAAAACTTAGTCTGGTGTTTTCAAACAAAATGTATTTTGAGTTCCCTTTGCTCTATTAACATGCAGTAAACTAAAAAACCTTTTAAGCGTAAATAGTGCCCTTCCAAGGCGTGTCTGGGCTATTTATAAAACCTCTTTCATTCTTGTAGATATTTTATATACAAAGTGTGAGAACAATACTTATTTGATACTAAAAAATAGTGAATGTTCTTATAAAGATGTGTCCAAGAATGTTCCCTAATGGAGCTTTGGCCTTCTGAGGACGACGCCTGAATAGTGATTTTTGTTTCTATTGTCTTAGACACGCCACACGAGATAAACATATCGAGATACGTATTCGCTGCCATTTCCCATCTATGAATAAAATTAATGATGTAAAATAAGTTTTAATAATGTAAAATCGATTTCATAGAGCTGTACTAAAATCTTTTTTAAATAAACAGAAAAAACCACTATGTTTTAATGTCTTATTTATATTAATGTCCTGGCAGAGTTTAGCTATTGCTACTCTACCACTCAAACAGGACACGCACACATAGACATCAACACAAACAACAACCATTCCCTGCGATATTGCCATCTACCGTAGCTGAGACTCGAACTCAGGAGAGATAACAGCAACTAGACATGTTGTGCCACTCAACAGCGGTCTAGCTCTCTGCTATCGTCTCAGTAACACATGAGAAACGCCACTAAACATCCATACCCTGACCAGAATTCGAACCCGGGACTCCGTGGTCGCAAGCCAACCACCTTTAGCATTGCGCCACGGAGCTGGATATACGATTTACGTGCCATTTTGCGGCAGGAAGCATTTCGGCCGTATATTGCAGAACCCGCCGTATTGTGATCTATTATCATCAACGCTCCAGCACCCAGTTTCGCTGGTAAAGTCATTTTAATTGATTAAATGTGGAATGAATAGATTTTAATTATAGCTTTTTTGAATGGAAAACTCTCCTCTAAAATGATACCATTTTTAGATGGATTTTAACTGTTTCTAAAATCACTATTGAAAATTCAAAATACGTCTTAGTTGGTTCTTATATAGATAGCACTCTGCAGGTCACGATGTTTAACGGATGCTCTTGATTTTTATAATCGCTTCATCAAGCATCAGAATAACACCCTATAAAATTCCATAATGATCCATCAAATACTTTATCATAAATAATTTTAACATCGTGTTCGGAGACTATGTGTCACACTCGGCATCTATTGAATTAACAGTAATACTTTTTAATTCAACTCACGCAAGCTGACAAACTGAAATTTTTACTGTGTTATCTCATCATTATGTATTTGTTAACAAAAGGCATTAATATGAAAACCAAATTTTAATAAATGTTGAAAATATAATTTTTTTTAAGGCTATATTCTGAAAATTTTCAAGGACGAGTAAATATATTAGTAGACACTAAACGTAAACTGATTCGATTTGACATCCATACATGAAAGTAATGTATGATTTATTGTACTTGTAGATCATTTATTCTTGTTTGAATGTCTTTTACATATTACTGATATTACAGTGTAATAGCAGATCGTATTTTAAATTGTCTACCTGGTTATCCAACCTAGAAAATTGCATAGTTACTTTCTATTAAAATTTTTAAAACGCTTGTAATTGAAACACCGACGTTCCTAAAAATTTTAACTTTCCAGAACGTCTGGAAGTTGGTTTTCGTTTCCAGACAAAGATGCATGCTTTATAGATGTTGTTTCTTAGGTTTTCACGGGTGTTAAGTGAAATGTTGGTGTGCTTCCGGATGTTTTCCCGTGTAGTTGGTAGGCTCCTGTAGGAGCCATGCTTGTCTGAACGACGTTTCCGCCGAAACGTCTTTCAGACAAGCATGGCTCCCACAGGAGCCTACCAACTACACGGGAAAACACCCGGAAGCACACCAACACTTCATACTGTATAGACTATATACAGACAGATAAACCTGCTTTTACAATTTCAGACATATTAAATAGAAAGAAATGTTGCCGCATGGTTGCTGAGGTGATCCAGAAATATTTGAAATGCTTCAAATACGTCCATACATACATTTTCGCTGTGTTGCAATATTATTACAGAAATGTAGACGTGAAATATTACGATTATATCGAGTACACAAATTTCAACCCAGTCAGTTATGTGACTTTCACCATCCTCCCTTAAAAGTTATTGACAATCCCTGCGGGTACACTCCAAGAAAGTAATATTATCTTGCATGCCCGAGGCGAGTATTTTATTTTATTTTGCTGTAATATTCGTTTCAACAAATAATACCAGATAAATGACAACAATGGATTAAATCAAAGGCATACTGTTTCTAACATTGTTTTGCAAGTCCATTGTTAAAATTTCAAGTAAAGCTTTTAAATGAGTTAATTCGCTTTGTGTGGGAGGCAGGAAAGTGGTTGAATGCAAGATAAAATTATTATCAATGTATCTTGCTCTGTTTACTTTGAATCGATCTGCTCGAATAAACATCTATTTCTATTTACTTTTACAATGTCAATACTTCAAAGAGCGTCTACGCGTACCGACTTACCTATACAAATACATGTTCTCAAATGTAAAAATGAATATATTGTCGGTGAAGAATATATTATTATACATGCACATATGGAAAAATTGCCATCATCGCTAATAAGTTTTTGTCACAATAAAAAGAAAAAGCACTATTGTGAAAAAATTAGCTGCCTAAGGAATCACTACTTCCACATCCAGATATCCCATCCAAGTATATTTAAACGAAAACATACCGTATTGGCACTCCAGTATATGGCAATAATTAATAATAGAATTTTAATGATTTATTAAAACACTTATTTTGTTTCTACCACTGTATTTTACTGTAACTTAACGCTACTATAGTTTCGATACTTCGTATCGTATCATCTTCAAAGCGACTCAAGTAAATGAATGAACATAATAGAAAACCTAAGCTATTTATAATTTACATTATATACCTAGTTTTATTACTATGGTGTAGGGGATTTAAAATTATCAGAACTAAAATTAACAGAAAGCAATAAAGGGATGAAAGGATTATGAAGTAAATATATTAAAAAGGGGTGTGTTATATAGGTCCAACTGGTCATTAAGTAGGTAATTACCTGGGGTTTTGTTTGATTTGAAAATTTCTAAAGATTCTAATAAATTTAATTTAAAACCTTTATTTTGTACATGTAATATAGCAAGAGTATTTATATCAGGAAAATGGTGATTTGATTCTAACAAATGGTTTGAAAAAGACTCTGTTTTTTGGAGTCTGAAAGACCGCAGACTCCAATTTTTCAAACCATTTGTTAGAATCAAATCACCATTTTCCTGATGTAAATGCTCTTGATATATTACATGTACAAAATAAAGGTTTTAACTTAAATTTATTAGAATCTTTAGAAATTTTCAAATCAAACAAAACCCCAGGTAATTACCTGCTTAATGACCAGTTGGACCTATTTAACACACCCCTTTTTAATATATTTACTTCATAATCCTTTAATCCCTTTATTACTTTCTGTTAATTTTAGTTCTGATTATTTTAAATCCCCTGCACCATAGTAATAAAACTAGGTATATAATGTAAATTATAAATAGCTTAGGTTTTCTCTTATGTTCATTCATTTACTTGAGTCGCTTTGAAGATGATACGTTGAAGTATCGAAACTATAGTAGCGTTAAGTTACAGTAAAATACAGTGGTAGAAACAAAATAAGTGTTTTAATAAATCATTATGATCGACTACCACAAAGTAACGGCTAAATCCATCAATTTTTTAATAGAATTTTAATAATATAGTATTTGAAATCGTCTGCCCTAAGGTGGTAATATGGGCTGATGTCAAAGAAGTTATTGAGAACATGCGTTCGCGTTCTCATACATTCACTTAATCACATCTAACTAGCAAATAAAGAGCTTTGATGAGGGTGTGCACCTAACAGGCAGCCGCAATAGATGGCTTCAAGCTGTCGGACATGCTATACACAAAAAGTAGGCAGGTAGGCCAACTACACGAATCACAATATGCCTGTTTGTCTGAGACCTGATGATTAGATTTCAAGCAAGATCTGTCAAGCTAATGACAAGATGTCTGAAAAAATGTATCAACGTAGGTTAAAAATGCAGTGACTGCGGAGTTGGGTTCGATTACGCAGAAGCTCATTCAGTATCTGTAATGATTCGGTCGCGCTAGGTTTCTCAATAGCGGCGTAGTAGACGAGTAAAATTGGGAAGCAAAGACGCTTAGTTTCTGAGAAAAAAAAACTGGCGTAGAACCAAACCAGACTTGGTTCGAATCTTTAATTAGGTGATCGTGTACATGAAACCACTTTTCACGACATTTTCTGGTGGTCAGGAACTTTTTTATTTCGAAAAAACTGTAAAAAAAAGATTTTTCCATGAAACATGTTTTTTAACGTCCCCACCGTTATATCTTTAAAAATAAATGTGCTATAGAACTGATTTTTTTTTAAATTGAAATAGACACAATAACGCTTCTAACTATGTACAATGTGATTATAAAATATATATTTTTTAATTGTTAAAATAATAGCAAACTTAAAGTTGTTATTTTCGTGAATGTATTTTTCAGCAATCGAGAAAAATTTTTATTTATGAAAATATGTATATACATGCTGTGAACAAACTGAAGCCAATATATGAAAAAAGTTTTTAGAATCATAATTTTTGATGTGCTGGTTATAGTACCTAGTCAGCGATTTTTTAAAAACGGGCTAAAACATATTCTTGCGCGCCCGGCTCTCATACTGCTTACCGCCCGCGGACTACGGTTGCTGGGTTCATGTGTACTAATCGGGCTTTTATTAACAGCTCCAAAATAGGTACGAACCTAAGGTATAAACCTACCTTTTGCTGCTTTAAGGAAAAAAATATTTAAAAGCTGGTAAATATAAATCATTGTTATAAAGTAAGTACCTACCTAATAAGTAGGTTATTACACATTTTTGATTGAATTAAACCAAGACGCAGGAATAAAACAACTTTATTTTTTTTGCAACTATTTTTCTATTGACAAATGAGTATTTAGTTACGTAGGCCCTGCGTGAAAAGCATTCTAGTTCGTCTGTACATTCATCGAAACCTTTAAATAACAGTATTTCAAGTACGACATTTACACTCGTTACAACATTTTAGGCCTTCTTTAACACAATCATATTTTCGATTTTCACAATTTTTATCTGAACAATAAATACTTAATGAAAATATTGTCCAAACATCGTCACTTAAATTCCGTCCTGAACCATGTGCATTTATAAGTGTAGTTGGCATACTGCTTCTGTACGATATTCTAAGTTGATACATAACCCTGCAATAGTTAACTAAATGTATTAGATAGGAAATCTAGGAAGATCCGTTTGTTGTTGTTGCTACTTTGATCCTTAGGTCGTTTAATATCAGAATTTGTTTGTTTTTGTTTTTGTACAGTACTAGAATCAATTTTGTAAAGATTTTTAAAGCTTCGTCTTTAGACAGCAATGGCAGTTCCGATAATTTTTGAAAAACAACAATATTCTTTGAGAACATCGAACGCAGATTTTTAAAATATTTTTAAAAAACCATTAGTGGTGTCGCAACCAGTAAAACAATGAAGACAAGAACAAACTGTAGTTCATAAACTTTGCACTACCTTCTATATTGACAAAAATTGTCTGCTAGTGCCGTGTCCAAGTTGCATAAATAAATTAGTTCCATTTAAGTCAGAGTAAGTAAAATTAATACATCTATATCAACTGACTTCACCAATATTTGTTTGCTAAATTTAGTTTCGTACATTGCATGCAAAACCATCTTCCTGTTTGCTAAATAGATTTTTGGTCATTTCTGAATGACGTTTATGTAGTGAAACTACTTTTTCTGTTAATTTAAATCCTCCATCTATTATTAATATTTCGTATTCGATTAAGTACTGTGCAGCATCTGTTGCAAATCGGCGCGGCGCGGCGGCACTGTATGATTGCAAAAAACGTTCATGTTTTCAAAACATGTCTACCTATACGACAGTCTATATATTTTAATTAAATTTCCTCATTTAAAATATTATCTTTTCTGACACAATATTTCCGCGATGTCGTCTTTTTTCAGCACTAGATATTAGTGACAACAAACCTTGTATCCTAGGTCTTGGTACCATAAATTTGTCATAATCCCGCACAATTCTCTTACAAATAATGCACTCCATTATTTTAGAAAACTAAATTGCGAATATTCTACAGCATCGCATTTATTTAAAAGTATTTATACGTATACTCTAAATCCCGCAAACTACTAATATATGATTCAAATGTATTGACCCCTCATTTTAACCACGAATATCTCAAAAATGGCGGACCAGAGAAAATTTGAAAAAATATGTGTTCATTATGTGTCTATTGTGTAAATTATTCACTGAAGTTTGAATAATGTACATTGGACGGTCTTGTGGTTCTATTAAGTTATATTGAAAAATGCCCTACTTTTTAAGGACATTTTGACCATACCAGTTTTAAATTCATTATATGTTGAAAAATATGCCTACTATATGAATAATATTTTAGATACCGATAAAACACGGCATTTTTTGTACGAAGAAATTCTCTCATAATTTTGTATTCTAAAATTTGGCAGTTATTGTCAAAAACTCATGTTTATTCGGCTATTTATCAAGGTATTTAAAAGATTTTTATTAAAATAGTTAATCATATAAAATGTAAGGATTTTCAGAAAAAAGAATTGGTATATATCAAATATTAATTTAGTTATCAAGTGCAATAGATAATATTGCAGAACGCGGGCAATAATATTATCTATTGCACTTGATGACTAAATTAATATTTGATACACACCAATTCCTTTTTCTGAAAATGCTTACATTTTATATAATTAACTATTTTATCAAAATTTTTGTAAATACCTTGATAAATAACCGTATAAACATGATGTTACGTTTTTTAGAATAACTGCAAAATTTTAGAATAAAAAATTATGAAAAAATTTCCTCGTACGAAAAATACCATGCCTTATCGGCATCTATAATATTATTTATATAGTAGGCATATTTTCAAATATATAATGGATTTAAAACTGGTATTGTCAAAATATCCTTAAAAAGTAGGACATTTTTCAATATAACTTAGCAGAACTTCAAAACTGTCCAATATACATTATACAAATTTCAGTGAATGATTTACAATAGACACATAATTTTTTCAATTTTTGCCATTCCTCCGTTTTTGAGATATTCGCGGTTAAGGTGAGGGGTCAATACATTTGAATAGTATATTAGTTAGACGCATCTTATCGTACCTTACATACGCGGTGTACGTACCTAGATTGTGAGCCGCAATAATACATGACTAATTTAGCGCGCTTTAAAAAAAATCACTGTTGCCAAACGATACACATTGGGAAAAAAATTGTTATATCAAAAACTTTTCTAATGTTTGGGCTACATTTGCTTCACTGTATGTGTATAAAAATTTTCAAAAATAAAAAAGTTTATCGATTGGTGAAAATTGTAATACGTAAAATTCAAATATCTAGTTTTCCTAATTTTTGAGGAAATGAAAATGTGAACTGTGTAAAAACCATTAGTACAGTTAAAAGCGCTATTGTGTGTACTTTAATTGAAAAAAAAACAACGTCGATAGCAACATTAGTTTTGAAGATATGACGGTGGAAACAAAAAAAAAACACATTTTATTTAAAATACAATATTTTCCCTTTTTTTTTAAATTAAAAAGGTCCAGACCACGAAAAAATGTCGTGAAATACGATTTCATATGCCCAGTGACATGCTTAACAAAACCTACCATGTTTGACCTGGTTCTACGCCAGAAAAAAAAACGGCACGATAGAGTCTCGAATTCGCTCCTCTATAGACGGTTATAGGAATTGCCGCACTAACCTCATACGTTGATAGGTGTTACACTGAAGAAAAGCGATACCCTGCCATTCTTGCTAGCAAATAGAAAGGTATACTAAGGATACTCTGCTGATACTATAAACCAATTGTATATCTATTAAACCAGTGGGTATACAGCCAAAAGTATCTCGCAGTATAGACTAATTAGGGTGATTGGAATTATATTGATTGTCCAATTTAGGATGAGTGATTTTTACAGTTTTAGAAAATTACTGACAAGAGATATATAGTTAAGTTTACGACAGAGGTTCAGCACGATGAAACAATATAAATAACTACTTTAATGTTATTTGAATTGATCGAAATAACTTGCATAATTAGCCACGGGATAGCAAGCGGCAAAGCGGACGCCTTTAAAAACCTTAGGCTGTTGCCATGAACGAACTGGGGTGTAAAACTTCACTTGGTGAAGGCAGAAATCGGAAAAATATTATGATCATAGTCTTTTGTGGATTGAATGATAGATTATGTTATTTGCAATGTATGGTAAGAACTATTAACTTACTATTTACGTATTTTTTTATACAAGATTTGTTCAGCATAAGAAAACCATGTAGATTTGTTTATGGCATTAGTAACGTACAGACAGGGAAAAGTAAGGGGCCTAAAACAGGCCTTTCAGGTGCATATATCATAATTTGAAAGGTTAAATTAAGCACCATTTTAGCATCTTCTGTTAAACAAGATTAGAAAATCGAACATATTTCTTGTCCAGATCGTAATATTTTAACAGAACATGTTAGCTCCGGGTTATTAATAGCTAATCACTTTGATAATCACTGTATTGGCCAAGGTGGTCTGCAAATATTTATTTGAACATTAAAAATAAAATAACTAAAAAAAAAAAAATTAAGTTAAACTGTTTTATTGTAAAAAAAACATGATAATGATGCAGATAATGTACTAACAGTTAAGAAATAATTGGGTAGGTACCAGATATCAGTGATCACACCACTCTCCTCATCAATCTAGAGCATTCATCAGACTAAAATAAAATCGTGGGCCGAGTCGAATTTTTATTATCTACAGTCAACCGCTCATATCATTATAGGTATGCTTTGGATGCATCTCCTCAATAGACAACTTATGCAAAATGTGTGTAAACGTAAATCCGTCACTATCATCATGCGACATCGTAGAACGAACATTTACATATTTACTCAGGTTACGCTACGCCCCACGATTTTATTTTAGTCCGACTAATACTCTAGATTGATGAGGAGAGTGGTGTGATGACTGGTATCTGGTACCTACCGAATTATATTTTAGCTTTTAGTACATTATCTGCGTCATTTTTATGTTTCTTTACAATAAAACCGTTTAACTTAAAACATATGTCTAACTTATTTTATTTTCAAGTTTTTAGTTTTTTGCTTTTTTATTTTAGTAACTTATAAAGTGTACTGTGTTCTACTTGTCAAGCCCTTTCATTTGATACCCATATTGAGGGGATTGAAAAATATAATGATCCGCCATTTTGTGGTGGCGGTCATCTTGGATTTTGAATTTTCTCATGGTATACTGTATTCTACTAGTCAAGCCCTTTCATTTGATATCCATATTGAGGGGGTTGAAAAAAAAATGTAATCTGCCATTTTGTGGCGGCGGCCATCTTGGATTTACAATGATAATGAATATACATAATTGTATTGTCATCAGAACTAAAGGTGTGTACCAAATTTCAGATCAATCGGTCAACAGGACGGGGGTAAAATTTCAATTACTAGATTTCACCCACACAAGACACAAAGCAAGCTAAATAAAAAATAAAACCGTTTAAAAACCGTTTAATAAAACTATACTTAATCTCAGTAGCACTATATAAAAATGAATCGTGTCATTTCCGACCAAAATGTTAAATAGGAACTCGCAATCGGCCACGCCCGACTTCAACTTCTACTCGTATTATTATATCTCTGCAAAACACAGGACGTTTGGAATTTTGGGTCAGATATTATTGTATTAGATGTTGGGTTCTTTCTGCGGTATGAGTGTAATTACGTTTTCCATTTGATAATAAATGTTTACCATATTCTACATTCTTAGTGGTTGAGAATATGTATTTAATGACATGAATAATCCCAACGGGGTTGGCTTATGTAAATTAATGCTTACAAAAAGAATATTTAAAATCGTGAGGTCAAATTGTTGGCATTGTTAAATTATTCAAGAACTTGTTTCGTACCAAGTCCTAGATTCTTTTTTACGGACGAAATTTAGAAAGTTTATTTTCTGTTTGACGAATTACTAATTGAAAAAAAGATTCAGTTTTCGTGGAGCAGTTGAAAGCGACCGACAGAGGACACCGCCATGTTTTTTGCTTCTTCGCGGCCAAATTATCTTATTACGCGTGCTATACTCTCCTTTGTAATATTCTCAAGTAATAATTTCAGTTTGTGTCCTTACTTGGTAAACAACGTACACACGACGCGACTTACCCGTTCTTTGGTCTTGTCTGTTGCTTTCATTCTTTTTGAATTTTGTGCCACTTATGTTAAGATTTATTTTATTGACTTATCGTTCAAGTCGTTAGTACTTGGTTACGTAAGACACTACTTCTCCTTTGTGCTTTTTATGTTACTTTTTGGATTTTGGACCAAGTTTTTATTCTTGTTTTCTTTATTGATAACATTAATTCACAGTTTAGTGTGGTGTTTTAAAACGCAGATTTTGGACATTATGGGAGATTACACTTATCCAGAGCTCGCGGATATGCACTTGGTGTATGGGGAAAGTGGTGGAAATGCAGCTGGTGCGGAAGAGCTTTATCGTTTAAGCGACGTCATCCTTGTGCTCGTATATTTGTTAGTACTGAGCAGCGTCTTCGAGAAACAGGTCGTCTCGATGGACATCGAGGAAAACGAGGTCCACAACGCGAAGAAAGAGTAATTGATGCAGAGGTTCAAATTTTGGAACTTGTAGATGAGGATCCAATTTTAAGCACCCGCGATATCGCGAACCGTGTGGGAGTATCCCATTTTGTGGTATGGAGGACATTGAGAGATATGAACTTACATCCATATCACTTTCAACGTGCCTGAGCACTAGAACCTCGAGATTTTGCAGAGCGAATACAATTTTGTGGGTGGATTTTAAGAAAACACGCGGCAAATGAGGATTTTTTAAACGTTCTGTGTTTAATTTTAAAAATATGCACTATTCAATGACGGTTCAGAGTTAATCTGTGGGCAGGAATTTGCCTGCTAGATCGTCCGACTTAAATCCGATGGACTTTTGTTTTTGGGGGCATTTTAAATCTCTGGTTTACCGTGATCCAATTGACGCTTTAGAACAATTGCAACAACATATTTTAATGTGCACAGAAACCATATAAAATTATCCTAATTTACCAAATGTGTTGAACGAAGTGCGTATGTCCTTAGTACGACGTGCCGAAATGTGTATATGTGGAGATGGAGGTTATTTAGAACAATTTTTGTGAAAAATTCAAAAGAATTTTTCAGTTATTGGTTGTTACCTATTGGGCATTAAAGGTATGATTATTATTGTTAGTATTCGCTGTCTTGTTTTGATCTGTTTATTATTGTTTACATTGATTTTCATGGAGACCAAAGGCTCGATTTTTAGTTTTCCATACCTGATTGGGAAAAACTATGCGCTCAATTCGTTAAAAAAATCAGACTTTTTCCTAACTTCTGTTATCGTATCTCGGACGTCTAACTGTTCGTTTTCCAATTTCATAAAATAATTACTAAAATTCTAAGCTTTTTAACACAATGTCAATAAACCACTTTTAAATTTTATAAATTCTTATAAACGACAATAAAAACTACAATAACTTTATTCCAAATTAAAAAACACATGTAAACAAATCCTATTTAAACCCTTGCGGCCATACTATGCTTGCGTTGTGCCGAAAGAGAAGAAATTATTTACATTTTCATAATTAGTGGTATAAAAAGTTCGGTACAAGTAATCCCATCAAAGTGACGCACTTCTTCCGGCGGTAATACAAGTCGGGTATTACAGTTTTTTATTATTTCTAATATTCGGAACTACAATATCCATTGACCCAGAAAAACAGTGGTTCTCAAAATAAATGTTTCCTACGTTAATTTTAAATTTTTAAACCTAGGTCAGTTTTTTTCAAAGTGCCCCCAGAGAAAAAGTCATAGGTTTTTTGTTTGTCTAGTCGGTCCCTATAACCAGTTTTTTTTTTAATAACATGAAATTAATTACACCCGTAGTTCAAATTCAATTATTAGTTGTTGTAAAATGTCTTTTGAAAGTAATTCATAAAGATGCTTTACATTCGGCTATTTCCACATTCAGATTTCTCATCCAAATGTCCTTAAAGGAAAACATATTGATACTATATTTGCCACTCCAATATGGGGCGAGGCAATAATGGCTCATAGAATTTTAATAATATAATATTTGAAATAGTCTGCTCCAAGGTAGTAACCAACCATCCGATGCAAAAGTTCTTCGAGAAGTTTTGTTCTGACACAAACACTAAATCACAATTTTATTTTGTTAGCTCCTTTAACAATGAAACAGGAATGTTGGATGTGGTGTCGGGGCTGGCACGTGTCATAAAAAAATCGAAACCTTGGTTTCTGGTATATACGCCAAATTCCAAGTTTCTGGACTCTTACTAGCTTTACTTATTCACCCCTATTTACCATCCCAGCCCTTTAACAAAATAAGCTCAAAGTATAGTATATAGTAGTAGTAGTAGTAGTATATAGTATAGTTCCAGATTTCGTTATACTACATACGAGTAGCAAATTTCAAGTGAATAACTGGCTTTATTTATCTTTCTCTATTTACCCCTATTAACCCCCAACCCTTAAAGGAAATCTGTTTAAAAAATAATCTAGTTCCAGGTGTTGTTATAATACATTCGTAATACCTACGTAATATATACATTTTCAAGTCAATATCTTAAATCGTTTCAGAGAAATCGTGCCCACAGGAAAAGTTATAGACAGACAAACAGAAATTGTTTTCGCTTAAGTTTAATACCTTGAAGTCACATGACAGTCAAGAAAAAAAATTTCTTTATGATTACTACCTATACTTCCACTCTACTACGTGAATGTGGAAATACAACGTTACAATATTTTTTTAATTCCTACTAATGACTAATAAAAAGTATAATTAAGAAATCGGCGGGCTTTAAATTAAAATAGCTTGCAAAAATGTATAAGCAAATGGGGAAAATAAGAGCAAAAGTAAAAATGTGTTTTTTCATGTGATATGGCCACAGAAATAGCAATCTGTGCACAAAAAAAGAAAATCTATCTATGTGAATATCAATTTCCAATCTTTGCATTCTCTTGATAACTCACATTCTGGTTATGCCAGAAATAAAAACAATAAATAAAATGAGTGTATCTACAGAATACCTCTATATTCAATAAAAAATGAAAATCTAACTAAAATATCAATATTAATCTTTATACTTCTCTGAAAACCCACATCTGGTAGTACCAGAGAATAAACTGTGGAACTGAATTTATTTACAAAACTTGTCTAAAACTGTTATATATAATAGGGAAAAACGTTTTAAAGGTTAAGCATTTCCAAGAGATGGAATAATAGACAATCCTTCATGGTGATAATAAGCTAAAGTATACCAATTGTGAAACTGTCTATATTGACCAAACTATGAGAGCTCGATTAACACCCATTTGAATGAACATTTAGTCTACTTTAGATTTAGTAGACCAGAAGACTCAAGAGCAGCGGATAATATGCTTGAAACAGGTCACCGAGTTTCTGGACATAATTTAGAAGTACAGTCGGTGAAAATAATAATGTCCCAAAGCAAGCGTTGATACGTATTACCATAATACATTGAATTGAAAATGCAGTAAAACGTAAAAAAAAATTAGACAAACATGACAGAATTTTCCCAACTACTTAGAAATAGATCAAGTCCAATGGGTAGCTAGATAAACGGGCTGAAAAGTTGTCATTTATTTCAGAGTTTAGGCAGCCCAAATTAAAATTGAGAAAGAGACATCCGATATAGAAATATTTATTATTTTTGGCCATAACTTTTTTTTCTTAGTACGTATATTAAAAAAAACTATAAGAGTACCTAAGTAGAACCATAACAAGACTATTACTATTCACTCAATAATTTCAGTGGTTTGCAAAATAGCTAGATTTAAATCTAGGTATTTTTCAAACCCCTGAAATTATTGAGTGAAAATGCATAATAATAGTCTTGTTATTGTTCTACTCAGGTACTTTTATAGTTTTTTTAAATATACGTACTAAGAACAAAAAGTTGTGGGAAGAATAATAAATATTTCACCATCGGATGTCTCTTTCTAGGGAATGGCCACCTTAAACGAAACGTTGGGGATTTACGAAATTACTTGTAGGGATTTAGGTATGTTGGGCAAATTAAACGTTCGCTTATAATTAGATTTAGGGAGCATATGCACATAAAATATGAGAGAACTGGAAAGTCCAGTGTTGCCCGTCATACCTTTGACAACAATCATAGAATATGCATAAGCAACTTAAGGTTAATGAGGAATATATTAAATAATATACAGCTCCTGGAGGCTGTTGAAAACTTAGAAATTCAAAGTGTGAAAATAGTATGAATAGGAACTATCCCAATAATCCATCAATAAGCAGGTACATGATAGATGTGTTTTATATATATATATATATATGATATTCAAGTATTGAGAGGTGACTTTTTACTGGAATGTGAAGGTTTAATTAGGAAAAAGCTTTTGCCTTTATATAGGCACGAATCCTTTGAAATATTTTTTTGTCAGGTCAACTGAAAAGAGATGTGCTAATTTACTTGGGCTTTGATGTAATTGTTTAAATATCATTTACCTGTTCACGTTTGTGGCTTTTGTACGTTTGTAGAATGTCCGATTTCAAGAACAAAGCTTCGAAAAATTGCTTACATTCTCGAACAATTTTACAATTATCCGATACAGTTGAGTAGACAGATTTAATTACGTCATATAATAATAATAATAAACGGCTTTATTCGAAGAGTGAGTAGATATACATTTACAAGCATATTACAAGTAGCAATTTACAAGACGAAGTTTAGCCGTGTCGCTATTCTTACACTTAACCGTATAAATCGCTTACCTAACTAATTACGTAGAAAAGAAAACGGAGAGCATTCATTACAATACAAAGATACAATACAATATTACAATAATCCAATGTAACAAGGGAAAAGTATACAGTTATAAAGTATAAAATATATTTATAGAATTTTTTTTTTAACTTTTATTATTAACATGTGTTTAATAGTGTATTTCCTAACTCTTGAAGTTAGTTCCAAAGAAATAGTAACCCCACTGACATTTCTCACTTTAAGTATTTTACCGACAATTTCTAAAATTATTGAAAAACTAATTTCAAATGAGTTAAATGCATTTATTGCTGAAAACAAGATCTTGCCAGCGATACAGTCTGGTTTCCGCGGAGGTCACAGCATCACAACGGCACTGCTACATGTTACTGATTATATATTTAGGGCTGGTGATAAGAAAAAAAACACTTGCTTGGATCTTTTGGATTTTAATAAGACGTTTGACACCCTAAATCAGGTTACTCTATATACTTAAGTTAAAATATTTTGGTCTAAGTGAACAGGCAACTTCTCTTATTCGCAGCTATTTGACTAACGGATGTCAACGAGTAGTTTTGAATGGTAATTTTTCAGACAATAAGCTCAAGCGTTCCCCAGGGTAGCATTTTCGGGCAATTATTATTTTCGATTTACACAACAGACTTCCATCATAATTTAAAATTGTGTAAAATGCATCTACGCTGATGACACGCAGTAGTACTTATCTTTTCATTTAAATGAGCTGGATTCTACAGTCAACAAGATTAATTCAGGCTTTCAATTTATTTCAGATACCCTAAAAGCTCATGAACAAATTTTGAATGAAAGTAAGACAGACATGTTAATATTTGGATTAAACGTGGATTTTAAAATTGTCATTAATAATCAACTCTTAATATTGTCTACCTGTAGCAAAAATTGGGGACTGTATTTGGATGTAGATCTACAATTTACCGAACACGTAAATAATATAATTAAATAATCATATCGGAAATTAAAAATGTTATATATGCACAAAGAAATTTTGAGTACAGATTTAAAACTTAGATTGTGTGATAGTTTGATTCTATCTTTATATTGTATACTGGCCAGCACTTCTTGGTAGGGATAAAGTTAGTTGACAGAAAATACAAAATTCATGTTTAGATCTAGTTTTAATCTTAGGAAACATGACCATATTAGTGATAGCTTTCAGGAGTCAAAATGGTTAAATCTACAAGAAAGATATTTGCTTCAAAGTCTTGTCTTATTTTTAAGATTAATAGAACTCAAACGCCTGAATATTTGTTCGATAAATTAATGAAGGGATCGGATATTCATTCACACCCGACGTGTGCCTGTGAGTAGGGACTACCCAAACATAACTCTGCCCTATTCGAAAGATCCTTCACATACAATTCGACAATTTAATAACCTTCCTCCTTTAATCAAATCAATGTTGTTGATTACCACATTCTTAAATTTGTCCTTTTTCGCTTTTCTGTCAAAATTATTCTGTTAAATCGTAATTTGTTTTTGTATGTATGTGTATACCTATATATGAGTATCTATTAAATTAGTATAATGTACTTAATATTGTTTATTGTACAAATGACTTTTCTTTTTTTTTCTTTCATGCATACTTTTTTTAGTAAAAATTGTTAATTTCTAACATGTTGGTAAGAGAGGTGGTTGCGTGGAAGAGCAATAATGTTTAACGACACACGGTGGGACAAAACCGTAGCGTTCCACCCTAATCAACTTTTAGATCGTAAAATTAGAGATTTTAAGACGCTATTTTTTTTAATGTTCGTTATGAAATTCTCTACCAATCCCGCCAACCGGATTTTTCATTTTCGTTCTCAATTTTTTATAATTTTCATCTAAAAATGTGTTTTTAATAAAAAATGTTTCCAATGAAAATCAGTGTCAAGGTCACAAATTTATAAATATTTTCGCTCTTTTAATTTTAAATTTTCGTTTTACAAATACCCAAATTAACTGTCAAATTATTTATTAAGTATTTTCAAAATTTAAAGTGCTAAGCTGTTCATTTTTTATAAATTTAGGAAATTAATATCAAATATATCATGTTTATGCTTTTGGCAGCTGTCAAATCTTCAGTGAACTTAATGAAAATGCCATTTCATATGTACTTTCAAAAGTTAAACCCCGCTAGTTCGAAATCCTGGATAATCCAAACTGGTTTCGAATCATATTATATAAATAACACATTTATATAATCTGATTCATATTCATATTATATAAATAACACATTTATATAATCTGATTCGAAACCAGTTTAGATTATCCGGAATTTCGAACCAGCGGGGTTTAACTTTTGAAAGTACATAAGAAATGGCATTTTCATTAAATTCATCGTGTAAAAAAATTTTAGAAGAAAAATTATTTTTTTTATATTTTGTTTTGCCAATTAATGTTCCGAGTTATTAATTGAACAATTTTCTCATCATAAAAATAAGATGGCCCTAAAAAGGTCCGATTAATGTTATGAGTTTAAAGATATCTGCTGTCAACAATAAAAAAGAAAATGGAAATATAATTTGACAGATCATTTGCTTATTTGTAAAATGAAAATTTAAAATTTAAAAATCGAAAATATTTATAAATTTGTTACCCTGACACTGATTTTTATTGGAAAAACCCATACTTTTTAGTAAAGATACGTTTTTAGATGAAAATTATAAAATGTTGGGAACAAAAATCCAGCTAGAGAGATCGATAGAGAATTTCATAACGAACATTTAAAAAAGCATCTTAAAATCTTTAATTTTACGATCTAAAAGTTGATTTGGGTGGAACACTTCAGTTTTGTCCCACTGTGCGCTACCTCTGTAAAACTGTTGTATATATGTTATTGTATGGAAAAATAGAAACATTTTTTTTTTTTCGGTTAATCCGTTACCAGACATGTTTTCCGACTGATGCCACACGGTAGCCGCGCCGGCAATAATTATAGCCACTCCACATGACCTGTGGGGTTAGTGACGGTAAATTTCTGAATCGTGTGCCCTAAGTAAACGAAGGGACCCCAAGATAACCGCCTTCTGCATCTGGCCTGCCAGCCATTTCTGACAGGCTGGTATTGTCTTCAGTTCCGAGAGCAGCGTAGGCTTCATACCTCCGAGTACACCGATTATTAGGACGACCATCTTAACCGAGTGGCCCGGGTAGAGCACTTGGAGCTCGTACCGGAGATCACGGTATTTGGTCCGTTTTTCCTCCTTCTTTCAAAGCTATGTTTTACATTAGGTTTACTTAACTTGAGCTAGATTGGGGGCCTAGCTTTTACATTAGGTTTACTTAAACTGCATCACCTTGTTTTGATGGTCGAGGAGGACTATATCAGGCTTGTTGGCTTGGATTTTCCCGATTGTCGGAAACGAGAAGTTCCAATAAATTCGGCACCTCTCGTTTTCGACAACGGACTCGATGTCTCCGGGGACGTAAGGCAGCACTGGTGTTTGGTCTACTCCGTACGAGTGTCGTAAATGATAGTACAGCACCCGTAACGCCGCGTTATGGCGATGGATGTAGACCGAAATCGCATATACTGGGCATGCAGACAGTAAATGCATGAGCGATTCCGGTGCCTGACGGCAGGTCCTGCAGTTAATATCAGGAACGTCTACACCCATTACGCGGCTTCGGTAGACCAACGTGTTAATTACACCATCTTGGCAGGCAACAACATATTATTATTATTATTATTATTATTATTATTGTTATTATAAATATTAAGAAATGATAAACAATGATAGTATAAACTATAAATATAATGTAAATATGTAAGTAAAATTGTCACTTAAATGTAATAATGACAAAAACCGTGTTCTTGTCTGGTTTGTCCTCGAAGAGAAACAAAAAGTAATACGTATATGCATTAAAAACAAAAATATTACTTTGATGCAAAGAATCTTATAGTGGATTGTGCGAGTCGGAAAAAAGCCCGAAATACCCGACTATTGCCTGATGCAACCAAAGTAGTTCTCCACCCCGTTTTCGAGGATACAGAGCACACCGTGGTGGTGGCATAATTTCTCGTTGGGAACCCACCCCTGCAAACGGCCAAACACCACCCACAAACGGGGTCAAACGCGTATTTATAATGTTTCACGGAATCTAATTTATTGATCCTTCGTTTTCGAACATCCCAATCATGGGTAGGACCCTGGGAAGCGTGCCTGACACCCTCCCACCCCCTCAATGACCAATAATCACCCCCCAAAGAGGTGAGAGAGTGCTCCCCGCATACAATGAGCAAAAATAGTTTCCCCTCTTGTTCGAGGATGCTGAACACGGGGTGGACCAAGAAAATCATGGCTGACACCCGCCCACCTCCTCAACGGCCAATGACCACCCTCCAAAGGGGTGAAAGAGCGTTCTCATCATACCAGTGGACAAAGAGGTTTATAATATATAGTCATAGTATTTTATAATCTAAGAAAAGCCAGCGTAATAATATATGCAGTATTTGCACGTGTCAATAAAAATATTGTATATAATATATTATAATTAAATAACTCAGATGTTTAAATTATTATATAAATCTATTTTTCTCAAAAAATATACATTCACCTTTTTTCAACTCCACAGTAAATGAAGATGGCCAGTTTGTTGACGAGATCGAAGTGACATCTTAATGGTGTTTTCCTGTGTAGCATCCTCAAAAACGCGGGAAAAGTCGGGAGCTTTTCCCAGAGGTATGCTGAGAACACACTCTCACCCCTTCGGAGGGTTGTTATTCTCCATTTACGGTCGTGGGTCACCCCGGAGAGGAATTCCACCATCATCACGGTGTTCAGCATCCGCGAAAACGGAGGATCACCAAGTAAGAGACCCTCAAACGATTATCATACGCGTTAACGCCCGTTTTTAGGTGGTTTTTGGCCGTTTGCGGGGGTGGGTCACCCCAATGAAAAATTCTACCACCACCACGTTGTTCATCATCTTCGAAAACGGGGCGGAAAACTAATCTGGTTGCATCAGAAAATAGTCGGGTTTTCGTCCGACACACACTCCACTATTAGCTCCATATCAACATTAATGTGTATTTGTTTGGATTACGTTATCACAAATTCATACACACAATAGTCACACTATTGAATCGTACTATGCCTCATAACATTTTTCAAATGATTTAAATATAATAGTAAAATCATTACGCCAAACTTTATCCATAATAGTTAACAATGTTCTCTTTATCACTATTTTCGGCAAGTACAGGTTTTGCTTAGAGAAAATGATTTTATAGATTAACACGTGATATCAAAATACACGGAATTCCCAGTGAAACAGATACACTAATAAATGATTTAATGGTTAACCAAATCTAATAAATATTTATTTAACGGAACTTCGCTTGAAAAATAAATACATCTACTGAATAACCCAACAAGAATTTAATTTGCAAATACCTTGCTCGAATTAGACGATTGCTGTTATTCCAGGAATTAAATTTTCAGTTGTATTAATTTATTATAAAGCAATTATAAAGCAGTGGAGAATAACCCTGCAGTCTTCCACTAATATCTGTTTGATTAATATTTTTCGAGCTTTAAAACAAATTACGCACCCGCAAGCTCCGCTAATAAAAAATTAAACCTGCCGCAAATACATGGAATTTTGTTTATGATGATACAAAACCTTATTCGGGATAAACAACTGAATATTTAATTTGAGGAAAGCTGCACGTGCGAATTCAGAAAAATACTTTGAAATGTGTTTTATTTTTAAATATGATATAACATTTCCATATGTTGGGCTTTGTGTTTGACTTCGTAAAATTAATTAAAAAGGGTGGCTGGTACTGTTATCCAGCTTAAAAGTTAGATAAATGTGTATATGCCTTGATGTTCTTTTGTATTTAGTCGTTAATGGTTTTTTACAGTTAACAATACCGAAACATGCTTTTGATGCAATCAGATATTTCATGATAGTCTGCACAAGTCATGTAGATTATATGTTCCTGTTGTTGGTATTAAGTGCATAAAATATAGATTAATTGTGAAGGTTATTAGTGTTTTTTCACATGCATAGTCAAATAGTTGCAGTTCTTGATTTTGATGTTTAGCAAGAGGATTTTAAAATCATTTACCTGTACCAAGATACTAGAGTTGTCTGGTATCCTGGCACGGGTAAGGGGTAAATACTCTTTTATCTATTCTTATTAGATTATAAATTCATTAATGAACTGCTTTTGAACAAGTAATAGTATCCATAAATAAATAGCGTGAGTTATTATTATTAAGGAGGGAACAACACGTAAGGCTACTGGGGAGGGGGAGAAAGCACCAAATTAGGAGATATCTCCCTTATAATCAAATTTTATCCAAAAATAGTCTTCAACAATCCTGTAGTATTTATTTATGTGCAACTTACACATATTTTCAGTTAAATAACATCACCCACCCAATTTGCAGAAAACAGCTTATTGTTAATCATAATTTTAATGATTAATAATAAGCTGTTTTTTGCAAATTGGGTGATGTTATTTAACTGAAAATATGTGAAAGTTGTACATAAATAAATACTACAGGATTGTTGAAGACTATTTTTGGATAAAAGTGGATTATAAGAGAGATATCTCCTAATTTGGTGCTTTATCCCCCTCCCCACTAGCCGTACGTGTTGTTCCCTCTTAAGTTATTATAAATCACTAGGTATGGCACTATAAAACTATTAATTTGAATTCTATCGATAACCTCCATTCTAGTTATGCTAGTTATTAAAAAATTCTTAAATTAATTTATCTATTTCTTATTTGTAATGAAACATATTCTTTACAGGATTTTGCAAACAGCAGAAAAAGCTATCTATGAGAACTAAAATAAAAAATATTTGTAAAATTATTGATTTACAATTTTTGCATTCTTTCGATAACCTGAATTCTGTTTACGCTAGCGATTAAAATTCTAAAATGAATTTGTCTTTCTTATTGGACAATTCTCATTCTAACACTACTTTCCACACGGTCCTCTACGACTATGCAAAGTAAACCAGTATCCACATAACCCCCTACGGCTATGAAGATTCAGTTAAAATGAGAACAAAGGCCTAAAATGAATTTATTTACATACCTCGTCTTTTGGAAACTTTTTCATGAATTACATTTTCATAAAATCCATCAATCTGTTTCTTGGAAATGCTTATGCTTTGAAACGTTTTTCGCCCTTATTCTGGAGCTAGCATAACCAGAATTCAGGTTATCGAAAGAATGCAAAAATTGTAAATCAATAATATTACAAATATTTTTTATTTTAGTTCCCATAGACAGTTTTTTCTGCTGTTTGGAAAATCCTATAAAGAATATGTTTCATTACAAGCATAAGCAAACAAAAAATAATTCACTTTTAAACTATTTATTATTTGTATTCTACTATGCTGTTTTACGTATATTCCAAATGTTAAATAAAAACTTGAAGCCTAACAGAAGTTATCGTTATTATACAGGGTGTTTCAGGTCATTACTTTCTAGGGGTGATTCTGCATAAAAAATTATGAAAAAAAGTTCATATAAACATGGGTCCAGAAATCCCTCCTAAGGGCGATGAGGGCCTCAGAATGGAGCACCCAAAATTGACGTTTTATTTAATATCTCAGGAACCCCTTAAGCTACAGTGACTAGTTTTTGCACCTGATTCGATATTAATAAAGGTCATTATCTGATGTTATCCACCAAGGGTAAATTCAATCAGGGGTGCACAACATTGGAAAGGAGGGGGACTCACTTCTCCCCCCAAATTTTTTAATATGAATTTTCTGTGATTTTCTCATCGGAATATGATTCCTTGGCTATAAATACACAAAAAAAGATCATCTTGTTGTAACGCCGTAGGATCAACCGGATTCGAGAAACTGGAACTTAAAGGAAATTTTCCAGTCTTCTTGCGTAAACAGAATTTTGTCAGTGAATTCTGGCGTCCATTTTGAACATTTAATTAAATGTGCTAATCTTTAAAACCTATTGAGTCCCTTAATATATTAATTTGTTATTCTTCGTTAGTTTATTATTAGGAGAATGATAAATACAATTTCACTAATTTTGGATGCTGCCCTCAGAGACCCGCAGCGCCTTAAGAGGGATTTTCGGACCCATGTTTACATGAACTTTTCTCATATTTCTTTATGTAGAATTACCCCTAGAAATTAATGACAGCATACCTGAAACACCCTATATAATAGATCTTCATTCGATTCGTTAGTCTTATTAAACATACTTCGATACTTTTAAAGTTAACCTGATATATTTCTTAATTCACGTAAAGTTCTTTCGAACCTGATAGACCTTGTATATAATAGTCTCGATATGTTTTACATCTTCATATTTTTGCGTGCTTCATCAAAAACCTTAGTAACATTTTGCACTAAAATTATAATAAAACATACTTACTTTATATAAAACATGGATCCTTTTACGCCTCTGGAGATCGCCCTGTATGACTTAAGTCTAACAGAAGTGGTCGTGTTCACAAGAAACGGTTTACACACATGCAGACATCAGTTATAATGAATGGATTTTCATGATTTTTTTTTGAGTATCTAAGACTAAGTACAAAAAAGTTTACAATTTTTCATGAGAATGTATATTTTCTAAATTATAACGATTTGAATATTACCAGTTTAGCTTTAAAAAATTGGTACCTTGAGACTGTTTGTTTTTGTAAATAACTCAAAAGTCTTACATTTATGCAAAAAGTGATATGGTACAAAGAATAAGATTATGAAGTTACAGGTATTTTGTTCTTTGTTTATTTCTGTAAGATGAATAGTTGTAAAAATATGATACCTAGTTTTAAAATGGCGCTCGAATCCGTACTGCTTGAGAAATAACGAAGTAATATGCAAAACAATGAGTGCTTTGTAATTTTTTAAATAAAAAACCGCTGCCTAAGGAATCACTACTTCCACATCCAAATTTTCTCTATAAAGGTAAACTTCTTGTCTATATTTGCACTTTAGTATGCGGAAATAATTGGTAATGAAATTTTAATAATATTTGGGGCAGATGCCATAAAAAATTTACAGAAGTTGCAATTTAGCAAGCTTCGTTAATACATTGAAAATGAACATGGCTAACTTTCAAGCCCGGCATGATATTTACAAAATCTGCAAAATGTGCAGGGGACAGAAATAAAGAAAAGTTTTAGAAATTTTCAAACTTTTTATTAAGCAGCGGATAAAAAATTTAAAAAGTTGCACAACTCGGAGTAATTGTAATAGGCTCTACATTAATATTTCACAAAAAATGGGTTTCGTAGAAATGCGAGAACATGAATCTAGGTATCAAAATTGATCAAATACACAAGTTTTACAAAAACGATGCTAAGCGTCGATCGGCGTCGACAGGTAAAATGCAGGATTATGAATCTAGGTATCAAAATGTATCAAATGCACAAGTTTTACAGAAACGACGCAAAGCGTGGGTCGGCGTCATGACGAAAAATACAATGTGAATCTACGTATCAAAACTTATCTGATACACAAGTTTTACTAAATCGATGCTAGAAGCCGGTCGGCGTCGAGACCCAAAAATGCAAGAACATAAATTGAGGTATCAGAATTGATCAAATACATAAGTTTTACAAAATCGGGGCTAGGCGTCGCGCGTCGGCCGGCGTCGAGACAAAAAAATGGAAGAACATGGATCTAGGTATCAAAATTTATCAAATTCAGAAGTCTTAGTAACGACGCCAGGCGTCGGTCGGCGTCGAGACGTAAAAATGCAAGAATATGAATTTAGGTATCAAAATTTATCAAATACACAAGTTATAAAAAAAACGACGCTAGGCGTGGGTCGGCGTCGAGACGAAAAAATGCAAGAACATAAATTTATCAAATACACAAGTTTTACAAAAGCGACCCTAGGCGCCGCCATCGGTAGGCGTTGATATGTAAAAATGCAAGAACATGCTTCTACGTATCAAAATTGATCAAATTCAAAATCAAATTTGGATCTTTCAAAAAGTATGCGATGTAACAGCATCGAACGCTTTCGTGTCCAAAAAAAGAGCCGAATTTTCAAGCGTTACACAAATCGCTACTGGACCCCGTATTACCGTTATATCTTCGATTTGTTAAACATTTTCAATGTTAAAAATTAAGGCATTGGTTTCTAGCACATACGGCAAAAATGAAGTTTCTAGACTCTTATTACTAGCTTGCTCTACTGATTTTTCCCAACTACACACCCCCCCTCCACCCCTTCAACAAAAAACACATACCTGTACCAAATTTCAAGTGAATATCTCAAGTTTATTTCATGAATATCTTAAACCGTTCTGGAGAAAACGCGCGGACAAAAAAAGTTACAGGCCGACAGACAGACAGACAGGCAGACCGACAGACAGACAGATGATTTTTTTCGCTCAAATTTAAAATCTCGACGTTTCATGACATTTTAAACCTATTTCAAGAAAACAGAACTTCACAAACTTAACATTGTGCAAAATAACACTGTTAACCATAACAACAGTTCTGTGCGTACTGTGTCAAATATTAGTTAGAAAATCATAAAATAGACCAGCAATGGAATTGTTCACAATGCCAGCAATATCATGGCCGTCGGCCGACAATTTTTAGAATCATTTTTTAATGTTTGAAATAAACTGAATATTTGTTTGCTACTTTATATTAAGTGATCGACACGATGTAAATTATTTATTTATAATAAATAGTGTTAGTTTAATGCAAAATTCCATAGATGATTCAATAAAAGTAAATAAGGATCATTTAACCTACGGCTATGCTACCGGCAAATTTGCAGATAAAGTGAAAGCAGGTAGCAGGCTTGTAATGGTGAGCCAGGGAAATAATCGACTACTTTCGTTGAAGGTCGATTACTGCAAGGACATAACATATCTGATTGACTGACTATGTTCGTATACCGGTATCGTTTCTAAATGTCACGCACGGTTTTCGTGTTATTGTGTCACAGGCGGGCTTTGTAATGATTTATCTTGGTAGCAACGCTTTAGACTGAATTTCTCAATTGAGAACAGAAATATTATAGTACTAAACATTTGCAGATATTAAATATAACAAACAGATTCTAAGAGTTGTGTGTTTAACATACATAGCACAAAAGATTTTACAAAAGAAAACGGAAAAAGAATAGGTTTCCATCGGCGAAATATTTCATTTTTATACTCATTCGTGTCATTTGTCAAAAAAAAGACAACCTCTAATGATCCTTTGACTTAAAAGTCGCAGACGTAAACGTTATTTGCCAGTAATATGCTAATTAATTGCATTATTTGATACACGCCACTGATGTTATTTAGAGAAAATACATGTGGCAAGAGGTCTCAAAAAGAAAAGTAGAAGAATTGAGGAATAAGTTTTTTTAATTTTTCTTTTGTGGAAACTATTGCCGAATTTCTTGCCAATAGTAAAGCAGATACATCAACGAAGCTTCATATTTTATTTCTAACTAAAACCTTATTTTATATTGGCAGTGTTTTGTGCAATGTTCGTATGTAGGTACATTTTAATGTGAACGAAAACAACACTATCCTTATAAAGAAGCTGTGCTAGCTAATGGTATTCAGTGTTGCTGGTCTTTATCTTAACTGTGATAAATGATTTAAAGTTTTTACGTAATTTAACACGAGAAATGAATACAAAATAGGTTAAATCACAAATTTGTTAATTAAAACCTGATGTATTATTCAGTGCAGGTCTCATATTCACTGACTAAATAATCTACTGAAAATATATTAAAGGAATAACCTTAATATTAACACATAAATCAATCTAATTACATTTCTTCTCGGGGTTTATTCCAATTTCATAAAAGCTTTATGTATACCAAGCATCCGAAGGTCATCTACACATTTAATGGAAAATTTGTAAAAAAGGAAAATTGTTTTCGAAACGTCAATGAAACGTACCTTAAAACATATGAAACAATTCAATAAACTTAATAACTTCTGTAAATTATTGATTAATATGGTGTAGAGGCACGACCAATTTATAGATGCCTCGATATATATCATTATTAAATGACTTCCTGAAAGTTTCCAGATCGTCAATATGCTCAGGGTTTCGGCGAGTAAACCTTCATACTGTGTTAGATGACAAATCCAGTGATCTTGAAGGCAACGGCGAATAACAGAGGGTTGAAAACCCTTATTGCGCTCAACTCGGGGCCTAGAAACCGAATCTGAGGGCGGAAAGGCGAAAATTATAAAGAAAAAAATGTTTCTTGTTGCCATGTATAAAGTACTTACATCATGTACACTGCATAGTGCGCAAAGTTAAACTTTTCTCACTAGTGCGTAAAGTAACAAAGTAAGACACTTTTCACATAGAAAGCGTATCTAGGCGGCTATGAAACTACTGCCTTGCTATCTTATTATTATACTCTTCGCAAATATAAAACGAGTATATCACTGTAAAAAGTAAGAAAATCTGAATATACCACAAATAAACAATTATAGACAATATTTGGTGATCGAATTCTGAACAACTTTCAGAATGTCCGTCCGTCTGTCTGTCTGTCCATCTGTTATGTTTGTTGTAGTAAGAACGATAACTTAAGAATGAAAAGTCCGATTCTATTGAAATTTAGACAGTAAGTTAGTGTTAGCTAGAGGAAGAACGCTATTGAATAAAACTGATCAATAATTAAAAAGCTATTAATTATTTAAATAAAAAAAGTCTATTTTTTACGTTCCGTAATTAAACAAAAAATATCTAGAACAAAACAATTCCATCCCACTGGACAGAAAAAAAATAAAAAGAATAATTAGGTACTTAGAGAAAATGTTAAAATTTAAGATGATATATGATCTATATGATCTAATCTACATAAAATTCATCCGACTGAGTTTGGTAGTATTTTGGCGCGCTTAATAAAAAACCTAAATAGTTTGCTTCAAAATGGCAGTTTATACGGCTCTAGCGATAGATTTGTATGACATATATAACTCAATTCAATATGGAGTATTTTACCATATCATTTTACAGATGCTTCAAATTTTAAAACTAAATATTAAGTCTAACAAAACTTATAGTATTTCAGTACAGCAACAGATAGGGTCCAAACGCAACTTTCATTCATTTCGCAATAGCCTTATTCATAACACCTTAGTAATGTTTTAAAATAAAAGTAATATATTTCTTAACCTGGGAGACACACTGTATATTATACAGTTCTGATATCTTGTACAGTATCTTACTATGCTCAATTGAGAACCTTAGTAATATTTTGCTCTGAAATATATGATAATATAACACAGTTTACATAAAACATGTTTACATGCCTCTAGAGATTACCCTGTATGACGGATATTGCCCAATTTCAATAAGGATTACTCTATCATATTGTTTTACATACGTGCCAAATTTGAAACAAAAATTTTAAATCTAAAAGAAGTTGTCGTGCTTACAAGAAACGGTATACACAAATAGACACACACATTTGTTAATTTGTATTATGCATGTGTATCGTAGAGTGATATTTGTGCGTGTGCGTGAACATTATAGAAGCGGTCGAGTTTTTGTGTTTGAATACAAATTGTAATTTACATATCTCCCAATAATACTATACAAGAAATTATACAATTTCTATAAAGAATATTACTAGATAGTAATAGTGAGTAGGGTGATAATTTAGAGGAAATGATCATTATCCTGGGTGGTGACTTCAATGTTAAGTTTGCTAAGCAAGTAGCACAACAGTTAATCAATTTTCTCAGTATTTTCAAGATACCTCAACCAACTTCAGTCTAGAGCTTTTATATCATATTTTACGTATCACAAACATATCCTGTCATTTTTAAATTCTGAAGAAACAGAAACAGACAAAAAATTATTATTTTCATTGAATGTAAAATTATGTTTCATTCATTTTCACAATACCTTACTCTTATAATCTCTATTATATAATTTTCGCATAGAAGTTTCACTTCAATCACGTGAGTGTTCACTTTATGACAAAACTTTAATGATTAATTTCAACATTCAAGGCCTACTAATACTACTGGAAACAATGAATATTTTTAGACAGTTATTTTCGCAGTCAGTGAATATCAACATATGAAAAATGAGTTTGACTATGATTTTTTGACAAATCCGTCGATTAGAAGATCGGGTCGATTTCTGGAATACGTTGCACTTATTTTCGCATTAACGAAGCTTATTATACTAATTAATATTTTCATGAAATAGTCAAATATCAGTCTGGCTGATCTGCGAGGTAAATAAGTGGGCTGAGACTAGTAACTTGTAAGATGATAATTAGTATTACAAAAATCGCAACAAAAGCGCCTGGCTATAATACCGGACCACCAAACTGTCGCACAGTGGGAAATTTAGCACCTTTTTTGGAAAAAAGTCCATTTGACGCACAGTTCTTGAGCGATCTGAACAATTTTCATATCACTGTGTCGGTGATCGGATTCTGAACAACTTTCAAAATGTGCGTTCGTCTGTTCCTCCGCCTGTATGTCCGTCTGTCTATCTGTCTGTCCGTCGCGTTTCTTGTAGGCACGATAACTTAAGAACTGAAATTTGGACAGTAAGTTAGTGTTAGCTAGAGGAAGAACCCTATTGCTTTTTAACAAAATCGATCAATAAATAAAAAAGTCATTAATTTTTTTAATTAAAAAAAATTGCTTTGTAATTAAACAAAACATCTTTGAAACTAATATCATTTACAAAAAAACTGCGAAGAGTATCCTATAGAATGTGCAACAATTATATAACAAGTGTAGCAAATCGGCAAAGAGTATAATGGTTAGCTTGCTATATTATAAATCTAAGATAATATTTTCCATTGATTATTATGCATGGACAACTTGCATTTTCGTTAGTATTTTTTTTTATTTTCTCTGAATATTAATACGTGTTTATATTATATGCTGTAATGTAATAGCCAAACATTTTTAAATATAAAGAAGCATGCTTTTCAAAAATAATCAGTATTTCGATTTTTCTGTCAGTGGCGATGGTTTAGTGGTCCCGTATTATAGCCAGACTGCTTGTGTTGCTATTTTTATCATATAAATTATCATATAACTTTTGGGCACTACGAAAGTAAGTACTTCATTTCGTTTACTGACTTTCAGGATAACACTCATTAGTAGAAAAAGTCTCATTAGTGTGAGAAGAGTGCTACGCAATTATATTTTCCTAGACTTTCCCTGTCTCGCTCGTAACCAGACTAGCAATTTGTTAATTAGCACCACTAATGGAACACTGCTATCGATATTCACTGACTGCGAAAATAAGTGTCTAAAAATTTTCACTGGCTCCTGGACTATAATATGGACAAAATTGGTAATCGATTTTTTTATTGAAAACCTAACTATAGCACTGAATTCAGAAACTTATCAAATAGGTAAATTTCGTAAAAATATTGATTTATGACAAAATTTAAATTTTTTATTTACTTTAAGCAATATATTTATGGAGGATTTTGAGACTAGACAAGTTCAAAATTGTGCATACAAACCGGTTATCTGGTGGAGATACGTAGATGATATCTTTGCAATCTGGCCTCATGGTATTGAGTTACTAGACAGTTTTTTGGAACATTTAAATAATAAAGAACCTTCTATTAAATTCACTTTAGAAATGGAAAATAGAAATGAATCACCATTTTTAGATGTTTTAATTAAAAGAGTAAATGGTACGATTAAAACAAGTGCTTATAGAAAACCAACACACATCAACAGATATTTAAATTTCAACTCAAATCAGTCGATGCACGTTAAGAGGGGTGTTGTAAAATGTTTGTAGGATAGGGCCAAAATTATTTCTTCTGATGATGAAATACTAAACAATGAGAAGCGGTTTATAAAGGAAGTTCTTATAAATAACCAATACCCTGGGGGTTTTGTCGATAAAACCTTCATAAATATTGAAAACAACATCAGGTACGACAAAAATCTGAAAAACGTTACACAGCGTTAATTCCTTATGCATGCGGATTATCCGAAAAGTTGCGCCGCATCGGTGATAGATTTGATATTAGGACGGTATTTCAAACAAACAACACTTTAAGATCTATTCTGACAAAGACGAAACCGAAGAACCACGAGCAAAATTCAAAAGACTGCATTTATAGTATTCCTTGTGAGTGCAACAAACAATACGTGGGCCAGTCATCCAGACCTTTTAGTGTAAGATTGGGCGAACATCAAAATTATATAAGAAAAAATGAAATTCAGAGGTCCAAGATCTGCGAACACGCTTGGGAGAATGGACACATAATAAACTGGGACTCGGCAAAAATTTTAACAAAAGAGACAGATAGCAAAAGAAGAAAAATTAAAGAATCCGCGATAATATCATTGAATGGGGATAGATGTGTGTCGAATTGCTCCGTAGATGTATGTACAACTTGGTTGCCAATGTTAAAGGAAGAACTTCACAAACTTAACATTGTATAAAAACTAAAAAAAACTGTTAACTTTATCAACAGTTCTATGTAAATAGTAAGTATCCATGGATATTGAGTATAACAAACATTCTTAGAGCTGCGTATTTATCATACACAGCAAAAAAGATTTTTCAAAAAAAGCCTTGAAAAAGGAAACAGAATAGATTTCCGAAACGTCGGCGAAATATTTAATTTCAAGTTTTTATACTTATTTGTGTTGTTTATTTAAAAAAAACAACCTTTAACTGATCCTTTGACGTAAAAGTCACAGGTGTAGAGGTTATTTACCAGTAAAATACTGGTTAATTATGATATTTTGTAGATTCCCCGAGCACCGCTTAAAAAGAAAACACACATGTGGCAAGTCCCAAAGAATTGAAGAAGGAAAAAATATTAATCATGTCCTATATCTACCGTTAACCGTTCTTGAGATATTAGCTGTTACATTTTTTTGTTAATGTACCTAGTCATAAGGAATAATGCAATACACAAAACAGTAACTATTATAAAAGATACTCAAATTGTCACCATATTCTATTTGACACAACACATACCTCCTTAAAAATTCTTGTGTACGAGAATTCCTTATAACTTCTGGGGACTTTTGGAGGCAATAATTTCTACTTTTGTAATGTAATCAAGGCTAACCTTAATAGTTTTAAAAAAATGCAACATGACAGAATCAACATTAAACCGTTGATATATCGTAAACCGTTAATGAGAGGTATATTACATAGTTAATATTTGTTCGGAAGAAAAGAAAAATCTAAAAATTTAAAGTATGCAAGATGTTCAATTTGAAAATCTAACGCACAGGATGACTGTGACGTACACTGCAGCCAACAAAACCAATATTTTATCATAATACATATTTTCTATAGTTTTAAAATCGTGTACCTTAAAGAAAAAAAGTAATAAACTTATTAGTTTGTAAGAAAAATAGAAATATAGCCTTTCTTGTAACGGTCAGCTACTCAGCCTTGTTTTGCTCCATTAAATATGAAATTAATGGCGAAGGCGAACTGGCACGCTGGCCGAAATATTTACATAAAACCAATATTAATGCGTTTATTATGCATTAATACTATTACCCCAAGTAGAACTTGTGGAGTAATAAATAATTCTGTCGCTTGTGGTTAAATCCTGCCTCCTAAATCGTTACTGGATAAGCAGATGTAACATCAACTTTTATCGAATTAGAGAAAATATTTAAAATATACTGCCGTAGCCTTTAACTCGCTAATGTATAATTCATACCTTCCCTGATGCCACAAAGCTTACCCCTGCCGCTCTGGCTAAGCAGGGGCAAATTGACCAGAAACCTGCAGTTACTGTCAAATAACTTAAAGGGCATTCTTAAATCAAATTATTACTTACAAAACAACAATTTAACACTTTATCTGATAAAATTTATTGGTAGACGTAGGTGTAATTCACTGAATAACCTCTGTGTTCTCCCTGCAGGATAACACTTTTAAATCAACTCAATATTAGCTTTGTGTGTTCAGTCAACTTTTCCATTTATTTTTCGCAACTCCAAGAAAGTTTCAACCAAGTTCATTTAATGAACAAACCTTACTAAATACACAAGACCAAACTTCCAGTTTATTCAAGCGAAGATTTTGTCACCTACCCCACTAATAATCATGAATATGTCAAGTTACTGAATCCGAAAGTTCACTCTGAATAAATGAAACGATTCTTTTATATATGTAGCAAAAAATACATATTAAATGTGTAATATAATAATAAAAAATTAGAGTAAATAAAAGAACAAAAAAATAACGAATAAAAACCCCAGTGGATTGTTCATAATAATTTTAGTGTATGTACCACCGCTGATTATTACAGGAAGTGGAGATTCAACATCCTCGGGATATATCTCACTTACCATTAGTGGTATGATGATCTTACTAGTTTGATATACAATTAACTAGTTAGATATTGAATGTTTCTACCTTATGAAAATTGAACTTTTTGTCAATATATACAAGGATTAATTGAACTCAAATTTTATTATTAAACTTCTCTTTAACCGCTGTGTGATTTTGCGATTTGAATTGGTATCTTATCTCAGAAAGATTTTATTTCTAGAAATATAATTATTCAATAGGGATTTTGAAACATATTCTAATGTTTTGAAAAAACAAGAGTAAGGCACTCATTGCGTGAATATTACTATAACTTTAGGTAGCAATATAATAAGAGCTTTACTCCTGTTACCAGGAAGCACAGAATTTAATTTACTGTAATTAATTAATTGGTTGATATTCAATTTAAATTATATTACATGAGTTCGTCTATGCTTGTTACTTAGTATCAATTATCAACCATTGACATGCACTAAAAGCCCCTTTATGGAATCGTTTTGTGTCGAGCAACAGACGGTGGTAAATTTCCGCATGGTTTATTTTTGTGCAAAAGTGAATATCTGCGTGATTTAAGATTGATGATCATACAAATGAAAATTATTATTATTCATCAATATCATATTTCAATTAATCAGTTTATATTCATTTCACCAGTAGAAACGGCTAATTTTAATTAAAAATTAAAAGAGAGTGTAATTAGATATTCAAAGAACTGCGTCAGGCGTATTTATATTACTTCAAAGTGCTTTTTAAAGTATCTTTAATTGTTATACATAGGGTAGCGGCCCTTTAATCAAGTAATTTAAAATTGTGCATTTACATAAAATTTATGGCAGGTATTATGACTATAATTTTCTTTTATTATACATAATTAACAATACGGCATTCTAGCTCAGTAAAATTTGATAATGTCCTTTGAATATGTTGATGTTTTCATCCAGCTGGATGGAAACTTAATGCATGTGAGAAGAAATTTAAAATTTATTCCTCGAAAGGTGTATTGACAATATTCTCTCATTTTATCACCGATAAAGAAACTTCCTAATATTAGTTTAGTTTAGTTTAATAACTGATTAGTCGACTTTAAATGAAGAAAACGGATGTCCACTTTGCCCGATTGGCTCTTGCATTTCTCCTAACCTCAAAAAACACCTTCAGAATACCCACAAAAATCTCAAACAAGTAAATAAAAAGCTTAAATAATGAGCTAACGACCATTTCCATACATGTTTTGGAGCGCTGAGACCGAATGTGGGGGGCACGATGAACTGTAGTCATTTTTAATGGAGATAAACACCGCTAAACTCAATGGTCCAAGGATTTCGCTTCTCCGGCGACATGGGTTCGCCTCGGGAGCAACTGCATCCGAACGAGAGACCATAAAATTATGAAAAAAAATTTAGTTTACTTGTGTGTATCCTTTTGATTCCTTTTGTTCATTTTTCTAAACTATCCTTCTTAAACATAGAATTTTAATAAATTCCAACATTTTAAAGGTGATTCGCATTGTCGCTCAAGTCCTAATCAATTATTCCAAGCAGATTTTTAATTTTTTGTCCTTTTCCATGGCAGCAGCCAAAAAAGGGGCCATGCTTTATTTTTGATTGATAAATATTAATATTTCACTTCGGAAGAACACCTCTTACCTCTGACGCGTCAAGAGTCTTGACTAAAAATGAAGGTCTCTGATGATTAGGGATCGAACTTGAGCTCTTTGCCCCAATCATCGCTGTAGACTTGGACCGGTATCGTAAGGAGTAAACCCCCCCCCCCCAGGCCGTTTCTTCTCTTTCTTCGCTACCTCTCGGGAGCTCTAAAGCTGCAACATAAGTACTAAACTTTTTTATTCTCGTTGTATTTATCTATTATTACTTTAATGTAGTCTATTGATTCTTATATTATGATTATTGTTTGTATATAGTTGCTTAATATAATTTACATACAAGGTTGATATAATATAAACATAACCTATAAATGCTGCTTATAAACTCGTAATGTAAACAGGGTTAGGTAGATAGTTATTCATTATTTTAGACTAAGACTCATGCATGATAATGAGGTTTTAAACTTATTTTGCTTACTCAACTTACTTTGAAATAATCCTCATAGCAGAAAAATACCGATCCTGTTGTAGGTGGAAAATCGTCTAGCAGCTTTAAGTCACTTTATTTTGCATTATTTTTGTTTTGGTATTGTCACGAAAATCTCTTCAGGTGCGTTCTTGATTGTATTTTTGCATCCTGGCACAAAACACCACTTATTTTCCATTATAAACCGTTAAGGTTTTGCAAAATAACGTGTATTTATAATACACAACCCTGTTGGTTTACCAACAATGTAACCTCTGACGTCATTAGTGCGAGATACAGTGACGTACGGCTTTTCGCGGTAAAATTTAAATTCAAATTTAAAAGGGCTTATTTTAAGGAATAAATCGATTGCTTGGGAAAATTCTATTTTTTTTAACGATAATTAAGTATTATCTTCACAGTCAAAGAGATTTTAAAATTTGTGAAAACACCGAATTGACATCACGTGCTCCGATTTCCTCGAAAGGAAGTGTAAACTGTGTAGCTCAAGGATTGTGTTCGGCCAAAGACCTTTATTTTAGTGTCAGAAGCCGGCACGGGTACGGGTACCGAGCTGGTTGTTTGCATGGTACCCCCGGGGTGCCTCAGACGAAAGAAACCTGGTTGTCATATCAGAGTTATTTTTAATCTCGTCCCACCAGCCCCTCACCACGACACGACCTGTGCGTAATGGATGCCTGGCTGACTCCAGACACGAGTGACTTTTTGTCTTTTGTGTGCTTGTGTTATCGACCATTTCAAATAGATAAATATAAAAATGACTTAGCAACGTCAACGGTGTCAAAACTGTGAACTTGAAGGTTCCATTTTAATTATGTCATTAAAAGCTCACTTCACACAAGATGTATGCTTACTTCGCTTTCGTTTTTATCTTGAGACTTGTCATTATTTAGGTATACTCTAGCTAGTACATGAATTGTGCAAATATATTTTGTTGTACTATTCGTTGTTTTTCTCCAGTTGCCTCTTTATTTTTACTGTACTTTGAACAAGGTCTTCTCATTTTTTCGCGGAATAAAAAGTAAGAAAATTGGCAGCTCACTAAGCAACTATTTTGCACTTAGTTTCATTTCATATTACTTATCTACTAACTACTTTAATTCTTGCTTTGATTATTTAATGCTAAACAAACTATACAAAGTCTCTTGGTCGAGCTATATTTTAATTAAAATTAAGAACTTTATATCGATTCTCAGCTAAAAATCATGTGAACTTTCCTTGGAATTTGTAATTCACCAAGTGACATATTTTGTAAAGGTGTATGCAGAGATATTCAGAATTTTGTACTTAAGATCTACTATTAAATTGGCCCTTAATATTGTACATACCTAATTAGCATAATTAAATGAAGTCTTCGGAGGATATTAATTACAGATCCATTTTTAATTGGCGTTAAGAAAATTACGTCATTGATTGGTACAACATCGGGCACAAACAAATCAGTTTATCATTTACTTGCAAGACACGGAGGGCTGCGTCAGACTCTGGGTATTAAAGTGACATTGATGCATTATCAAGGATGAACTCTTTAATAATTACCATTACAGAAATACAAATGACAATAGAGAGATCTGTACGCAATCTACTATTATAAAGTTATTTATGAGGTATTCGGATTGGATATAAATGTAATTATGAACATCCGTGGAAGAGAGTATCAACTACCAACTGAAGAGAAACAAATTAATGTTTATTAAAAAAAAAATCTGACTGTCGAAAAACCTGAAGACATATATTTATTTATTTTAATTTTTTTAAGTTTCTGAAGTTTTTCTAATATTGAGACAGTTTGGAAAGTTTTGCAGTAGTAGTAGAGAACCTAGCGAAGGTTGTGAAAGAGCGACAGCTGTTATACAGTATACATAATCTGGCACAAACAGAAATTTTTCCAGCACCTCGTTCAATAACAATTGAAAGCTATAGGTTTGTTAGAAATATTTTTGACGCATGCACACACTTCGTAGTGGTAAACTTGAACGCACGAGGAGGTCATAACATTCTAGAAATCCATACAGGATCCGATGTCCAGTTTTTAGTGTTTAAACTCATGTAAACCCATAATGGTACAAGACTGCATGTGTCAATATCTCTAAGATGTTAGTGTACCCACAGTGAATTGGCCAGTAAAACGCACATATTTAAATTCTATAGAACATTTATGGAACCAAATGGGAACAAGGGCTTGAGGTTTTTAACAGCCTTTATAAACTAAAATGCTCTAAAACGAATAGTTATTGGGATATAACTTGTTTTGAAACATACGTCTCGAAAAGCGACTCTCCAATATCGTGTTCTTCCCAATCCTATAATTTTATAGCTATATCAGCTGTAAAGGGAACAATATAAACAGTTGATATTTCAGAATGGCAAGAAGCGAACAGGACGTCCTTAAAAGTATTGGTTTGATGTTACTATAAAGCTGATAGAGACTGTGCGCCTATCAGGCAGCGGGGACAGATGGCGTGACGCTATCAGATGTGCCATACAGCAAAGAGCGGCCAACCAAAATAATGCATCTTTAAAAAAATATCGATGTGGATGAAAAAGCAATTTTTCTAATTTTATGAAAAAATTATATAGGTATAAAATAAGTTTCTGTATTTCCAGAGAACTACGCTGATAGTACATATTTTTTTTTTAATTAGTGCGGGTAATGGCTAGGGGATGCACTCACTCCATTAGCTCAGTGTTGCCGACATTTTATTTTTGTTATATTCTAGTTACTTTGCGTCTTTTAAACTCACATTTGTTCCCCTGGAGGTGAGTTTGCTATTTTATTATTTGATTTTTCTGACTTAAAAATTAATTAATACTTATTTATTATTAGAGCTTAGCCTAGATATCTTTTTGTTTTTATTATTTTCATTAATATTTTTTTTGTATATATTTTCCATCAATGTTTCTTTTATTTTTTTTTCCTCTTTTTTTTTCGTTTTTTTTTTCACTGCTCTTTTTTTGTGTTTTTTTTTCAGGAAATAAACGAGGACACTATTTTGACTAGGGGTCTGTCTAGTCTTACTCACAAACAAGAAGGACTTCGGAATGATTCGGGTTACATTAGGGAAAACAAGAGGATAACTTAAAACTATATTACAAATGATTTACTATCTAGTCTATACTATATTACAATTTTATTCCCACATTTTTTATGTGTTCACATAGCAATTTATATATTTCTAGGTTCCTAGAGCTTAGTAGTTGAGACAAATTAAACGGCAGGCATATTTTGGTTTTGCATATTTTTGCGGTAAATTTATTATTTTTTTCCAACTTTAATTCGCAGTTCAGAAGTACGTGCTCTGCGTCGCCTAATTTACCACAATCACAATGCGGGCTATCTTAAAACTTGATTTTATGTAAGTATGTTGGAACCAAAACGTGATTGAATCCTAATCTGCATATATTTTTTACGCTGTTTTTATTAAATTTGCTGTTTTTAAACCATGGAGTTTTGGGTATGGTAGGTTGGATATTCTTGTAGTATATTCCCTTTACTTGTTGAGTATAAGCGTTCTCCCTTTCGATGGTAAATATTTTTTTAATAGTGGGGAATATATTTTCATGAGGATATAGGTAACCTACGATGGTTTCATTTGATAGGGCTTCTTTCGCTAACGTGTCGACTTGTTCGTTATTGACAATATTACAGTGACCTTTTACCCGTACTAGCTTCACACTTTTTGAGGCATTCTGTATACTTTTTGTTAACTTTACGACATAATTTATTAAGAAATTGGTACTCGACGTCCAGGAGAACAAAAATGAACAATTCTATTTTACTATCACCAGGGCAGAACTCTTATTTACAAATAATAATAACCAATAACCACATCAATAATTACTATTAATTCACGTATCAAAATATTAGCGTTTACCAGACTATATCAGAATAAAATGCTCTAAAATCTGCATAAACATTATTATCCATCCTGCTGATAACCGTGGTGCCACATCCATTGGGATGCTCATAGGATGTTCTAGATGAGGCTTTCAATGACAATAGGATTAATGCATTTGGTAAAAATACTGCCACTTTGACCAAGAAAATTAAGAGCTAGAAATTAATTTGCTCTATTACCATTTAATATCAAATATTGTACAGAATTAAACTAGTTAGGCTAGGCGGCTTGTGGATACATACAAACAGCAACAGACTTGATTTCACAAGTGAAAAAATATTTTGCGGAATTACGATCAGATCAAGGATTTGAAGAAATTTTAGTGTAAGCTACAGGTTTAGCGGACATTCTAGAAGTAGAACCATAATTTGAGAATTCCACAAGAATTCACCCAAGAAAAATAAAACGACAGTTCCACTATGAAAGTGGAGTTGACTCTGTAGTTGAACCAAAAGAGGCGTTTAAGATAAAAAAAATTCCATCTTAGACGTAGCCATAAATTCATTAGCAAAAAGATTGGAGCAGCTTCAAAAATGCAACGATATCTTATTTTTTTGTACGATATTAACAGTGAAATCAACAGTAAAGTGAAAAAATACGAAGATTTCCAACTATCGCTAACAGATGGTAATCATCCCCACACCACACAATCGGGATATGGGATGTCAAACTCAAGAACCTGGATATCCCAGTACGTAAAGTAGATAGCGAAATGGACGTCCCATTTAGGATGTCCCACGATATCCTTCAAAAGGAGGCCAGGTGAATATCCTGGGCTGGTTTCATTTTGACAATAACTGTGAACTGACATCGGGATTAAAAAAGGACGTCCCGTGAAGGGCCCTAAATCCCTTTAAACTGTGACCCAATATCTTTCTTTAATATGTTCAAATAAGGCGCCAATACGATTTCCGGCGGCCATATCAAATATCACAAACCTGACTTCTATTGTGTCTATGATCTATGGCATACTTTGGTGCAAACTGAAAACAAGCTGTGAATATCAGTTAATTTATCTACATCAAATAATGTATTAATGGTTGTAGAAAATATTTTTAACACTTTTTATCTGTTTAATTCAGTTTTATTAGAGACTTTTTTGTTCTACACTATAGAAAGTAAGTACAAGCCATGTAAAAACGTAATATGACTTATAAAACTTCGTAATATGAGAACTATGAGAAGCTATCTGATTAAAGAATTAATTACTTATTAAAGTGGTGCTCGAAGCTGCCCGAATTTAATACAATTTTGTAAACTTTCAGGATGCCAAAAGAAACTAAAAAGAGGAAACTTTATAGAAAATTTACAGTTCCTATTAAAACAAAAATTCTGGCTCGCTTATTTTCAGTGACCAACAAACCTACAAAATGAAACTTATTTGGCCCAAGAATTGAATGTTACGAAGCCAGGTTGGATGGCGTGAACCAGGTCGTAGTGTTGTGAAGTTTGAGGATGAACTGCGTATGGAAATAGATAAGTGAACATAATTTTGCTTTAAGACAATTGTTTGAAACTCTCATTACTCTTCAAGGAAATATGTATCAGACAGGACATGCGTGGATAAATTTTAATTTGCAAATCTGATCCTGATATATTGTTTCCTTTTGAGTAAATTGCACAAAGCGGTTATTGGTTTATGAACAGTGTTGTATAAATGGCTTCGCAGCCACAGCCATATGTGATACGTATGGAAGACAGATATAATGCATTAAAATAAAGTAGTAATATAAGATTGCAATTTATAATTCGACAAATTATTGTTACTAGTGCTTCAGTTTAAACCTGTATTCCTCGATCTTTTCGATTATCTTTATCTTACCCAGACTAAATTTTTGTTGCTAATGCTGATTCAAATAATAAGTAAATGTTTATTTTAGATGCAACCGTGAGTGGGTATAATATTATAAATACGAAGCAGAGAAGTTTTTAAAAGAATCTGAGAAGGGCAAAAAGAAGAGCGACGCAAAGAAGAGGGTAGAGAAGTAGGAACGCATTACGTGATAAATATGTTTTTATATAATTCAGTTTGAAAAATGAAATGAAAATTGTATGTTCTTTAAGAAGTTTGCCTTTTGATATTACAAATGAGTTTTGTCTTCAAATATTAAATATATTTGGCTTCTTATAACCCCTCGGTGTTTTTAATTTCTTGACTGATAATTCAAATAACTTGAAGCGTATTTTTTTTACATTTCCATCAGTTTAAACGAAAGTTATGATATTTTCTAACGTTTTAATGTATTAACCTTCGACAATGAAACAAAATTTTACAAAAACAAAATATTTTATATTTATGGAGTTATGTACAACATACTTATTGTGTTATTTTGTATTTTTCGAAGTAGTTTGCTTTTTGACATTACAAATGTGACTTTGTTTTTAAAATCTATCATATCTGTTTTTACTTTCTTGACCGTTGATATCAAATAACTTGATGTGTAATTCCTTGGGTTTTTCGGTCAGTTCAAATGAGAAATATAATATTTTCTATTGTCTCAGTGTATTGACCATCGTCAGAGAAACTATAATTTTACAAAAAAAAAAAATATATATATAATATGTGCATTTATGTGGTACCTACTTATATATAATTATAAATAGGTAGAGAGGTAGGTTCATACATATAAAATATTTTTAGTCTATCTTTTTTGTAAAGAAGTAGTTTCTTTGGAAGTGGTTAACATATCGAAACATACGAAAATATATAATATTAGGATGTTCTGGGACGTTTCAGTGTGTACTTTGTACATCCCCTAATGTCATTTGTAGTACTTACAACGTCCCAAAATATCCCGGGATATCCCGGTATGTTCCTAGTTATAAGCTTCAGAAATAATTCAGGACGTCCGTCGGATTGCCTTTATCCGACGTCAAGTTGTGACATTGGGATGACCAAAAGAATGCTGAAAAGCATACATATTTTGATATTGGGACGTCCATATGAAAGCCCAAATCCTAAATGGTCTTTGCCATGGTACGTCCCTCGGGCAGCCTTGTGCTGTTTGGATCGAGATGCTGCTCTACTACAGCTTTACCAGGAGCTTACGGTATCGTCTTCACTAGTCGCCCCTGGCCCTGGAAGTTCACTAACTGATGTACTTTCTATATGTAAAAACCATTTGATCAAGAATTTTCCTAACACATTTATTTATGACGTTGCGTATTTTATTAACATTGCCTATAACCGCCGCATTAGGAGAAAAAAGTTTCTCTAAATTAAAATTAGTAAATAATTATTTGCGGTCTTCAATCTCACAAGATCGCTTAGTTGCGCTGGCGATTATGTCGATATCGAGTACGAATCCATCATTAAAAACTTTTACAAGGCTTAAAAGGCAATTTTTTCTTAGATATATATTATATAAGTATGAAAATATGTATTTTTATAAAGTAAACGTAAACAGCTTATAATCTGCGTGTATTTTTTTATCTAATAAGTAATTAGGAGCGCCAAAAAAGGTACTTGCCCGGTCGAAATATTTTCCTTCCGCCGACCCTGACTGCTAGTGTTTCTTTCAGTGAAGGTTCAATTATGGTGTGGAGCGCATATGTTTCGAGGCACGCACAGAATTGGTGGCGATTGATAGCGGCACTTTAACTTCAGATTAGTATATAGGAATGTTCTGGAAGATCATGTGATACCTTTCGCCCCACATATTGGAGAAAATTTCCTCTTAATCCAAGACAATACCCATCCGCACACCACTCGTTGTGTAACTGACTTCTTAGACCGAGTGAAAATACCGACAATGATTTGGTCTGCATGTTCCCCGGACTTGAATACAATTGAACATGTCTGGAATATGCTAGGCAGACGTCTTAGATTAAACGTTCCTGCTGTCCAAAACACAGAAGGAGCGAGAACTGCTGTAATTGAAATAAGCGATAACAACAAATGATCGATAACGGCATCATGAGTATGAGAAAAAAGATGACTGCAGTCATACGTGCTCGGAGGGACACACATTGAAAAAAATAATACTTGTAATTGTGCTTGATCATTAAATCTTTAGAACAAATCAAAATGTAATATTCATTATATGCAAAAACGCTATTTTTTGTATTATATTTTTTAATCGGGCTTCAAAATGGTATGAAGCTTTGCAAAACAAACTGAAATTTGCTAGCTATTAGTTAACTTTTTCTCTTAAGATATTCCGTTCTAATTTGTTAGGAGAGAAAAAGAAATTATGTAGAAAAAAATGATAATTAATCTTCGTTTCTTTAAATTCGCCGGTGTGTAAAGGATCACAACTGTATAGAAATTTTACATAAACGCATTTTTTCCTACAATTAAAGTTTGAAAATGATTGTCTTTGCGGAAATTTAAAAAAATGCATTTAGCAACCAATGTTTCTTTGTATTAAAGAATTCTATCTATAAAGTATTCTATACAATGTATACTGAACAATTAAAAGTTGCCTTAACAATGCATCCATCTTGTGTGCAATCTCACAAAACTTTAATTTTAGTTGCATACAGGAGATGTGTTTATTGCCCATAGGTAATCTGTTTGCTCCAGAATATTTATATAACCTGTTAGTGTAATATTATTTATTGCGAATACGTTTCGGTTATGTAATTAGTTTATAAAACTCGTCTATTTTTGACTTGAAATAGATGGTGTGTTATAAACTTTTAAGTTGGAGCACAAATTCATTAATATCTTATGAAGAACTAATCGTGACAGGTGTTGAAGGATATATCTCATTTTCTCAAAATATAGTATAAAACAAGCAATTATAGCATGACTTTAAGCTCATAACTCACATCTAATTTGATTTCAGAGTTGTCATGAGCGATATTACTGAAATATTAAAACTACTGAACTTTTATCAACCATTAATTCATTTAAAATTAAAACTGTAAACTTTGAAATGGATATCTCGGTCTAAACACGATAAGGTAATCAATCCACTACATTTTGTTCGGTATTTGATACTACAAACTAGAACTAGTCCAATAACACTTCGATATGTACACATACATCAATATCACGAATAGAATAGACGATAAATAATCTGTAAAATTTATAGCTGGAAATCTAGCTTCTCAAAAGAGGCTACTAAAATATCAAACCTACGACTCGAAGGCATAGATTTGGAAAAATATGTCCACTATCTGGAATGACCTTAGCCTTTAAAAAATAGAGGGCGGCATTCTCTCCTTAATTGCAAAAAAGCGTAAACATTTCTTCTGAAAATTGATTAATTTAATGTTAACACATTTGCAGACTTATTTTTTAACATTCCTTAATGATTTTTAAACAAATAGAACGCCTTCAATTTCTAGATTCAGATGCTGATAAATTATTCTAGAAATTGTTGTTAACAAATACTAAAAAATTGTGTGAAAGTATGCAATGTAGAAAGGGTACATCGGGATAAGATAGGCGAAATGCCAATTATCACGGATTTTGGAATAAACTTGATAAGATCGTTTCTTGGGCCTAAAAAATAAGGTCTACAGGGTTCCTATATCAAAATTGCCGCCCTGCCCAAGACAGGGCCCATTTTAGTTTTTATTTTAATTTTTTTTACAAAAATTAAAGCAATTTAAAATTCTGAAGAAATTCGTACATATAATAATCCCAAAGACGTTTAGCCTCAATTTTTGGGGTCCTATTGGGTCCCACTAAGGCACTTAAAAATGTTTTTAAATTTTGTAAAGTAAAATATTTTTGTTATGATAAAGAGATGCGGAAAATTTTATTTCATAATATTATTTGTGACCAAATAACGGAATTTTTAATGCAGTTTAATAATTTCTAAACTCAGTGCGTCAGGACCAAAATTCAATTGATTCTTTTTTTTTTTAATGAATACTCACGTTAAAGGAAGGACACTCCCCTGAGACCAATAGTCACCCCGTTTGGTTGGCCAAGATTTCAAAGCTATCCCTCCTATCTAATTAACGACTACTTTCATCACTCTAAAGCAGAATCTACAGTTATTTTGCAACAATCTTGCATATTTAAAAAGTTATAAATAAATAATCAATTATTTTTTTATGTTGCAAAATCAATTAGTTCCTTTAACTTTTTATCGCCCAAACTATGTTTTCCGAGCGATGCAGTTATAGTCTAGAGGGTTCATTTTTGAAAAGGTCCTGAATTTCAACGCTCGCTCACTGAAGGTAACGTTGTTCTATTTTATTTTTTTAATTAACGTTGCACTCAATTCCCTACTTGGCTGTTGAGAAAAAATGAAAGTTGAAGGTTCAAAAATGTATTCGCTTTTTTCTTAATTTCTGTATTAACGACCTCAAGGTCACAATCGCTGCTCGAAAAATAAAACGGGTCATATCTCGGTCCCAAATTGAGTCAAAGAGGTTTTTTTAATTTGTATTTTTTCAAGCACTTTGCAGATTTGAAAACCGCATATTTTTAGCGCCAAAATTCGCTGAGTTACGTAATTTGTTATAAAAGGAAATTTTGCACTTTTTTAATTGCTGTAAATAATGAAAACATGTATAGACAAAAATCGTGCAAATGAAAATTCGATCAATGGCGGATAATAAATAACTTTAACCGTGGTCGATGGCAAAGTTGATAACAATTTTCGAAACATTTAGTGTCAAATGAAATTTCGCAAAAACTCTCGGACCGAATTGAAAGTTATTGGACTCTCTTTCTTCGTAATCGCTGAACCTTCAAAATGATAGGATTTAATTTACTTTTTATAAATATTTATTAACAAATAAATGTAATTGAAATTTTTAAAAGTTTTTCGCGTTTTGCAATAAAGCATTAAAAAAATTGTGGATTGACATCTTAGGAACAAAAAAGGTATATTAGTACCTATACCCTAAGGTGCAGCATTTCCGATTTATAACGAATAAAAGAGTGCTCGATTATTTTATTGGCCGTATTTGTTTAATAACTGAAAACCCCGGAAAGATACGCCGGGGATATTTGAGATCCTTCCATCTGAGTACATTCCCCTGTCGATTAGAGCCGGTTTTGTCCTTAGAAGTGAAAACAACACTTAACTGTAACTTTTTTACTTAATTCTATTGGACTAAATATAAGAAATAATATTAGAATAAAGAAGCAACGAAAATTTAATTGAAATATATCAATTTTCAAAACGATGGAAGAAGTTAATTATATGTGAGTTATCAATAGTGTGTGTTAAAAATAATTGAATTATATTGTTTTAAACCCGTGAAAAAAACTACTCGAGAAAAAAATGACAATATTGAACTTAATGCTAAAACTTTCAGAACCGTTAGGTCAACACGCTAACTTTAGTCAAATAGTATTTCTTATACTAAATCTTTATTAAAATATCATTTTTGATTAAATGTCTTAGGAAACATATTTTTATAATATAACATTGTTTCAAAATTATAACTACTTCAGTCCGAGAGCCGGAATATTCCTGATTTCAAATAATGTAGTATCTAACATTTTAAAAGTTTCATCAAAATCGATGCTATTGCTAGGGGTTTCGAAGTAATAACCTTCATAGCGAAATAATCATTTCTTAGATAATCCCAAAAGCATCAAGATTATTATTTTATTTTATCGTGTTCTAGAGCACAGTAAGACGAGTGTTGGTTTGACAGTAATTGGATAAATTAGGCGTAAGATTAAGCAACTTCAAAGAGGAATATAATTTCATATAAATGTTTAATTTTGGATATCACAAAGGTAGATAAAGCGAACATGCTTCCGACATTAATTGGTAAATTCAATAGCATATTTCTCACTCCAGATAGACAGATGAAACACCGAATTATTTGATATAAAAATAATAAAAAATATGGCTTAGGACTGAACATGTTAATTTGTGTATTTAGCGGACAGTTTTCATACACTGAATAACTAATACATAATACGAAAAACAAGAAATTTCCTAATTTCTGCTCAACGGTGTCATATTAGAAAAAATGCATCAAACATTGTAGGAAGGAGATCACGAACGTTATATTTTAAAATTATAGTTAAATATGCAAAGTGTCTCACATAGTAATTGTAAGATATACTTATTATTTATTAAACGGAACACCCAATATTATTATATTATTTATATATTTATATTTATCTCCCAATTTTCTTTCAGGCATACATCATTTTTGAAGTTACAGTGCGGTGTTGCCACTTTATTCAATTTTCTTCGATAAAAAAATGCATTAGAAGCAGTCATACATTTGTATTGAAACATTCTTTATAGGATTTTGCAAACAGCAGAAAAATTAACTATCTATAAAAGAAAAACTTTGTGTAGAAATATTAATGAAATCTTTGCATTCTTTCGATAACCTGAATTCTGGTTATGCTAGCAAATTAAAATCCTAAAATGAATTTGTCTAATTTCTTATTTGACAATTCTCATTCTAACACTAGCATCCACACAGTCCCCTACGGCCATGCAGATTAAACTAGTATCCACATAACCCCCTACGATTATGAAGATTCAGTTAAAAATGAGAACAAAGACCTAAAATGAATTTATTTATCTACCTTGTCTTAAAAAAGTTTTTCATTCCAATGGATTACATTTTCATGAAATCTATCATTCTGTTTCCTGGAAATGCTTAGCCTTTGAAACGTTTTTCGCCCTTATTCTGGAGCTCATCAGAAAGACATAAAGCCATTCATAAAGATGTTTCATGCAAAACCAAGACAATTTCTATGAATAAGTGTGAAATGATTTATATTTGACATTGACTGATAAAGACAACCTCACCTATCTATTAGCTAACTAGTATTGGAGCCTATATACTCTATGCATGTTTAAAAATGAATTATTATTTGTTTGCTTATAATTGTATTGAAACATTCTTTATAGGATTTTGCAAACAGCAGAAAAATTAACTATCTATAAAAGAAAAACTTTGTGTAGAAATATTAATGAAATCTTTGCATTCTTTCGATAACCTGAATTCTGGTTATGCTAGCAAATTAAAATCCTAAAATGAATTTGTCTAATTTCTTATTTGACAATTCTCATTCTAACACTAGCATCCACACAGTCCCCTACGGCCATGCAGATTAAACTAGTATCCACATAACCCCCTACGATTATGAAGATTCAGTTAAAAATGAGAACAAAGACCTAAAATGAATTTATTTATCTACCTTGTCTTAAAAAAATTTTTCATTCCAATGGATTACATTTTCATGAAATCTATCATTCTGTTTCCTGGAAAGATAAATAAATTCATTTTAGGTCTTTGTTCTCATTTTTAACTGAATCTTCATAATCGTAGGGGGTTATGTGGATACTAGTTTAATCTGCATGGCCGTAGGGGACTGTGTGGATGCTAGTGTTAGAATGAGAATTGTCAAATAAGAAATTAGACAAATTCATTTTAGGATTTTAATTTGCTAGCATAACCAGAATTCAGGTTATCGAAAGAATGCAAAGATTTCATTAATATTTCTACACAAAGTTTTTCTTTTATAGATAGTTAATTTTTCTGCTGTTTGCAAAATCCTATAAAGAATGTTTCAATACAATTATAAGCAAACAAATAATAATTCATTTTTAAACATGCATAGAGTATATAGGCTCCAATACTAGTTAGCTAATAGATAGGTGAGGTTGTCTTTATCAGTCAATGTCAAATATAAATCATTTCACACTTATTCATAGAAATTGTCTTGGTTTTGCATGAAACATCTTTATGAATGGCTTTATGTCTTTCTGATGAGCTCCAGAATAAGGGCGAAAAACGTTTCAAAGGCTAAGCATTTCCAGGAAACAGAATGATAGATTTCATGAAAATGTAATCCATTGGAATGAAAAATTTTTTTAAGACAAGGTAGATAAATAAATTCATTTTAGGTCTTTGTTCTCATTTTTAACTGAATCTTCATAATCGTAGGGGGTTATGTGGATACTAGTTTAATCTGCATGGCCGTAGGGGACTGTGTGGATGCTAGTGTTAGAATGAGAATTGTCAAATAAGAAATTAGACAAATTCATTTTAGGATTTTAATTTGCTAGCATAACCAGAATTCAGGTTATCGAAAGAATGCAAAGATTTCATTAATATTTCTACACAAAGTTTTTCTTTTATAGATAATTAATTTTTCTGCTGTTTGCAAAATCCTATAAAGAATGTTTCAATACAATTATAAGCAAACAAATAATAATTCATTTTTAAACATGCATAGAGTATATAGGCTCCAATACCAGTCATACATTTAACCGTCATTTTACTTTATTTAAATGGTAGTCAAGGACGTGTACTAGTTTCCAGGCATTTCAAACAAACCTACTTCACGATAATTCAAATTTCTACATTTCTAAACTGTCAAAATTCAATCTTTTCAAATGGAAAACCCAGTATGTTTCTATTTAAAATATTTCAGAATTCAATATTTGCTAGCTGAATATCCATAGTGAGTACTTTTTTGAAAGTTTTAAAATGTAAAAATTTTAATAATCGTAGAGAACACACTGTAGAATTATGTTCTATTTAAGAATGCTGTAAATTAGTACATAGATAGATAGATAGATAGATAGATAGATTTATTTAATTCTGTGTGCCAATTACAAAAATTGGATAGAATATGTCAAGTAAATACAATAAATTAACAATATTTTACAATAATTTACGAACATTATAAAACACATACATATATATACAATAATAACACAAGCGGGTACAATTTACAAATAACTAAAATTATGAACAGACGTCAAATTAAAAATTAACTAAAACAATGAGTCTTAGGATATATAAAAGTGACCATTTAAATGAGTTTTTTCTATTAACTAAAATTTTCAAATTCATGAAGAGAGTAAAAACCATTGTTGGATAAAAATCTAAATAATTTAGATTTGAATTCGGTTAAATTCTTGACCAGTCTAACGTTTGACGGCAATTTATTAAATAAATAGCTTCCAGCATATATAGGAGATTTTTTATATAGTTCTAAATTGAAATTATTAACATATAAATTATTGAGGTTTCTTGTATTGATTTCGTGTTTATCACGGTGTGTTGATAGGCTATTTTTTATATTATAGATATATATAAATAATTTATATAAGTAAATGCATGTAACTGTGAGAATTTTACTATTTTTAAAAGTACTACGACAAGAATCTCGGTACCCCAAATTGAAAATTATTCTCAATACTCTTTTTTGCAGAACAAATACCCTCTGTAGATCTATACTTTGACCCCAGGCAATTATATTATAAGATTGTTTAGAATAAAATAAAGCATAATACACATCTATCAAAGAGCTACGATCTAAACTATTTGTCAACATTGAAATTGCAAAAGAAGATTGACTTAATTTAGTACAAAGTTGATCAATATGTTGAGTCCAACATAAATGTTCATCTAGCATTATTCCGAGAAAATTTGTACTTTTTTCTAAGCTTAACTGATTACAATTTAAGATAAGATTAACCGTTTTGTAAACATTTTTTGTCCGTGTTTTAAATAAGACACATACGGTTTTCTCATAATTGATGATCAACCTGTTTTTATAGCACCATGTATTGAATTTATCAAGGGTTAAATTCATATCCTTGAGTAACAGTGAAAGTGGTACTACAATCAAAATGAAAATGAGTTTGTTAGCATATTTTAATATCTTTTCAAATGCATTTTTTTATCGGAAAAAGTGGAGTAACGTGTAAGTCCAAAAATCATATATCGCTGGATAGAGAATGAAAGTGAAATATAAATGTATTAAAAAAATGTTGGGTCTTCCATTTTAAAAATGCAAGTATGTGGTTTTCCGCCACTATGTAAAACATTTTAAAATAATTGCAGAATATGCTAATTAGTCTTGATGTCCCACAATTATTATCTGAAACATTTCAAATGTCAATAAGCTGAAGAGATATTGGCCATCCACGCATTAATGACTAGAGACAGCTCTAGCTCTACCTAGAGAACACTTGATGGTGGGACAAACTACACTATAAGCAAAATATTTGTTTCATTTGAAAATGAAAATACAAAATCTCTCACTCACGTTTTAATAAATAAAATATTAACTTCGTATCGATTCAAACTATCTAAGAATTGCACATATTTTTTCATTCTCATCTGAAATATTCAGTAGCATTACTACTACTACTACTATTATTCAAAAGAACAGAAAAAATATCAAATAGAATATTTCAATATCAACGTTAAAAAAAATTATTTTCAAATAATTTTGTAATAACATTTTTTCGGATAGACTATATGCCGTCCTAAAGATTCATACAACACTGCGATTGGAATAAACTAGTTGATAGATACACAGTGTTCCTTAATGACGTGCTAATATTTCAGGGTGTGATTCCTTAGGTTATTTTATGAAAAAAAGTTCATACGAACATATGTTCGCCACGGCTTAAATTTCTTACTACGGAGTGTTAAAAATTTTTTTTCGTCATTTTTTAATATCTCAGAAAGTACTTTAGATATTGTTTTCAATTTTGGTATGTATTAATAGGATGTAAAATCACATGTTTTAGTTTGAAAAGTTATTTTATCGCTCCACCAGCGGCGTCCCTGCGAGCATGACCTCTGATATTTTTCACCAGAAAAGTGGTACGCCACTGACATTTTTCCACGTGGAAATTTTTCCTGATTAGCCTGGTCAATTCTACATGAAAACTACCTCTTGCGTTTTTCTCGTCAGACGCACAGTTCTTTATTGAAACATTTAAATTGCCTCATTGAACAGCATTGACTAATAATAATAATTTTAATTTTTGAACACATACATCTAGTTATCCTGGAAGAAACAATATTTGTTGACATAAAGTAAGTGGTTGGTGTTCAAAACTATCTCATCGTAATATTTTTGCGATTTTTAGTGTTTCATTGAATTTATTTTATTTTTTGGTTGTTTTTATTCGAATATCTCAGTAAATATGATAAATTATACGAATACGGAAATAGGGACAATGCATTACGTACATTGTCGAGGAGGGCCTCGGTAAAGGCCAGCAAGATCCCCCGATTTCAATAGTCTGGATTTCTTTTTGTGGTATCATCTTAAAATCCTGGTGTACAAAACTCTCATTAACACTTTAGTAGATTTAAGAGAACGAATCGTTGCCTCATGTAAAACAATACGGAATACGCCGGGAATATTTGAACGAGAGCGCAATTCGATGCGAAAAAGAGTGAAAGCATGCCTATTAAGTGAAGGTGGCTATTTCCAACAATTTTTATAAAATAAAATGTATCATTATCAGTGTCAATAATAATTAGTTTCAATTTGAATATAATTGTGTTGATTAAAAACTGTGCATCTGACGAGAAAAACGCAAGAGAATTTTCATACAGAACTGACCAGACAGGAAAAAATATCCACGTGGAATAATGTCAGTGGCGTAGTACCTTTTTGGCAAAAAATATCAGGACATATTTGCAGGGACGCCACTGGTGGAGCGATAAAATAACTTTTCTAACTAAAATATGTGGTTTTGTATCCTATTGACACATACCAAAACTGAAAACAATATCTCAAGTACTTTCTAAGATATTAAAATAAAGATTAAAAAAAATAATTCAACACCCTGTAGCAAAAAATTTAAGCCGTTCATATGAACTTTTCTTCATAAAATGACCTAAGCAGTCACCCTGAAATATTAGCACATTATTAAGGAACACCCTGTATATGATATATAACAGAAAACGATCAAATAGAGTATTCCAATATCAATGTTGCATAATTCTGGCACACACTATGTTGTACAAAAAATTATTTTGAGATAATTGTGTAATAGAAAAAAAACTGGTAATTATCTTAATGTAATCACCATACAATCGATAAATATATTTTTTTAATTATGTTTATTTATAAAATTAACTTGAATCAAAATAATTTAAAGTTAGTATCTACCATTACTTCTTGAACACGTTGTATATAAAATGTACAACATAGTTAAAAACTTCAATGAATTAAAATACTAACGCGGGACGGCCCAATAGACAAATAGATTACGAGAAATGATCGAAAATTGCAAATTTTTCCTTTGCTATTTGACACAACCAGACGTACTGCACATTCATCAGAGTGAATGTGAAAATGACATGGGATTCTTTAACTAATATACGATTCAAATGTATTGACCCATCACTTTAACCGCGAATATCTCAGAAACGGAGGAGCAGAAAAAATTATGTGGTTATAATGAGTTTATTCTAAACCAATCACTGAAATTTGAATAATGTACATTGAACACTTTTGAAGTTCTCCTAAGTTATATTTAAAAATGTCCTACATTCAAGGAAATCATTGGGCGTTTTCTTTATTTCAACATTTTTTTCTGGTGGAAACCATCTGTGATGGATATGGTGGAATGGCGTCATCCACTGATGAACACAGCAGTTTAGCAATAAAAGAATAGTTTTGTTGCTTTTATCCTAACCGAACATTAAGCTTGTTTACTTTCTGCTTTATTCGTTCCGCAGAGTGATTCGTAATCATAAGGTACATGTCTCATGTGTTGTCTGCCCCTACCATGCAATGATGTATGATCATATGATCATTGTTCATTGAAATACTGTTTATTATGTTCACTGCAAACGAAAGCAGCTTTTGATTACTGTTCATTGAAATCCTGTTTATTATGATTATGAATCACTCTGCTGAACGAGAGCAGCTTTTACTCCAAGTCTCTTTATCTGAGTTGCAACGTTGCAAGTAATCTATGCAAAAAATGAATAATATGGATAGTAGAAAAAACTTTATTAATTAAAAGGGAGCCACACGTATGTAAAAATAAAAAATTATATTTTACAAACTGTGGCACATCATGCTGCTGTTGGATCAGTCGTGTATTCAATGTCATTATATGTTATTTTTATAGTTATCATCCGATCTAAGAATTCCTTAATTCACATCCACCAAACAGCAATCATCAGTCCACCATCACAAGTTTAAGGTTGCTCAGTGATGCAATTTATTCTGAGGTGATGCCACCAGATCATATCCATCATAAATAAAAGAACAAATTTTAACCATCTGGTTGATCCATCAGACAATAAAGGAACAACATTGGTGGAACTGGTGCCACCTGATGGACTCAACGTTGAAATAAAGAAAACGCCCATATTTCCAAGACACATAAAAAATTCCCGTCAATATGGAGTCCGCGCGGCGATATCATTGAATAGGTAAAGATGCCGCCTACCCGCTTTGTATTTACCGCATTTTTTACATGCCTTAAAATTATGAAGACGATACGAGAAAATTTTTTCATTATTTTTTATTTTAAAATTTTGCAGTTATGTTTATTCGTTTATTTATCAATGCATTTAAAAAAAAATGTTAAAATAGTTAATTATATAAAATGTAAGCATTTTCAGAAAAAATAATTGATATATATCAAATATTAATTTAGTTATCAAGCGTAATAGATAATATCCTTGTAAACTTGCATTGATATTTTTTTCCTTCTTCAATTCTTTGGGACTTCCTGCCACATGTATGTTTTCTTTCTAAGCGGTGCTAGGGGAATCTACAAAATATATCACAATTAACCAGTATGTTACTGGTAAAAAACCTCTACGCCTGTGACGTTTACGTCAAAGGATCAGTTAAAGGTTGGTTTTTTATAAATAAACAACACAAATAAGTATAAAAATTTGAAATTAAATATTTCGCCGACGTTTCGGAAATCTAATCTGTTTCCTTTTTCAATGCTTTTTTTGAAAAATCTGTTTTGCTGTGTATGACAAATACACAGCTCTAAGAATGTTTGTTATATTCAATATCCATAGATACTTACTATTTACATAGAACTGTTGATATATTTAACAGTTTTTTAGTTTCTATACAATGTTAAGTTTGTGAAGTTCTTCTTTTAACATTGGCAGCCAAGTTGTACAGACATCTACGGAACAATTCGACACGCAATTATCCTCATTCAGTAATATTATCGCGGATTCTTTAATTTTTCTTTTTTTGCTATCTGCCTCTTTTGTTAAAATTTTTGCCGAGTCCCAGTTTATTCTATGTCCGTTCTCCCACGCGTGTTCGCATATCTTGGACCTCTGAATTTCATTTTTTCTGATATAATTTTGATGTTCGCCCAATCTTACACTAAAAGGTCTGGATGACTCACGCAGATAGCAAAAAAAGAAAAATTAAAGAATCCGCGATAATATTATTGAATGAGGATAATTGTGTGTCGAATTGTTCCGTAGATGTCTGTACAACTTGGCTGCCAATGTTAAAAGAAGAACTTCACAAACTTAACATTGCATAGAAACTAAAAAACTGTTAACTATATCAACAGTTCTATGTAAATAGTAAGTATCTATGGATATTGAATATAACAAACATTCTTAGAGCTGTGTATTTGTCATACACAGCAAAAAAGATTTTTCAAAAAAAGCCTTGAAAAATATTTAATTTCAAGTTTTTACTTATTTGTGTTGTTTATTTATAAAAAAACCAACCTTTAACTGATCCTTTGACGTAAACGTCACAGGCGTAGAGGTTTTTTACCAGTAACATACTGTTAATTGTGATATATTTTGTAGATTCCCCTAGCACCGCTTAGAAAGAAAACATACATGTGGCAGGAAGTCCCAAAGAATTGAAGAAGGAAAAAAATTAAGATAATGCCACAAATAACATTTAGACAATATTGCATTGATATTATCCTTTACGCTTGATAACTAAACTAATATTTGATACATACCAATTATTTTTCCCGAAAATGCTTACATTTTACGTAATTAACTATTTTAACAAAAAAAATTTAAATACATTGATAAATAAACGAATAAACATGACGTTTTTGAGAATAACTGCAAAAATTTAAAATAAAAAATTATAAATAAATTTCTTTATACAAAAAATGCCGTGCTTTATCGGTGTCTAAAATATTATTTACATAGTATGCATATTTTCCAAAATACAATGAATTCAAAACTGGTATGGTCAAAATTTCCTTAAAAAGTAGGACATTATTCAATATAACTTAGCAGGACTTCAAAAGTGCCCAATGTACATTATTTAAATTCCAGTTATTGATTTAGAATAGACTCATAATAAACACGTCATTTTTTCAATTTTTTCTGCTCCTCCGTTTCTGAGATATTCGGGGTTAAAGTGAGGGGTCAATACATTTGAATCGTATATTAGTTACTTTTCAAATAGTTTCCAAGACTTTAAATGCGGCACAGTATAAAATTTTACTTTCCCAAAATATCATTTATCTTTTCTACTAAATAATTGAATATGAAAAATATCTGCACCACAAGGATCAAACAAAAGTTATTTTCTAATTATGTGTTTAACCATCACAAAATGTTTCACACCTAAAAATATATAAACTTACAAGAAAATTGTTGTTTCTTCTGTTCTCTTATAATAAAGCATATTGGAAGCTTCAAATTACTTTATTAAACACAGTTTTAACAAAGTTTTACTTTGCATTACAGATTTATACTTAGTATAGTCCATTATTTATAAGTTACTGAGGGAACTATGTGAACATCTGGATTTATACACTGTATTCTTACTGAGGTTTTTCCGAAGATCCAAACTTTGAGAGATGGTGACGTAACTTCTTCTTAATTAAATAAATTAATTTAAATTCATAAGCTAAGATAATACTGCATATTTCTTCTTGAGATATGGACATGTTAATAATGATCTGTAACACTAATATTGTTGAGCCCCTTGTTCAAATTGGAATTTTTTTTGTCAAAACGCCACTGTACAAAATTATTCCAATAACGGAGATCATAATGATGGCGGAAGATCCAACAATAAAACGAACGGAACATCCATAAATTTGTCTTCTCATCAGCAACTCGAGAGCACTAACAGGATTTAACTCTTGAGGTCCATCGAAATTAATCTCCACAATTTCTTGGTCGGGATAGAAATGAGGAATTGGAAAATTGCGATATGCCATTTTTTTCAGTTTTATACACACACAAAGACGGCGCGGCGCACCTCACAAGATGAATTTTGGTGACAAAGTGATGTAATAGAAAATGACAACCACAGAACATTACCACCTCCAATAAATTTATAATAATGCTATATTTCTTTACCAATGAATCTCTATTGGATTTACTATGATGAAAGCAAATGAAAAATATGTGGTCATAGTCACCCGATGTTTATATTATTGTTAGAATTCAATTGTATTAAAGAAGAGTTATGCCGATATAAAAAGTAATTACCTTTATTATCGCATTATTACTAAGAGGAATCACTGATATGCAATGTACCTATACATGAAAACTAGTATTTGCCGTCGGGCGCAGCCGACTTACATATTTAATAAACGCTTTGCTCAAATATAGTTAATTTACCTGTACGTGGTGCCACTGAGATTAAGTAAACTGACAATATATTGTTATGATATTACTATTTTTATTTATTTAACTTATTTTGCCTGGACGCCAGTCACGCTTAACCCCGCGACAAGGTATTATTCGCTAGCTCACGTCAGAACATGAGAAACCTACTGCTCGTCTTTCCGGCCTGAGACGTAGACCCGCTACTCTGTCAATGTCAATACTGCAAATCTGTGAATGGCTGCTTGATTTCTTGCGTTTTTGTGAGATTTGTTTTACGACGAATTATACACTGTGTTTTAACGGATACACTTCCGAACTTTACTTAATTTGTTAAGGTAAGTAACAAATTACCAATATTATGTGAGAAACTGCTCACTTGTATAAGATTTACAAAATTATTTATAAAAAGTAGGGTTATGTCTTCAATTTATACGAAAGGTTATTTGATTACCTTTGGATGCCTTTTTGCTCCTAATTTTATATTTGACGTGTTCCACGTACTTTATGGATACTTTTAAACATTCACTTTACATTTGATTTGAAAATTTATTTAAATTTAGTTTATTTTGTAAACTTTTGTGGAGCTCAATAAAACGGCGTCCTTTTCATACCCACGCTTCAACCCCTCTCTCTTTTTCTTAATAATCAAATTCTATTGGCTTAGATGTGACTTTTCTAAAAACCAAAGCAATCTAGTTTTGACATATTTAAAATTTATATTTTTTATATTGAATTTTCTAGCAATTTACTGAATAAATCTTTACTCTGATTATGTTTTAATCTTTCTGACCTTCCTCTGAACATTTTGATACCTCATACATGTCTCTAGGTGTCTTATTAGGAATTTCGATAACTTTTCGTAAAATTGTTCACAATTGCTTAAAACTGCTAAAAATACTTTACTTTTCCCATTTTAACTTAAAATCTAATCACCTACTATCGTTTTAAATCATATAAACACCGTTTTTAACATTTGTAACAATAATAATAATAATCTGGCATTTTTCAGGTATGCCTACGATGCAATGCTATGTACCAGTCCTTGGGTGTGGTATTCGAAATATGCTATTACATCAGATCAAACTACAAAGTGGTCTCTACAATTATAAAATGAATAAACTTACATAAACTCTTTATTTGAAATGTTTTATGCAACTTTTATGGAGAAAGTCCTAACCAAAGATTACTACCAACTATTTTATAAAGTTTCTACTGTTAAAAATCAACACATTTCAGTGCTTGATGTGTGGTTACATGCACTTGGTAAGTCTTTATAATCTTATCACTGATTTTACTCATTACGAGGCTTGAAATTTGTATGTTATATAACTTTACGTTAGCTGCGGGAGAGTTTTTCACTATCTTATAAAGTCACTGAGTTTAGGTCTCCCATTTGATTTTTATAGTTCAAATGTTATTAATTAAGCACTTTCATAGCCTATTACATTTGTATTTTAAGTTTCTTTGTGAATACATTCTTTTTAAAATGTTTATTTTATATTTTGTAGGTTCTACGCTGAGTTCCAACTACATCTATGCACTCTGGTAGGATTCTACCTATGTTTAACTACTTACTATTGTTCCATAAGCATTTTGTAAGTTAAACGATGTACCAATATCCTTTTTTAATATCAGGTATGTTAAATATTTAAAATAATAAATTTACAATTAATTGGTATTCAGTACAATTAAAATATTACTACTACGCGTTACTATTACCTATACAATTTGTATGAGCCCTTCTTTCTACCATTTCAACTTACCATATTGAAACTTACTACCGTTGTACGAGGCCCGTGCAACATCCTCTCATGTTCTGCGATGAGGTAGTTTCTGGCTTAAACGTTATAATTTTCTATTTTTAATTTAAGTTGAGTTGGTATTTTGGCAAATCTTTATTAATGAACAATTTATTGCTGTCATTTTGAATCAATTATTTTGCAATTTAGACCTTAATGTTGCAAAGTTTAGCTTCATTATAAAATATCCCAATATCACAATAATATATTTTTTATTGATCAAATAAGTATTCGCAGTTTTCAACGTCCTACTGCAACTCTCTTTTGATTCATAATAGTCTAGTTATTCAGATAAATTGTATAAGTAAGGTAGATAGGACAAAGTAGACAAAAAAGAAAAAGATGCATATACCTACATCGTATACATATTTAAAAAAAGAAAACTCTAGAACAGAGGACAGACAAGCAAAAACAACTAACATTAATACGGAAATAAGACAGCAATAATTTCGTTTTTAAAAATGGTTCTTGCTTTTATAACTTTGTATTCCTGTGGTAACTGGTTATACAACTTAATACCCATGTAATATGGACCTTTCTCGTACAATGTGGATGCGTATTTTGGAATACATAGTGAATAAGCTTCTCGGGTAACCGGGTATGGATATTAGAGACGTTTCTTGAGCCGTTTGTTACGTATTTGTTTAGGTTGTCATAGACAAATAATATTGTATTGTAAATATATAGAGAATATACTATCATAATGCCCGAATTCCGGAAAAGTGGAGAGCAGTGATCATTATAATCAGCATGATTCATGATTCTGATAATTTTTTTTTGTACAGTGAATATTCTGCTCGTTTCACTATATGTGTCCCAAAACATTATTCCATACGATAGACGACTCTGTACATATGCGAAATAAAATGCTTTACTAAGTTTCTGATATTTAATAAGATAAAGCTAGCACTTCCAAGTTTTGTTGCTATTGTGTTGATATGGGCTTTCCATTTGCAATATTCATTGAGGTGTACACCGAGAAATTTTGTATTTGAGTGTTATTTTATGGAGGTACTATCATGTTTAACAAGAGGATTGGAACTGTTTTTATAGAAATGTAGTAACTCTTAATGAATTATGAAAAATGGTACATGTTTTGTAGTCTAGATTAGAGAATATAAATTCGAGCAACAGTAAGCTATTTCTATAAATTAAACTAAAATGCGCCCTTACGGGATGCGAGAGCTACTCCTAAAACTCAAAGGACGCAGGTGAGTGTGAATAACATGTACAAAGGCCAAATTTTTGTATCTTTTAGTGCAAAATATCTGACACCGGTGTGACAACCAGTCATTACTCTCAAAAGGTTGCGACTCATTTCTATGGAGGGTTAAAACTACCCTCCACCGCCACCGACAAAGGAATCGGTTCAAAACGAGAAAAAAATTCAAGCTTTTGTAGTTTTAATCAGAGTGGATAATTATGGAGTGAATTCAATCCAACCATGGTGATCTATGCTCAAATGATGCATATGGCAGCTATTGAAATTTGGAAAGGGTCAAATATTTGTAGCTTATTGGGGGTGGATATCATTAGCCTTATACAGATTAAAAGATAGATAAGTTGATAAATGTTAAGATAAACACAGCTGAATAAACAAATATGGTATAATAAATAAAATACAACTGGTTAATGCTTAATTAGTGAACTTACACCATACTTCCCTGAACAATGGAAAGAGGCGCTAGTTAGTCCTTTGCCAAAAGTCAATAATCCTCAAAATATATCTGACTTGCGTCCTGTTAGCATTTTAACTGTTCTATCAAAAATTCTTGAAAAAACTGTACACCAGCAATTAAGTGATTATGTCAAAGAACACAAAATTATTCTTTTATTTCAGTGAGGTTTCCGAAAGGGTCATAGGGCAACATCTGCCTTAGTAAATGTGACCGATAATATATTTGGAGCCCTAGATCACAAACAAGCCACAGTTTTAGTTCTGCCCGATTTCACAATAGCTTTCGATAAATTAAACCATCAACTTTTATGTGCAAAGTTGCACTATGTTGTTTTTTCCGACATAACTGTAAATTTTATCAATCTTATCTGACTGGTCGTAGTCAGAGAGTATTTACTGAAAATTATTATTCTCGTAGACAGTTAATATCATCCGGTGTGCCTCAAGGTTCTGTATTGGGACCTCTTCTTTATCTCTTCTACACATCAGATATTTTGTAAACATGCAGCACTGTTCTGTGCAAGTATATGCCGATGATACAGAACTTCTCATTCGATCCTAGCAATTACCGCGCAGCTACAAACTTAATAAATATTGACTTGCAAGAGATTTATAATTTTGCTACAAAAGATAATTTAAAAATTAACCCAAACAAATCAACAGTAATGATTTTTAGCCAAAACATGTATTACCAAATGCTATATATTTTATTGGATAATAGTAGACTCCCAACAGCAGAAAAATAAAAAAATTTAGGTATCATCTTTGAATCAAAACTCAGATTTATAATACATGTTAACAAATTGGTTAAAAAACATACGTTGTGCTGAGACTTCTTTAGGCCAATATACATATAATTAATTATAAACTAAGGAAAATACTGTATGAATCTTTAGTTTTATCTATTCTTAATTATGGTCTTATTGTGTGTTTTTCATGTATCGACAAAAGCACAATAAATAGGTTACAAGAAATTTCAACATGTTTCACAGAAACGTTTGCAACTTGGATGGCTTAATCTTGAAAATACCTACAAATATCACCCGCTGATATTTGTTCATAGAGTTCTTACTACTTCAGTGTCGGAGTATCTTAAGCAAAAACTTGTAAGTCGAAGAAGTATCCATAATATTAATATAAGATCTACTGATATTTTGACCATGCCACAACATAGTACTACCATTTTTCTGCGCTATTTCTCCTACAACGCTATATCAAATTATAATCTGCTTGATAATTACTTAAAACATTTTCCCATAAATACATTTAAGTATATATATATTTTTTTATTTAACCAACAGTGTACGTAATATGTGGAAAACTGCGTAAAGTATATGCATTTATTTTTAATTGCTTATTTGTTCTGTGTATGTAATTCTGCGTCAATTAATTATGCTTGGTCACAGTTTATAATTATTATTTTGTTTGTTACTTGAACGAATTCTACTAGTTTTATATAAGTATCTACTTAGTGCCGGTATCTTGTTCTCAAGTTTTTAAGGGTGTAAGTGGTGGAATATCTGTTGAGCTAAACTTCGCCCTTTAGATTAGGAAGAATTGTATTTCTTTTTTCTAATAATGACCATTTATTATTTATTATTATCATTATTATTATTATACTTGCTTACCCTACCTAAAACTACAAATGCCTGCATTTTTGTTCCGGAATATTAGAATTAATGACATCCGTCTGTTTCTGGGGGTAGTTTTGAACCCCCCAATTCTCAACCTTATTAAGACGGTTTGGCGGTTGCCATAACAGATTTATATACTGGGCACAATGAGCTACGAGTATTTAACCCTTTCCGAATTTAAATAGCACCTACATATATCATTTGAACACAAGGGTAGCTCTTGCCACCTTTAAGGGTAGTCTCTAGTCCTGTGACGGTAGTAGGAACAAATTCACTCCATATTTGTCAAAACTGCCTAAAATTACAAAAGCCTGAATTTTTCCCCGTTTCGAAACTTATGAGATTCCCTTTGTACATGTTATTCACACTCATCTGCGTCTTTTGAGATTTAGGAGTAGTTTCACCCCCATAAGGGTGGATTCTGGTTTAATTTATAGAAATAGCTTACTGTGGCTCGAATTTATATTCTCTCCTTTAGACTACAAAACGTACCATTTTCCGCACTTCATTAAGAGTTACTACATTATTTATATGATTTTACGCTATTTCCTGGAATGTTTTTGACTAAAAAAAAATACATAATAGACCCTTTCTTGGACTACGGATTCGGATTGAGTGCCGAAAAATGCATTGAATTCATATATTTTGGTTTGCAGGATTTTTTTTTGTGGGTGGCTGTGTAATTAAGTGATTTGATTACTTAATAACACGCTGTTAAATACCAACTGAAACTATTAAAAAATGCACTAAAAAAAATAGTGTTAATAATAATAATAATTATGTCAATAAATGTAAAAGCGTGGGCCGTTCGATGAGTACAAAATTCTAAGTATTTTGAAAAACCCACGCGTTTACATCTATCAACATATTTATTATTATTATTTAAACTTTAAATCTTTAAAATATGACCAGTAGAACCCGAGATTTTGAGAAATAACCTATTATGAAAAAAGTTAATAATATTTTACCGCAGGTCTGGTTTAGGTTATTTCTCAAAATCTCGGGTTCTTGACCAGTAGAACCCGAGATTTTGAGAAATAACCTATTATGAAAAAAGTTAATAATATTTTACCGCAGGTCTGGTTTAGGTTATTTCTCAAAATCTCGGGTTCTTGACCAGTAGAACCCGAGATTTTGAGAAATAACCTATTATGAAAAAGTTAATAATATTTTACCGCAGGTCTGGTTTAGGTTATTTCTCAAAATCTCGGGTTCTTGACCAGTAGAACCCGAGATTTTGAGAAATAACCTATTATGAAAAAAGTTAATAATATTTTACCGCAGGTCTGGTTTAGGTTATTTCTCAAAATCTCGGGTTTTTGACCAGTAGAACCCGAGATTTTGAGAAATAACCTATTATGAAAAAAGTTAATAACATTTTACCGCAGGTCTGGTTTAGAACATGAAAACAAGTTCCAAGAATGTCACCGAGCTCCTTAAGTAACTAGAAAATCAAACAAGTGCTCATACTTCATCGAAGAAAAATATTAATTAAGTATTCGGAAACATCCGAAAGCAGTTGTTAATTCTGAAACCTAATTACTAACTTATTATACTCTTCGCAAATACAAAATGAACGGCAAATTTCTAAAAGCGGCAAAATCGCTCGTAGAGGAAAAACTTTCATATCACTATGTTGGTGATCGAATTGCAAACAACTTTCAAAATGTCCGTCCGTCCGTCTGTCTGCCTGTACGTCTATCTATCCGTCTTTCCGTCAATCGCGTTTCTTGTAAGCACGATAACTTAAGAACGAAAAGTCTGTCGGGTTGTAGTGAAATTTGGACAATGATTTAGTGTTAGCTAGAGGAAGAACGCTATTGTTTTTTTACAAAATCGATCAATAAATAAAAAAGTTATTAATTATTTAATTTCTTTAAAATATATTTATATTACATAATATTGTTACATTGCAAAACTGGCCTATTAGGCAATAGGCCCTAATGCATATCAACTATTAACAGTAATAAATTGTCACAAATGCGATAAGACTATGGACCAAGCTTTGGCGGCTTTCATTTTTTTTATTTTAATAATCTTATTTGGGATTGCAATATTGAAACATTGTAGATATAATTATACTTCGTAACTTTAGACTGAAAACTTGTTTGGCGCGGATAATGTTTTTGAATGGAAGAGCTGTTAATATAAGTTAATTCATATTTCAGTGTTTGCAGGAATTGTAATAATCAGTCTACATATATATATTGCATGATGTGACCGAGATTAACATCGTTTGATAATGCTCTATAGGGAGAAATGAGAAGACGACAATTATTACTGCATAAAAGCTTTGTGAATTTAAGAGAGCCTCTTTGTTGTCAAACGAATGACTATGAACTTACGGATGAATAGTCCGTCTCTTCAAAGGTATAGTAACCTACATGACCAAAATATCGATCGCAGTTGGGCGTGGTTTAAAATTTGTGATTTGTCCTAAATATTTAGATCAATTAGGTATAGATGGGCGCTAACGACACCGCAGACTGTTAAAGAGTGTCGGTTGTAATTATCTTGAGTAATCGTCGATGAAGTTTGATAGTCGCGCCTCCCTAGCGTTTCTGTTGACAACCGGCAAATGTTTTGGCGCTGAAGTGGAATAATATGTTGTACCGAAACTTTATTAACGGTAACTATGGGAGATTTGTGGGCGTGTAGCGGTACGCTGCATGAAACGATATGGCAGTCATCTGTAGTTAGTTGAACTCTTACCCGGACAGTAGAGTGTTGGATCCATAACAAATTTGAACGGGCAGTTTTATTGCGGGGATACTTAAACCAGATTTGCTCTCCATTTTTTCACTGACATTACAGAAATAGCTACCGAAGCACGGCGTTGAGATGGAACACAGAAAGATTTAGTCACTTAAACATGTTAAAATTGGTGTCGCGTATTTTCTTACAGCCTCACCCCGATATTCATCGCCGGCTAACAAACTCTAAGCTGGGTATACCGGCGTCTGAATGTCTATTGTGAAACGCCATCCAGCGGTGCGCTATATCAACTAACCGCCAAGATCCGTTTTCCACAGGATTCAGGATTCCACTGCACTGCAGTGAATAAAGTTTTGTTTTTCTCCCAGTCTGTAAACGTTTTTACCCTTTCCAGGATATTTCCACAGCGTGCAAACCGGACTTTTCCGTTTACCTCATAGGTTAGCGTATATTAAGTACGCATTGACTATTTACTATTGCTGTTATACAATTAAATGTGCACTTTGATCTTTCGTGATCATTACCATCATATTTTTTATTAATCGTTTTCGATGTATAAATGAAAACTTCACGCCCACTCATTAAATAATGGTATGAAATATTTACGCGCGGCACAATTTAAACTAATAGACAGTAAAAATAAACAAGCTAACCATTGTAGTCACCGATTTACTGCAGTTTTTATATAATTTTTGCACATTCTATGGGATACTCTTAGCAGTTTCTTTGTAAATAATATTAGTTTTAGACATTTTTTGTTTAATTACGAAACGTAATTTTACATATATTTTTTTAATTTAAATAATTAATAATTTTTCTATTTATGGACCGATTTTTGACTTTTTGCGGATTTCCATTTATAATGAGATTTAATTATTCTTCATTATTTCCAAATAAAGTATAGAAACGAAAATATAACCATTTGGCCAACATACCTTTATATGTTGCTTGTGTTAGAGATACAGGATGTTCAAAGTTTGAATTTAATTTTGAAATTTCTCAACAATTTTTAAAACTTTAAGTGTCACTTAAGAATTAGCAACTTTGCGTTTTTTTGCATGACAAATGAGAATTTGAAACTAATATTAACATTGCGCATAGAGGATACCAGTTACGCCCTACTTGTAAATGGATGCTTATTTTTGTCGTCTGTAGAATTATTTACAAAATTAATCGAAGATGGAAGAAATTTTAAATTAGAAAATTGATCGGTAAAGGTACTCTACAGTGTGAGTCAGGAGGAAAGTGACGAACTTCGGGAGTGTATACTACACATAAGTGTATTACTAAAAAACTCAAAAGTTATGAAAAGAGGTAACTTTCTCCTAAAAAATGAAAATGTTTGACAATTCAAAATTGCTTGATAGAACTTATAAAGAGCGATAGGAACTGTTCGTAAAAATCTGTTGTTAATAACGCTTAAGATGCCGTAGTTCGAAAACAAATAGTTTTTATTCATACATGTATATGTAGTATACGCTACCGGAGATTGACACTTTTCTCTCGACTCACCCTGTATATCCCAAAGACGTTATTAAATTTCCTGGTAAATTTCACTGAACGAGAATACTCTATTTCTATTGTAATAAAATTACGAGATATGAGGATACGGAGAGCCAACGCTCTTCTAGCAGCAAATTGAGGAAAATGAGACAATGATGTACTATTAACATTAAACTGCAAACGAACAATCATATCCGAGTTTGTGGTGAAATTCTCTGTTTATTCACAATTAAAATATTGTGCACTATGTTTCATTTACTTTGAATCGAATGATATTTTCTGTTTCTTACAGAAAGGCCATATCTTGTAAAAATCCTTTGTTAACAAAACCGAAAACCAAGTAAGGGATGTACGTGTACAGTACAGTGTTTTCATTTTAATCTGCCCTGAATATTCCGCGAGCCAGAGCGAATATATTATTTAATGAAACACGTCAATTCGTTTATCGAGGGGAAATCCAGATACGCTCTTAGGACATTATTATATCGCCTCCAGTGATGTAAAATATCATGAAACTTAATATCAGTGAAAAGGACCCTGCTCATTTCTTATATGCAAAGTAGACTTTGCAACCCCCGATATCTGGAAAATTGTCAATTTTCCGACATTGTGTCCACGAGAACTTTTGATCGGGTGCTCGAGAGGAAGAACATATATTCCACTGAATTTTACCGGGGAGGAGGCCATGTGGGGTATTTACCCACAATATTTATGTATTGTAAATAACAAATAAATTAATATCAACAAATATACTTTTTATCACATAATGATGCAATAATATTTTTTTACAATATCTTAATATCTGTCATATATATTATTTTTTATTATTGTCTTCTCTTTTTCTTTTCTGCTTTTTTTTCTATTCTCGCCACCTCTGCATGAACTATCCCGGCGGCGATGTAGTGTTGACTGCATATGAGAGACCATCCCACAATACCCCCCCGGTAAGAAAAAAAACTCGGCCTGTCAAACAATCAATATTAAACCAAACCTTTTTTTGGTAGTGGCGACAGGCGAATCAAGAGAATCCCCTAAAACAAGCGCAGGTTTAACGCGATCTTAACTGAGAGTGACATTCTTATCACGAGTCGACAGAGTAATGACTTTGTCACTTCCAGAAATTACGCGAAAGGGCCCCTGAAACAGTGGGGTGAAACATTTTTTAATCCGATCTTGTCTAACAAAAACATAATCACAAGTAGACAAGTCAGGACTAACGAAAACCCTTCGGAGATCACTATGTCTGGGATTTCGAAACGTCAAGTTGTCAAAATGTGAGTGAATTTTAGTAACAAAATCAGGAGTATTTACGTCGAAATGGGGTTGTGAAAAGAATGAGCCTGGTAAACGTAAATTTTGACCGTAAAGGAGATCAACGGAAGAACATTCCAAGTCAGATCTCGGAACTATTCTGAAACCAAAAAGGACTATTGGTAATTCGCCATACCAGTGTATAGAGTTTGCACGTGCTAGCAATGTAGTTTTTAAAGTGCGGTGGAAATGCCCGACCATCCCGTTACTTTGTGGGTGCCCTGATCCGTGGTTATCGAAAGCGGAACACCAAAACGACAAATGTAATTTTGAAAAAGTGTCCTGGCAACTGTTTCAGAGGAAGTGTCTGATATAGGAACAGCTTCGGGCCAGCGGGTGAATCTTTCAACCATGGTTAGGATGTGAGAACATCCACGCGATGGGGGAAAAGGCCCGATTATATCAATGTGCAAATGGTCAAAATGGCACTTCGGTATTGGAAATTTCGCAAGCGGGGTTACCTTATGGCGATGTATTTTCGAAGTTTGACAATTTAAACACGTTTTAGCCCACAAAGCGCAGTCCTTGTCCATTCTCGTGAAGTAGATACGTCACACCATATGCGATTTTTTGTATTAGGAATAAAAATGTATTCTAAAACATACCTCGATTGTATACATTTATTTTCAGGACTTTTAGAAATTAATGTTGTAAATTCTTCATCCTTTAATTGTGAATCACAAAGCAATTGCAAACTAAAATTGTTTGATATGTCCAGAATAGAGGTAGGTATTGTATTAGATGCAATTATCGTTGAAACGTCATGAATCCGTGACAAGGAGTCAGCTACTACGTTTGATTTACCACTTATATGTTGAATATCCAGAGAAATCCAGAGATGGTTGCATCATTGTTTAATAATTTTTTCATCGATACCCCCATCAATATTATAAGCCAAATACCAGATACACTTCCCACTTCTTCATATAATCAATTAAGTAATATTGACTCCACATTGTTTTTAAGGCCATTTACGGAAGAAGAAATGTTCTTGTTATTAAATACTAAGCTTAAAAATAAAAAATCATCTGGACCAGATGATATACCTGGTTTTTTAGTTAAGAAGACTCTAAAATCATTGATAAAGCCACTTACTTACTTAGTAAATATGTCTTTTGAAACCGGAACGTTCCCTGAAAATTTAAAAATAGGTAAAGTGGTGCCTATTTTTAAGAAAAAAGATCCACATCTCCTACAAAACTATAGGCCTGTAACAGTACCTTATAGTTTTTCGAAAATATTTGAGTATTATTTTTACGATTTCTCCGAAACTGTGAACATTCCCTAATTTTAATTAAACCTTCTATATTAAGAAATGGAGCAATATATAAGAGATTTTGACGACAGCAATATAGAGACTTATACATTAATCAGTGCTAATGAGTGCAATGAAATATACAAAATAAACAACAAAGTAAGTAACTTTAAAATCATACATAACAACATACGAAGTGTTGCAAAAAATCTTGACCAGTTTAAAGTCTTCCTTGAACAATTTGAATTTAAGTATGAATGTATTGTCTTGACGGAAACATTTGATCTTTCGGACAAAGATTTGGACATGTTTAATATTGATAGTTATCAGATATTTTATAATAAGGGCACTGTCAATAAAAATGATGGTGTTTTAGTATACATAAGAGAAAACCTCAATTACGAACACAGCATTATTAAATTTGACCAAATAAATATTATCAAAATAGATATAATAAACTATAACAAGCAAAATATTAGCATACTGGCTGTGTACAGACCTCCATCTACGTGCATCAGAAACTTTAATACATCCTTAGATCAATATCTACAAGAATATTCCACTATTGCTGACTACACGATAATATTAGGCGACATAAATATCGACATTCATCAAACTCAGGATATTTTAGCACTTGAATATCAAAATATCTTGTATTCCCATGGTTTTAAATCCTTTATAAATGATACAACCAGGGAAGAAAACGATAGTCGTAGCTGCATAGATCACATCTTTATAAAGGATCCAAAAAACACCTCAGAAGAAATGACGATACCTTGCATAATAAAATCCAGAATAACGGATCATTACATAACCACCATACAGATAATACTCAGCAATGACTTAACGATTTCTAACACTAGTTCAAAAAACAGTATTAAGTATATTAACTACAACAAGCTAAGAGAAGCGCTTAAAAATATATCCTGGGAACAATTAGAATACGAAAACTTGGAAAATGCTACCAATAAGTTTATCAATATAATAAAGAGCGAGATAACTGCATGCACAAAAATTATTAAAGTTAAGCATAAGGAAATGAAAAGGAAAACATGGATAACGAAAAAACTCATTAAACAAATAAATATCAGAGATAAAATGTATACCAAAGTAAAAAAGGATCCCAATAATAATGAATTAAAAAGTGAATATATAAAATATCGTAACGATCTAAACAACTTGATTAAAAAGGAAAAAAGTAAATATTTTAAGAACAAGATTGAAAAAAACAAAAACTCCTCTAAAACTTTATGGGAGGTCACAAATGAATTTAGTGGTATACACAACAAGAAGACAGATATACCCACTATCAAAAGTGCAAATGGTGAAAAAATAAAAGAAGATAATAAAAAAGCTAATACTTTTAATTCTTTTTTTGCTAGTATAGGAAAGACTCTTGCAGAAAAAATTACTAAAATGCCGCACAATGTTGTACAGGACACAAAAACACAAATAAATACCATATTTCTGGGTCCCACAACTCAGTGGGAAGTTAGAAAAGTGATTCGTGAATTAAAAAATAACAAATCACCTGGTCTAGATGGTATTATGGCAGCTACCTTGAAGGAAATATCGGGACATATCGCCATTCCCTTGGCATATATAATAAACAAAGCGATTGAAGAAGGAACATGTCCATTGGCCTTTAAGGTGGCGGTCATAAAACCTATTTACAAAAATGGTGGAAAGGATGAGGTTACAAATTACAGACCTATATCTTTAATAAGTAATCTTGCAAAAATATTTGAAAAAATCATAAAGTCGCGAATTGTAAATTACCTAGACAAATATAACCTGCTATCAAAATCCCAATTTGGTTTCAAAAAAGGGATGAGCACACAGAATGCAATAGCTAGCCTTATAAGTAAAGTATACGAAGCCTTGGATAAGAGAGAAAAGAGTCTAGCAGTTTTTATCGACTTAAGCAAAGCTTTTGACACGGTATGCCATGCGAGACTTTTGACTACACTTAATAATTTAGGATTTAGAAATAACAGCTTAAAACTTCTTAAGTCATACCTAACTGACAGGATTCAATACACAGAAATAAATAATGTGAGAAGTGAGGCTGAAACGATTGAGTACGGTGTACCGCAAGGGACAGTACTAGGGCCTATATTGTTTATAATATATATAAACTCGTTATTCGATATACAAACCTCTGCCACTATAATAAGTTATGCCGACGATACAGCCCTCTTTTACACAGACGCTAATTGGGAAGACTTAAAAAATAAAGTAGAAGAAGACTTAAAAAACATCAAAAAATATTTTAATAATAAATTACTCACGATAAATGTATCCAAAACTTATTATGTACCTTTTTACCTGAATCAAATATCTGCCCCCCAGTTTCAAGAACTCAAAGTTGAAGAACACTTTCAAATAGCTTCCGCCACACACCTAAAATATTTAGGAATAGTTATTGATTCACAAGTCAAATGGGATCTACATATAAATCATGTATCAAATAAAATAAGGAAACTAATCTATAGATTTAAATGTCTAAAAGAAATTTTAGATACTAAGCAACTAAAAATCCTGTACCATTCTCTTGTTGAATCACACTTAGTATATGGTATTCTAGGATGGGGTGGAGTTCTTGACTCTCATTTGAAACAACTTGACTCTCTGCAAAAGAGACTACTGAAAATTATTCTAAATAAAGAACAGACTTATCCCTCAAACGACTTGTATAAAGATGCAAATGTTATGGATATCAGATTACTTTTTTTCCTACAGTGTGTATTATATCAGTGGCAATCAAATCCTCAAACAAATCAAAACACACAACACAAAAAACAAACTAGAGAAAATCGAAGAAACCACATTAGAATACCTAAAACCAGCACTACTTGCGGTCAACGATGTTTCACTTATCTCAGTTCACGTGCTTACAATAAGATACTTGATGATATTGGACATGTCCCGGTCTTTAGTAGAGCTAAAATTAAAATAAAAAAATACATTTTAGAAGCCTCAAGAGAAGAACTTCACCAAGTCATAAACCCTAAACAGTACCTTAACAGGTTTTTCTAACCTCCTAACCTAGTTCTCCTATCTTCTGCATGTCGTCTGGGGCATGCGTGCGTGTGTGGGCACAGACGTCTATGTACACTTGCATGGATGTCTGTGTTTGCACATGTGCGTGTGTTTTGGATGGTGTGTGGAAGATGGGAGAACTAATGTGTGATCGTAGGTCTATGCTGTATGCGTGTATATGTATATATAGATGCAGTAGATACTATGGAGTATACTGTGTATATATATATTGAAAATATTTACATTTATATTAGTTAATTATACAAGCCTCATATTGCCATGTCTGTTTTTAGTCCTTTTATTTAAACTTATATTTATTAAATTAGTTTATTTTACTCACTGCTCATATTCTTCATGTACAGTGCTGTAGAGCACTTTTTTGAAGTACTTAGTTTATTTGCGTTAGTATACTGATATTTTTATTAGATATAATTATTTTTTTACTATAAGTATATAATATGTATATTTTTGTGAATAAACTTATTCTATTCTATTCTATTCTATTCTATTCTATTGTTATTTAGACCGTCTATTAAAATTCGTAAAAAAATTTAAGATATTGTCCGAAAAACAACACGGTTTTCAATGTGAAAAATCAACATTAACAGCTGTCAACTCATTTTACAATCAAATAATTCAATATATTGAAGCAGGAGAATGTCCTGTTGGGATATTCTTTGATTTTAGCAGGGCATTCGACTGTGTTAATCATGAAAAGTTGTCTTCCATATTATGTGACTATGGTATTAGAGGACAAGCATTAAACTGGATCGAGTCCTTTTTAAATAATCGTCAGCAGTATGTGAGCATACATCATCATAGCCAAAATAAAATAAACAGAATAAAGTCTGAATGTGCCTTTTTGAGCATGGGAGTTCCACAAGGCTCAGTATTGGGCCCGGTGCTATTTATATTATATATTAATAAACTTGAACTTAGTTTGGGCAATGAGTTCTTTTCAATGTATGCTGATGATCTTTCTATGATTGCTTCAGATTCCATTAACAGTGTATTAAAAACAAACTGTAATAATGTAATAGAAAAGGTATCTACGTTTTTTAATCAACATCATTTATATTTTAATGCAGATAAAACGCAGCTAATTCGTTTTCATACCAGGCAAAAAAACTGTGAATCAATTTCTATTAATATCAATAATTCACTTATAACAGATACCCATGATGGCGTGAAATTCTTGGGTTTATATATGGATGAATGTTTGAACTGGAAGACACACTGTGTACACCTGATTTCGAAATTGGCTTCGTTTTCCTATTTAATTAATAACATTAAAGCAGTACTCACAAAAGTACAATTACTAAATCTATATTATGCCCAAGTAGATTCTAGATTAAGGTATGGTGTCTGTTTTTGGGGAAACTCCACTCTATCACAGAATGTTTTTATTGCACAAAAACGTATATTACGTTGTATGGCAGGTATTTCCAGTACCCAATCTTGTAAAGAAGTGTTTAGGGAATATAATATTCTAACCTTGCCAAGTATGTACATATTTGAAATGTGTGTTTATGTTTTCAAACACAAAGACAAATTTATTATTAATAAAAATGTTCATGGTGTAAATACTCGGAACAAAGAGGACTTCCGCATACCACATGCTAGACTAAATGTAACAAGTAATTCTCCAAATTACCTAGGCCCTAAGTTATTTAATCACTTACCTGTTGAGTGCAAAACAGCTAAGAATTTATTTCATTTTAAATGTAATTTAAAGTCATTTCTGTTGACTGAATGTTTTTATTCTGTATCTGAATTCTTTTTTATCTAGTTTGTAACTCATATTGACTATTCCTATACAATGTAATATTGTCTTTATGGAAAATAAATTATTATTATTATTATTATTATTATTATTATTATTAATATCACTGGTAAATTGATAAATGTATTCAAGGTGACGTATCTGTCGGGGAGATTTGTCAGTTTTTGAAAATAGTGCATTGACCAAAGGTTTGTGATCAGTATAACACGTAAAGACACGGCCTTCTAGTATGTATCTGTAGTGCCTGATGGCTGCATATAAACTTAGTAATTCTCCGTCAAAAACAGAATAATTCTTCTCGGCGGAAGATAATTTTTTTAAGAAAAACGCTAAATGGGTAGAAATGCCATAACCTTTGTTCCAAAACGGCTCCCATTGAGGTATTGGAACAGTCGGTCGATAAGGTAAGCAACACTTGGTCACCGAAAGCAGGGTGTGACAAAAGGGTAACATTAGCAATTTTGTCTTTGACTAACGAAAAAATAATGTCACATTCTAATGACCAATGTGAGATAATCTTAGCGTGAATTCTTGCTAAAGAAGTGCCGAAGTTATGCCAGGATTCTAAAGTTTGGGCAAAATGCGGAATAAAACGATGATAGAAAGTAACCATCCCTATGAAACGTTGTAGTTGTTTCAGAGTTGTGGGAGTTGGAAAATCTTTAATGACTGCAATGCGTTGGATTGTCGGCAAAACTCCGTCAGATGAGATGCGATGTCCGAGGAAATCGAGAGAATTTGCGCCAAATATGCACTTGGAAGGTTTAATATTAATTCCATATTTTTTTAAGCGCTGGAAGATGACACGCAAATGTTGCGGGGTCACCAATTTGTGGGGTATTGACCCACAATATTTATGTATTGTAAATAACAAATAAATTAATATTAACAAATATACTTTTTATCAAATTTAATGATGCAATAATATTTTTTTACAATATCTGAATATCTGTCATATATATTATTTTTTATTATTGTCTTCTTTTTTTCTTTTCTGCTTTTTTTCTATTCTCGTCACCACTGCATGAACTATCCCGGTGGCGATGTAGTGTTGACTACATATGAGAGAGCATCCCACAGGCCACTTCCCATAAGAAATAAGCACCCCCTTTGCACCCGATATCTGGAGAACTGTCCATGTTCCGACCGTGTGACCATGAGAACTTTTGATCCAGAGGTCGAGGGGAACAACATATATCAATTTCAGCTAATTTCCCCTTGGGGTTACTTCCCATAAGAAATGAGCGGGGTCCTTTTAATGTTCATCTGAAATTTCTGAAATATGAAGTGACTAATTTTCAGTATTCAGTAGTAGGACTTCTACGTTCCGCAGCTTCGAAGATATTGAATAACGGACTTCGTGCCCATCAGGACTTTTGATCAGGCTGCCGTAACCTATCCAATGCCACTTGTTCCAATATATATGAAAAACGTGCTTCTAAAACTCCTATTATTGAATACTGGTTAAATATATTTAATTAATAGAATAAGTATTGAAAACACTTGGTGTTATTGTTCCACCATTTTTATTCAGATTTCTCTGACATATGTTTCGGCCTTTCGACCATTATTAAAGTGTTATAACAATTAAGCTAAAAGAGTGACCATTACAAGTTATTTAAAGGATTTGAAAGGTATAGATAACCTAATTAACATTAAATTACTTATTTCTAATATAGCTACTACTAGGAATTTAATGTAAATTTTTAATTACTATTTCTGGGTATGTTTAATTTTAGTATGGTGTCTATTATGGTGGGCAGTATAAAATTTAGTTTCTGTATTAGTAACGTTTATCTGTTTATTTAAGGGTTTCTTGATTTCCAAAATTTCAGGCATGTCTAACCTATTTTCTTTATTGACACTGTGCAAAAGTTCAATACTACTACCGTTGAAAAAATGTTCTGCAAAACCAGTTGATTTTTTATTCTCTAAAATAAACTTTTTGTGTTCATTTACCCGTACGTCTAAGCTTCGACCACTCTGACCTATACATAGAGCATCACAATCGTCACAATTTATTTCATATGCTCCCGCTTTTTGTGAGTCTTCTGTTTTTTATGTGAGTGAGTAAGTACTACCACAGACATACAGGGAGCCACTTTTCATTTTTGCAAATTTTGCCCTCGTCGTGGAATTCTGACGTCACTTCCGGTCACGATTTTTTGTGGCTTAATTTACCCGCAACCCTGAAACACCCTAGATTAGTTTTTTTTTCCTGTTTTTAGTCATCGAATACATGAATAATTTTTTTTAAGTTAAAGTACAAGCCTTCTAGTTATTAAAAGAAACAGGCTGTCTCTTCTTATTTGCCCACATGCTCCCATTGTGACGTCACTTCCGGCAAAATTCCATGACGCGGGCAAAATTTGCTTATATGAAAAGTGGCTCCCTGTAGGCCTGTGGTAGTACTTCCTCACTCATGCAAAGTTTTTCATGTATCTTATTCATAGGAAATTTATACAGCCAGCTCTCTACCTATCAACAAGCGACCTAAGTTGTTTGTATTCGAGGAAATGGTATTAATGCCAAGTTTACTTAGCCTATTACGAATTGAATTGCTAATATGTGTTACAAAATTAATACTATGCCACTTTTTATTTTCTTTGGGTGCGTTATAAAAATGTTTTTTCAACAGCTTTCTTCGTTTTTTCTTAATTAGTTTGTCTAAGAGAGATGTGTGATATCCATTGTTTTTTGCTATCATTTTAAGGGTTATAACTTCTTTTTCAAAATTGACATTATTTAACTTTAATGGTAACAATCTATGGACATAACCATGAAAAGCTGACATTTTTATTTTCCAGGATTGATTACTATTTGCAATATTTGCATGTATGAGTGTGTCAGTAAAAGTGGGTTTTCTATAAATATCGATTTCTAAAATGGGACCTTCTCGTGTCAATGAAATATCTAAAAAGTTTAAAGAACGTTCTATCTCGATTTCTACCGTAAACTGAATTTTATTGTTTATAGAATTAACAAAATGAATGAACTGTGATAACTGCCTATCCGTACCAGTTCATATACAAAAGACATCATCCATGTATCTTGCCCAAAAGTGTATATATTTTAAAGGATTATTATCTTTTCTATCAAAAAGGTAGTCTTGAAATTGGCCATAAATATTTCCGCTAACAATGGGCTTAATGGATTACCTATTGGTAAACATTTACTTGCGTGTAGAATTTATTATCAAATTTAAAATAATTTTGGTTAATCGAGATATAAATTAATGATAGCAGATCTTTCTGCTCCAATTGATTTAATTCGCTTTTCGAGACGAGGTGTTGTAATATACCGTTAAGTTCTTTATTAGGGATAGAAGTAAACAAATTTTTTACATCAAATGAAACTAGTTTGGCATTGGCGGGTACCGTAATATCAAGTGTTTTGAATACTTATTCTATTTAGTATATTTCACCAAGAACCTACCGCAGAGTCAGTTCAATTAAGTTTAATTAATGTTAAAAAGCGAAGGACGTTCTCAGTTCGACCGATTTCTACGAAATTTTATGCAAACTGTATGACTTGACGGTGGTTCCATATTTAATTTATTCAAGCTATGTCTCTTATGAGATGAGCAAAAATCGAAAAGAAGTACTAGACAAAATATTCTAAGTTATGGCGAAGGTGCAGGTTATAATAAGTACTTCCTTTAGAAAACATTTAAAGTTACGGCTGAGGAGCGGTTGCAGGAAAATACTCTGGTATCTTTTTAAATAATTACTCAAAATGGTGAATCCAATAGAGCTGCCATAATTGAGTAACTTTTGTAAATTTACATGAAATTGAGCCACTAAAAAAGATGAATTTTTAAAAAAATTAAACCGCCCTTAAAAAATCGGTAAAGGTATTCACACGGAACTCCCTATTTATTGACAACATTTAATTTATTAATAAATAAAAAAGGCAAATTTTCTAAAGTTTCACATATACAGGGTGATTCACGTAGGCCATTCATTAGAAGTTTTTCAACTTGCAGTTGGATTAGAAACTTGAAATTTGGTATGCAGCCATAATCGATCATGCCCGTTCTATATAAAATATTTACAGTCCTCCAACTATACAGGGTGTGCCAAAAATTGGTACCAACTTTCTTATTTTAAATAGAAACCTATATTTTTCTTTACATGGTTCGATTGGTCTTCTAATTCTGAGTTTAGAGAACCTAAGTTATGTTAACTTATCTATTACAATTTTTGATATATGTCCAATTTTTTGAAAAAAATTGCCGCTGTAGTAGTTTACGAACAAATTTGTATCTCGCAAATCTTTCAAAATTATGAAACCAAATTTGTGAAGCAGTTAGATGGAAGTCCAGGCTAACTTTTGATGTCCCATCGGTGGTCCCATTTTATACCATATGGGCGCAGTCGATTTTCAAATGTCGCAATCAAAAATTGTCAAAAAGTCAATTTCTTCAAATGGCACCTACTATTTTTTTTCACACCATTCAAAAGAAAATTGAATTTTCGGGTGAGTTACTTAAGCATTCCCTATACCTAACTTCACCCCATATCGAGTTATTCAATAAAAATCAAGAAATACCTTATCTTGCCGAGAGATTCCTTACTTCATCAAGTATGCCATGGAAACAAAAGACAGTTGTAATAATTTTTAAAGAAAAATATGGATTCTTATTTAATTACACACAACACCAACAAATTATTATAAACGAACAAGAAGAATGTTGACGAAATTCTGTCAGTGAAAATGGTGCATACATTGAGCATTTGTATGGAAATAATTATTTTGTTAATCTGTTTATTTGTTGTTATTTTGTTGTTATTATTTATTATTGCAATACGATTTTTGAATAAAAATTAAAATGAAATGATTGTTTCCAAAGCCTACTACCCTTGAGAAAAAAAACAAAATTTTTTCCAAAAAATGCCAATAACTCAAAAACGACTGTAGATATACATACACAATGTTAATGAAAATGGCCCTAAAATTTAGATTTGCATTGTTTTCTGGCGTCAGAAATGGTAGGCGCAAAGATGTGCTACGCAATCTGTTGAAAGTAGAATAATAGAATATTTGAACAAAAATATGGTGGTCACATTGAACATTTACGTCAGAATTTCGTCAACATTGTTCTTGTTCGTTAATAATAATTTGTTGGTGTTGAGTGTAATTAAATAAGAATCCATATTTTTCTTTAAAAATTATGATAACTGTCTTTTGTTTCCATGGCATACTTGATGAAGTAAGGAATCTCCCGGCAAGATAAGGTATTTCTTGATTTTTATTAAATAACTCGATATGGGGCGAAGTTAGGTATAGGGAATGCTTAAGTAACACCATAAAATTCAATTTTCTTTCGAATGGTGTGAAAGAAAATAGTAGGTGCCATTTGAAAAAATTGACTTTTTGACAATTTTTGATTGCGACATTTGAAAATCGACTGCACCCATATGGTACAAAATGGAACCACCGATGGGACATCAAAAGTTAGCCTGGACTTCCAGCTAACTGCTTCACAAATTTGGTTTCATAATTTTGAAAGGTTTGCGAGATGCAAATTTGTTCGTAAACTACTACAGCGGCAATTTTTTTCAAAAAATTGGACATATGTCAAAAATTGTAATAGATAAGTTAACATAACTTAGGTCTCTAAACTCAGAATTAGAAGACCAATCGAACCATGTAAAGAAAAATATAGGTTTCCATTTAAAATAAGAAAGTTGGTACCAATTTTTGGCACACCCTGTATAGTTGGAGGACTGAAAATATTTTAGATAGAACGGGCATGATTGATTGTGGCTGCGTACTAAATTTCAAGTTTCTAATCCAACTGCAAGTTGAAAAACTTCTAATGAATGGCCTACGTGAATCACCCTGTATGCTCCCATGTATTCTTAACCGCTGAATACGATCCGGATGTCAGTTTTACAAAATTAGCTCAGGATTTTTTGTTAACCACGAAAAACAGGTTGAGAGTAGGCAAATTAGACGAAAATCGACCTCAACTTGAAAAAATTTATCGAATGTCATCTCATAAACAATGATTTTGTTGCTAATTTGTTAACTAGCAAAATTGAAGTGAATTAAAAAAATATTTTTAGATAATTTGACGAAAAATAACAACTTCTTATTCGCGTAAAATTTTCTGAAAAATACGTATTTTCCGAGATATAGTGGTTTGAATCTTTCCAAAGAGGAGGCAGGGGGAATAAAAAGTGACGAGAAAAAATTCAGAAAAAAATCTGGTGAATGTATTATTAAAATATAAAACGTTTTTCGTCTATGATTTTTTCCTAAAGTGCACTCTCTCCAAGTTTTTCCGGAAAAACACGAAAATAAGACCCTTATCGGAAAACGGAAAATTTCGTAAACAATGAAATTTAAAAATCTGGAAAAATTCAGAAGTATAGGTTAATATATTGTTTAAAATGTTAGTCTCTTGTAATTTTTTTGGAACGTGCATATTTTCCGAGTTATCAACAGCTTTTCACGATCAAAAACACGTATTCTTTACAAAAATAAAAAGTTATTTTTCGTCAAATTATCTAAAAACACATTTTTTTAATTTGCCTCAATTTTTATAATTAATAAGTTAGCAACAAAATCATTGTTTATAACAATTGCGGGGCGACAGCGGTAATTTTTATTTTTTCTGGAGTTTGATATAGACAGATGCACAGACGCCATAAAATTTCGTAAAAGTTTAGGTCGATTTTCTTCTAATTTGCCTACACTAAATCTGTTTTTCATAATTAACAAAAAATCTTGACCTGATGGAGCAAAACTATCATCGGGATCGCGTTCAGCAGTCAAAAATACATGGAATGCATGGTCTACTTATTTAAAATCTTTAGTTTTTATTTTGTAAGACTGACATCGGGATCGTATTCAGCGGTCAAAATACATGGAAGTTATATGTGAAACCTTAGAAAATTCACTCTTTTTAGCGTGTCTGTTATTTTTTCTGCTGGATTACCGCGTTGTATATTTTTTTAACTAAAAGTATCAGATTTTTTCCTTGATGATAGTATCAACTATATTCCAAATATAATTTTCCACCACCAACGTTTTTTAATTAACTACTTTTTAAAATGGACAGTGTCCACCCTGTATGTTTTTTAAAGGAGGTAGATAATATTTGTCTTATACTTAACTCAATTGCCAAGGAGTAAACCTGTTTTACTTTTGGATATAGAGCGGTCACTTTGGTTATACAGGATGACCACTTTAAAAAAATAATGAAAAAACGACGTAGTACAATATATTTGGAATGTAGTTATCACTGTTGCCATAAAGACGTACTTTAGTAAGTAAGTAGTAAAAGTATACAGGATGCTTACTCCAAAAAATAAATGATTAATAAACAACATAGGAGAATTATAATTGGAATGTAGTCACTATTACTACAATGAATATCTGATAACTTTTGGTTAAACAAATATACAGACTGGTCATCCGACAGAAAAAATAAATAATAAATAAGAGCTGCCAAAAAGGAGAGGGTCGCGTAAACCACTAGTTAAATTATTTGTTAGGATGACCACCCTCTATCTTTTTCATTAAAAGTCTGTTATACTTGGCAATTGTGTTAACTATATGCCAAATATTATTGCCATGTGTCACATTTTTTTCACTATTTATTCTCCTTGAGGTGGTCCACAATGTATCTTTTTCAATGGAAGTATAACCATTTCTTCGCTGGCAATAGCGTCAACTACCTACCAAACACTGTTCTCCGTCAAGTAGTTTTTTAGATAGAGGCCAACAGACAGACAACATACCGACAGACTGACTGACGAAATTGAAAAAATCTTCATTTTCGTCATCTACGTAGTCTGAGACGTGAAAATCCGGAGAAATATCGAAGGGTGATTTTTTTCACGACTACAATCCTTCCTTTCAGCAAGCAATGGAAGTAACAACGATAACTAAAAACTGCTGCCTAAGGATCTAAGGAATCACAACTTTTGCAATTTTATTTTATCAACCCCTTTAATAAAGGACTGGGGGTGGTTGGAAAATATTATTAAAAAAATTGAGGCCCTCACTTTTAGTTTACTCCAAATTTTTGTACCAGCTTGCTTTACTTATTTTCCTTTTTTTGCCCCTATTTAACCCCCAACGCTTCAACGGAATCATCTCAAAATATCATCCAGTTCCAGATGTCATTATAATGCATACATGTACCAAATTTCAAGTGAATATCTCAATCTTATTTTATCAACCCCTTTGATAATAGAGTGGGGGCGGTAGGGGAGATGTAAAATATTATAAAAAAATCTGGGTCCTTCGCATCTAGTATATACACCGAATCTCAAGTTTCTGTACTCTTTCCATCTTGCTTTACTCATTTTTCCTTATTTACCCCTATTTATCCCCAACCATTAATCAGATATGTTCAAAAAACAATCCAGTTCCAGATCTCATTATAATACATACGTGTATAAAATTTCAAGTCTATATCTTAAACCGTTTCAGAGAAAACGTGCAGACAAAAAAAGTTACAGACAGACCGACCTACCGATGGACAGAAAAATTTCTTTTCGCTCAAATTTAAAATCTTGACGTTCCAATCTTATTTCAGCAAAATACATATTGTTTTATGGTTACTATACTTCCAATCCACTACGTGGAAGTAATTATAAAACAAAATTTCACTGACTTTCGGTTAATTGAACCTCATTACCTGATTTTAAGGTCGAGTAAAAAATCGTTCGATTCTGTTCTTTGTTCATTTTTTCACCGACCTCCAAATCGATACTAGCTAATAAAGTTTAACTGAACGACAGTAAAATTTTATTTAATAATTTTTAGTGACCGTTTCCTAAAAATGGTTCAATTTAAAAAATATATAATTTGTTCACGCTTATGCAATTATAGCAGCCCAATTGGATTCACCATTTTGAATCTTTAATTCAGTACTCTCCAGTACTTCAAACCCGCACCTCCACCATAATTTTGAATATTTTCAATCAGAAAGTACCTATTCCAACCGGCACCTTCACCATAACCTCGAATAGTCTCTAATAAGAAGTACTTATTTCCTGTCTTTGCTTACCTTATAATAGACATGACGAAAAAGAAGATGGCACCATCGCTGAGTCATAGTCAACAGTTTAGAAACAGGTTTAGTACAAATCGCTGAACAGGTACGAAAAAAAAGCGTATATACGGATCGAATTGAGAACATTCTCCTTTGCAAAAATTTTTATTCTGTAAAAAAATTAGCCATTTCTACGCTCCGTAGCTTCGAAAATATGAAATAACTGACTTCACACTCCTAAGAACTTCTGATCAGGGAGCCATAAAACGTCGAATGACACTTTTCCCATCAAAATCCACCGAAACCCAAAATTTACTGCGGGGTCCTTTACACTAAAAGTACTCACTTTATTATTTCTAGTTTTTTCGTAGTAATTTATGTTTATTCTTGACTTACGCAAATATACGTTTTTTTATTAGTGATAAAACAGTGTAATATATTTCTTAACCGTCTTTGGAATTTGCTTAATAAAAAAGTCATTTAACTTGCGAATTATAAATACATTAAAACAAGTTTAAAAGCAGGTTGTTTTTCCTCTAGTTCAGAAGCCTCATCCACAACAAAATTTAATTATCCTTTTCGTTTTCCTACTTTATTTAACTGAATTGAAGATGAATTTGTTTTAGGCTTTAATTGAAAGTATACTTTTCCCCTGCAAATATTTGTTGTTTGCGGATGTAATAAATTATTATTCCATAATTTTTAATCTCACCACTTTAGCGAGAAATGTATATTATTCACGTAGAAATCAAAACTTTCGATTTCGATTTCTAAAATTATTATCCCAAAAGCTCATGAAACTATGAATGAGAGATATGATTATAAATGTGCAACCAACATGAAGCGAGCCCGCCATATTTCTATCACACTTTCAAGTACTAACCGTAACCGATACTCGCTACGGAGGTCGTGATGTTGTGGGAGATGCCATACAGCATAGGCGGGGTGACTAGAATAATTCATTGTTTACAAAACTTTTGCTAAGATGTAAAATAAAAAATCTAGATTCGTATTTTTTCAACCCGGTGCGGTGTCACTAAAATGGAGGGTTTAAGCAAAAAATCCGTTTTTGAATTATTTCCCCGAAAGGCGCCTTATAGCTGGCACATGAGTAAAATATGAGACTTTCTTAAATATATTTTAATTCTCAGCTTCATGTTACGCTCATTTTTGTTTCATATTTTGTTAATAATTCTTATAAGCCTTCTCGTGCCACATCACTTTTCCAGATTATAAATTAATTGGAAATTTTGTTCGGTTACTACTGAACACCGTCGTCCACTCTCCTTTAGAACTTTGTCTTACTTTGATAAAACTTTTTTAATCTTCTTGCTGTTCAACTAACATGTCAATTTTTATTGGAAAATTCTTATACGGTTTCCATTGAACTACATTCTTTTTTCGTTAATAGAATGCAGTTACTAGGTGGCAGGATAACACTGAAATTGTGGAACGCTAGCAAATAATTGGGGAACTCCTAATGTAGTCTAAACGTCGATAGATCTAACACCATGGTATACATCATATTGCTTTCTATCAATTAGATAAAAATTTAAAAGTTCAAGTTTATTCGAAAAGCTATAAAATTCAAATTTGTCTACGAGGATATCGTGGTTCAATCCATCGAAGGCTTCAGAGAAGTCAGCATATTACATATATAACGTCTGATCCTCCTATCAATAAAATAAGAAGAGAACCCTGCAATATTAATTAAATTGGTAACTATTGAACGGCCTTTGAGGAATCCGTGTTGAGCTGTTTATATTTGATGCTTTACACGGTTAAAAAAACCGCTGCCTAAGAATCACTACTTCCACATCCAGATTTTCCATCCAACTCTCTTTAAAGGAAAACATCTTGACTATATTTGCACTCTAGTATGTGAACATAATTGATCATAGAATTTAAATAATATTTGAGGCGAATATCATAAAAAACTTGTTGGTTTCTAGCATATACTCCGAAAAAGTTCCTGGACTCTTATTAGCTTGCTCTACGTATTTTTCCCAGTTTACCCACCTCACCCCTTCAACGGAATCATCTCAATCAGATGTCAGTAAAATATGTATGTACGTGTACCAAATTTCAAGTGAATATCTCAATTTAATTTTATCAGCCCCTTTCATAATGGAGTGATAGTTAAAAAATATTATAAAAAATCCGAGGATTCGGCTTCTAGCATATACACCAAATCCCAATTTTGTGTACTCTTACCAGTTTGTTTCATTTACGTTCCGCTAGTTACCACTATTTAACCTTCAACCCTTCAACGAAATCATCTCAAAATATAATCTAATTACAGATGTAGTTATATACATACATGTATCAAATTCCAAGAAAAAATCTTTATTTTATTTTATCACCTCTTTTAATAATGGAGTGGGGGTAGTGAGGGGAATTTAAACATATAAAAAAATCTGAGGCCATGGCTTATAATATATACACTAAATCCCAACTTTCTATACACTTACCTTTATTTATTTCACCCTATTTAACCCTCATCCCTTCAACGGAATCATCTCAAAATATAGTCTAATTCCAGATTATAATATATACGTGTACTAAATTTCAAATGAATGTCTCCATTTTATTTTATCAACCCCTTTAATAATGGAGTGGGTGTAGTGGAGGGATGGAAATTACTATAAAAATATTTGAGGCCTTAGCTTCTAGTATACACACTAAATCTAAGTTTCTGTACTCTTACCAGCTTGTTTTACTTATTTTCCCCTATTTACCACAACTTACCCCCACCTCTTCAACGGAATCATCTCGAAATATAATCTAGTTCCATACCTATATCGTTACAACACATACGTGTACCAAATTTCAAGTGAATATCTCAATTTTATTTTATCAACCCCTTTAACAATGTAGTGGGGTTGGTGGAGGGGTTGAAAAATGTAATAAAAGAATCTGAGGCCTTCGCTTCTAGCACATAAGACAAATCCCAAGTTTCGGTACTCTTACCAGCTTGCTTTACTTATTTCCCCTATTTACCCCCAACCCTTCACCGGATATGTTCAAAAGACAATCCAGTACGTGAATGTGGAAGTAATACAATCGTGCAAGAGAATTTCAACTGATTTAGCAGAATTATTTATTACTATATTGGACTATAGTTAGAAACTTCGGATCTGTCATCCGTCTTAAAGTCTGGAAATATTTTTAATGATCTGTAACGGAAAAGAGCATAAAGTGATAAACTAAATAATGTAGTAATTCATTATTGTAATTCACAAAGTTTCCTAAGATTTAGGAACTTCTTTTATAATTATCAAATTGTCCAAATTGTCCACCAACTATATTTTCCTTAATATGATTACAACATATTTTATTAATGGAGTAAAAAAAGGGACATTGATGTGCATAGTTTTGTAACAGCAATAATATTATTTCATATCAGGAGTACATATCTGAGTTTTGAACTTCCAAGGCATGTTGCGTTTTTTTTTTAACAATTTTGTATTTTGAACAGTGTTTTTTTTAGGTAAGAAGGTGAATATCTCCGGTTCTAGAGGTTCTATCGGAAGAAGCAAAAAACCAGAAACCTTCGCGACTAAAATTCCAACAAATCCGCGTTGGTTTTGGGTCATTTGAGTACGTACATAACGTACAAAATTGAATCAACTGCCTGAAAACAGTTTTTTTCTTCATTCTCAAGAGTTCCGATCAGCTTTAAACTTTCAGAGAATATACCCTGTATTGAAAACAAAATACGCTGTAAATTTGGTGCTCAAATATTGAACCTTGTGAACACAAATGAATTTGTTATGTGAAGTTTGAATTGCCCGCCATTTTGTGCCATTAATTCCAAAATGGTTCATTTTTATTTCAAAATGTACACCGGACACCAGCTTTCATATGAGATAAAAAAAAATTCTTTGAGAGTAATTTTGCCCACTTTTTTGGCATTTATTTATGAACCAAATGACAACAAATGGATCTTTTCGGCCATTTTGAAAACATTTTGGAAAAATTCTTATCAAAAAAGAAAGAGAATTGCAAGAACTTTAATTAAAGAAAGTTAATTTTCGTCTACCTGAAATGGCCGAAAATATCCATGTGGCCAAAGGTGGCCAAAATGAGTTTTAAAAAAATGTATGTCATCGGAAAGCAGGCGTGATCTACATTCTGAAATGGAAATGATCCATTTTGGTCTTAATGGCACAAAATGGAGGACAATTCAAATTTTAGATAACAAATTTATTTGTGTCCACGAGGTTCAATATTTGGGCAGCAAACTTTCAGAGTGTGTTGTCTTTAACAGAAGGTATGTTTTCCCTGAAAGTTTGAAGCCGATCGGAACTCTTGACGTCCCTGGGAGTTAAACTGAAAAAACCCGCATTTTAGCTAGTTTATTCTAATTTGTACGTTATGTACGTACTCAAACGACCCAAAACCAAAGCAGATTTGCTGGAATTTTAATTGCGAAGGTTTTTGGTTTTTTGTTTGTCCCGATCGGACCTCAAAAACTGGAGATATTCACCTTTTTACCTAAAAAAACACTGTTCAAAAAACAAAATTGTTTATAAAAAACGCAATAGGCTTTGGAAGTTCAAAACTCACATACACACCCCTGGTGATTCCCCAGAAGGTATAGTCATAAATTTTCTGTTAGAAAACTATGCATATCTTATAGTATTTTTGGTCTTTTTTTACTGCACTGTACAGAAATTATCGGAATCTATTTTCACTCCTTGCCTTAACCCTTTAAATTTCACTAATTAAAAAAAAAACCTTTAAATTCAATCTGATAAGTTACATTGTTTGCATTTACTTAACGCCTTATGTTTTCCTTGATAGATTAAATTAATGAACAATCCAATCAGGGTGGATATGTTTGTATGTCTGTCCTATTGTTTTTAGCGACCCAAATTATTCGTAGTCAATACATGGTGTGTAATTGAAAAAATGCCCTATCGACCCCTAGACGAGAAGCGTGTGGCCTTGTCCTTATCCTCTTGTGTCACAAAATGGATTATATTTTGTCGAATGAATTAGAATTAGGTAAAACAATATACCAATTTAGTGTCTGGCTGTAGGTCAGTCGCCCTAAGGCCATTATAAAGTAGAAAAAAATTGAGGTACAGTATCAACAATTATTGAGTTAGGAATAAAATTGATCACAAGCATCCTCAACGATTTCAGAATTATTTCAAAATTCCCAATCAGTTTCTGTTAATATGTTTAATAATAATCAACCTCTTTAAAAGAGTATTATTTTTTGTTTGCTTATACTTGTAATGAAACATATTCTTTATAGGATTTTGCAAACAGCAGAAAAAACTATCTATGAGAACTAAAATAAAAACTATTATTGATTTACAATCTTTGCATTATTGGAATGGAAATTCCTCCAATACAAACCCATATTCAACATACTTTCAAAATAAATGTATGGGCAGCAACTCTAGGGAATCAGTTTGTTGGATACCATGTATTTTCTGGAAACTTAAATGGCGATATGTATTTTATTATGATTTTTTGGAAAACACCTTGCATGAAATATTAGCGAACGAGAAGAAATATGTTTCTTATGCATGACAGCGCAATATCTCATTATACCAGAATATGTAGATCATGGTTACACAACCGCTATCCTAATAGATGGATTGTCCGAGGTGCAGATACACCGATTAAGTGGCCTGTTCGGTCTCCTGACCTAACTCCCCTTGATTTTGTTATTGAACCCAGTAAAACGACCCCTTTGAAAAAATATCAAATTTACTATAAAAGTAAATTCAGACAAAAAATCTCATGAAAAAATCGTCTTTGAAACATTAAAAGACTTATAATCACCTTTGGCATCATCTTAAATTGAAATCTGCGTAAAAAATATTTCACCAAAAATGACCAAAATATTTTTTTCATCTCGAGGACGACGGTCTTTGGGCTCCGTCGAGCGAATGATCAAAAGCACTCAAAAAAATGACAGAAAAAATTTCAAGTTGCACGAAGCGGAAAACCGCTCCGCCGGACAAACTTTTCGAAAGTACCACGAATTTGATTTTTCGAAAGTACCACGAATAAAGTCGCACAGGGCGGAAAACTGCTCCGTCCAACAGATTTTTCGAAAGTACCACGAATCTGGAAGTACACGAATAAAATCACACATGACGAAAAGCTGCTCCGACCAACAAACTTTTCGAACGTACAACGAATTAAATTTTTTTTAAATATCAAAAATTTAGTTTTTCGAAAGTACAATAGAGACTTGCACAAAGCGGAAATTCGCTCCTCGAGATGAATTTTTCGAAAGTATCACGAATTTGGTTTTTCGAAAGTACTACGAATTTACTGATTCAGGGGGCGAAATCCTAAGTGAGGATGTAGCGAGTAGCTATTTTAAATGTCAAAATTTAAGAAAAATTCAATGGGGCGGTTTTTCCAATAAAAACCAAAATCCTCATTTAGTTATCCTCAAAAGGGGAGAGCATAATCCTTATCCAAACCACTAGAACGTACCAAAAATTAGTCAAAAAATTAAAAGTCGGAGGGTCGATTCCAATCCCAGCTCAGGCGGGTATCGCCATAGTAGTCGCTCGAAGGCGAGTCGACGGAAAAAAAGTATATTTGGGTTCGATGCCGTTAGTACGTTTATAAAAGCAGGAAAACCATCGAACTCATATAGATAGCTTCTTTAAGCATCCTGACAATAATTTCGATAATTTCAGTGCAAAATTAAAAGTGAATAATTTTCAAATAGTTCCGCATACATTTTACAATCATTGCTAATTGGGAGTCTGAATCTTTTTGTATAGTCGACTGTCATAGTTCTCTCGACGCTGGATGAGTTACACTCCTACGGGAGGTAACGGCTTGCCGAGTGGTGGTGCTCTTTGATGTTTGCCTTATATACATTAGTTAAGTATTGAATATTTATATTTTTTACATTTTATGAATTATTTCAATAAATGAAAATATATTTTGAATTCGATTTCTTATTGATCCACTAATTATAAGATTTGTGACCGACGGGCGATTCTGTGGCATGAGTCGGACAATTACTTACCGCGGGTCACCTTTGATCCCGCCACGTCTGTGTACTTTTCCGAATACTCATAGAATCCATCAACGGTCTTAACTATTAAGAAGTGTTTCTGAGAAAGTGCTAATTATAGGATGTATTCATTAAGAGTGCACCGCCCGACATAAGATTTCGACGGAGAGAGCAGACTGTAGCAATCACAGTAAGTATAATTTTGTCTATTTTCGTCTTGGGTAGTCTGAAGGGTAACCTGAATCCCCCTTGTGAGTAGAGTTGATAAGTATCGTAGCGGCGACACGGCTCCGGCCTAAATTGTGTAAAATCCTTGTCGTGTCCATCAGACCATACGATACTAGGTACATCAACAATTTCACTGCGTAGAGTTATTTAAAATCACGAGTTCATAATGTTCAAATTAACACGATTGAGCAGTTAAGAGAAAAAGTAGATAAGGAGTTTACAATGCTACAGAATGATGAAGGAATTTTACAGGGCCTTCAACGTTTCTTAAAAAGAAAGACTTAGATTTGTGCCTAGTAGTAAATGGAGGACATATCGAAGAATGTTTGTACTTAATTGATAATTAGCTATTTTCTACGTTTAATGATATTTCAAATCATTCTTTACGTGTCAAAGAATTTACTAATAAAATGTTGTAAATGCACGTTGTTTTTTAAAGACAAATTACTCGAGAACGGCTTGGTTTGTCGCAATGAAATAAGAATACCCTTTTTATTTCTAATAATCTGAAAATTAGTCACTTGCCACAACTTTTAGAAATTTGAAAAAAATTAAAATATTGTGAGCAAAATACTAACAATCACCCTCTAAAACTACACCTTAAAGAAAAGAGAGGGTTCGACTACACCCCAGTAACTGAAGTCTTCCGGGACAGAGCGAAGAACCCATACGCTCGTGCAGCAGGGCATGGGAATCCGTTGGTCAGACAGGCGACTGACTATGACCCCAATGACGCTCCGGGGCACAAGAGGCCGAAGCTCCCGATCCTGGATAATGGGTAAGTATAACTAACCCTCTATCTGTTTCAGCCCGATCTGCAAGCCACACCGCAAGGAGACAATGACCAAAAACATCCAATTACCCTATCCCGGGTGTACCAAGCAAACGACCAGCTCGGTACCCTTACCCTAGCCCGTGCCGGCCTCTGACGCTAAGAAAGCGTCTCTGGCCGAACACAATCCTGAACTACTCAGTTCACAGTTCCTTCCGACGAAATCGGAGCACATGATGCCAATTGGCACCATGGGCTTCCGACTAGTCAACACCCCCAAATCCCTTTCAAACTCCGAGAGGGCTCGGTAACAGCCGTTCCCTCTCACGACAGACGAAAGACGCTCCCGGGAGCCTATACATGCCAGCGAAGAAAGAAGACCAAGACAGAAGAGCGCCAGAAGAAACGACCCAGCTGGCAGGGTCCAACAGCCAGGACCAGGGGAGGTTTGCTAACATCGCCAATACCGTCCGCAATTGCGGGGGGGATAGGTCGGTCCAGGTCTACACCGATGATTGGGGCAAAGAGCTCAAGCTCGACCCCTAATCATCCGAGACCGTCATCTTTAGTCAATAATATTGGCGTGGGTTCGACTGATACAATGTATACTGATGTCCAGATGGCCTATGCCTAAGTTTAAAACAAAATATAACTTTTTGGGCAATTTTATGATGTCTTTGGTATAAATCAATATCTGCATTTTTTGTGGAAATTATAACATATTTATATAATTTTTAGAAGTTGTTATTAAACTACATTTATTTATTTTTGTTTTTGTGATATTTTTATTATACATAACTTGGCCTAGACCAGTCAATGGCGCTTATATTCTCTTTTTAGAAAGACAAGAACAATTTTCAAAGTTGAAGAAGTCCCTAAACTTTACCTACAGTTTGCATAACATACTGGCGATTTCAATATAAAACAATCCTATTTAACGGAGTGCCATTTTTTAAGTATGTAAATTTGTTACAACAAAAAGTAGCGATATCCCTAAAAAAGGTTACAAATGTAAAAATTTGGGCGTCTTTTTCTTCCGATCGTGGCAATAACAAAAAAAAAAAAAAGATATAATCAACAAATATTGCAGCGTAACAGTAAATGGACCCCTGAATATTGTTGAGTTAGTTTTTTTATTTGTATAATATAGTTTATAATAAACAACCGAATATTGTGGTTTATTTGTTAAGATTAATATTGTTAATAGAATTTTCGAGACTAACCCCACCTCAAAATAATATCTGATTTACGCCACTGATGATTAATACTTGGAAATGCAATTGACATAGTAGAATTGTAGTATTTATTCACGTTGTACTTGCACTAAATTTAAAACATGGGCCAAAGCCAATATTCTTTTAGCACCTTAATCATTATATTATGTTAAATATACAGTTTCCTATAATTTTCAACCAGGACAGCACCATTTAACTTTAAGGATTCGTTTACAAATTGTGAACATTACAATAATTTTCAGTTTGATATTTTTAGAACGTGAGGAACACCGTTTACCTCAGTATCGTTAATATTTTATTACTAACTCGGATAGTTTTTACAGAACAGAATACTTACTTTTAAAATACGCTGAACTTCGTTTCCTATTCGTGTTGTACAAACACCAAAGTGGCCTAAGGGGACAAGCTTGTTTTGTGAAGCAGTGTTTTCTGAAGTTTTGTAATAAATAATTCCTATGGATGTCAGGAAACGCTTCTTTTGCAAGACACAGGATGTTAGCCATAAATAAAAGTATTCGTATTTTTTTAACATACTACATATTTCAAAAAAAAATGTAGAAAGGGGAGGGAAATTTTCAAACGAACGTTCGTGTAAGGAGGGTCACATAAATATCAGAACACTTTATAAAGGGGGCGGGGGGTAAAAATAACCAATTTTGTCGAATTGCCCCTAAAGAACAACATAGTAAGGTTCATTAAGCATTAATTTCAAAAATAAGATAGTTGCCCACTTTGAGGAAGAAGGCAACTATACTTGTTTGTTGTAGTTGTTTATAATTTCGTACGTGCCTACGTTCTGATTATCGTAGCAAACGGTCGTTTGTTACCGTCTTTTCGGTCAACGAGACCGACTACATTCACAGCAGTTATTGCTATGTCCTCACCTAGAGCACCGCCATACGATATCTGCCCTTTTCGTTCTCATTGGTTTTTGCCGATTCGTCTAATAATAATATTATTCATACAACACATTCTTGAAATTTCACAATAAATGTTTTCAAAAATAATCATCTATCGAGAAATATAGCGCGTAACAACAAATAAACCACTGAGTACTGTTTATTCAGTATATATAATACTGAATAAAACAATATTCTGTGGTTCATTTGCGAAATAAAATTCTGTCTCTCTGTCGGTCTGTAACTTTTTTTTGTGCGCACGTTAAAGGAAACGGTTAAAGATATCGACTTGAAAGAACCCCGCACAAAGTAAATGGTCTTTAACTTTTGTTAGGAAATTAGATAAGTACGTGGTGTACAAACACCTAATGCGCGGAGGCAAAGCCACAGTGACTTGACCATCCATGTACATGGCAGGAAATAAAACCATTGTTGTCAAAGCCATCATCGGAGTATCACTTCATTATTACCTTCACCTAACCTGTTCTTAAACATATATACGAAACAGCTTTCTGCGAATTTTGTTGAAATTTTAGTATATTGTAATTTTGTCCTTTCTGAACAAAAGCAGCAGAGAGGATCATCCTGAAGAGACTTATAACCTTGACCGATGAGCTCCAGATCATCCCAGACGAGCAGTTCGCCTACCGAACCGAGCATTCCATCGAGCTCCAAGTACTTCGTCTAACGGAGTACATCACGGAGGGTTTCAACCACCGCCAAGTCACAGGAGCGATCTTCTTAGACGTAGCCAAGGCCTTCGACAGGGTTTGGCATGAAGGTCTACTGGCGAAGATGTTGTCGATAGGTTACCCTGTCGGCATCGTCAAGCTTGTGAGATCCTATCGGAGGCAACTCCGTGTGAAGATTGTCGAGCTGTCGAAGTACAGGCCCATGGAAGCAGGCGTACCGCAGGGATCGGTACTCTCTCCCCTGTTCACCATCTACACCTCCAACATGCCAAGAACCACAAGGACCTCTTTGGCGCTCTACGCAGACGACACGACTTGCCACCTGCAACCTCCAGGAAGCAGCATCCCTTCTGGAAGAGTGGTGCAACAGGTGGAAAGTCAAATCCAACGCGGAGAAGAGCCAAGCCATCCTCTTCAAGAGAGTTAGGAAGCAAACTCCCACAGGACAGGTCTCCATGAACGGCGAGAACATCCAATGGAACGACACCGTCAAGTACCTTAGCGTTATCATGGATCGAAACCTGACGTGGAGACAGAACACGGAAACGATAATACAGAAAGCGAGGACGACGAGGACTCTACTCTACCCTATGATAGGTAGACAAAGCCAACTCAACCTGGGGAACAAGCTCAGGCTTATCAGGACCTTCATTGCACCTATTCTGACCTAGGCCTCCGTAGCCTGGGGATACTATGCAGCCACTCACCTGAAGAGGATACAAGCCGTGGAAAACGTCGCACTTAAGTGCGCCGTGGATGCACCATGATTTGTCAGAAACGCCGACATCTTCAGAGACCTGGAATACACACCGGTAACTGAGGTCCTCCTGAACAGAGCGAAGAATCTATACGCCCGCGCAGCAGCGCATGGGAATCCGTTGCTCAGAAAGCAAACAACCAGCTTGGTACCCTTACCCTAGCCCGTGCCGGCCTCTGACGCTAAAATAAGCGTCTTAGGCCGAACACAATCCTTGAGCTACACAGCCCAATACTTCCTTCCGACGAAGTCGGAGCACATGAGGCCAATTGGCACCCTGGGCTTCCGACTAGTCAGACACCCCCAAGCCCTTTCAAACTACGAGAGGGCTCAGCAACAGCCGTTCGCTCTCACGACAGACTAAAGACGCTCCCGGTAGCAGACATGCCAGCGAAGAAACAAAATCAAGACAGAAAAGCGCCAGAAGAAACGACCCAGCCGCCAGGGTCCAACAGCCAGGACCAGGGGAAGTCCGCTAACATCACCACCTCCGTCCGCATTTGCGGGGGAGTTGACGAAAAAGCAGGCCCACCCCTTACGAGGTCGGTCCAGGTCTACAGCGATGATTGGGGCAAAGAACTCAAGCTCGACCCCTAATCATCCGAGAGCGTCAACAAAAGTCAAGAATATTGGCGCGTTCTGAACAAAAGTCTTCATGGGCACAGAACATTTTCATGATGGGATTTCGAGATATTGGCCGAAGAAAGTTGTAAGTTCGTCGATATTAAGACCTTCTCCGGCCAATATCTCGAAATTCTGTCATAAAAATGTTTTGTGACCAGGGAGACTTTTGAAGAGCATGTTATGAACTACTTCTGTGCAAAATTTAGCTCCCATTAGTGAAATCCAAATTGCATTTAAAAAGTGCGGGGTCACACTTTTTAAATACAATTTCGATTTCACTCCCAAGAGCCGGAATTTTGCACAGAGGTAGTTCATGACATGCTGATCAAAAGTCTCTATGGTCAGACAAAATTTCAAATGTCAGGTCAAAACTACAGCATACTAAAATTTGAACAAAAGCCGCAGAAAGCCACTGGCCATTTACTTCGTGCAGGGTTCTTTGGTACATATAGGTACCGTGCCGAGATCTGGAACTAGATTATATTTTGCACAAATTTCGGTGAAGGATTGGGGGTTAAATAGATGTAAATAAGGAAAAATAAGTAAAGCAAACTGGTAAAAGTACAGCAACTTAGGATTTGGTGTATATACTAGAAACAAAGGCATCAGATTTTTTATAATATTTTCCACACCCCTCAACTTCATTATTAAAGGAATTGATACAATAAAATTGAGACACTCACTTGAAATTGGGTACATGTATGTTTAATAACGGCATCTGGAACCAGACATTTTGTGATAATTCCGTTGAAGGGTTGAGGGTTAATTAGGGGTAAATAGGGGGAAATAAGTAAAGCAAGCTAGTAAAACTACAGAAATTTGGGATTTAGTGTATGCAATAGAAGCCAAGGCCTTTTTATAATATTTTTCATCTATTTTTAAACGAGCTGATAGAATAAAATTGCGATATTCACTTGAAATTTAGTACACGTATGTATTATAAAGACATTTGGAACTAAATTATAATTTGAGATTATTTCGTTGAAGGCGTGGTGGTAAGTGTGGTAAATAGGAGAAAATAAGTCAAGCAAGCTGGTAAGAGTACAGAAATTTGGGATTTGATGTAGGTACTGGAAGCCAAAGCATCAGACTTCTTAATAATATTTTCAACATTCAATATTATATTATTAAAATTCTATGACAAATTATTTCCATATACTAGAGTGCAAATATGGTGAAGATGTTTTCCTTTAAAGAGACTTGGATGGAAATTCCTTATGCAGAGGTTTTTACATTTTTAATGTCTTTTTGGGGGACAGTAGTTATCAACAACAAACTACCTACCAGATTTCATAACCTCAGCTTGACGGGTTCTAATATAAAATTTTTAAAACACTTTTTTGACCCTTGTTTCAAATCGCCGTAGCTATGTTAGGTAGCATTCGCGGATGAATATTACACTACGAACGTTTTTTTTTTTTCATTTTTACTTGTTGAGTATATAAACATATTTAAACATAAAAATTTAGAAACGCCCTGTATAGCCCAGCAATATTTATTTTACAAAATAATGCATTTTTGAAGAGCATGATAAAAAGCTGTTTAGGATTACTTTTATATTGAGATCGCTATAGATTTATTACAATTTCTTTTTTAAATGCGCCGCTATAGTATATCCATAAATTTGAAATAGCCTAAGGGCGACCACCGGAATCCTTTGAAGAGTTGTATTATTTTTATTATATTACTACGTTTATGCGTCGCAGTGATATTGCGGCAAATTTCCGATACTGTGCCTATCGGTTGACAAATTGGCACAGTGGAGTCGTAAAGGAAATCCTCTATTGCGAAGTGTGGAATCGTCGTATCTTAAACCTATTATTATAAGGATATAATAAACACTTACTGACGCATGCAGTTGATAACATAACAACAACTGATTGTTTTATTTTTATTGTAAACAAAGTCGAATGCAAAGTTTATTTAATTTGATTTCATTTATTTATTAATCTACAGAATGCAACCGAGATACCTATGTAACATTGGACACATTTTGAAGATTTATTATAATCAGTTTTTTTATTAATTTTGTTCATTGTGTTATCTCAATTTTGTGTAATTGTTTTTGATAAAATTATTTTCAATTAATTAAACTGCGTTATTTCTTCAGTTACTTCACTTCTGTATAATGTTTACTCTTTTGTATTTATTCTAATACATTTTTTTTTCTTTTTATGTTTGTTGACATTTTTATCTTTTAACTATTTTGGCAAACGATATAATATCGTGTGACAAATTCTAACAAAGACTAAAATTCTTTTTTTTTATCACAAAATTAAAGTCACCTACGTAATTACTGATGTTTTCGTAGCCGAAAGGCTCCCAAATCTTTTTGAAATTGATTTATACTGAAACTCAGTTCTTAATTCTCGAAGCATTAAAAGTGTGCCACAAAAACTAATTAACATAGCTTAAATACGTTATTAGAGTATTTTTAAATTCGGTATTGAAAATTGACAAAATCCATACACAGGGTGATAGTTTTAGCCAAATGCCAAGAGAGAAATAATTAAGCCCGTTCCTGATATTTTTTTCAGTTGCGGTAGTGAATTCTGAAGACCTCTGCTAGGGAAACATGCCTACTAAATTTGGTTCGATTTGGTGAAGCCAATTAAAAAATACGGCCGATCGAAAATTTGGAAAAAATAGAAAACACGTTGTATATCAGAAATGAAGGGCACTTAGTAAAGGCAATTTTGAAATCGTCTCAAGGCACTGTACTCCTCACTAGTGTATGGCCAGTCATTCACGAAACACCCTGTATACACATTTAAAAACGAAAAAATGTACGATTTTACGCGATAAAGACATTTTGAACTATGGCCAAACTGATGGGATTACCTAACCAGAAGTCTATTCTATCGTGATTTATATTCGACATAATTAATTAACTCACAAAGTTTGTGTTAATTTTTTTTTTAAAGTTTGCCAAAGTCAAAAACTTTGAGAAGTGTATGATCGAAAATTTGGAATCATTATTGTTGCTTACAGTATTTTACAAAAAAGAAAACAGAAAGGTGTAAAAAGGGACAAAGAAAGAAAAACGTATTTTTAACCGAGTTCAGTTCCTAATAAGGTCTATTAACCAGGCAAAGGTTATATTCGTAATTTTAGTGGCCTTTTTTGAGGCGGTTCGATTTTCCACAATTTGTTTTAAATTTCAGTATATTATGAAACGGGTTCATTACCAATTGGCTAATCACACTGGTCGCTAATAAACATCTAAAAATTAATTTCTTTGGATTTACAATCTACAATTCATTCATCAAAGCATACAAATGATTCACCCATTCATTTTACGAATCCACGTGGAACTGTGGAGCACTTTTATGTGTCATTCATTAAACCGAACAAATGGTTTGTTTATAGAATTTTACAAACCTAAATATTTATCAAAAAGAAACATCGCATATTCTAGAAGTAGTCGCCAATTTATTTGTCCTGAACTTTTCATCGTTAAGACTACAAAATATCTCGCTTTTAATTTCCGTCGCAAATACTTGGCGATTTCTAAAAATAAATATTTCTTATAAAATACCACGCAGGGTGATTATTGATTCAATGGTGAATGCAGTATACTGGGTGAGTAGGGAGGAAAGTGCCAAAATCCGAGAGTGTATACTACAACACATAAGTGACTAACAAACACAAAAGTTGTAATCTGATTTTTATTTGTTTTCGAATTACGGTGTCTTAAACAATTATTAATAAAAAAATCGGTAAAGGTATTTACAAAGAACTTCCCTCTTTATTTGTGCATGGCGGTCACTATAAAAAATTATCAATTACGAAATGACATTGAGAATAATAATCGGAATATAGTTATCACTATTATTACAAAGAAAACCTGATAACTTTTGGTCAAAAAAATATACAGAATGCTCATCCAACAGCAAAAGTTCAATACTAAATAACAGGTGCCAAATATGGAAGACTAGCACAAATACCTTTATAAATGTCCACAATGACTGAATTATTTCTTGGAATGACCACCCTGTACATTTTTCAAAAAAAGTATAATAGGTGCATATGCCAAATATTATTGCCATCTGTCACATTTTCAATTCCACATTCACGTAGTGGAGTGGAAGTATAGTGGTGGTTAAAAAAATTATTTTTTTTTGAAATTTTTCAAAAATGTTGGTAAAGAAATTTCCAAAATTGTTTTCTTCTGAAACAGGTTTAGAATGCCATGAAACGTGGAAATTTTAAATTTGAGCAAAAAAGAAAGTTTCCTTCTATTTTATAGTAGTGGTATTTTTTTTTATAGGTTTAGAATGCCACGAAATGTGAAAATTTTAAATTTGGGCAAAGAAAAAAAATGTTCCATCTATTTCAGTGTTAAAAAACTTTTCAAAAATGTTGGTGAAAATAATTTTTTTTCTGAAATAGGTTTAGAATGTCATAAAACGTGAAAATTTGTAATTTGAGCAAAAAAAAAAATTTCCATCTATTCTAGTAATTTTTTTTTTCCAAAATGGTAAAAAAATGTTGCAATTTTTTTTTCCGAAATAGGTTTGGAATGTCATGAAACGCGGAAATTTGAAATTTGAGCAAAAAAATATTTTTGGTCTATTCTATAGTAAGTAGCAATAAATGTTTTCAAAAATGTTTTTAAATTTGTTTGAATAGGTTTAGAATGCCATGGAAACATGGAAATTTTAAATTTGAACAAAGAAAAAAAATGTTCCATCTATTTTAGTGGTAAAATGTTTTCAAAAATGGTAAAAAATGTTCTAAATTTAAAAAAAAAATAGGTTTAGAACGCTATGAAACGTGGAAATTTTAAATTTGAACAAAGAAAAAAATTCTCATTCATCTATTTTAGTGGTAAGTAGTGATAATTAGCTCAAAAACATTAAAAAAAAAATTTAAATTTGTTTGAATAGGTTTAGAATGCCATAGAAACATGGAAATTTTAAATTTGAACAAAGACAAAAATTTTTCCATCTATTTTATTGGTAAAATGTTTTCAAAAATGGTAAAAAAATGTTCTAAATTTTTTTTTAAAATAGCTATGAAACGTGGAAATTTTAAATTTGAACAAAGAAAAAAATTCTTTAAATCTATTTTAGTGGTAAAAAATGTTTTAAAAATGTTGGTGAAAAAAATTTTCAAATTTTTTTTTTTCTGAAATAGGTTTAGCGTGCCATGAAACGTGGAAATTTTAAATTTGAGCAAAAAAAAATTTTTTTTATTCCCTTTAGACGGTCCACTCTGTATATTTTTCAGTGAAAGTTTTACCATTTCTTCGCTGACAGTAGCGTCAACTACCTACCAAATTTGACTGATCTCCGTTAAGTAGTTTTTTTAGTTAATGCACCAACAGACAGACAGACATACTGACGGAATTGAAAAACCTATATTTTCGTAATCTACGTGATCTGAAACGTCAAAATCCGAAAAAATGTCGGAGGGCGATTTTTTCTCGAATACAATACTTCCCTTCGGTATGCGAGGGAAGTAAAAATGTTTGCGAACAGTTCGTATCGTTCATTATAAGTTTAATCAAGTAGACTAGCACCTTTGAATTGTCAAACAATATCTTGTAATTTTTAACTGATTGTTCTCGACTTTATGTGATAAACAATGCCACACATCTACTATCTTGAATATGCAAATATGGTGTTTGTTTATAGTTTTTGCAATGGAAATTGTCGTACTGTAGCTGAAGAATAAGGGCAGCGGTTTCCACATCCTAGAGTTCAGAGTAGAAACGTCTTTGTCACGATTTTCAAAACATTTTCCAGTGCTCATATGATATCTGAACGGTCCCTTAGACAAGATATAGGTGGAATGGAATACAATCCAGATTTGGTGGAAGAGAGCCCTGGTATTAGCCCAGGAAGAATCGCCGTCCGACTTGAAATTCCTCAATCAAGAGTGATCCGCACACTACATGAGCAGTGCCATACCATGCTAGATGCATACAATTTCACAGGTGGATAAATCCTAATCGTTACAGTTATCTACATATATTTAAGGCACATAAAAAACGGGGCGTGCTATATATATATATTCGTAGAAAACGGTAAATCACAAATAAAACGTATTGCTTAATATATAGAACAGCATTGTTCTCATGTAAAGTATGTTCTGTCATGAAAATAAGAAATTAACGGAAACACACCTGTTTTAATTATAATTTTCAATTATTTTGATATAGTTACCCGTCTCCCTCTTACCGAAATTATTTTAGGATGTAACGGTTTACTGCATGTATGTAAACCCTACCCTCGACAGGGTCGAACTTGATATTGTCAGTGTATCATGGAATATCGAATTTGTCAATGCTCCACTAATATGTATGATATTATTCCTATCTTGACATAAGCAAGCCAGAGTAAATTTTGTTAATTTATCACTGTACCAAATAACCATTTATTTACAAAAGACAATACTTCTAAATGTCTGTTATTATGTGCAAAAATTTTAAGTGCGACTCTGTGGGATATCCCATATCCTAATGAGACAGTGATTTATGGTCGGTTTTTATAACTTTTTCTATGTGCCTTAAATATATGTAGCGAACTATACTTGGTTCCTTGTATACTCTTTAGGATACAGTTATGTTAGAGCTGTGATTAATGATGAAAGCTGCGATACCTGCGAAGCGAAGAAAATGATTTTCTGATTTTGTGTGTGTTTATAGTGGAGCGACTAGCTGAGACACGCTTAGTGGCCGAGTAGCGAGAATTGATTTGTCTAATTTCTTTGCTTTTATCAGGTTTGGTCAGTATGGATGTAGACAGCTTAATTCGTGAAATATTTAACCGCCCGCCCTCCTTGTGGGACCAAGAGGATATAAACCATAATAGATTTATTCTCAACATTTTTTTTTTAATTCTATCAGATGTGACGTAATATGTAATCAAAGGTTTCTATTTTCATTCTCATATATTCCATACATTTTGCAGCGTGTTGCCTTAATTCTGTGTAAAGATGACGAAACTCTCCAAACATGTGTCTGTGGGTATTTACGCATACTTTCAAAAATATAGTATTTAACGGCACTTGAAGTATAAAATATTTCTTCTTTAGAATCACTTATTTCAAAACAATATTTCGAGTTGTTTAGTACAAACTGATCAACCTCGAGCTGCACAGATGTCGTCGTTGTTATCGCAGCTCTACTACAAACATTTTTAAAAAGAAATGAATTTTGCGCTGATCTTGTCGCTGTTCTCATCGCCGCTCTTTATCATTAATCACAGCTCCAACATAAACGTACCCTTACTGATGAAGCTACGTACTTTTCAGCTTCATTTTCCTGTTAATGTGTAGTGCGGTATCGTTCGTAATTACTTTATTAATCCTTTCGTTTTTGAGAATTATGCCTGTTATGAGAAAATTACCTCTTATTGTTGCAAAATGATTTACAATGATGTTTCTTTTAACACAACAAATTCTATATGTATTTCGCGCACGATGGAGCTCCACCACAATCTGCTCATCTGTTCATACAACATTTCAGTGCAAATCGAACTTTTCCAGAACGATGGATTTTGATTACGTTGGTTCTATTAGTTGGCCGACAAGGTCTCCAAACCTCACACCGTTAGATTTCTTTTTGTGGATATGGAGGAAAAGTGAAGATTATGAACTAAAGTGGACAATCTCGATACATTGATTATTCGTATTCTGAATGCGGCAGTTCAGATAAGGGATCATCAAGATGAACTCAGGAGAGCAACACAATCTCCTTATAAACAAGCCATAAAATATAAAACAAACAATAATCAGATTACGAGTTTTTCTGTAATATACTTATTTATAGAGTACACCCCCTGAGTTTGGTACCTTTCTCCCGGCTCGTCCTGTATAGGGCGTTATTTACATGAATAATTTTTTTCTACGGACGATATCAACGATTTTAGACAAATAATTGCCAAATATTTTTTTTATTTTATTTAAATTTAATTCATTAAAATAAGTTATCACAAGAAAAAATTTTTTTTTTAATCTGAATATGAACATGCTCACTATTATACTCTTCACCGATTTATTGCACTTTTTACATAATTGTTGCACATTCTATAGAATACGCTGTTTTTTTGGTAATAAAAAAATATTGTATTTGTATTAGCTCCTAATTTCACTGTAATCTGACTTTTCGTTCTTAAGTTATCGTGCTTACAAGAAACGTGACGGACGGACGGACATTTTGAAAGTTGTTCAGAATTTGAGCACTAACACAGTGATATGAATTTTTTTTCTCTACGAGCAATATTACCGATTTTAGAAATCTGCTGATCAAGTGCAATATAGAGTATTTGCGAAGAGTATAATAATAGAAACACTCTTGCAAAAAGTACTTATATGGGAGCTTGATAATATACAATATAATCTTCGTATCAAAATTACACTACAAAATTTCAAAAGTATCAAAGTGCTACCGTGGAAGATTGGATAGGATGGATTTTTTAATTTTATTTCTGACGGAAAAATTATGAAGGCTGATGAGTATACTCAAGACACTTTTAGAATGTTTCAAATGATAACACTAAATCTATATTTTATTAAGGGTTTTTTCTGGCAAACCAATCTTGATGGCTGCATACCCAATGAAATGATACGAGGTTTCAGAAACTGACATTTTTTAATATTTTGTTGGAACATTCGGATGTTTCAGTCAAATGGAATTATGAGAAGTTGCATTTCGAGTGTTGGGCAGTTTACGTTACACGCATAAGTCACTTAATATTTCGAAAATATATTTTCGTAATTCGCAAACAAATTCTTTAAATCCGATGAAACGTCCAACGGTAAAATTTTAACTTCTACATCTTTCTTCAAACGTTTCAGACATTTTTTTATCATCATCAGTCAGATTAAACATAAAATAATTATTAGTTGGGAATTAATCCAACTAACAAATTTGCTCTATAAATTTAAAATAATACTACAATTTTATTTTATTACTGTTACATTACTGCTCTGTAAAGGCTATTTTGTTTTATTAAAACTGCCAGTGATTATTTAGTCTTTGCAACTAAATCATCATATAAATAAGTACTAAGAATGTTCTTACAGCTAAATTATAAAACATTTTGTAGAAGTTTATTTTTGCTGTTTTATAAACGTCTATACAGCAATTAATATTGGATGTCTTATTAGCTCACGGGGCAAAATTGATTTATAACAGATCTATAGCAATGACCCCGGCACTTTTTGGTCAATTTGTGAACATCTATAAAACTATGGTTTAAGAGTTTAGCTAATCATTAATAAAAGAACTTTATTAGCACTCTTCTTAATACAATATTATTTCTAAGAGCATATTGTATTCGACCATAGCTGCTAAACAATTCTTATGTAAACAAAGCACACATTGCTCTCATAAAACATTTATAAAATAGTTAGAAAGCTGAAAATTGTCCTTAAAGACTATAATATGTTCTGTACCATTTTTAAAAAACATGGGTAGGTGTTTATGCGCCATATTGTTTTCTCATTAACAGTGGTCATTTACAGGACTCTGTCATCTTGGGGTGCTCGCCATGTTGGATTTAGGATGACGTCACATAATTTATCGTATTCTACATATGTGCAAAATTTTAAAGCTCAATTAGAACTAAGTAGTTGAAATTTTGATTGCAAGATTTGTTTACATTACTACAAGTGAATCTAAATAAAAGCTTTTAAAATAGTTACATATTTGAAAGTATACACTATTGTATATTATTTATTTCATACTGACCGTTGTTTTCTGATAGGAAATTCTCGTAGTTGATTAAGGCAATAGCGGGAAAATTATTCGGAACAAAATGTAATGGAAATTACCTTTGCTTTTGCAATACGCTTCTGTCTAATTTAAAAAAAAAATAGTATATAACAATTCTTCGGAAAATATATTTGTTCTATAAGTGCTTTCATAGTTATAGATATGATTTATAAGATGGACGCCATAATGTTATTTATGTTTGAACAATGGTTTGAACTATTTGTATAGCGGCCATTTTGGACCTTAAAATAAAAATACTTCAAAAATAAAAATTATTGTGTTATAGCCGTTTTAGTAACAATCCATTATTGTGAAATATGTTATCTGCGAAACACAATTGGTGTGACATCACAAAAAGATCGGATACAAACATTTTATTTTCACTATTTTTAGAGCGCTCAAAAATTTCATTGTATATACACCACGTTTCACAGAAAAATTTCCTTCACAGCCAAAAATTCGCCGTTGGCGAAATGAAGTCTTAATCAGTTAACATTTATCTCATATTCACTAAACATGTTGTTAGATATGCCCCCATGTCACATAGAATCTATATATCTTTGTAATATTTTAAAACTATTTGAGAATTATTATTGTCTATAAAAACACTTAAATAATAAATAACTTATGTTGTTGTTACTGTACATAACGAAAAAGTATATGTGGAAATAATAACACAATGCTTATAAAAATGTTTTGTCGTATCTCGAATAATTTTATAATTATCGTCTAATTTTTTTAATCCCATGTAAACGTTTATACAAATATTTTATAACACCTGTGAGAGCTATAATAAAATGAATTAAAGAACTGCATTATTTTATAAACTGTGCCCATTTTGCGTCTATAAGCGTTGTATAAAAGTTTTAAAAATGTTTATATCAACAATCTTGTTTTATAAGAAATATTCTGTAAACATTCTTTCAGCTTCTACAAAACATCAAATTGCTAGTTGGGAAGAGACACAAATTTCACCACAGTGGGTGCACTCGAAGACACAGTTTTGAAAAAATGTGTACATGATCTCTTAATGACTTTGTGGATATGGAGAGAGCATTTTGCAAAAAGTGTAAAACAAATTTTCCAAGAATTCTTATATTATCGAACATTGCTTAATTTTATGTTTGCACTGTATTTACATATTTATTTTTCAAACATTTTTAAATCTGTTCAAATCAATAGAAAACTTTATTATTTCAAAGCGTACGTGATAAGTGCAATGTAATTTCCAACATCGAGTCATTTTAAAAACATTTACAATACTGGCTTATTATTATTATAAAGAAGCTAACATTAGAGTATTTATCACTATTCAACATTTAAAAACATATAATCGAGTTGTATAATAAAAGAAGTTACAGGTATAGATATTTTTGTATGATCCCTATATTTTATTTATTTATTTAATGCACTTATACAGATTAATCATGGCATGTGAGAATTAACTATGGAGAAAACAATAAATACTTAATTTTTTGCATGTAGGGGTAGGAGGGAAATCCCAGTCAGATGGGTGATTCCGGTAAGTGTTGTATTACCATTAAATGGAACCTATTCAAATAAGTCTGGTGCCACCATATGAATCGCTAACTTCAGAAAGGGGACATGTCCAACTTTCCGTCAAATCGACATTTTTGCATATTCTTGTATTAGGTGACTAAACGCATGTTTACTGCAAAAATGGGACTTGTTCTATGAATCCACTTGACACTGTGTAAAGATTAAATTACTGTTTACTGTAGGAACGGGACATGTCCGTGAGATGTCCTCTTTCTGCGGTAAACGTACCACTTTATATACCTAACCTAGCTTTTTACATGTATTACATTGTCTTCATAGTAAAGACGTAAACATGAGTTCCAGTTCTGAAAGTGAAGTAGAACTTCCAAAATTACGAAAGAAAGGTGTTGTACATAGTACATTTTTTAGTTGCTACCAGAAATGCTTGAGTAAGTTTTGTGATTTGCACGTTTCAATTATTTTGTGATATGGAAAGTAAGAATCAGCAAGATTTACATTTACAGAGACTCATAGAGATTAAACCCGTTTCTCGAAAAAGGGCTAGGGATTATATTGATAATAAGAAACCTAAATCAGTAACCGTCAATTACTTTGTACTTAATAGAGTCCCAGTCGCAAAAACGCGTTTCTCTCAGTTCATGGAGTTACTAAAAAACGCTGTGAACGTCTCATTTTTCTCTTAATAGATCATAAGTATCCACGAGATATGCGTGGTAAAAATATTAGCGGGAATGCTATAAAAGGATGTGTTCTCGCTAACATTCGTAATCATATTGAATCTTACCCCGTTAAAGTTTTACATTATACAAGCCGAGAAATTCGTTATTTAAACTGCATTTCCTTTACTGCAAAAAAGTGACATGTCCTTATGTCAAAATTGACATTTGAGCTAATTGACAAAACAAAAATCGTATAGATCTTATACTAACTTATAGCTGATGTCATAAGAAATGTATTGCCGAAAATTTGGGTGAAAAATATAGGTTTTATAGAAAGCAGAAGGTTCTTTTTACTTCCTGAACATTTCTTGAAATGGCACATGTCCCGTTTCTGAAGTTAGCGATTCATATAGTATTCAATGGCGAAAAGTAAGTGCACTAGACCCGACCTATTCTAAGGTGACGTTTGCTGCTTTCGAGGGATGCCAGTCAAACCGGGTAGGGGCAATTCTAGACAAGGTAAAAAAAAAAGAAAACAAAATCTATGTCAAAGAAAAAAGGTTTTAAGAAAAACTTGAAGAAATTGTCACAAAGTGACTCGGAAAAAGATTTAGATGAAGAAAATCTGTGTCAACAGGATATGGAAAATTAAAACGAGAACCAAGATCAGCTGTTTTATTTATGAGAAAGTAGTAAACTATGGTATGGTATCGCTGTGCAGAGTATGGCAATTGGGTGCATGAACTATACAGTGGCAAGAACTCGACAGACAATTACAAATTCGACATTTGTGTGAGAAATTAAGACATAAACATTTCTTTTATTATTATTATTATCGTGTTTTTCTCCAAGAGGTACATTTTACATAGGTAATAAATATATTACCTAAAAAAAAGGTAATAACCTTTTTGCAACTTTTTGATCTTTGTTTTATCACCAGCCAGTATTACCCGCAGGGTGGGAAAATGTCATGTCATTAGACAAGATCACATATCTCGATTACGGTTAATCCTTTCGATCTGACGATTCAGCACAGTTTTGTAGCAAGACTAAACTCTATTCTTCATTCACCAGTCTGATCTAATAAATAGTTAATGCTGTAGTCGTTATTAGTGATCAGGATTAAGTGACCGCTACTCCCCTACTCTCCTCTATACTTATGCTTTGACTGGTTGCTTAGTGTTAAAAAAGTCTCGATGTTCACATTTTCACTGCATTTTTCAGATATATTTTGCTTAAACAATTTCTGTAGGAAAAACTGTAAGAAAGACTTCGAGAATAATTTGGTAGTATCTGAATCTAGACACAACAAGCTAACCATTATACTCTTCGCCGACTTACTGCACTTTTTATATAATTGTTGCACATTCTATAGAATACTGTTCGCAGTTCTTTGTAAATAAAATTAGTTTTACATATTTCTTATTTAATTACAAATCATAAAAAAATAGATTTTTAAAACATTTCAATAGTATTCTTCCTCTAGCTAACACTAACTTACTTTCCAAATTTCAATACAATCGGGCTTTTCACTCTTAACTTACAAGAAACGTGGTGGGAGGACGGACATTTTGAGAGTTGTTCATAATTACTCTAGCACAGTGATATGAAATTTTTTTCTACGAGCGATTTACCGATTTTAGAAATGTGCCCTTTATATTTAGATGAGCAAGGTTATTCCAAACAAGGTACGTATTTTTCCAAAACATATGTTTTAGTTGCGGGATTAATATTTTGGAACGTCCTTTGAGAAGCTAAATTCCCGATTTTGTAAACAGGTGCATAATCCCGGAAACTGAACGTGAATCAGCAACATCTCACTGCAACTTCTGTTCGTTAATTAAATGAAATTGCAAAGAATTTAGGAAAGAAATCTAAAACTTGTATTGCATAAACAACATCGAAAGTGCTTCTGCAGTCATAGTATTTTATTTTTAGTTTTGCACTCTCATCGACCTAGACGGATGTTTTTTTTAAATCACTAACAATACATTAAATTATTCAGTAAAACTTATTTACTATATATCTAAATTTAGTTGCAAGTAAGGTACCCATGTCCTAATTGTATACTTGCGCAAATTTTCTATAAAAAGAATAAATAAATTAAATGTCCTTAATCTTCCAATATAAAGGGAATAACAAGATACCCTTAGATTTGCATGATTCCTGTTGTTAGTAACAAATATGGTTATTCAAAAGTAGGAAACATGATTTCTGTTTTCAGTCAATAATCAATTGGAACAGTTGGACATTTTGTCAAGTTCTTCGATCCTCGAAAGACGAAACAAAGGTTGAAAGATATTATTATTTGTTCGATTGTATTATCGAATCCACCGAAGATCTATATGTGCATAGAAACCCAATCATAATAGTCGAATGCCATTGTGTTTACTTCATTTACAAGTATGTTATTTTATATATATATAGAATATAGATGCCCGGGAACACTTAATAATTTCTTTAATTTAATATTATTATAAAAACACATCTTAGTATGTTGTATAGGCACATATAAAAAGGTTAAACGTCACTAGAACACCAAATTTGATAAAATATACACGATAACCATTTTGAAATTCGCATCATTTTCTAAATATAAATACTATGTTCAACACACAAATTCTATTAATATTTTTATGTACCGAATTTAAAGTTTCTAGTGTTATTAAAATTCTGCAATTTTCATTCCTGACAAATGAATGTGACTATAAAATCTCTCTCTGTAATAATGGAAAACAATAACAATAAGAAATTAACATGATAGGTAGTTTTAAGAAGGCCCTCAATTTAAAGGGCATTTTTCATTAGAAATACCTACTGAATTGAATATATTTTCCAAGACAGTATGCGGATGCTTAGCTCAGGATTTACTGCATGTGCCTTTAGGTACCTAAATTGTTAAGCATACAGGCGCCAGGAAGTCCTTCAATGCAACAAGTAAATATTGTTGACGTTCCGAAGTACCTACCTCAGTATAAAATGATTCCTTGCATTTGGACGTAAACTATTAAAACTATTATTATCAAAATGTAACCACGAAACATGAAAACAATAATAAATTTACGCAAAATTTACACTTCGGTAATTTCCAGCTTTGTCAATGATCCTGCCTCTAACGGTACGCATACTAAACCTTCTTGAATCACTACTGTATTCACAAAACATTTGTAAAGGCAGGGTATTATTTTCTTTTTGAAAATTGTCAAATTAGCGGTTAATTTCAAAGGTATAACTGACAACCTGTATAAAATAATGAAGCAAATAAGTAATGTTCAAATTGACACATGGCAAAATCAATTTCTACCAACCTGAACGTCTAGAAATTGTTTATTAGATAAACAAGAGACAAATTAGGAAAGAGGTCCATGCTGTAAGTGCACTTTTGCAAACAATAAAACAACGTTAAATTAAATTATTTTATTAATTTGTGAGTGTAGGTAACTTGAAATCAAAACACACAGATTAATAGCACATGGTTAGTGAATTTAGGTCTTAGTGCCACTAAAGCTAAAAAACGGCCGAACGACAATCTTACCACGTTCGAAGGAAAAACATGTCTAAACTTATTACTAGCACTATCATTTGTTAAACAATCCGATGGGGCGTTATATAAAACGAAAAACTACAACGACATGTACGATTTTCACTGTTTCTTTAGGTAATTTCTCAGTGAAACACCGTGTACCAAGTTCGTTCGAAAGTAACGAAGAGAGTTACAATTTGACCTGTTAATCTAGCATAAGTATAAGACCAAAATATATATGGAAGGGTCCAACTTAATTGAACAGGGTGTTCTCGCTCTATGCGGAATTCATAATTAAATGTATTTCTTCTAGATTTTACTCGCTACACGCCCGCATTGTTGGTTGCATAACTCGAAATTTCGTGGTAATATAAAGTAGTGAAGTGCTTATAGCCCAGGCCAAGTAGCTAATTTTGTCTATAAATCTCAAACATGTGCGGAGGCAAATGATTCATTTTTTTGTGAGTTCCTGAAGTGTAATTAATAAGATCACCTAAAGTTTGCATGATTTGCAGACCGGCAACATAAAAATTTTTTCCTTTGTTGGTATTTTCTCAGTCGACTCCATATATGGAAAAATATAAAATATTTTCAGAAAGAGCATTCATTCCAGGCAAAAATGTCTACAAATTTTTTTATTAAGTCACAGGTTTACCCTAAAAAAATGTTAAAGTAGAAACAGTGGAGCAAACGAGGTGTAAATCTGTGAATTATTTAAATAACCAATTTCTGCAACGGTGAATTAGGCGTGGATCATGATCATATATATAGCCACCACGAAGCCCAGACCTTAATCCATTAGATATTTTCATCTGGGGCCATATGTGTACCAACACTCAAACCACACTAGAGACGAATTGTCACGAAAAATCAGATAGGAAGGAAATACAATTAGAAATAGATCATTTTTTCGTGTTATACAAAATTTTGCAAAAATGTATTAAACAAAATGGTGGACATTTTGAGAACCTCCTTTAAATTGCAAGTGTAATAAGCGTAATTAAAATATTCAGCTATGATTTAAATAGTTATGTGAATCTGTTTCTGAAATAAACCTAAAACAAGATAAAATATTTTTTTATTTAAAAACGCATAATTTCATAAGGAAGCGCTTTAGGACTAAGGTAAGTTTGGTTAAGTCACTAAACTGGTTCAATAATATCAATTTGACGAACGCTAACTCGATCGAATATCATGTTGCATGGTAGCTCTTGGAATGCGCTAAAATACGTAAGCGCGATTGCACTGAAAACGGTGCCATGAAAAGAGTAGACCTTATTTTTGTAAAGTTAGTTATTATATCATAATATTAAGTCATACGAAGTAAAAATAATAATAATAAAAAGTTATGATAAAAAAGTGTCAAAAAAATATGCGGACAGCTCCATCTATCTTATGCAGATATACTTATACCTTCACAATATTCGAACTCCCCTAAATTATATGTGTACCAATTTTCAGCTTGATTAGTCATTTGTTTCCCGAAATACACCCATTATAAAATTCTTAAAAAATTGTTTTAAAGCCCTATAACTCCTTTTGGACTAAAGTATGTTTAATTTAAACAGCTCCATTTGACCTCAGAAAGCTACAGTTAAGCTGGGTTCCTTTACTTTCCGGACACCCTGTATATATTGATGATTTGTTTCTTTATATTAGCCTTATATTAATATACAATAATACAATTATATGCATATGAAAGGTGAGACTTTAAAATGATTTTGTAGTTTTGTAATTTGTGTAAATTTTGTTTGTCTAAGCAAAGGATTTTTCGCGCCAAGTACTGCAAAACGCGCGTTCGGGCGCGGGCAGCCTTGCACCGCACTTCATCCAATATCTCCACCTCACTAATTTTTTATGGAAAATCCGTGGCATTAGAACAAATTCTTGTATATACATTTTTTTATGTGAAATTGTATGCTCTCTCTAAAAATGTTTATATTCTCCTACCTCGACTAATTTTCGCAAGTTACAACTCCCCAGCTTCATTGCGATAAGATGCTAGTAAGGAACAACAAATTGTTGCACCAAAATATAATTGTTCAAATAAACTAAGAAAAGATTACTAAGACAATGTAATTCATCAGGTATTAATTAGTAGCATATTTGAAATAATAAGAAATTTTCTCGCATAGTCTATTTACCCCTAGAAAAATGTTTATCAGCTTCTGATATAACCAAAAAAAAATGATATTTTTAGTTATCTTAAATCATTTCCTTTGTGGCAGGTGTAACAGTCTAGTCTGAAATATCGATAGTCAAGGCAGTCTCTGAAGTCCATGTACAAATTTTTCCAGGTGATCCCTCACTATTTCTGTTGCTGCTTGCATTGTTTTCTTTTAGTGGCTACTATTAAGGCCTGTAGACAGAGAAGTGCCAGGGGATGCTCGGCACCCCCTGAGAATATTTGAGCTTCGTGATTGTAAATGATCACTCCATTTTTACGTGCCGCTAGAGATGGCTTGTTATTACCATACCACTATTTTGTCAAGATATTAGGTGATATAACGCCAAGTTACTCAATACCAAAATAACTGGTGATTCGTAGCCAACGATGAACAGCAGGAGATTGGCCGCGCCTGAACATCTTGCGAGGACGTTACATGACGATCTTGGAACGTTATTTTGTCAAGGTACTTTTTTGAAGCAGCCACCACTTGTAACGCTAAATAAGTCGAATCGATTTTCCCATCTCTACCGCTAACTAAATGTTATCCTAGGATTTAATGTGTACCTACATGTAATCGACTGTGTTGTAAAACAGACAGTGGCAAGTGGCATATGCGAATTTCACTCGCACGATGCAATTCAATAAAGGAAATATGTTTATCAAAGCGCTTGATGAGTTCTACACAAAGCTTTGCTTTAAAGTATATTTGTGATGTTCATCCATACCTAAATAAAATGGTACTTAACTTATTTTATTAGAAAAATACGTAACAAGACAGGAGCAAAATTAGATTTCTCTTTTTGGTGTGCAACAGTAAAATATGCCTCTCTTTTATATAGTCGCATACTGACACAGCTCTTTTTACAGTGAGATCAAATCAACCATGCTCAAGATATTAATTAGGTTTTATAATATTTCTAAAATTTAAATATGTCTTTAATTTATTTATTACACCCCTAAACCTAATGAAGTACCGAGTAGTTGTTTTTGTAAATGCGGGGTCCCGAATTTCACTTGAAATTTACATACCGGGTATCATTAGGTCGGGTACCAGATGTGACTACCTATTAATAACAAATACAGCTGCAGCGATCAAGACAAATCTGCAAAAAAACATATTTTCATAAATTTGACCGTCGTTTTACTTTGAATGTTAGTTAAGGCCATGTACTAGTTTCCAGGCCTTTAAAATTCTATCCTAACTCTACAGGGTGTTCTCCACTATAATTCAAATTTTGACTGTCATAACTCAATTTTTTCAAATGGAACACCCTGCATGTTTTTCCTTCAAATGTTTCAGCAATTAATTATTTATTTAGTGATATTCCTAGGAGCTTACTTTTTTCGGCAGGAGTTATTCAAAAACCATCGAAAGAAGGTGTATCAGAGTGTAGCTAATTGAATGCTAAAACATTTAAAAACATACAGGGTGTTCCATTTGAAAAAATTGAGTTATGAGTTTAAAAATGTAAAAATTTGCATCATGGCAGAGAACACTCTGTGGCCTGTAGAATTAGGTTCGACTTTGAGAGGTTTGGAAATTACTAAGTGGCCTTGACTAACACTGAAAGTGAAACCACAGTCAAATTTATGAAAATAGTTTTGTAGATTGTACTCTTGACCTCTGTAAATGCATTTTTTATCGGAACTAATGGAATAACGTGGCAACGCCGCAGTGTAAATACAACATTCATGTATTCCTGGATAGAGAATTAAGAGTCAAATATAGATATATAAAAAAATTTGGGTGTTTCTTTAAAAAAATCCAAGGATTAGCTTACCACTGCTATGTGAAACATCCGGTAAGTTTAAAAATAATTTTAAAATATGCCACTCTTGACTTCCTATAATTATTGTTGTCTATGACATTTCTTAAAATTTAAAATGGTTAAAGAGATGTTGACCGTTTACGCACTAATGACACTGTATGGTATTTATTACAAGAGTAAGAATTTTTTATATTGTTTTTAAAATGACATCGTTATTTTGTTGCATAATTATTGATGGATGTTTGTTTTATACATTATAGTATAAACAGTAATTAATATATGTTAGAAAGAAAAACGAGAAAATCTATTTGGGTATGTGTATCCCTTTTGTCTTCAATTTATAAATAAAATCTTTAAAAAAATTTACTTTATTTCTTTACTTCTTTACTGCCCGGTACTAGTTTAGGGGCCATCCATTAATTGCGTCACGCAAATTTTTTACCCCTACCTCCCCCTATGTCACAAGTTGTCACATTCGAGTCAAACCTCCCCCGGTTGTGATGTCTCACATTTTAAATTTTGAGGTAGAATTTTCTGTTCTTTTGAATTTCATTCAATTAAAACTATGGTATAATGTAAATAATGTGATGTCACAAAAGTTTGACCCCCTCCTCCCCTCTTACCACACTTTATGGACCCCCCTCCTCCCCCCTCAAAGTGTAACATAATTAATGGATGGTCCCTTATTACTCAGCTAAACCGAGTTTGGCTTAAAATGGCGGGGTATATACCGGGTATCTGCTGCATTCCTACCCAACTTTTATTTCTTTACTGTCCAGTACCACCCGGTGCAATCCTACCTAAATCCACTCCTGCGTTGTATTTTTAGGTGTCATTGGAATCTAATTGTGGGTAAAATAAGCAATACATCACTTATTATATTATATATTAATTAATAAGTTTAAGTACACAATAGATTTATAATAAAAAAAAGAGAGAGAAATAATACTGAAAATTATAAAGCTATCACGTTGAGGAAAATCCATTATAATATCGTTTACTTATATTAGCATAAATAAATGCCTTTTGTTATTGCTGCCTACACGTATAAAATTATTTTACAAATCGTACAGTAAATGATATAAATACACTTATGATTATACCCATTAATTTGATATGTTATTATAGAATGATTAATGTATTTACAAGCATTATCCAAAAACTTATAAAATCTAAATTGTTCCACTTTTCATATATACCTACTTCATCCGTTGAGGAATCCATCAGAACACCTAAATATATTAGGTGTAATATTGTAAGACCTGAAAATACAATCAAGCCAATTCTACACCTTATGCTGTTTCTCTTATATTTATGAGTGCATTCTTCTTTACATGAATGTACCCGTAAACAACAGTCAAAGGCCCGAGACAAGTGATCCCTCACAGCAAACTGTAGATAGGAAAAAACACCAATTGTTATTAACACCACTGAAACTTTCATTTCAAAACCATGTAAAAATGAGGAAGCAATATAGGTAATCAAAACGGCATAAAATTTCCCCAAAGGCAGCCATGATCTGTAAATATCTACAGAAATTATTTAGTAAAGCATTTTTAAGTTAATATTCTACTTACATTTTTTCAAAAATTCGTGCATAGGTCTGTTCCAGTTAGTAACCACGGTTGCCAAAGAGGTAGGAAACTCAATTTTTAGCGGATCGGTTATAAAGAACCGCCATTCTTTGTTTTCATACCATATCTTGTGATTTTTGTACCCAGCAGCTAGCATTGAAACTTCAGACAAGTAGCATATAAAATAATGGCTCGTTCTAAATGATAAAGCCTCTTTGTATCCCATCAACCACCTAAGAAATATTGGTATTATATCATGTGACCGAATATACAACACTCACACATCTGAGGGGGAAACCACTGGTCAGAATTTGTATAACAAGTCATTGCAATGCGCAGCATTCACTGCTATGAACTGCTGAACTATTTGAATGTATTGTAATACACTATCAAGCATTTTCATGCATTATTGAAACATTGTAATGCACCAAAAAACACCCACACAGCATTGCAATGCTTAGAATTGCAGTCACTGAACATTAAATAAATAATAAATAAAATTTATTCCTCAAATACATGTGATAAATGATACATTTAATACTTAACAATAACAATATATCTAAAATGTATATTCGATTAATGAAAAATAAGCAGTCTTAGCAACTGCATAATCCAGTTCACTTGTGATCACTCTGATAGCGTAGGATCTGGACACCAGTTTGTTATAAAGTGTTTGAATGTGTTCGTTGAATTTGAACTTGCAGTCAATGTTTAGTCCAAGAAATTTTGAGCGGGGTTTATTTTCAAGAAAATGGTTACTTAGGGAGATGTTCGTTAAATTGTACTGGAATGTAGTTCTGTTTATTTTGTTAATGTTGAATGAAAGCAAACTGGAGTCACACTACTCTTTGACCTTATTTATATTGGCCGACACCATTTGCTGAAGGACAACAGCATCTTTATTTTGCTACAGCATGGTGGTGTCGTCAGCAAATAAAGTGAATTTTCCTTCAATATTATTTTTGTCAGGTCGTTGATATATAATAAAAAAAAGAATTGGGCCAAGAACGAAACCTTGGGGTACCCCATACTTTATATTTAGTTTATTAGAATAATTTGGATTTCTAACTGTTTGGCTACGGTTTGCTGTCTTCCTCAATCACGGGATTCATATTGCATTCTGTAAACAATTTACTGAGGATTTCAGCAGGTCTTGCAATTTTTAACAAGTATCGTGCATGTGAAAAGTAATAGTAGCTACAACAGTCAACTGCTCTTCGACCATTGGCGGATTCACAACAATAGTTTTAATTTCTGCAACATCCTCATTGTTTAGTCTATGATAAGGTATGCATAATTAATTTCTAGGGGCGATTCTACATTAAAAAATATGAAAAAAGTTCTTATAAACATAGGTTCGGAAATCCGTCCTAAGGGCACTGCAGGCCTCCGAGGGGAACCCAAAATTGACATTTTATTTAATATCTCAGGAACCCTTTGAGCTACACTGACTAGTTTTTGCATGTGAATCGATATCAATAAAGGTCATTATCTGATGTTATCCACCAAGGGTAAATTCAATTAGGGGTGTGCAAAATTAGAAAGAGTGACTTACGTTTCCCCCCAAATTTTTTAATGTGAATATTCTGTGATTGTCTCATCGGAATATGATTCCTTGGATACAAATACACAAAAAAGGTTAACTTGTTGTAACGCCGTAGGACCAATTGGTTTCTGGAAATTTGAACCTAGAGGAATTATTCTAGTCTTCTTGCGTAAACAGAATTTCTTCGATGAATTTTGAACATTTACTTTAATTTGTTAATCTTTGAAATCTGTTGAGTTTAGCTTAGTAATAATTTGTTATTTTTCCTTAGTTTATTTCAGAGGCTTGCAGCGCCCTTAGAAGGGATTTCTGGACCCATGTTTATATGAACTTTTTTTCATATTTTTTTATGTAGAATCACCCCTAGAAATTAATGACCACATACCTGAAACACCCTGTATATAAATGATGAGTATAACAAGATATGTTTTAATAATTGTTTTAATAAATGAGGCAAGAGCCAAGAGCTTACGAAAGTTAGTGTGTAAATGAGTCCTTGACGAATTTTGATACAAAGTTAACATTTAAGGAAATGTAGAAATCATTAAAATAATAAATCTAAAAAATCTGAAATCTACATACAGCTTAAGGACTTAATACAAATACAGCTAAAAAAACTTGAATATATGTATGTTCATAACACAGAAGAAAAAATGAAACTAACCTTGAAAATGGTTACACCTGAACAAACCGTAGTAGTGATGAAGAGGCAAAAATATAGAATTTTATTTTTTTATGTTTTATATCTAGTACCTAAGTATTTTTCCTATTTATTAATTGATGTATTTTTAATCTTTGTGTGGTGTTTAGCCATTGTTTTATTTCTTTTTTAGCAATCCGAGAGAGTTTATTTTCTTAAAGAATTATGGAGTTTCAGCGAAAATCCATCTTTGACTTATAGTATTTTCAACTTTGGGATCTGCAACAGATTTATTTTTGCATTTGGTGTCATGCTGGTGTGAAATCTGTGTCAAAGTCTCTTTATGTTTAAATGGCTGCATAAATAAATTTTCAAGAAATAAATGCCTTGTATCTTCTATCTAATAAAAGTGTTTCACTAAAAGTTCAGTAACAATAATTTTCCCTATATATGATTTTAATAATCCACTTTCGTATGCATTCCAATTTTTTAAAGTAATTATTCGTTATTCCACCCCATGCTATAATTTCGGAATTGATATTGGACTGTACGAAGGCATTAATATAATATTTTCAGGTGTTGTGTTTCAAATACATCTCGATAAAATTTGAATCTACCTACTACTAAGTGTTTTAACAACAAATTCAATCTGATAGTTCCATCTTAGATGTATCATCTATAAATATGCCTAGGTACTTTATCGGCTATTTCTACTTTTATTGTGCTTTGGCTTGTTTTAAATTGCAGTGTGCTATAATTTGGGGCAGCATTATTAAAACAGCTAAATGGTAACAACAGTGTTTTTGAAAAATTCATATTTAATAGTTGATTATTAAAAATTGCATTACGCTTAAAGGGCTTTGCTTTACTATAGTTTTAATTCTGACCAACTCTCGGTTTTATAGAACACTGCAGTATCATCCACGAAACTTATGATTTTTCCTACTGCAGGTATTTTAAATAAATCATTTATATAGATATTAAAAAGTATGGCACCTAGTACTGTTCCTTGTAGTACTCCATATTGTATTGCTTTTTCAGAACTTTCAATATAATTAACTTTTACCTGTTGTACTCTACCAATTAAATAACTTGTATAATATGTCTCGAAAACCAATATTTTCAAGCATTTTTAAGAGCATGGCAGACTGTTTCAAATGCTTTAGCTAAATCAACGAAGATGCAAAGTGATTTTGTCTTTTCATCTAATGATTTATCTATTGCTGAGATTAAGTCAGCCATTGCATCCTCAGTTGATGTAGCCTCTTTGAAACCATATTGTTTTCCGACAAGATGTTATATTTATTTAAATAAGTTACTATTCTCCCTTTCAATATTTTTTCATATATTTTAGATAGATTACTCAATAGAAAGATTGACCTGTGATTTGATACTTCAAATTTATCTCAAGACTTCTACACGGGTGTTATAAGTGCTTCCTTAGTGCCACCATTGCAATGTCAAAAGTTAAAATGCACCCTTCCCATTTTACATTGCACTTTATGTGCATTGAATCAGAAACAAAGTGCTTGAGAAAATTCTTATTGCTAGACTGATATCGTTAGGGTATAGATAGTAAAGATCGAATGATCGAAAATATCAGAGAAAATTTCCTCTTAATTCAAGACAATGCTCCCTTGCACACCATTCGTTATGTAACTATGACCTTTTAAACCAAGTGGAAATATCGACAATGATTTAGCCTACATGTTCCCCGGACATGAATACAATTTAACATGTATGTTAGGCGGACAATTTACGTTAACAATTCCTGCTGTCCAAAACAAAGAAGCAAATATGGGAGAATTTGCCTCAAGAATGATTGATAACATCATCACAAGTATGGGAACAACTGCAGCCATAAAGGCTCACAAGGACACACGTTATTGAGAAAATAATCCTTGTAATATTGCTTGTTGCATTAAAGTTTTAAAATAAGTTAAAATGTACTACTATTCATTTTTTGCAAACACGCTATTATTTGTATTGTTATTTAAACAGGCTTCAAAATGGCATGAAGCTTTGCAATTAGCTAGCTATTAGTTAACTTTTCCTTTTGAGGGATTCTGTTGGTTGGAAGAAAGAAAATTATACTAAAAAATGCCAATTAATCTCTGTTCCTTTAAATTTGCTGGTGTGTGTATACAACCTTCATTTTCTGACTGTTACTATGAAATTAAATGCAGCGTAAATCCATCATAATGCACACAAATGTGAGTGTCTCACAATGCCACATTGAACATTGCAATGCATCACAATGCATGGCTATGCATCACAATGCATCACACTGCAAGGCAATGCATCACAATTCACGGCAATGCATCAACAATACTTTTAAATGCGCCACCAGCATTCATCTGTGCATTGCAATGTCTTGCACACTAGGCACCAGGGGTTTTCCCCTTGCGCATACCTATTTGATCCTTCCGTAATAAAATAATTTGCCCAACAGTTCGAAATCATCAAGAAAAATACTGATATAAATAGCGCCCTGAGAACTCCATAAAGCCACCAAATATTCTACAAGCAAATTTCAAATTAAAGATGTTTTTACAATTTAACAAGTGATTATACCTTTTGTGGGGGATGGTGATACATTAGAATATATTCCTGAAAGGATATCCAGGGTCCAAACATAACATTGGCACCACAAAAAATATACCCAAAATAGCGGCAAAATGTTGGGAAACATGTAATACCCTTATCTATATCCTCCGCTAAGGAAATTAATTTCATTGTAAATACCATAATAATTCCCCTAACTTCCATCCATGTTTCTGCTTCTAGCAAGAAGTACTCGCTAAAAAAAACACAATTAGATCATCACAAACATATCAATCAGACACATAGTACAATGAGGAGATTGAGTCTTTTGTCACCTTGTTTTTTAAGTTTTAATTGTTATATTATTTTTAGGTACGAAAAATTCAATCTCCTTAATATCAACTTACCACAAAACCAGCGTCGTAATTAGCGAATACTTAATTATATTTGAGTTGCTTAAATACCGTATCTTGTTTATGTTATATTTTTGAACAGGATCATATTTACTCTGTATCAGACACCCCAAATGCAAAAGAAAATAGGACTGTGTAAAAAATATTAATATTAATATTTTCCCTGCTGTCGATTGTAAACCACTAATAAAAAATATACCACTTAATCCAGAAAAAAAATGAAATCCGGTTTGTGATATTCTGCCTAAAAATATTTTCAAATTAACAAAGTTTATTTATTGGATATTAGTGATGGGTCTTTTAAAATGAATGACTCATTTTAGTGAACTGTGAAGAAACAGCTTACTTTTTAAATACAACTCTTTCAATATGCTATTACCCATGGTACCCTAGTGTTACTCAGTGCATTAACGAGTCTGAACAAGTTTGCCAAATCACAAGCCACCATACCATTCATCCATTTACAAATGACACCGCATTCATGTGCAATGGTGGACTAACGTCATACCCGTATAACCATTTGATAAGGGTAGATAAAGATATATAGATACTCGTCATCATGACCAAAAATGAAAAACACTTATACTGGACCTATATTCTGAAATTTATCTATAAAACATTTATTGTTACTATACAGCAGATATACCTTGTTAACTTTACTTATATATTCCTCTTTATTGAGTCTTAAAAACTTATATGTTCTTGCTATACCGCCCATGTAATGCAGATACATGTTAAACCTTTACCGCATGTATACTACATCTATACCATATAATCTTCATTAGGTATTGATGACATTTAAATTCAAACTATACCACATCTCCGCCATAACTGTAACTATATTGGAAATAGGCAGAGGCGCGTTTAGGCATAGGCGCATTAGGCGCGCGCCTAGGGCCCCACTTTTCCAGGGGCCCCCCATTTCCCGATTTATTGAGGTAAAAAAGCGATGTAAAAATTTTATTTCTTTGTTATGTCGTTATTTATTTTCGCTTTACCGATAGCAATAATGAGAATTACAACTATCATGAAATACATTTCTTCCTTTTTCCATATCATCCTCATCAGATCTCAATTGCAACAAAAATAACAAAATAAGAATGGTTCATGCAAGTATGTGTTCACGAACATTTGTCGTTTATTTACATTTTATATCATTTAAACTTGAAATCATTTTATAGTTCTTCCTTTGGATTTCAATTTTTTTCATATTTCAATGTAGAAGTCTATAGGAATTTATTGTTTGTGTTTATCGTGTTTGAATATTCTTGAATATTCATTTTTTTAATCTTTATTCACTGTATCACACTGAAAAAAATATGTTCGTAATATTAATGAATCGGTTCATCGACTGAAAAGCGATGAGTCCGTTTATTAATATAATGTACGTTTGCATAGTAACAATAAATGTGTACATTATATTAATGAACATATACATTATATCAATAGACATATTCATAAATTCGCAATGAGCTTTCATTCACTGATTTCTCGAACATATTTTTTTCAGTGTATTAAAAAAAGATGCAATCAATTAACAGACCAATTTGGCAATTCCTCAGACGTTACTATTTAAGTTTCGGCGCAGTCAGCACGTGCCAGATGACGAATCAGCTTTTCGGTATATTTCACATTAATGAAAATAAATCTACTGATAATGATGATGCGAAAATTCAAGAACCTGAGACAAACAATCTAGAAAACCCGAGAAAATAACTGAGAAAATTTTGATTTTGAAACCAGTGATGAGGACTGCGAAAAGGAAGAACAATTAGAAAACGAATCTAGTGAATCTGGCGATGATGAACAAATAGAAAAAGAATCTGAAAATAAAGAAAATTTGGAAAAAGAGTATGACAATGCAAAACAAGCTAATAATCAGTGCACTGCAATGATCAATGCATTAGTATCAACCTATAGAGGCGACATAGATTCCGAACTATCTCCAGATAAATTGCATCAATTTTTGATATATGTCGGCTTAAGTCGCCTGCTGAAATGTATAAAGGACCCCGCAGTTTTTTTAGAAAAAATGTGTTTCAGTCGATAGTTCTGGAACTTGGGGAAAATGTTGTCCTGGGCCCCCTGATTAAAATTCCCTTTGGCCGAATTCGATTTTTGATCTAGAGACGATTGAAACTGTGAACATCTGCGAAGGTGTGCTTAAATGTTCCATAAAAATTCTGAAAATATTCAGACTCATTTTTTTGAGAAAGATAAACATCTTTTGTTTCTTGGTGTTTTTTTTTCAAAGTGCTTCCTTCTCCTGGAAAAAAATAAAACAGAAAAGAATAATTTTTTTGCAATTTTTTTACGGGAAAAGGAAGCACTTTGAAGAAAAATTTGAAGGGGCATAAGCTGATTATTTTTACCTAAAGAACATGCCTGAATATTTTAGGATCTTTCTGAAGTAGAAAAAAATTAAATTTTAGGGAAATTCTTGGTCGAAATTATTTTTGTCTAAGAAAGTCTGAAAAGGTAGGCGTGTTCTTTGAACAAAAATAAGCATCTTTTGTCTCTTGGTGTTTATCTTCAAAGTGCTTCCTTTTCCCATAAAAAAATACAAAAAATATTATTGTTTGTTTGTTATTTTTTTTCGGGAGAAGGAAGCACTTTGAAAAAAAATGCCAAGAGACAAAAGATGCTTATTTTTCTTCAAGAAATGAGCATCAATATTTTCAGAATTTTTATGGAACATTTACGCAGACCTTCGAAGATGTTCACAGTTTCAGTTGCCTCTAGATCAAAAAATCGAATTCCGTCGGACTGGTGGTCAGAGAGAATTTTAATCAGGGGATCCAGGAGAATATTGTCCCCAAGTTTCAGAACAATCGACTGAAACCTATTCTTACTATAAAAAACTGCGGAGTCCTTTATTCTCAATGTGTTGCAGGCGACATTTTTTAATGTTGAAACCCTTTTGTGTATTTACTTGACCATTCCGGTCAGTAATCCCTCATGTAAACGCACTTTTTCGGCGCTCAAAATAATTAATAACTACCTACGAAGTACTTCGGGGAAACAGCGACTTCAAAATTTGTCTCTTCTGTATACTGTATCAGAGGAAACACAAAACTGTGATATCAAACGTTCAAATTGACAAGTTTGCTAACAAATAAAGCCGGAAAAAAATAATATGATAACATATACCTATTAACTATATACTGGTAACACGCTATAAACCACTATGTACGGAATTGAGGCTAGAGAAGGAGATAGTTTTCCATCTCTATGGAGGACTTTGGATCCAACGCGCACGCTCCGACGACACATCGCGCTTTTGTAATAGATCAGCGGCCATGTGGCCAATTTCTCCGATTAGATTGTGACCATTTGCCTTCTACATTCAGTTGAACGGTCACAATCTCGCGTCACTAAGGCATGCGCACCATACCCAAAGTCCTCTTAAAGGATAGAGAGACAGGCTTTCCTTGGCGTCAAGTTACAAACGAAACTCATAGTATATAGTTAATATGTATATGTATGATAATATGTATTTGTAAAAATACACTTGCCTTCAAATCTTGCATATTTTTTTAATCGAGGGACCCTCAAATATCACAGCGCCTCGGGCCCCAATTTATCTAAACGCGCCCCTGGAAATAGGCTTAACAACTGATAGCTGACCTGTATTTCTTTTAACCTTACATACTTATGTATTTTAAAGTGCCAGGAGAATTAAATGAAAAACAATTATTAAAGTGTCAGTCTGCCACCACTAGTGTTAATACTTAATTAAATTTTTTTACACATTTTTTTTTTTTCTAAATTCAATTTTAAAATACCCAACTTTCTTTACTTCATGAAAATATATTTTAAGTTTCTATATATCTCTACTAGCTGTTAACTTACATCCACATAAAGAGAAATAAATTACAAACATGTAAGCATCAATCCGTCACACATAAAAATTAAAATATCTATATAAATAAATATAATAACTTATGACGAAGCAGGGCGATACTCGCTTGGTGTGGGTCCGTGATAGGGCACACAGTAATGGTTCTTCTTTGAGAAGGATCTGTTGGTTTCAAGTTGGTCCCACGATCTTCAATAAATTTAGTGTTTCTTCAGAGAAAGTCATTTCATAGTGTTCGAAAAGATAAATATTGCTTTCCTTTATTCTGTTCAGATATACACATATAAAATAAGTGTTTTAAAATGTAATTCACCGTAATTTGCGCATTCAGAGGCATTGATAAACATTGCGAACGCGCGTTGCTAGGCACATAGTGAAGACATGTTTAATTTATACCATTTTCCTTTATTTTGTTGTAGGTCTCCATGAATATTTTATTTATTTTTTGTATGAAAAATGTTTGTTTATTTTTATATAATATATATACATTCTAATAAATGATTTGTAGGATTCAGTTGCCTATATAATATTAACAATTTCTTTTTTTTAAAACACGCCTTGCATGTTCATGGGCACGGAGTTCGTCACAGCATTGGTCTATGCCCACACCGAGCTACGCGCGTTTCTGTTTTTCTGTCAAGAAAAAAGTAAAAATCAACTATAGATACTATTTTGAACTGAAATTATGATAATTATAATACCTATATCAAAATAACTTAAGGGGCACATGGTGACAACCCCATTTATCCACGTGGGCAGCGAATGTGTTAAGTACTGATACATCGAATATGTCATTTAAACAAACAGCTCTTGATAAATGGTTCATCTGAGTGAGCTGACCAAATCAAAATAAGTGAGCGCCTACCACTACTAGATACAGTTATCAGGTTAATTATCATTAAAATATTAAATCCAAGTAATCTAAAAAATAACATGATTATCCAGACCATATATTTTTGACAGTCTATAATTTATAGCCCCGAAAATTAAATCATTCAGTAAGTTAAAACTATGTTATATTGAATGGTTTGGAAAATATTTAAACACACTGCTTTTATGGTTGCTATTTTTGACATCCTGTACCTATCTCAAAACCATTTAGGGTTAAGTTATAATTGTTTTAAATTCAGAATCAACCCCTAAGAGAATAAGCATCCCCTATTATTGGGCCACATGTATTATTACTTTTATTTATACTGCCTCTAACTTATTATGTAAAGTAATAGGCATAAGGATTATTTCCCAATTAGATAATCTGTCATGTGTTACATTACTTGGAATTTTTTAAGTAATACACATGGCAACAAACCAATAATAAAAAGTTTTCATTGTATATACCTGTTGATACTATGACACTAAAACATATATTTACAAGAATTACTTTGTTTAGTGTATGAAAAATGCTCATTGCAGAAGGTACAACACAATTACTCCAAACATCGAAAAATGTTTCTTGATAAATTTCATTATTGCCATAAATAAAGTCCAAAGACCTAAAATAAAATAATATATAAAAACGCTTTCAATAATTAAACACATACTTACTCCTCGAATTCAGAAAGCTCAAGAGTCATTGTTTAATTTCTGTTTCAGGCTTGATAATAACTTTAATTTCACATATTAAAATAATAATATATTATTTGAACGACACAAAATTTTTAAAATAAAATTTTAGGTTAAATAGTTGCATAGCAACGAACCGGGCAGCTCCCGGTTCCGGATGCCCGGGATTGGTGTGGGGTAGAGGATGATCAGAATAACCAGTCAGCAAAAAACACTGATAATATGTACGTTCCGAAATTTCAATAAGTAAATTCAGGCAGCAGAAAATGTACTTATATCCATTATCCAATCAATGAATTTAGCAATCATTAACGAATCGAACTTTTTTTATAAATCAGAACAAAGATTAGTCCAGTTATCTCATGAGATAAGGGCCATTCGTCAAATACGTTCATAAAAAATGGGCTATTTTAAACCCTCTCCCCATTACCATTACTATTAAAATATTCTATATTTTTTTTAGCTATGGTTGAAGATGTCAAATATATATTTAATTTATTTCACACGTTCCCTATCTTTCAAAGCACTGCATTTTAATCTGAGATAAACTATAATCACTTCTATCAATGGGACCATTCACAAATACATTCGCAAAAATGGGCTACTTTTAGCCCCCCCCCCCCCCTTTTAAATACTGTAACTTTTTTTTGAGAACCCTCTCACACGAACGTTCGTTTGCAAAGTCCCCCCTCTACATTTAAGTATAAAAAATTACACTTTCTCAAAAAAATAGGGCGGAGCTATTAATGAATCCGACGCCAGCGTTTGCGGTGACAGGGATGGCAAAAAATGTAATACATATATTGATATATGAATCATTTGATACATCACGAAACTCAGATCGATATATCAACAAAAAATTATCGATATTTCTATATATCGATATATTTTGTAGATTAACATTTAATGTCAAAGATTAATGAATATTGCTCAAGGTATAATCGCAAAAAAGCGAGGGGGTGATTTTCCTCGCAATAAAATTTTTGTCTCAGCTGAAATTTTGAAGAGCAGGGGGGTGATACGCAAGTTGGCCCGTTTCGATATATTTACAAACATATCGATATTTCAACCCGATATATTGCAACAAAAAAACGATATGAATATATTCATGTTTTAGCATTAATATATCGATATTTATTTTATATCGATACATCGTTGCCATCCCTATCGGTGAGCACCATTGAAACTTTGAACTCCTATTTTCCGTATATATACATGTCGAGTAAGTAAAACCATTATTTTACTTATAACTTATTTGGAAATTATCCTATCATTATTAATGCGGTGCGTTAATACTGCAACATGCTTACACTCGCCTGCCTTCTTGACGATGCAAGTACATTGCACCCGCCTTGCCTGCCTTTCATCATTAATTTAAACAAAAAAAGAAGTTGTTTATAATTTAATTGTAAAATTTGAAAAATTCGTTATTGATTTGGGATCTATGAATTCGCCTCTATTTCTAATTTGTATGGTGACTCGGTGACAGAGATTTGCCGGATGCACTTTGCCATCATTCTGTTGTTAATGGCGTTATCAATATATTCTTCAACATGTTTAATATGGCAAAAAGCCAATTTCTCTCCTTTCTTCAATGCACCGTCAGCAAAAGGGATCGAGTGCTTGATACTTTCAAACCCGGTCCGCGAGATCACCGGTGCCAAGTTTGAGGTTATGCTGTCAATATGAACGAATCAATTATTTTCCTGTTATATGTACATCTAAATTAAATTAAATAAAAACTTAAAATAAATAATTTTCACGTACCTTTTATGCAACACTATTTACACTACATGTACACATATAGATTAAATGATAATTCTTTTTTCGTCGTACAAAACAGCAATAAAAAGGGAGTCTAATAATGCTATATTTCCCCGCTAGTGGCGCTAGTAGGCTTCGTGCACATAGCCTATGGATCTTTAATGTATTTGTTTTTACGATATTAAACCAAGAAGAATAAGAGGAAATATGTCATTAAAAAGAAAAAGGATTTAACCTATAAATAATTTAAAGTGGTGGAGTATTGTTTTTTACATACAATAATGCAATAATGAACTCGAATTATACCATTCCAATAATTCCACATAATTTAAGTAAGCATGAAACGATTACTCAGATAGCAGAAGTGTTAAATCATTTGTCTAATATAACTGAGGGTATATTTACGCAAGTTCAAAAAAGATTGGAGATAAACAAAGATAAATTATCAGACATATTTCAACGAGTGGATGTTGTAAATGAAAAAATAAATAGGCTGAAAGGTGCAAAAAAGGCAACACAAGTTTTTTCTAGTAGTAAATACCCAGCAAATGACATTTATAAAGAGTATGTTTCAATATTTGGCGATGCAACACCTATAGAACTTAAAAGGCATAGAGTAAGATCTAGAAATATATCTTCTGCTTTTGAACCACTAGACAAATTACAATTTTACCACGTTAATATTTCTTCAAAGAATAAGCAGCAAAAATTAGAGGGTTTGGGTGAAATCCCTAGAGATGTAAACTGTGTTAATGATTTATTACTTTACAACTCTGGAAAAAATTTATATAAGAACTTTGTTATTGCTGATGCTTTAAAAGGGCCACAAAATATTAGAGAAGAGGATGATAGAGATATTTCGGATATAGGTCCAGCACCACATTCTATTAGTGAAAGGTCAACTTTAACCAAATCCAATACACAAAATTATTTTTATTCACCACAGATCGGAGAAGTACCTGCCTTGGATGTGCCACTGGATTTGCCAGATTTACCTGGTATAGCTGATGACTTACATTATGAATTTGAAGTTGGGCCGGGTATTGCTCCATCTGCAGCTGCCACACCAAGTATCATAGAAGATATTGGAGATCTTCCAGTAATAGTACAGAATGAAAGTGATAAAGATATTGACATTCCTGATATAAATTTACCACCTCCTCCACCGCAAGAAGAAGTTCTGCAGCCTCGTTCCATTCAAGAATCTCCAAAACCACAACCTGAACTAGTTCCTGAGATAAGTGATGTGGATTTACCAAAGCCACCAGCAGTGGAAGAAGATAGGCCACCTAAGATAGATATACTCCCTCAAATTAATGCCAGGTCTAGTCTTATGGATGCTATAAGGAAAGCTGGCGGATCAGGAAAGGCCAAGTTGCGATCTATTCAAGATATTGACAAACAAACATCAACAAAACCTCCAGTAAGTACGGGTTGTATAGGTATTATATTATACATACATGAAAATTGGTATAAGGGGGTTTTTGGATATAGCGGATCTAATAAAAATATTCTCATGCATGTGTTACTTCCGCTTACACCTTAACTTTCTTATTTTAAATGGAACATCGTGTATTGTATTGTATATTTTGATACCCCATAAAATTTTAGCTTGGGTTTATGTACCATAACATACTCTTAAACCTACCAATTTTCGAAATAAATAATATTGTTGAAGAATCTTGACGGTTACTACCCTTAGGAATAAATCAATATCTTCTATCATGTAGCCGATTAAGAAATGTTCTTTTCAAACTCTACAAGTACCCCATGATTTAACTAAGAGTGGTCTTATGTTTTGACAATATTATGCAGGGTATTTTATTTTCACGGTCGACATTGTTTCAGTTTAAACGTCAAATAGTCAATTTTTTTTAATGAAATTCCCTGTGTATTTTCACATAATTTAATACAGTAGTAAATTCTGCATCAATTGATATTAGCATTCCTTATACCTATCTCTTTTGGTTTTTTTTATGGTGGACGAGTTTTTATAAAATATACATAAAAAGTCAACACTGTTTGTTAGTAGGCAATGCAAGTCATAACTTGTTTCCTTTTTTTTATCAGAAACGAGAATAATCATGTAGATAATTGATCATTATTTGTTTATTATCAAGATAATAACATCAAAAACAAAAGATCATTTTATATTAGATTTATAACAAAAATTTGTAACAAAATTTACAACATTAATGTACACATTAAATATGAATATTTAATGCAGCAACTGTTCAAAATGCACTTTGCTCCAGACAAGCCAATATCCTGGAATTGAAGGCAATTGCAGTGGCTCGGATAATTTCATGGGGATTTATTTGAAATGCAGTCCATACTGCTCTTTAAATCTTCTTTGGTAGTAACCGAGGGCATAAACAATATTTTTGGTATTATCCCAAAAGTAAAAATCTAAGGAGGTCAAATCTGGGGACCTTGCTGGCCATCTCTAAGATCCTCGTATCTTCGAACAATGCTACTAAATCGTCATATACTTCCCATGTATTATGTGATTCGTCCCTGGCGCCATAGCAGATAGGGGGTGCTGCTAGTGCTAAAACCGACACTGTGTCTGATAATACATTAAATTTTCTTTTTAAATGGTAGTCTTTTATATAAATTTATTTCCGAAAATGAATAATAAGAGAGATATATCCCAGCTAACAATTTAGGTATCATTCAACGTCGACTGCATGTCGAACAGGTGCCGCCACCAATTTCGATAGGTGATATAGGACATAAATTTGATGTCGATACAACCTAAATGATGTTTTCTGACACGTCGTATTGACGTGCAAAATAAGTTGAACAGGTATATTAGACCTATTATGCTAGGTCGCCAGACACCTATTCAATGTCGAGAATATGAAAAATCAACGTTATCGATTACTCATTTCTCACCATTCACACTGTTTATTTGCCTTCAAAATTCTGTTTGGTCAAAATTATAACATAATATAAAATGGTTAATAATATATTGTAAGATACATAATTTTGTATGACAAGTTGTTTCGTTTGCGGCGCTTTTTTAAGCATGATTCGCGTGAATTTACATGGGAAAGATTTTTTTCTGTTAATATTGTATATTGTACCTTGAAATATTACATAATAGGTGATATTACTTAATAGGTGATACGAAGTCATTCCGACTTTTTGGTGGAAATTCAAGGACTTCTAGGATCCTTATTAGGTACCCAAGAATTCTTATTCAAGAGATACAATAACCTATTTAGTCATTTCAATACATTTCACCTGTGTCTTCTATTAGGGTCTAATGGTAACTTAACCAAAATTACTGAATAAGTTATTTAACAATCATATTACTGATTAGGTAACAAATGTCCCCTTATTAAAGTTTACCAAATTTTTCCGAATAGGTCACTTTCTACCTGCTTATCCTATTAGGTTATTTAGGCGGTGTATTCCCTACCACTTAATTAGTGTGTTTTAATGTACACTACCTATTAGGTAAAAATAGTAACAAAAATATTTTTCATAACCTATTAAACCATTAATTTTCTCAATATTTGACCTGTACCTGATAGGTACCATAGCGACTTCCACCAAGTGAACTTAAACATTACGTAATTTCGACCTGTTTTGGTCGAATTTCCTTTAGCTGAAGTCGCCGACACTTAAATTGTTAGCTGGGACCCCTTAAAATGGAGATAATGAATTTCAGGTTTTTTTGCAATATTTTCCGACTCCCTTAAAATATCAAATTCATATTTTAAACCTAGTCATAGGCCATCTGGACACTAATTTACAAGGTATCAGTCAAACCGCAAAATAATTTTAATTATAGAATTATCCCCAAGATGTGGTTCGGACTCCACTATAAACTGTAGGGCCTCGTTTCTCTTCACTTAACACAAAATCATTCTTGATTTTCAAGGAGTTACCTCGGTGACTTGAGAAGCGGTTAAGAAAACATTAAAACATTAAACCCTTCCTTCTATTTAAGGTGTAGTTTCAGGGGTTGATTGTCAGTATTTTCCTCATAACTTTTTAATTTAAATTTTTAATTTTCATCAATTTTCAAATTCCCTTATATAAAAGCTATGTAAAGAACTAAATCGCAGTATTTTTTTTCAGTACAGTTAGGCCTTAAAAAATATTAAAATTCAAACATTTTTGTTTTGCGCAGAAATGATAAGATTCGCAGATAGCGGTAGCCTGACGTCACAAGCCACGTCAGTCAGCTGTTCACAAGAAAGGGAACATTATTCTTATTCCATTTAATCCAATTATCAGTTGATTGTAGTGCATTTCTTGAAGATATCTTGTTTGTGTGCATTGTTTTCCAATATTAATAAGCTTTTTTCTTCATACGCCAGGAAGATATAATATTTCTTAACTAATTTCATGGTATTAAAGTTTGACGGCTGTGCATTGCCATTAGTAGCGGAAGTAAATAAAGTACTTTTTCTGACGAAAAAGTATGACACTAGAAAATATCCATAACGCGTATTTTATTTAATATGCCGGCCATGCGATATTAACGCAATGCGTTTTTGGTGGTGTAATTCGAGATTTTTTATCTTTAATTTTTTTTATAACTAATTGACATTTGAAGAAAAAATAGCATGTTTTATTGTAAAAATAATTAAAATCTAATGACTGTGTTCACCAAGCTAGCACAAAGAAGATTGAATAATCTTAGTTCATAGACCGGCAAGTGCCTTATTGTTTATTTTATCAAGCAGCCTCCCTCACTCAGGTGAGTCGGAGGCTTCTACAGGGTGAACTGCTGACAGTATGTTTCTTTTCCGTCATTTTTTAAGATGTTTACAAGCCTTGCATCGAACTGAGCTGCACGTCCACAGTAACACTACATGTAAAATTGAATTAAGCGCAAGGTGTCTGTGTACTGTGTTCCGCCGAAATTAATTAAGTAATTTATTTGTATTTCTGATTTGTTTTTCGAATTTTTACTGGTTGATTATTGTGTTCATTCACTGAAAATATATTTTTGAAAATTTTTTAAATTATTGGAGAAGTATGCAAATTATTACCATTATTTTTCTATGTACTATCAGCCACAGAAATATCGGGAAACAATTTTGGACCACCTTGTACAACTTATCGTATGCACTGATTTTTGAATTTGTTTGTTTGTAGAGTGGAGATTTAATGGCAGACCTACATTTAAAGTTATCGATGCGAAGAAAAGGTATATCAGGAGCGAAAAAGCAAGAAAACTCGGTTGATCCAGATTCGACTCTTGGTAAAATATCTGCAATGATTCCTCCCCCTGAACCAAAAAAGGATGTTGAACATACATCTAATGATGAAGAAGACTGGGAATAGTTTAAATTAATTAACGTTATAATGTATACTCAAATTATATATTTTATATTATTAATTGTTAAACATATTTTATAATAAATCTATTGATAACTGTTTTCTCCTCATTTTTCTTTAAAGGATAAGAAAAGGATGGAAAATATTAATAAGTTGAAAGAGAAATATGCTTTTAAATTTTATTTTGGGAAAACAATAAACTATACATAGAAATAAATAAGATTAAATCTAATATAAAAAATATTTTAAATTATAATTTTCAAAAATCACAATTTATTAAAGAAATAAATATGTCTACATGTATGCATATAGGGCATCTTTGGACATATTTAATGCAAGGATCTTTCAATCTTGATTCATTCACGCTACAAAGGAACATTTGTTACATGTACGTGTATAACTAACTTCGTCAGTCATACACAATCATCAAACAATTTCTTTTTGTATAGTGGTGGAAAGGAATCGTGTGGTTAACATGCTCACTCAAAGAAGACACAATTTCATGATAAATCCGTATATACACAAACCAAATATATAAGAGGAAGAATTATTCATAATCGAAACCACAGATAAAATCATATTAGAATCAAAATAGCCAAACATATTTACATTGGAACCGCTTAGGATACGGTATCACACCTATTAGGTATTTTAGCTCATTTAATAATTTTTTATTAGCATCATCAGCTTATAGATTTGGTCCTTCATATGTATATATATAATACTATTCATTATACTATATTTTTTTATTTCAGTTCAATGAAATATCTCTTAAATAAGGTAATACATACAATATTTAAAAATTACATGATATAACTTAAAACTAGTTAATAGAACTTTTTATTTTCATTTTTTATTGCAAACTATTATTAATTTTGGTAAACTGATAAATCACAATAAGTATGGGAGGGCATATAAGATTGCACTTAATAATAATAATAATAATAATAATACATAAATGAAATGGCATGTTAAGTGAAAACACTGTCAGACCAACTTAGGCTAACTATTTACTGAACAATGAAAAGGTCCAACTAGCTCATATAATCTTAAGTAAACTTTTATTTTGATAATCACAATCGCTGCTTTTTCCAGTTCTAAAAAAACCACAATATTAAGATTAAATTATAGTTCACTGATCCACGAATTTATTAAAGATAAATGTTTCTCTTTTTGGTATTCTCTACCGTTACTTCTAAAAATGTCTGTGAAATCTAAATAATACAATATTCCGATTTATTACTGGAAAATAATAGATAATGGAAAATATAAATCTGTTTGTTTCCTCGTAGCTTCATTAGAAAGCTTTTTATGCGCTATGTATATTAGACACACAGCTTTAAGAATATATTCTGTAGAAAGCGGCGATTTGAGGAATACTTAAGAAAAGTCACCGTGATTCCTTTAAACAATTATTTAAGCAATTAAATATAATAAATGTTTTTTTTTCCTAATAATGTGTGTAAATGTCTATTATGTAAAGCAACATTTAAGTTATTTCCAAACATTTAGTGATGTACATGACCACAATACAAGGCAAAAAGAAAATTTAATTTGTCCATACACTAGACTAAAAAAAAACGAGTTTAGTGACTTAAAATTTTATAATGCCATGCTCATAGATATAAAAGTGCTGATATAAAAAAATTCAAATTCGAGTTAAAGAAATTCTTAATCGGTGCCTGTCTCTACAATACACAAAATTTTTATCCATTTTGTAGCACTTATGCTTTAAATATGTGATTTTAATTTACCAGTTTTAATTCTGAAACTTTAAATGCCATAAGTGAAATGTGAAATTTTAACTTGTTACCGTGCAACACTTATCTTGTTTATCATTGTTTAATTTTTATCTTTTCTAACCCTATTATTATTTTAATTCCAGAATTAATTAACTGTAATCATCACTGTATCTCATTGTAATGATTTGTCTATAAACAGTACTGTTTCACAGGTTAATAAAATTATTATTATTATTTATGTGATATTCCATATTCATAAATTCTTAGTACTTACACAGAACTGTTGACATAATTGGTAGTTTTATTTAAAACGATGTTAAATGTGTTAAGTTCCTCTTTTAACATTGATAACCATCTTGTACAACCATCTACAGAACAGTTCAATACACATTTATCCTCATTTACCAATATAATTTATAATTCTTTAATTCTTCCCACATTCTTCACCACTATAATAGAAACAAACTGCTTATCAGCAGCTTGACTGTGTTTTCATAGGATTTGCATTTATGAGCCTCTGTCATTTCCAAATAGACTTTAGATAGATGGCCTTTTTAACCAAGTTGAATATCTATGGTATATCAGGTGCGATATACCCATGGGTTCATAATTACTTGCACCGCTTTCAGTTGACAAACGTTAATTGTGGAAAGGGTCTGATTCTCAGCTTTGAGGGAAATTCGTTCGAGTGCTCCTCAGGGCATAATTTTGAGCCTGTTTTCAAAATTTACATCAGACGTTCAGTATGTCCCAAAATTTTGCAAACAAATGTATATGGATGATTATACCTAAATTATGATTCAATAGATGTCCACTTTGCTACTACTAAAATCAATACTGATCTTGACAATATTATGTCCTGGTCGAACTATAACTGTAGCACAAAACATCTAAAAGGCAATGTATTGTATTTGGTAAATTCGAGGCATTACAAAACGTAGCTGCTCACAACATAAAGTTAGGTAAATATATTATCTATAATCAATAAAGTTACAAACATGGGTTTGTGAAATCATATGACGAGTTGAAGATTTTAAAAATAAATGAGCGAAGATATCTTCACTGTCAGTTTTATCTTAAACATTATAGGCAATAAAAATTTAATGTCGTAGTAATGTTCATCAGAGAGCTCTTCTAAGATTCGGCATTTCTCTTTTTCGTATCTTCTGCGTATGTAATTCACAACTTATTCAAAGATTTAAAAGATGTGGCCGTGATACAGCTAAACAATGTTCAAAGAGACATTTTAAATAATTCGTTAGATATTAATATGTTTAAACTCATTTGTACTTATTATTTATTATTGATTTTGTTTTAATGTTTGCCTCTTTATGTCTCACCTGTATTGTATTTTAGGTTATGTGAATGCAACGTAGGGTGAAGTTTGTATCAAATTATGTTGTTCTTCATCTTTTTGTGTAAAATTGTATGTTTCTCATACAATACAAATCTTTTGAATTTGAATTATTTATACTTTCAAAAAAATTATCTAACAAATTAACTCCAAATATTCCAACAAAGTTGTGAGAAAAGAAATAAGTTATATTCTTAGAAACGTCAGAAAATTACATTATTTTATATTTTGATTCTTATACATATTATTTGTCAAAAATCGCCCTCTAACAATCCCCTTGACATAAGAGTGATGGTCGTAGAGGTTATTTTTCAGTAATATACTGGAATACTGTATTATTTGGTACATTTTTAAAAGTGAAGCACAGTATCACTGGCTACACTGTTCACCTAATGCAACCATAATTTGTAAATATCTCAAAGTAACAATTTTGACACTATTAAGTATAAATTCTATATATTTACGCAACGAGAAGTGCAATAAAGATAATCAGTGCTATTTTCAAATTTGCAATGTCATAGATTAAAAACAGTGTAAAATGAGCTAATAAATTCAATTTCATAATTTCATCTTCACATAAGGAACCATTACATATAGATTGCGAATTTACCTTTCTTTAATAAAATTTTGACAATTTCTCTGCAGGAAAATTTGTCATATAAAACTAATTAATACAAGTTTAAAGCATATTAATGAATTGGCAGTGCCAGCGACTCTCATTTATAATAGCTAACTCTCATTTTTGACACAAGGGGACCAAGCCTAATATAAAACAAAAATAGAGAACTCAAATGATCACTTAGGTTTAAGAGTTTTTTTTATTTAAATAAACCTTTAGCATGTGGTCCAGTACTAGTATCTCATTACAGACGCATACACATACATACACAAACTTGTTATCATCACCCATAGATATATGTTGATTTTATAAATAAGGGTTGCAGTTTTTTCTACAGCCGCTTGAAGCGTTCGCATTTCACCATTACACGATATCAGAATAAAATATTTTTCATGTGTTCTAGGAACAATAATACTTTATTCCTGAAGATTTGTTAGGAAAAACTGAACCCTGTTTATAAAAATGCTCCATCGCGTACCATTATTGAGATATTGACTCTCAAAAATATCAAATATACTATTTTTGATCAAGTTTTGACATAAGACTCGTCAAAAAAAAAAATCGAATCAGGTATTATTGTTCACAGAATGGAAGAAAAGTACTGACATTGTGTAATGGCGAAAGCTAACACTTTAAACGGCTGTAGAAAATACAATTTTCAGGCTTTGTGGTGGAGATCGTGACTCAGTGAGTTAAAAATTATCACATACTATACCTTATTCAATCTAACCAAGGGCCACTGTCCTTTAACATGCATGGCGCATATCTACTGGTGGTCATTTTTGTTGTTACTATGCACAACTGCATGCTCACTGGTGGTTATTTCATGCCCATTATATTGGGATAACGACCACCTGTAGACACTATGCGTTTATATCAGTGGGAATGTTTTACATGGGTTTTGCGTAGGCAAAACCAATGGTTTGTCGGCCATAAAATAACCACATGTGAGCATGTGGTTGTTATATGTTAATAGAATGAGAAATACTTATACGTCTTTCTTAAATCTATAAATAAGGATGACCTTAAGTTATGTACAAGAGAGCTGGCATACCTCTGGAAACCATCACTGGATTGTCGGAAGCAAAAAATTTCTAGTTTATCATTTAGATTTAAATCTCTGTATTTGCTTTCTAGGGGTAGGCTGTCTCTGTCTTGCTAAAAATGATTGACCCTGACCTGCACTCAACACAGCTAACCTTTCGTCTATAGCTTCACGTTGACGAATCATTCCTAATTTGTAAAAAGCTGTAGTTAAAAGCCTTTCCTCCAGTTCTTTCATGGTCGAATGTCTTAGCGAAGCATCTATACCACCATTGGCTTTGGACTCGAATTGCTGCGCTACTTCCCTAGCTTTTTCTAAATTCCTGTTATATTTCGTTTGTGCCACTTGTAATTCGTTTTCTTTTGCTGTCAAAGCTTCCTGTAGAGTTGTTAATTTTTGTTTGTATTCCTTTACAATAGAGCTACTGGATGTGCCTTGAGAATCACCCTGTGTTGTTTTAACTTCTTCTAACTGTGCCTCCAATTTGAGAACGGTTTGATTTAATGTTCGATTCTTTTGTTGTAATTTTTCGATGCGATTCAAAGAACTATCTAACAATGCCTGCTTAGCTTCTAATTCCTGACTGGAACTTCGCAACGATCGATTTTCCTTCTCTAAAAATCTTAGTCTTTCTTTCATTTCTGTAGGAGTTAATTCTTGGGACATCGCAGCACTGGTTTCATTTTTAGGTCCTAGTTTTAATTCTTCGTTTTCTTCTCGCAATGAATCTCTTTCTAAAAGTAAGCGTTCTTTTTCGCCCTGTAAAGCAACAACTTTTGATTCCAACTTTTCTAGATTAAATTGAGCTTTGTCTGCTTTTTGAGTTTCTTCATCTAGTTTCTGTTGTAGCTCTACTATTTGATTTTTGTATGTATCACATTGAGTCTTCCAACTGTGAATTTTTGACAATTCCTCTTCTAATTCCAAATTTTTCTGTAAATACTCCATATTCTTTTCCTCCAACTTCTGCAGGCTTCGTTTTATGTCTTGATAATTTTCCAAACGTTTTTTATACGAAGCTAAAGCCAATTCTAAATCAACCACCTTACCCGCAGACTCTGTCAGAGCATCTACTTCATCCTTTAACCTTGATGAATCGTTGGCGGCTATTTGCAATTCGCCAATTTTTTCTTGATATGTCAACATTTGCTTCTCTTGTTCCATTAATTTTGCTTTAAAGTCATCTCGCATTACCTCAGCTTTAAATAATTCTTCTTTCAACAGTTCCAATTGCCTCCTAGCATTTTCTGGAGGATTCCGAGCTTCTTTCTCTAATAAACCATGATTCTGTGCAAGGAGTACTTGTTTCTCTTCAATTAACATTTGAATTTGTTGCTCTAAATTTTGTACTTGTTGAGTAAGAACTTCTTTTGTCTTATTAGCAGCTTCTAAATCGCTAACAAGTTTAATAACCCTCGTGTCACTGTCTAAAATAAGAAGACTTAGTCCTGATCTACCTGGTCCTCCAGTTACTTCTTCTAATTGTTGAATTGCCTGCATTATATTCTGCTGAACTGACTCCTCCATTTCCATTATCATTGTGATATATTCTTGTTTTTTATCACAATTTATTGCACAACCTGAAAATACGTCAAATTTTAGACACAATATTTATTGACAAGACTTACATTTACATATTCAACTCTTTTTTTAATTGAAATTGTAAAGATTTCTTTTAGTGCTTCTATAGGCAGCTACTAAAAATATTATATCAAAAATATTAGATATTTTGTTTTCAATATCTAAACCTTCAACAATCAGAGAACTATTATGACTAATTCAAACACCGTTTCACTTCTCGATTATAATATTTAATAACAATGCTTGTTTATATTTACATTTATAATTGTAATAACAATGAGGCAGTATTAAACTAGCTAGATTAAACATTAATTTGAACTGGTGAGTTTTTCTAGTAAAGTTATTTGAAACTCAGATATTTATATAAAATGTTTTGATATAATAGAATTAATATTTCTTACAACCAGGCACAAACGAATATGCAGGGCCGGATTTTGGAGTTTTCTGCCCGTAGGCAGATTTGAATCTGTTGCTCTTTCACACAAAAACCTTAGTAGGTATTTAAATGTGTGTGTGTATGTGTATATTTTTATAATCAAACTGAAAAATAAATCATCAAGTAGTTTACGTGGTGATATGATCATGTAACATGGAGAAAGAGACGCACTTAGTTGACACGAGTCCTTCAAGGGTGAAAAAGTATACTATATACTACAATAGTTTGTAGTGAATAATAATTACTACTTTTATTTATAAATCATAAAATGGACAATATTTTATTATTTTTCTTTACAAATCATAAAATCTTTTGGCAGCATGCCGCCCCAAAAATTTGCCGCTCTACGCAGCTGTTTGCATTGCCTATTGGGAAATCCGGCGCTGCGAATACGATGTCATAATCTTACATTTTGGGAAACAAAATTCAGAAAACTTTTAAATATATTTTGTCAAAGATTAGTTGCTTAGACTGGTTTCACTCAGGCCAAGCAAATATAGTCCAGGCGGTAAGGAGATTTTCCCTATGCTATTATGACAAGCTCACCTACCTCGCTGATTCTTTGGATACGTTTTAAACCCCATTTAAGTATCCCAAATGCACAAAATTCTATATTAAGTCCCGAGGTGAGGAGGGGGCCTAACAGGTGCAAAAATTGTTTTTTAAATTATTTCTGATTCTATTGAAGCTACGACAGAAATGATGATATCAGCGTGGAGGGTGCTTCGAGCACTACAACTTTGCAATTTTGACTTTCGTCATAACTGTAACAGTTATCGAGTGGGGGAGGGCGCAAACTTTTTCGGAGCAACTATTTTTTTTGTTAATAAAATTGTTTGCTTGCAACGTGTTTTTACTATTTTATACATATATGAACCTTTTTTATTATTCATTCGGAGGTTATGAAACTTGTAAATTTGGAAACAATTGTTATGGACATTGTAAGTTGGCAAATATCCACATTCTGTTAATAGTACGTGCGAATGCACATTTAACAATTCCGTGCTGGCATATTAATTTTATTCAACTTTTCTTAGTATTTCTTTACATTTGAATATTTATACATATTACTCACACATTATAAAATACAATATACATTTCATGTAGACTCCCTTCCACACCACCACAGAGGTACACTCCCAGGCGCATTTTGTTTGCAAATAAACAATGTCATAAAAAAAAATTGTTGCTCCGAAAATCAATAATTAATTGTATTTTTAGTTGGAAAATAATAAAGACGTGTTATTATTATTGTTATAATTACATAGGACGGGTGTAGTTGTCATACAGCAGCAACATAAAATTACTAGCACATAACTGTAAGATTATAATGTAAGTAAAATAATTATCTAGAGTAAGCATAGCAGTAATTCGATTTAATAAAGCAATTTCAATACAGGAGGAGAGAAAAAAATCTTTAAAGATTCAGCCAATTATTCAAGAATTTTTCCTCACTATTGTTTATCTTACTGTGGAATATATCAGTAGTACTAGTAGACTTTAGAATAATTAAAGCAAGCTTGAAATGTTGGGGATGTTTCCAGTAAGTATGTACAAGGACTGGGTAAATGAAAAGTCTCTGGAGCTCACATGATTTAGTGAATAAGATTTGCGGACAGTCAAACATATGGTTAACGATCATATGCAAGAAGATAATAGAGTGCATGGATCGTTTTCCTTTAGCGATTCAAAGCCGTATATATTTAGAAGCAAATAATCTGAAAAGCCAATGTATGTTCCATTGTCCTTAAAGTATATAAATTTTAGGAATCTACACTGGATATTTTCTAAACTATTTATAATAAAGAATCATAATATTAGGATAGGCAAAACCTTTACTATTTCTTATTATAAATCCAAGATTTCTATAAGCGGCTTCTTGTATTACGCTAATATGTTCGTTGAAAGATAATTTATTATCAAATATTATCCTACAATCTTTTACAAAGCTAGGCCGAGCAAAGCACTCGTTATTTAATTGATAAATAAAGACTAATGGACTTAATTGCCTACAGAATAACATCACGTTACATTTCTGGGTGCTCAAAGGTAAGTTATTTGCAGTATAATAGTTATTAATGTATTCCAATGTAGCTTGTAATCGAACACAATCATCATATGACTTGATTTTGGTATCATGTCATCGACATACATTAGAAAAATAATACTTATAGAAGAAGTTATATCATCTAAAAATATGTTGAACAAGACAGGTTTTAGTATTGAGCCCTGTGGGACTCGAAAGGACTTCTATATTTTTTTATTTATAGCCATGATATTGCCCATATTGAGAGACATTTTGCATCCTATTTTCAAGATCAGGGAGGTGTGATTCCTCCTTTAGTAGTACATTAGCTGATTTATCAACTATACATAATTTTGAGCAGAAAAGTCCAGTATATTGTTAGTTTGATTAGTCACATTATTATATTGACTGAAGGAATACAATTTGCACATGCTGTTCAGAATGCCTGCCTGCATATTGTGTAACTGATTATTATAGTATCCTGGCATATTAAAATCGTCGACTAACAGCAGATCTGAACCATAATTGCACTCGAGAAATAGAAAATTCAGGAAATGGACTATGATACTCTGGAGAAAGCTTTAACTACAATGATATTTAAGTATTCTAAGCCCAATTTAATTCTTAGTCCCAGCATATCAACTACGTTTAACCTATCAGATATTACATTGTTACTATTGATAACAATACATACAGAACATATATTTTCTCGGGCATTTAATAAAACACCGCCTCCTCTTTTGGTGTGTGTAGCCCCAAAATTCCTTTCTGAACAATAAACAATAAAATTATCATGAAATAATCCACTATCAGATACATCATGGTTCAACCATGTTTCAATAAATGCGAAAATGTCATGAGTCACTGGTTGACCTGCGATGAAATTAAGCAGTTCATGCACCTTAGTGTTTAGTTCACATGTTCTGATAGTAAATATTTACCTTATGATAATTTTGGAAATAACATGGTATTTCTTCATCAACCAGTGTTTAGGTACCCATTGGACACCACACGCTTTTACAATTAACATAATTATTTTCTTTCTTTTCATGCATTTTTCTGTTCTGTTTAAGTTTCGGTTAGTTTTCAAAACTGTGTGTTTCTATTTTTAATTGTTTATTTTTGTACTACCTTTATTTAAAGATAACTACTTATATTGTGCGAAAGCACATATTTAAATAATATTTTCATAGAAAATTGCATTAAAAAATTTGTAGCGCAGGATTATTTCGATTTCAGGACCTTCGACTTTAGTCCCAGTTCTTGAAATTTGATCCTAAGGTCCCGAAAACAAGACTTATGTCAATAATGTATTTGGAGCTATATGATGAATATTATACTTAAAATCTAAAAAACAAAAGATTTTTATTTTTACCAGAATATTCATTTACACCAGCTCATACAATGTTACCTATATTCGTTATTGAAATTACCTCCAAATGCCCAAACAAATGCATTATTATCAGCTTATAAGCTTGTGTTTCAGGATGCAATTCTAAAAATACATTTACTTTTCACAGTTAACAAATTATAAAACTGGAAACGTGAACTAACACATAGTTTGGCATCAGCTGATTTTAAGGGGGTTCAAGTATGGTCTCTTATTTACCCACAAGCAAATTAGTCTAGAATCCCTACCGCTTTCAGAGCACACAGAGGAGATTGCTGTGTACTAAACGCATCGAATAGCAAGTTTCTACCATTCAGTACTGAGAATGCGAGTGATCGAGTTAAGTAAACTATAAAGGGAATGATTCACCGTTGAGAACATTTCGCTTTGATTTATCAAACATGTTTCGTTGAGTTCTTCTCAACTCATATAAACTGATGGATAAAGGACATACATTCCAGAGCTGCAGTTCGATGGTGCACAGCTTTATTGTAAAACGTGTCAACAGATTTTCAAAAGAAAAAATGTACATTGCATAGACTATATTCGAAACTGTATAAGTGGTAGTGTAAATAATTCTGTGACAAAAACTTTTAACTCACATTTAGTGAAAATGATGAAAATCCTGGAAAATTGCATGCACGATAAATATGAAAACGTTTGCATTCCTGCCAAATCGTATGCATAAACTTGGACCATTGTAAGAGTATATTAAAAATGTCCTCAGAAGTCCAAGACAAATATGTATGAGTTAGTGCAGATGAAACGACTAACATTAGGTAAAGTCAGAAGCTCCTAAAGTGCAGTAGCTATTTCACGTATTCAGCCAGCCTTCATGGATTATCAAATTCAAGAAATTCTAGCTTATATCCATGAGAACTTATATATGTATACAACAACCCTTACTTTCAATATTAAGCCACCACAAATGAATAGTTTTGGTGTCTTAAGTGTTATATTGTGTATATATTCTACCAAGTTTTAGGACCGTCACATTGAAAGGTATGATTGTATCATTTTTGCACTTAAATACATACAAAATATTCTTACAAACCAGATTGATGTTGCCCAACATAATTATGAAACTGCAACTTGAGACACGACCTCTGATTAGTATATTATGATTAATATCAACAAATAACTTTACAAAGTTATTCAACTCACGTCCAAATATTTCAAAATATAGGTGCACCAAAAACAAGTTTCTTAATTAGTGATGTGCACTTCTGCGGAACTAGTTTTAATTATAAAAATAATTAACTCCACATTTGTTTATTTGATTAATTTGGAAAAGTCTTACAGAATGTATTCTACATCTATGCTTAAATTATTTAACCAAATTATTATTGCTAACCATAATTGTTTTTTAATCAAAATACGTAAATATTTTTTTAATATTAATAGTTTTGACCGGTCATCGGTATTATAAATTTTGACTGTATTAGCACAAATTAAAGCACCGAGCCCACACCGCAACCAGTAATACACGTAAATTTGTATGTCATTTAATTTAAACAATACATAGATATTTGACTATTAACTAATCCAGCTTAATTTAGTTAATTTTTATGCACCCGTATGCTCCTTTTACATCATTATTTTGATTGAAAATTCACAAAGAAAATGAATGTGAAGGTTTACAAAGGACGTAATCATAAAATAGTTACGCAAAACTTGAAGCATATGGTATTTGATAGTGTGTAACGATTCTTAGAGTAATACATACCTAATATTAAACGTAACAATTTGGCAAGTTGAACAGGGTCACTATTTTCTCCAATTTTATTGACATCGGGACGGCCAATTTCTAAAATTTGTAACGTAAGGACATCCTGGTAGTATTCTATCACAGCTTCTACAATCTTTTTAAGATTGCTAACTCTTAATCTCCAATTAGATCCAACATCTCTTTTAATTTTTGGTTCAAGTTTACTAAAATGTTCTGGTGCAATTTGCAATAGGGCATCCAGCATTCCTACACCATCACAAATTTCTACAATGTTCCTGGTATTGTTAGGCACAATTTTTTGCAGCCATTTTGCAAGGCTTTTACACATTTCTTCACTTGGATCCATTCTTTTTTATTAATTTATTCACCCCTCAGTCAAACATAAATAAAAAAAATAGGTGTCTTTAATCTTAATAATCTTTATTTATTTCAACATTCAGCGCCAATGTGTTAGTACCATGAACTAAATCATTAGCGGCAAATTTAAAAGATATGTCTGTAGATATCTAATGCACGTCGTCTTGTGGTTGAACTGAATTAGCCAGTGGCGGAACTAAATGGTGTTCAGAGTGTTCGAGGAACACGGGTCCCAGCTCAAGGGGGCCCACCATCAGCCGAGATATTGTATTTCAGACTTGTTGCTAATTTATGTATTCTTTAACATTTTTATGAAAGGGTTAAAAATAAAATGGCCTATATAAACAACAACTTTACGAACAAGTTCACAACAATGTATTGTGCTATAACGCAATCGTTGGCAATGTTGAAGGTGCATGTGGTAGTCCCGCTGTCTGAACTTCAGCTATTACGAATCTACGATCGTTCGCCTTCTTCGTATATGAACATATTAATTGCGAGAGAACTTTTGTTGTACACATCAAGGAACTACCAGAGAGACCAGAGAGTTTCAAAGCATTTGACCGAAGACCATTTCTGCGGGGTCCTTTCTGACTCAGATAATTTATTTCAGAAACACATTCAATGAAGAGTTTAAAAACTTGAATGAAGCTGAAAATTTCCTCAGATTATTGGCCTTCCTGGCAAAGTGTTTTGACCACATAAAGATTTCTTCAGATTAATTTTAAATGATTATGATGATGTTTTATCGACATCTTTCAATGAAATAACCACGACTTTAATTTTATTTTTGACTTTGCCTGTGACTGTGGCTTCGGCAGAGCGATCTTTTTCGAAGCTAAAATTGGTTAAACATTATTTACGTAGTAAGTTCCTACCATGTCGCAAACAAAACTTAGTGAGTTCGCCATTCTTTCAACTGAAAATGAGTATACGCAATCTCTCCACATTTCGAATATAATTAAAATTTTTGCCGCTGAATAATGTATAACTCTATCCATTTATATCCATGTTATGGTAAACGTTCCTTTACTTTAGTAATAGGAGGTAGATACCTACTTATATCCAAAATATACCTACAAATTCCCAAGACATATACTTGAAAAGTTTTGATAAAGACCTGATATGTTTAGGGGAATATAGAATAGTTATATGAATGTTTTAAGATAATTACTTTTTATTCTCATTCCTGTACCAACTTTTTAAATAAATTTTTGCTCCTATTGGGTGGGGTCCACAAATATTCCTAGAACAGTGATGGGAATAGCAACTTCATAAATGTGATTTAATTATAAATAAAGATCTAAATCATTTTTCAAAATAGGTAATAAAAAACAAGTTATGTGTCAATAAGTTGCAGAGTTAATTTATTAAGTATATACCTATCATCCTATTTTCTATGTTTTTGATAACATTCGGATAAAAAGAGAATATCTACATTGTTAAACATAGGAAATATTCATGGTCATTATAATTTCAACCTTCAAGTCACTTTTTATCGGGAATAATATAAACTTAATGATTATTGATTAAAATTTGTAATTTCTTATGGTGCTCTTCGCCGCCGAAAGTCGGTGTACAAAGAGAAATGTGTATTTCCGCGAATTTAAATTATAGTTAAGATACAGTGATAATGATAAACCATCGGTCTGTTATATTTATTTTTCTCTAAATCTATTTGCATTTCTTAAAGCCATGTCCATTTTTACGGAAGCGCACTGAGGCCACGGCGAAAAAAAGTTAAGTTGAAATTTCAACATATCAATCGAAATTTTAACTTATTACGTTGAAATTTCAAGATAATAAGTTGAAATTTCAACATAATAAGTTGAAATTTCAACTTAATCAGTCGAAATTTTTACTTATTAAGTTGAAATTTCAACATAATAAGTCGAAATTTTAACTTATTAAGTTGAAATTTCAAGATAATGCGTTGAAATTTCAACTTATTAAGTTGAAATTTCAAGATAATAAGTCGATATTTCAACATATTAAGTTGAAATTTCAAGATAAAACCGCTGCGCCTAAGGAATCACTACTTCCACATCCAGATTTCTCGTCCATGTCTCTTTAAAGGAAACATTTTGACTATATTTGCACTCTAGTATGTGGAAATTATTGGTCACAGAATTTTAATATTTGGGGCAGATATCATAGAAAAATTTGAGGCGTTGGCTTCTTCTACCATATACGTTAAAAATGAAGTTTCTAGGTTGGTCTACTTATTTTGCGCTATTCACAACCTACCACCTCCCACCCCTTCAACGGAATCATCTCAATCAGATGTCATTAATATACATATACGTGTACAAAATTTCAAGTCAATATCATAAACCGTTCCGGAGAAAACGTGCGGACAAAAAAAAAAAAAGTTACAGACAGACAGACAGACCGACAGACAGAACGACAGGCAGAATTTTTTTTTCTCTTAAGTTTAAAATCTCGACGTTCCATGACATTCTAAACCTATTTCAAGAAAAAAAAAATTAAAATTTTTCTACGATTACTATATACTTCCAATATACGGAAGCGTACTAAGACCACGACGAAAAAAAAAATTAAGTTGAAATTTCAACATATCAAGTCGAAATTTTAACTTATTAAGATGAAATATCAAGACAATAAGTTGAAATATCAACTTATTATCTTGTAATTTCAACTCAATAAGTGAAATTTTAACTTATTAAGTTGAAATTTCTAGATATGTTGAGATTTCAATTGATTATCTAGAAATTTCAATTCAATAAGTCGAAATTTTAACTTATTAAGTTGAAATTTCAAGATAAAACCGCTGCTTAAGGAATCACTACTTCCACATCCAGATTTCTCGTCCAAGTCACTTTAAAGGAAACATTTTGACTGTATTTGAACTTTAGTATGTGGAAATTATTGGTCATAGAATTTTAATATTTGGGACAGATATTATAGAAAAATTTGAGGCGTTGGCTTCTTCTACCATATATACGTTAAAAATGAAGCCATTGGCGCACATAATAAATAGGTATATAGAGACATGGTATTGTCCCTCTGCTTTTAAAACATCGATAGTACTACCAATTCACAAAAACGGAGATTGCATGGTTGTAAGTAATTATAGGCCTATATCCTTAATAACCAGCTATACAAAAATTTTTGAAAAAATTATAAAGAAGAGACTCAACGCATATATTAATAAATTTAACCTGCTATCTGACAATCAATATGGTTTTCGTGAAGGTATATCAACCCAAGATGCCATATTACATGTCACTTCATTGATGTGTGCTGCTTTGGACAGAGGTGAACCATCTCTATGTGTATTCATAGACTTATCAAAAGCCTTTGATACGGTCAGCCATAGCCTCCTTGTGGAATCACTCGAAGCAATTGACATTAGAGGTAAAGCTCTAGATTTATTTAAAAGTTATATATCCAACAGAAAACAATGTGTTAAGATCAATAATTTACTTAGTGACTACGAACAAATAGAATACGGAGTTCCACAAGGATTGGTGCTGGGGCCGATATTATTCAACATATATCTGAATGGCTTATTCTCGGTACAAAGCAGTGGTACAATAATCACCTACGCTGATGATACAGCAATTTTCTATTGCAGCAACACCTGGGATTCCCTAAAAAATAAAGTAGAATCTGACATAAAAAATGTAAAGGATTGGTTTGATCATAAATTGCTCACAATAAATCTTAAGAAGACAGTTTACTTACCAATGACATGCAATAAATCTACGATTCCACCATTTCAAAATCTTAATATTGACAATCGATTCATCATACACGCTCTACAGAGGTAAAGTACTTGGGCATTTGGCTGGACTCTCATCTAAAATGGGACAACCATATTAATTATGTAATCAAAAAAATACAATACCTAATATATAAATTCAAAATACTAAGAGATATATTAGATTTAAAACAACTGAAAACTTTATATTATTCATTAATCGAATCTCACATTAACTATGGAATATTAGCATGGGGCAGCGCAGGGAAAACTTACTTAAACAACCTGATAATTGTACAGAAAGGAATTCTGAAAGTAATTTTTAATAAAAAGCCTACTTATCCAACAGAGGCGCTGTATAAAGAAACGGCAGTAATGGATCCCCGACAGTTGTTTTTTGTACATTCAAGTATTAGACTACATCAAAATGGAGCAAATCTGCAAAAAAATATTCGTGCATATAATACAAGAAAGAGGAATTTGACATACTTATCACCTTTAATGAATAAGGCCATCGGACAAAAAAGTTTTACGTATTTGGGACCAAAACTTTACAATAACTTACCAAGTGAAATAACCAACATAAGGTCCATATGTACATTTAAAAACCATCTAAAAAAATATATGGTACTTTCTGTTCCCCGTCAAAAAGTACATGATATTATTGAATGCAAATAAATATAAAAAACAAAAATTAGTTATTAATTAATAAAAATTAATTTTTTTAAGTAAATGGTATAAATATATTGGGTCCATATATTATATATTATGTATTAAATATATGTGCTTTAAATACGTATGAATGTGTGTGAGCTCATAGTGTAAGTTTTGTGTATTTGTGGTTAGGTGTAAGTATTTTTGTATTTTATTACGTACTATATTTTTAAACTCTTTTTATAGCGCTTTCCACTCGCAACACTTTTGTGCACTGGGGGTATCTTATTCTTTCTAAGGGTATATGATAAAACAGGTGCTAAAATGGATGCATCGAGTGCGCGGGGGTGTGGTCGGTGGAAAACGCGATTATTGTCATCCTCCGCACAAGGTTTACTTTAGGAGGGCTTTCTTGTTTATTGTGGCACTGAGTCTTATCTATTCTGTATAAAATTCTATCATATTGCAATAAACATTATCTATCTATCTAAAACGAAGAGTATATTACTGTGTTGGTGATCGAATTCTGAACAGCTTTCAAGCACGATAACTTAACGACAAGTCGGATTGTAGTTAAATTGGCACAGTAAATTAGTGTTAGCTAGAGGAGGAACAAAATCGATCAATAAATAAAAAGTTATTATTTGAATTTATTAAATTTATATATTTACACATTGTATCATATTGTTTAATTGCAAATAGTCTCTATTCATATATAACATAAAATTAACAGCAATAAATTTGTCGCAAATGCGATAAGATTACGGAGCCAGCAAAAGTGCAGTAAACCTGCGAAGAGTATAATGGTTAGCTTGTGTTACTTCTTCTACTTCGTAAAAACAGAACAACGTTCGGCTAAGAGGTTTGTTGTTGAAATAGTGCTAAGTTTGATTCAATTTTCACCAAAAAATTTTGCTTTTAAAGTCACGTATTACCTAATCAAGGTGAAAAATAAACTGTAGATGATAAGGTGTAAACAAATTCTTAATAATTCTGTTTCCAAAGTAATGAGCAGATAACAAGAAAAATGATATTTTCTAAAAAACAACGTCCTACCTTGCGGTTTTTATCATTTTAATTATGTATGTGAGAAGGAGCTTAGGTGAGGCCCTTTTTTTTAGAAATACTCTTTAAATTAATTTTGAACTAATATAAGTACTTATGTAAGCTCAAAATTAATGGACTTCCATACAGCTGCTCTCCCATACAACACAAGTATCAGCACTTAACTTACATCTTAGATTAGATTGTTAATAATTTAATTAGTAAGTAATATTGTTATTGTGTTTTGATTAAATTAAATAGGTCTATTAAAACCAGACAAAAATTTTTAATAGTCAGCGTGGAAAAAATCGGTTTTATAACACGCTAAATCCAAATCTTGAGTAAAAAATGTCTGTGTGCAACCGTATATACCGGGTGAGTCACAAATTGCGCTCGCCCCGATATTTCCTAAAATATTTTGAACAGAAAATTGAAATTAGGAGGCCTTATTACACGACTAAAATGCCATCTTTTCAATAAAAAATCAAGTTTGTTGCACATCCGGTTTGACCGGAAATGCCCACAACTTTCGATTTTTAAATGGAACACCCTATATATTTTTACATTTTTGGAATCTAGAGGAAATTTTGAATACAATATATCCATTTTGGTCACTTTTTAATAAACATTAAAAATGTTATTAAAAAATCTATTTGTGAATCCAGGGTGATGTGGTGCCCAAAATATATTTTAGTTTGTGTGCTACGTTACTATAAAAATAAAAAGAGCAATATGATTGCATTACTTAATTCTCTAGAGGCGTTTAAAATTTTTAAATGTGATTTTTACCCACTAACTCGGTTTTTTTAAATGGGAATTTAATCGTTCACCAACATTTTTAAATACCTCATTTTCATACGAATCTAATGATACCAAAATTTTGAAAATCCGCTCAGAAATATTTGAGATTTCAGCCAAAATACAATGCAACCAAGCTTTTAGAAACATGCGGCTAATAGATAATAGATTAGTGGGCTTTGGAAACTAAAATGGCACATTTCTGTGTAAATCTGGTAACCTAATAACATTGGAAAAATCATAGTAGCCATTGAATGTAATAAAACAATATCAGCTGTCAGACAGATACAAAATAAAGCGTTGCGGAAATCTCTTTGAGTAAAAATTAAAGAAAATGAATAATTTTAGTAGAAATGAAAAGGTCGATATGTTACTGATATATGGAGAGCGTCTCAAAAATCCAACTGCAGCTGCAGAACTGTATCAGCAACGATATCCCAACAGACGTCATCCAAGCAGACACTTGTTTGCCAGAGTGGAACAAGAATTAAGAAACGAACCCAATCAACAAGATGACCATCAAACATTTATTGTAAGTGAGGACAAAGAAATTGATGTATTACGATTTGTGATGGTACACCCAACAACATCAACAAGGGAATTGTCAATGGAATGCGACATTAGTCAGTCTTCGGTTTGCAGAATTTTAAAGAAACATAAGTTTCGGTCTTATAAATACCAAATACACCAACATCTTTATGGAGATGATAACGACAGGAGGCTAGTATATTGCAACTGGTTCTTAAATGCAGTACAACAAAACCTAGGTTTTCCTTTTCATATTTTATATTCAGATGAAAGTAGATTTACGAACCAAGGTACCTATGTTTAACAGAAATAATACTAGGTACTGGGCTCAAGAAAATCCGAGGTTGGTAGGGCGGGGGAATATTCAGGAAAGATTTGGGTTTAACTGTTGGCTTGGAGTACTTGGAGATCGAATAATTGGACCCATATTTTTTTATGGAGCACTTACTGGCGAACGATATTTATTCTTTTTACAAAACCAGACAGCAGAATTTCTTGATTTACTTCCTCTTGCCTATTTACAAAATCTGTTTTTCCAACAAGATGGTGCTCCCCCACATAATTCCAGAAGAGTGGTGGAATATTTAAGCAACTTGCATGGTGAACGCCTTATCGCAAATCAAGGTCATATCAGGTGGCCTCCTAGGTCATCTGACTTAACACCCCTCGACTATTATGTATGGGGCACTCTCAAAAATAAAGTTTATAAAACTTCTTCAAATACCCGTGAAGAGCTGCAAAATAAAGTTGTACGGGCTCTTAATGAAATAACGCGTAGAGCCATTCAAGCAACTGTACGCAGAGCCGAATTGTGTATATAAAAAAATGGTGGACATTTTGAACAATATCTATAAATGTCAATTTGTGGTTTAATTATATTAATTATTTTAAAGATACCTACTGTTACCTAGTTTAAGTTTAATTGTTCAAACGGAATTGATTTTTATTTATTTATAGGCCCGATATTTATGTTCATTTAAATAAAACTCTGAAAACCGAACTGATGTCGCATTCTATTGCAAATGTCCTTTTGGATGTAATTGTGTTTACCTCCACATACCTATGCTAAACTTAATTGTAACGTTCTTTGCGCTCACAATTATTAAATGTTTGATAGCTCAAGATTGCCTATAACTACACGAGTCTGTCTGACAGCTGATATTGTTTTATTACATTCAATGGCTACTATGATTTTTCCAATGTTATTAGGTTACCAGATTTACACAGAAATGTGCCATTTTAGTTTCCAAAGCCCACTAATCTATTATCTATTAGCCGCATGTTTCTAAAAGCTTGGTGGCATTGTATTTTGACTGAAATCTCAAATATTTCTGAGCGGATTTTCAAAATTTTGGTATCATTAGATTCGTATGAAAATGAGGTATTTAAAAATGTTGGTGAACGATTAAATTCCCATTTGAAAAAACCGAGTTAGTGGGTAAAAATCACATTTAAAAATTTTAAACGCCTCTAGAGAATTAAGTAATGCAATCATATTGCTCTTTTTATTTTTATAGTAACGTAGCACTCAAACTAAAATATATTTTGGGCACCACAGCAATCTGGATTTAGAAATAGATTTTTTAATAAAATTTTTAATGTTTATCAAAAAGTGACCAAAATGGATGTATTGTATTCAAAATTTCCTCTAGATTCCAAAAATGTAAAAATATATAGGGTGTTCCATTTAAAAATCGAAAGTTGTGGGCATTTCCGGTCAAACCGGATGTGCACCAAACTTGATTTTTTATTGAAAATATGGCATTTTAGTCGTGTAATAAGGCCTCCAAATTTCAATTTTCTATTCCAAATATTTTAGGAAATATCGGGGCGAGCGCAATTCGTGACTCACCCGGTATATGTGTGTAGACCGTTTCTTGTAGAGGTGTTTCAGAATCTCATGAGCCGCGAAATGCGCAAAAGGCAAAGTTTAATCTGATTTATAAGTATGTTTTTGAAGACACTGGAGGCTGCCTTGCTGTATACATAAACAAGAGCTCGGGATAAATTACAAACAATAAATATAATATTTTTAAGAAGTGTAACTGAGTCAACAGGACGGATTATGTCTCTGCGCATATGAAGGTCACAGCTCATGAGGTTTTAAAACACCTCTAAACATGAACCTTTTATTATACGCTTAAAATATTTATTTCATTAATATACGGAGTGGCTCAGCAAATAGGGGTACCCTTGTAACTTTCGATTGGGCAAATGGATTATTTTCAAATTTGGTGTAGTGATATGAAACAAAATTTCTAATTATGAGATGTAAAGAACCAAAATGGCAGACCCGGTTTCGATGCAATTGACATGAGAATTAAATTTTTAAATGGGACTGCTAATATATTTTTGCATATTTGGATTCTGCTGGTCAAAATACATGTGACTCGACTATCAGATATTACTTTATTTTAAGCAGTTTATTTCTCATCATAGAAGGCCAAATAATTAAAAATCGGTCTGCCGACACCTGAAAAATGTTATTTCTTCAAATATTACAATTGATCACGACATTCTCTTCATTAAGTTCAGCAATATTAGCTTTTCAACGAAAACTTTTTTTTTAATGGAATTCCTATGAGGTTCCTGTTCCTATTGTCTAACTATAGACCTTTCGATTACAAAAAGATTGATGTAGGTGGAGAGCCGGCTGTACAAATATCCTATGAATAAGATAGGGTTACATTTCTGCTACAGCCTTAGGAAATGTTATAAATAACTTGATAGAAGCATGTGATAATGGACTGGTTAGCATATTGGTTCTGCTAGATTTCTCTAAGGCGTTCGATGCAATTAATTATAATCTACTGTGTGCTAAACTTAAATTTTACGGATTTGACGTATTTTTAGTTTCACTTATCACTTCATACTTAAAAGATAGGTCGCAAAAAATATGTATTGACAATAATTTTTCTTCTAGTATAAATATAAAATCTGGTGTCCCGCAGGGATCTATTTTAAGCCCTTTATTATTTATAATATACACTGCGAATATTTTGCCTTTAATAAGTTTTTGTAAGGTTCAGGTTTACGCTGATGATACGCAACTATATATGCATTTTAACATTAATGAAATTGCTCAGGCATTTAAAATGTTAATGTGTAGCTTCAGACTATTAAGTAGTTTTCATATGAGCATGACTAAATATTAAATTTAAAAAAATGTAATTTAATGGTTTTTGGTAATAAAGCGATTATAATATTCTTTACTGAAAATTTAAACATTAAAATTGATAATGTTTCATTGCCTATAGTTAATCATGCAGAAAAGGGGGCGATCCTTGACCCTGATCTACGTTTTAGAGAACATATTAAAACATTGTTACAATAATCTTACCCATCTCTTAAAATAATTTACTCTAATGGGGAAATGTTAAATTTCAATTTAAAAAAAATACTATGCAATTCACTTGTTATTTCCTACTTCAATTATTGTGATTTTATTTATTGCCCTTGTTTAAATCAAAATGGAAAAAAAACTATACAAAAGGTCCAAACTTCATGCTGCAGAATGCTTTATGGGATCAGAAAATATGATATATTTCTCACAAAATAAAATAATGTAAGTGGCTTAATATGGAGAATCGTCGTAAGCACCAGTTGGGCAATTTTTCTCATAATTTACTCCTCCTCCAACCCTTCTGTCATAAAAAATAAATGCATCATAAGATCTACGATTCATTCCAATAATATTAGAAATAAGAATAAACCCCTGTAGCACAAACTGATTGGACCAATATAGGATTCACATATTGGGCCAATATACCTAACGTCATATTTTTGCATAAATGTCCAATATTGCAATCACATATTGGTGTCATATTATATACCAACATAGATGCCAACATTGGTGTTATATAAGATAGAACAGAATAACAATATAGGTGCCATATTGGATGGCATTATATTGGATACCAGCATTGGTAGCATATTGGATACCATCATTGGCGCCCCATTTCCACACAATATTTAAAATATATAGAGTGTGCCGAAATTCTCACAATTCCCTTTAAACACTGATGCTACATGCAAAAATAGTAAGAAAATATCCTGTGTCTGGAAATGTTTCCTAAGGAAGTTACAACCCTAGAGGATGGCGCCTAAGTATAGGTTTTTACTGCTTTTATTGGGACGACTTTTTGAGACTTGGTTCGCTATTTTGCATTATTAAGGCTTATTTCTGCACACTACTAACCAAACCTAATTTTACTCATAGGCGGAGAAACGAGGGATAGTCATCTGTCTCATTTCTTTATAACACTCATTACCAAGGGAATCATCAATATTTGGTTTAAACTAATTTCCCTTGAAAACGGAATACATCTAATTATATAGATAACCTTCTTTGTGCATTATCCTGGGAATCATAATTAAGTCTTAAACAATTGAAAACGAAAGCTGAAAAAAGGATAACTATCCTTCGTTTCTCTTCCTATGAATAAAATAAATTTAGGTTGATATTGTTCAAGAATAAATCTTCATAATGTAAAAAAGTGTAAAATGACATTTTTTGAGAGGCCTGTAAAGTGACATTAATAACTCCGAAAGAGGGATGGGGGTTTAGTATTTACGAATTATAAAAAAAAAATAAAACTGAAAAAAAAAACTAAAAAAAACAACAAAAACATCTATAAATACGCTTGTAATAATGTTACATTTATATTACATAATAGCACATTTCGAAAATGTTCCCGACTGTTTTCCGCTAAATAAGTATTTTTTACAGTCATTTTAGGACCAAAATAAGTATTTTACACTATAATTTAACCTTTATCAGTGGGGCAAAAATTTAATCATTTTTAATATTATTTAAAACTACAGAGTTCCTCTTCTACTTTGTAGAACCTACATAAGAGGCCACTAAAAAAGGTGCAAAGAAGACATGTAAATGTAAATTCACGCCTTAGCACAGTGGGACGAAATGAACCATTTTTTGGTCAAAATTCTGAAACTTATGAAACTTGTCTAAAATCAGCTGGCGATTGCAGAAAAAATAATTTAAAAAATGCCATCGAAAAATTGGGGTATTGGGAAATTATTGAGTAAAATTCTGAAAAAAATATTCACAGATAATTCAACTTATACCAATCAATATAAAAATAGCGAAAAAATTGCCTATATAAATTAGGGTGGTTTTAAGGGGTACAATAGTGGGACAGAATGCCTTAAAACTTATTACAAAATTACTAAATAGCTTTAAATGCGTAATTTGTTACTAGTGGTGCCTTACTTTGGAATACAGAAAAAAGAAAATATACGTTTTTGTTGTTTATTTCTTACAATAAAGAATCGCACAAACTGCACTGCACAAAAGTTTTTACAAAGTACTGCGGTCTTTTTACGATCCGATCTTTCAGTGCTTTCATCAAAAGACAGATTCTATCTCCCTGTTAATCCAGAAGTGCTGGGTAAATCATTTCCCACTTCAACATTTTGATACAAATTAAATTTTGCTTTCAACCAGTCAGCACTGACTTATCCATTTTTGTTCATCTTTCTCCAATTTTACTACAAACTCAATATATATTATGTCGCACATCATTTTGATTTTTATTTTTGAACACGTACATGAGCGAACGGTTAAAGTAAAATGATAATTGAATAGGTACCTAAAAGTAATAAAGGAGTCATATTGGTCCAATATTCAGAACTAATATCAGTTTCTACACATTGCGCCAATATTGGTTAAATAATGTTAATATTGAATATGATTTGCCAATATTGGTAAAATGTTGGTTATATCTTGGGTGAAAATATTGAAAATACAACTGATAATCATATAAGTACAATATTGGTTAAAACTGACATATATTGGCCCAATATACAATATAGGTAACACATTGTACCTATATCCACCAATATCTTGTGCTACAGGGGAAGAGGTTTTTTATACAATGTACTTTATCTTTATAATCCTCTTCCTTAAGAACCCAAATGTGTGGCATATTATAAAATTGTTTTTAAATCTACAGTGTGTTTCATATAAAGGCGGCAAGCTTATAGTATAGTAAGTGGTACATCAAACAATTTTTCATATATTTATATTTAAAATTTTCGAGAAAGTCATAATTCAGAGGGGTGAACAAGGGGGTACTATTTTCATGTTAAAAAATGGCTATTTTGAATTAAAATTCGTCTTGCTTCAGGATTTTTCCTAAAAATTCATAATTACGCTTAAACTGAATTTATTTCATACATATGGACCGCACTGTATAGATACAACATTACAACTCAATGTTACTGGGTCACCAGTAGGCACCAGTACCACATATCTTCATGGACGATTTGAAGCTGCAACTGTGGCCATTAGAAAACGAGTAATATAGAGGCTTGTTTTTCGCCTAAAAGAACTAGAGAGGCGTTCTCTACTAAATAAGGGCCAATCAAGGAAAAGCAACACATGCGTGGAGAAGAATTACAGATGTGGCTACGCAAAATGACGCGTAGTGTTGTTATTTCATAGTAAATCTCGAATTGGTTTACACAACGATTCTGGAAATAGACTTGGAAAATAGAGACCCAGAAGCATGCTTCGACCCTTGAGCCATGTCCAACAACTTCTTCCTTTCAGAGGGCGGCTGATAGTGTACATTTACTAAAGACAATGAATGAATAACTATATAAATTATATCACTCTCCCGATGATTATACCCTTGGATAGAGAAACTGTAGAAAATGTCAGAGTAATGACAAATGCATGTTCCGATCGGACACCAATGATTTACTTAAAAATATAGTGGGAAAAAATGAAAATAGCAAACAATAAAATCTTTTTTCATTAGCGTAACAAAATTAATTCAGTTGTCTCAGCACGTTGAGATTTACACTCAGATATTATCAAGATACCTTATACCACGTTGTACAAGAGCATTGTTGTAGGACAAGAACCAAGATACATACGTTTTCGTACCCTGCCTTATGGTCTAGGAGATAGCTACATATATGGGGCCTGGGATATAACATTTTGGCATTGTTGTTAAGTTTTAGCAAATATTTTTCTAAGTATTTTATCTTACTTGAGTCAGACCTCCTCAATGATCAACATTTGATATATGCCAATATTTTTTCTCCGTACAATTGCCGGTACTGGCGACATCAACCATGGCCAAAATTGGAACCAGGCAGAAAATTTTCTTTGTCAGTGCTCAATGCTGGGAAACCATATACCGACATTTTCTGCTTGTCCGGTTTTCAGATCTTTGACCATCTTTTGGGCAAGAATTGGACTTTTGGTCAAAAACGGGCTAAAACTGGTGCTGTTCAAAAAACATGTTAACACCTTACAACTTTGTTATGTTAAAATTATTCGCTACTGTGTCATTTCTGTATCATTTTTAGCATAATAATCGGTATTTGAAAGTTTGGGGGGGTTATATTGAGAGAAAAATGTTGGAACTCACAGAGACTTGGTACAAAAACTACAAGTCTGAGATGGTGCCAACCTTTTTTTAAAAGCACCAGTTTTAGCCTGTTTTTGGTCAAAATCAAATTTTTTTTGATGGCCAAAAATCTAGAAAATTGGCAAGCAGAAACTGTTGGCATATGGTTTTCCAGCAATGGGCATTGACAACGAAAATTTTCCGCCTAGTCATAGAGTATTATACTACGTTAAAATTTTGGCCATGATGGATGGCGCCAGTGGTGCCAATTGTACGGAGAAAAAATGTTGGCATATATCGAACGTTGATCGCAAAGATACCCTCTTGAACTAACACCAAGCCCCAAAGTGTGATACTCTGTTCCAAAATTGAATATTTCCTGGAACGGCTAGCGCCAAAACGTGCTGACTCACATATGATAAAATATTCAGAAATATATTTGCTAAAACATAACAGCGATGCCAACATGAATCAGAGAATAATCATGTCTAGGGAGTGCTTCAAATTCTTTGAGACAATTTATTGCGGAAACCCTTAGATGACCACATTAATTGTAGTTCTCTGAGGAATAAAGGATAAGGTAAAATAAAATATAAGTAAGAAAGACTTTTTAAAATGTACTAACATGAAGAAAATAAATATTTCGTGATTTGAATGGGGCAGGGCCGCCAATAAGAACACCCAATGCGGCTGAGTGGATGTTAGCAAAGGTAAGTTAAAAATCATGGGATCAAAAAATGTAAATGTTGATGAAAAGGATGTCGCGAGAAGTTGATAGCTATTTAATTCAGAACAGAACAGAAATAAGATTATTTTTGAAAGCATATCTCGTGACAAGCTTTGAAATCAGGTCATCAGCATTGATACAATGATGTTATTTGTTTCAATAGATAATTTTTAACTTACCTGTGTTAGCATCCACTCATCCGCACTGGGTTAAATTATTGGACTACCAATCAAATCACCTAATATTTAAATTCATCGCTCTAGTACATTTAAAAAAAACTTGTTTTTAAAAATTTCTTTTGCTTATGTTTTATTATTTCTGTTTTAGTCACAGACAAACATGTGAATAAAAGCTTGTAATAAAAAAGTAGTGACAAATTGAGATGTAAACAGCCTAAATCTAGCATTTCTTATATTTACCCAATTTCGGTATCACTTCAATTTTTGCCGGAGTCGCCGGTGTTGCAAACACAAACGGCTTTCAAAATATTACATGAATTGGAAATGGCTCAAAATTTGAAAATTTGAACTAAACTGACTAGCTCACTGACAAACATAAAATTGAATGAAAACTTGTAAAGAAAAAGAATTCAATAGTAACGAAAAACACACTTTTAGGTACATTTTTCTTCGCATGCAATTAAGCCAGGTACCAAAATTTTGATTCGATCCGTTAAAATATCAATAAATAATAGGGGTATATTGCTCTGTTAAGTAGCAGATCATGTAAATGTTTTCGGAAAGTTGTATAAAACTAATTTTAGATTCTGCAAATTCAGTATCATATGGTGTGGAACAGAAATATCGGGGTGGAATATCTCAAGAAATACTCGTCCTATCAAAAAATAAAATAACTCGTGTTTAATATTTTCAAGAGAGGAATCCAATTATGCTAAACTGAAGCCGCCCCCGCCCCCGCCCCCTTCTTGTGCGTGTGGTAGAAGAAAGCTTTGAATATTTTAAATGTGTATACCCCTATTACTTCCCTCGCATGCCGAGGGAAGTATTGTATTCGAGAAAAAATCACCATCCGAGATTTCCTCAGATCTTCACGTTTCAGATCATGTAGATTACGAAAATATAGGTTTTTCAATTCCGTTAGTCTGTCTGTCTGTCTGTTGGTGCATTAACTAAGAAACAACTTGACGGAGAACAGTCAAATTTGGTAGGTAGTTGACGGTACTGCCAGCGAAGAAATTGTTAGACTTTCACTGGAAAATATCCAGGGTGGACCGTCTAAAGGAAATAGATAAAGAAAAACTTATTTTTTTCGCTAAAATTTGAAATTTCCACGTTACATGACATTCTAAATCTATTTAAGAAAAAGTAGATTAAACATATTTTAACCATTACGATACTTCCACTCTACTACGTGGATATGTAACTAAAAATGTGACAGATGGAAACAAAATTTGGTATATAGTTAACACAAGGAGAATAGCTATTATAGTTTTAGTTAAAAATATACAGGGTGGTCCTGGGCATACTAGGAATTAATTCAGCTATGTTGGAAACTTGTAAAGGTATTTACGCAAGCCTTCCATATTTGGCACCTTTAATTTAATATTGTATTTTTGCTGTCGGATGACCACTCTGTATATTTTTTTGACCAAAAGTTTTCTTTGTAATAATAATAATAATAATAATATTTATTCATCCTTAGAAATTTTACATTATAGACAAGTCAATCAATAAACACAATTTGTGCCTGTGTACATTAAATCTAGTTAATAATTCAGTCTTTAAGTCAAGTGGATGAAGATAAAAAATTATGACACAAAAACGTCATCTACAATAAAATGGTAAATTACAAACATAGGATGATACAAACGACAGGTACATGTATTAGAATTAAAGAGAATAATAAAATTAATTTACAGTGGCAAAAATAATGTATCAATTTCCACCGATAAGTTGAAAGAACTCATGTATGCTGTAAAGGCAGTTTTGTGTTAATATGTTCTTGAGTTTATTTTTAAATTTAATCATTGTGAGGTTACGGAAGTGTGGTGGTAAAGAATTGAACAAACTGATTCCAAGATTGTTGTTTCTATGAAGTCTGTTTTGTGTCATTACCAGATTAAACTTATTTCGTGTATCATGCTCATGGATTTCATTATGTGTGACATAACCTTGTAAGTTCTGCCTCACATAAAGTAGATTCTGGTACACGATAACAGAAAACAGTGACATAATTTTCATCTCTACAAATATTGGTTTACACGTTTCGCCCCAATTTGCGTTGACTATACTTCTTACTGCTGAGTTTTGGATCACAAATAATTTTTGTAAATGGCTTTGTGCCGCATTTCCCCAAGACAATATCCCATATGTGAGAAGTGGATGAAAAAGTGAGTGGTAGGTTGTTAAGGCTGCTTGCTCATTGATGGTGTCCCTTATCTTTCTGATAGCATATATGGATTGTATTATTTTTTTTTTTTGCAGAAACTGTATATTATTTTTTTTTTTTTATACTTGTATTGGAAATAAAGACCTTTTATTATTATTATTATTTATTTAGTTTACCAGTGAGAATTTTGATATGTTCGTCCCATATTAGATTTACATCCATATTAACACCTAAGAATTTGACATTATTTACATTTAGAATTGAATTGTTACTTGGTCTGGACTCGAATAATAAATTTACAGTTTTCCGTTCATTTAACACCAGTTGATTTGATGCAAACCAGGCTTTTGCTTTCACAATGATGTTATTCAGGATGTGCTGAGAATCATCTTCCCTGTTTATAGTGGCCACAAATGTTGCATCATCTGCATACATTACCGTTTTCACGTTAATTGTATCTAAGGATTTAGGTAAATCATTAATATAGACAAGGAAGAGTAATGGTCCCAGAATTGATCCTTGTGATGCACCTCTTTTAATTTCCATCATTTCACTTGTGTCATTACCACACTGAACTAGCTGTTGTCTGTGTTCAAGATAGGAGCTGAATAATCGTAAGCAGTTCCCCCGGATACCATAAAATTCCAGTTTATTTAGTAGGATGTTATGTTCCACACAGTCGAAAGCAGCAGTTAGATCTGTAAATATTCCTAGACAACTGTCTCTGTTTTCAAATGCGTTTTTAATCATATTGGTTAAGGCTAAGATTGCGTCTGAAGTAGACAATCCCCTCCTAAAACCAAATTGTTGAGCGCTTAATATTGCCTTTGAATCTAGATAAGATATCAAATTGTTGTACATCGCAGTTTCTATGATCTTTGACATGGATGGTAAAATTGAGATCTGTCGGTAATTTGCAAGCTGAGTGTTGTCCCCTATAGTGATAACTATATTCCGATTATTATTCTCACATGTCGTTTCGTAATTAATAATTTTCTAGGGTGACCACCCTGTATAAATAAAGAGGGAAGTTATGTGTAAATACCTTTACAGATTCTTTTTTATTGAAGATTAGAATTTTACGAGAAGAATTACATAACTTTTATGTAAACCAGCTTTTGCAATTCATGATCGCAAAATATTAAATTTTTTGTTATTATCTCACAAAATGCATCGGACTAAGAGGCAAAGAAGATGCATTGAACGGTTTTAAGGGAGAAATCCAATTATGTCAAATTGAAATTTTAAATGGGACCCCACATTTTCTATTGCAGATTCGGATTCTACGGGAAAAATACGAAACAATTTCTTTCGATTCATAACAAATGGCTCTGTGATCGGAAACAATAAGATTTTTATTATTATTATCTCAAGAAATGCATCAGATTAAGAGGAAAAACGAGACGTGTGAATGCTTTCAAGAAAGGAATTCAATTATGGTAAATTGAAGTTGCCCCATCCTTCTTTTGGATAGTGCGAGGGTCCAACTTTGAAATTTTAGAAGAAAAAATTTCAAAGTTGAACCCCTGCATCACCTACAAGGATGGAGCAGATTCAATTTAACGTAATTGAATTTCTTTCTTGAAAGCATGCACACGTCTTCTTTCCCACTTAATCTGATGCATTGTTTGAGATAATCGCATAAAATCTGATTTTTCGCGATCACAGCGTCATCTGTCACGAATCGAAAACAAATTTAACACAAAAGTTACATATCTTTTCCCATAGAATCCGAATCCGTAATAAAATTTCAAAGTTGACCCCGCCCAAACCGCAAGGGAGACGCACAGTGGGGGATTTTGCTCCCGTTTTTTTTTTTCAAAATTCTGTGTTGCTCAATTTTGAACGGATTTTGATGCGGTTGGGCTTAAAATGCTTGAAATGTTTCACTCTTTCACGTGCAATTACCGCTTTCTCATAAACTATCACGCATAACCCCTTATCAATCCCTAATGTAGGGATTTTTTTTCTAATTTCAAAATCATTTTAAAAGTTAATGCATTTAAGAAAAAGTCACTGGGGAATTTCTGGAGGTAAAATTATCATATATATGCAAATTAATTATACACACCCTCTTTGGGGAATGTATTTAGGGGGTGAATTTCGGATGTAATGGATAAAATGAATATTAGGGGCTCAAAATGGACCCTATAAGGTATTTTGGTCTCTTTTCTCCATTTCTGAAGTACCTTTTTACATACAACTCCTAGAAAATATAATATCAACCCCTAATATAGGGTAAATTTTAAATAAAATCTCAAATATTTTTAAAATTTTGCTGCATGTAAGAAAGATGACACGGGGCTTTTGTACTGTCAGATTATCTTTCCTGAAGGCAAAATAATGACATATTTGTAAATAAGTGGGTGAAGGGGCAAATTTTGGATGTAACATAAACAAACTAAAAAATTTATAGCACAACAATGTTTTGAACATTTTTGTTTCAATTGTATAGGGCAAAAAATTTGAAAATATCAATTTATTTACGAATAATTTACCATATTTGATGAGAACTCCAATTAGACAATTAGTTTACAAAAAAATACCGTCTCCATTACTTTTCTATTTTTATCTGAGGTGATGGAGCTAGGTAAATATAAAGATATGTGTTACCAAATTTGATTATTTTAGGAGTTAAGATTTGCAAAGAAGCTTGGACTGGATTGTTTAAATGAGAAGTTTTAATTTACAGAGCTTGTTTTTTTCTTTATTTCAGTGCTCAATGTAAATACTATAAGACTTTAGCAGTTTTTTACGTACTTTTCATTTCAATAGTATCATAAGTAATAAAATTGCAATAAATAAAGTGTATAACTTTTATCCATTCTTGCTTTAATCTCAGCTCCAACACCTCGGATAAAAATAAATAAGTAATGGAGAAGGCATTTTTTGGAAACTAATTGTCTAAATGGGGTTTTCATCAAATAAATTGATATTTCCTACCTTTTTTACCATATACACTTGGAAATCTGTTACGATAATGTTTTTAAAAAATTTCACTATATTTATGTATCATTAATCATTATGATACAAAGTTAATAAAAACCTCAAAAACATATTTTGTTTACATTTTATCGAATCTATTGTAAAATAATCATATATATGCAAATTAGTTATACACACCCTCTTTAGTATTCAATGGGTAATTTTTGGGAATATTGGAAAAAATGGTTGTTGGGGGCTCCAAATGACTCCTATATAGTATTTTGGTTTTCTCTTTCAATTTATGAAGCCCCTTTTTACGTATGGTCCCTAGTAAATAAAATATAAACCCTTGAAATATTGTAAATTTTAAAAAAACTTTTAAATATAATTTTTTTAAATGTACTGCATGTAAGAAAAACTTTTAGATTTACCTCAATTTAGGAATTGATATTTTATTTATTAGGGGTGTACGTAAAAGTGGACTCCAGAAATGAGAAGAGGAGACCAAAATGGGTGTGTGCAATTAATTTGCAAATATGTCATTATTTTATCTTCAGGAAAGACCTATCTGACAGTATAAAAGCTCAGTGTCATTTTTCTTACATGCAGTAACATTGTAAAAAACTTTGAGATTTTATTTAAAATTTGCCCTGTATTAGGGGTTGATGTTATATTTTATAGGGATTGTAAGTAAAAAGGGACTTCAGAAATGAAAAAAAAAGAGACGAAAATACCTTATGGGGTCCATTTGGAGCCCCTAATATCATTTTATCCATTACATCCAAAATTCACCTCTAAATACACAAAGGATGTGTATAATTAATTTGCATATAAAGATTCGGAAAATGCAGTTTAGGGTATAGGAATAACGATGTAATTGACCACGCCCCGCTAGTTCCATAAATCGTGAAAGCAGAAACACACAATGAATTGAATTTAGTACGGTATGAACTAAGGATGGATGCGGACGTAGGTAATAATTTCTATACGAAACGAGAAAATATCTCTTCGTCAAAAGCGAAGAAGTTATTTGTCACATTTTTGACAAATAATTTCTTCTATTGAAAGCATTTCTGCAGTTTCTTTTCTAGCAGTAAATGCTATGGGAATAAAATAATAATTCTTATTAAAACCGAAATGAAAATAGAACATTAAAATAAAATTAAATAACTCGGAAACTAAAATCAACTAATAATTATCAAAAAATAAATTATTCTTATTAAATTACAAATATAGAACATTAAAATAAAATTAAATAACCCTCAGAAACTAAAATCAACTAATAATTATCAAACAATAAATTAATTAAGTAAGTATTCAAACAAACCACCTTCTTGTGCCAAACAATAGCCAAACTGATTATACAATGAACCTCTCATATCATTGAGTTGATTTGGAGTAATGCTTGCACAAAGTTGGATAAGTTTTTCCCGTAATTCAACTAAATTATTGGCTCGTTCAAACGCATGTCTGTACGCGGTTTCCTTTAAAAAGCCCTACAGAAAGAAATCATGGGGTGCTAGATCAGATGACCTGGGGGGCAATTTTATCATTCCCCTCGTAGCTATTAAACGATTGGGAAATGTTCTTTCCAGAAAATTAATAACAGTTAAGGTATTGTAACTTGGGCAGCCGTCTTGTTGAAACCAAATGTCGTCAAAGATGACAGGAAGATTTTGAACTGCAGGAATTATTTGGTTTTGTAAAAGCTCTAAATATTTATTGCCATTTAAATTGCCATCGATTAGCAGTGGGCCTATAATATAATTGTCTAAAATTCCCGTCCAAACGTTCAACTTTTGAGGATACTGAGTTCGCACAGCAACACTCAAATATTTATTTTTTCGAGACCAATATCGTACTACGGATGGATTGTGTTTCCTATGTAATGAAAAGGATGCTTCATCTGTAAACAATATATTCTTTAAGAAGTTTTCATTCTCATTCACTTTATTTATCATGATTTCACAAAATTCCATCCGTTTGAAATTGTACTCGGGAAATATTTCTTGCGTTGTTTGAACTTTAAAACAACTGTAGGTACCCATTTCTTTTCAAAATATTTCTTACAGTTCTTTCCTTCATATCAACTTCATCAGCAATTTGTCTGCTAGAACAAGGCTGACTAGTTTCAACAAGTACACAGACATTAGTTTCGCGAATTTCACGTTCTTCGCTCATTTGTTGATGGCGGGGTTCGGGTTGACAGCATTTTTTACAATAATTCACGACACACCCGAAATTCTCAAAATTTTTAATAATGTATGAAATTATGCTGAGGGGATTGGTATGTCTTGATATGCCACAGTACCACTTCACAATTTGTACTTTTTCTGCAGTTGTATAAACACACGGCATTTTAATAACGAAATTGAGATTAATTTATTTTGTTCCCACGCGTCTAAACAGCTACGCTATTAAAAGCAGAATGGGTGCGCTCGCGCTGTTCTCAACTCGTCGCGGTCAAGCGATGGACCAATGCCCTGCATTCTTCTACGACAAGGTGTAGTTTATCTGCGCAGAAACAAGTTTACGTACCTAAAACTAAATTTGCTGAATCTGTATATGATTATTGTACCTCCAGAAATTGCCTAGTGACTTTTTCTTAAATCCGTTAACTTTTAAAATAATTCTGAAATTTAAAAAAAATACCTACTTTAAGGGTTGATGAGGGGTTGTACGTCACAGTTTATGAGAAAGCGGCAATCGCACGTCGAAGAGTGAAACTTTTCTAGCATTTTAAGCCCAACCGCATCAATATCCGTTCAAAATTAAGCGAACTTTTAATAAAATGGAAATAAAATCCTCCACGGCTTCAGTTTAGCATAATTGGATATCTCTCTTGGAAATATTAAACACGTATTTTTTATTTTTGATCGGAAGTGTACTTCTCGAAATATTCCAGCGTCCCGATATTTTTGTTAGACGGTTTATGCGAAGAAAAATCTACCTAAAAGTGTATTTTTCGTTACAATTAAATTCTTTTTGTTTACAAGCTTTCATTCAATTTTATGTTTGTCAGTGGGCTAGTCAGTTTAGTTCAAATCTTCCAATTTTGAGCCACCTCCAATTCATGTATTATTTTGAAAGCAGTTTGTGTTTGCAACACCGGCGACTCCGGCAAAAATTGAAGTATTGCTGTAATTGGGTTCTTCCAGGTTTAGGCTGTTTACATCTTAATTTGTCACTACTTTTTTATTACCAGCTTTTATTCGCATGTTTGTGACTAAAACAGAAATAACAAAACGTAAGGGAAAACAAGAACTTTTTAATAACAAGTTTTTATTAAAATACTAAAACGATGAAATTAAATATTAAGTGATTTTAGTCTAGTATCATAGGGTCCGCTCGCGTCGATGTCCTGCTAAGTTTGAAAACTCTTTATTTGATGATTACGTAGATGGATCACCGAATGGCATGTTGGCATTTCTGAAAATGGATTTTTCTCCAGTAATATACAAATCAATATGGCGGATAGGGCGATTTGAAAAAAATTCCTATCTCTCGTCGTAGTCGTCCGATCTTTTATTTAAAAAAAAAGGAAATACTTCAAAAAGTATGTTTTATTATTATTATAAAAAATACAAGATCTAAGAATATTTAATATCTAACTGAAAATTTTCCAAAAAAAAGGAAAATTTTGGTTTTCTTACTTTTTTAAATATTTTTTATTTGAAAAACAATAAGTAATATGGAACGACAGTTTAAACAAAAAATGTGTAGAATTTAATTTTGAATGCAAAATAAAGCGTTTTAAAACTTAGCAAGTCATCGACACGAGCGGACGTTTTTGAGTCCTATGATAATAGAGTATTTGATTGGTAGTTCAATAAGTTGACCCAGTGCGGATGAGTGGATGTTAGCAAAGGTAAGTTAAAAATTATCAGATCAAACAATGTTAATGTTGATGGAAAGGATGTCGCGAGAAGTTGATAGCTATTTAGTTCAGAACAGAACAGAAATAAGATTATTTTTTAATGCATATCTCGCGACAAGCTTTCAAATCAGGTCATCAACATTGATACAATGATGTTATTTGTTTCAATAGAAAACAACCTCTACACTTTTGAATTTTCTTCGAACGAATTTAAAAAAGTAATTTTGACAAGATCTACCAATCTGAAATTTAAAATACACAGAACTACTAATGTAAGTAAACTACTTAAATAGCATTAGAATATGGTAAGAGAAGTTAGTCTACAAACTACACATACCGGCAAATTTTTTTATACATGTATTTTTTTTCTAACAAATTTGAACGGAATCTCTTAAAAGGAAAACAACTAATATCTAGTTAATTGCAGTTTATTTTGCAAAGCTTCATGCCATTTTGAAGTCTGTTTAAAAAACATAATACAAGAAACAGCGTTAAAGCAAAAAATGAATAGTACATTTTGATTAGTTTCAAACATTTAATGATCGAACAAAGTTACACGGATTATTTTTCAATAAAATGTGTGTCCCCACGAGCCCTTATGACTGCAGTCATCCTTATTCCCATATTTATAATAACGTTATCGATCATTTGTTAAGTGAAATTCTTCCATATTTCAATTAGAGCAGTTCTCGCTTCTTCTATGTCTTGAACAGCAGGAATTTTTGACGTAAGTCATCTGGCTAGTATTTCCAATATATGTTCAATTGTACTCAAGTCCGGAGAACATGCAGGTCAAATCACTGTCGGGATTTCCACTCGGTTTTAGAAAGCCAGTTACATAACGAGCGGTGTACGGGCTAGCATTGTGGTGAATTAGGAAGAAATTTTCTACGATATGCAGGACGGGACGAAAGGTACCACATGATTTTGCATGTATCCATCTGCAGTTAAAGTACCAACCCTATGTGTGCCCCTAAACATACACCACCCCACACCATTATTGAGCTTCCACCGAAAGAGACAGTAGGAGCAAAACTGAATTGTTCAATTGGTTTTCCTGGACGTCGATACACTCTTTCCCTACCATCAATTTACACAGAAGCGGCTGTCATCCATGAACAAAACTTGTCCCCACTGAGCATCATTCCAATTTTGGTGTTCTCGAGCAAAGTTTTGGATTTTTTTGCCTATAAGTCTTCATATTCTACTTCCACGCACTGGCCTGTTCCTATTCTATTTAGGGTGACCCAATTCTTGCGGGGGAGGTTAAAACCTGGAGGAGTTTCAGTGATACTTGGCATATCTCTCAGGACTGGATTATTCATGTCGTTTCGCACGTTTTGCCACTGTGGGATTATTTGGAAGTTGTTTGTTCTCAGGACCGTTGCAGTTCCGGTTGGAGGGTTTCTGGAGTGCAGTCGTTTGCGGCTGGCGTCAGCAATGTCTCCGTGTATCGGCAATTGCTGATTGTTCAATATTTTCTGGAACTCTCTAAGTAAGGCATTATGGCTTAGCAATGGTAACCATTGTGCTGGGGTAGACTTTATTGTGCCGGAAATCAAACGCATCGTGGTGTTTAGTTGCATATCGATTATTTTTGTATGGGAGCTGTTTATCCAGACAGGGGCACAGTATTCAGCGGCAGAGTACACAAGTACATACTGCAATGCACTATCACAACTATGACCTTCTCTAAACCCAGACTGAAACTTACATATTAAATTGTTGTCTATCACGAATTGTAAGATTTGTACATATACCACTTTTTCTAATACAAGCATATTTATTGGAAGAAATTCATCTGCTTTAATAATGATGGCAATCTTTCTCATTACAATAATGGTTGAGACTTTCAGTGCATCAGGAACAACGCCAACTTGCAATGAAGTGTTAATAGATCGTCGATTTTGGTTTGGCAAACATATCCTCAACATCACTTGTAAGATTGATCATTTTCGGTGCTAAATCACTCATTATGAACCATTTAACAATCAAGGTGACGATAGTAAACAAAAACAAAACTAATTTAAATAATTGCTTATGAAAACACAACGAACTTTAACGTATCTTCCTTCATACGTTGAGATCGAGTTTGACATTGACTAATTTATCAACATGAAACATTACCGATTCCATAACATTTCACTATGTAAATGCGTTGCTCCTGAGTTGGCATTGTTAATAAAAGTTATTCATTCGATCGACAGGTGATGAGAACAGATATTTTGGTAACTTTGAGACTGACAAAGAATATTCGTAGTTATATTTAATTTAATTCAGCTTACGCATTCTTGAAAATTATTGAATAGTTTTAGTTTATTTTATTTTTTTACTTCTTGAGAAAACCATTTCTATTAAATGTAAAGTAAGAATTGACTCGTTTTTCATTGTTTTTGTCTTCCCCCATATTTAAGCAGTCATTAAGATTTTAAACAATTATGTTAAATACAGTTTTCAAAAATAAAAATAAAAGCAATTCCCTTAATAAAAATATTACATTTTTGAACACGCTGTATTTTCTATCACAAATCTGACCCCTGCTCATTGCTTCCCAGAATAAGCAAACCTTTTTATTAAGAATAATATTTTAGCGAGTCATCACTTTACTTGTTTAACAATCGTCTACACAATCTTACTCTCCTTGACTCATCTTCCCTCTAAGTGGCGAAAATCCGTCATTATGTAGCATCGAATTCCATTCTATTTCTTTTTCGTATGAAAATTTTTCTAAACTTGCCTTAAATAGCTTTCCTTTTTGGTCAACATAATCCAATAGAGTCCAATCCTCTTAGAGTCGATGAACTAACAGCAATATTTTTAAAATACTATGCGAACTTATCTATTTTACCACCTATCTGGCTAGAAGCATCATTTATTCCGATTCTATGAAAAGTTATATACAGAAGATTATAGACAAATTAGTTTAATATCAAATCCACTGAAAATAAAGTAAGAACAAGCTAGCCATTAAACTCTTCGCCGATTTACTGTACATTCTATATCATTGTTGCGGATTCTATAGGATACTCTTCGCAGTTTTTTTGTAAATAATATTAGTTCCAGATATTTTTTATTTATGTCCAAAACATCAAAAATTGATTTTAAAAATAATTTAAACAAATAATAATTTGTTTATTTATTGATCGATTTAGTTAAAAAATAAAAGGAGTTCTTCCTTTGGCTAACACTAACTTACTGTCCAAATTTCAATACAATCGGACTTTTCATTCTAAAGTTATCGTGCTTACAATAAACGTGACCGATGCCAACGCAAGGATTATTTTAAAAACAAAAATGCTACTTAGCTAAAAGGATATTTCGTTTTTGAAATAGACGAGCCAACGCTATCATCTTCTTCTGGTCAGCTGAGTCTATCATTCTCCGAAAAATCAGCCAGATCACAAAGAAAGGAAGCTGCGCAATTATCACATGAAAAGAAAGACGAAACATCTTTAATTGTACAAGCTGCGAGTATAGCTGCACGTCAACAAGGAAAACAGGATATAGCGGCAGTTTTGAAAGAAATAAACAAAAGTCCAACCTGACCAGCCAAAATTAGAAAAATTCTTTTTTCTCCAGAAAAAACAAATTTGAATTACTCTGCCGAAGAAGCGTTGGAACTGATTTTAGATTCCAATTTAAGTAAACAACAGTATTTGGATATTCGACGTGGAGCTGTTTCAAGAAATTGTAAAATGTACCCCAATTACAAAGAAGTTTGGAAGGCTAAACAAAAATGTAGGCCAACTGGGAACAAAATTTCCAATATTGTGGCAGATGTACCGTTAAACAATTTACTAGAATATACGACAAAAAGAATAGTGCTTTTGCAAGAAGAGCCAATTATACAGTACATGGAAGCATTACAACTTACTGAAATTAATGCTGAAATAATTTTCAGTTACGGCTTCGAGGGAAGTTCAGGCCATTCAACATATAAACAAAAATTCACCACTTCTGGTACCCATTCTGATGCATCTTTGTTTGCAACTACGATAATGCCTCTTCGATTGCAGTCACACGAAACTATTTTATGGAATAATCGAATTCCGTAATCTGTGAGATTTTGCAGACCTCTTAAATTGGAGTACATCAAAGAGTCAGCGATCTGCATATTGAGAATCTTAAGGAACCGAATATTTCTTTACCAAATGACAGAGCAATTAATATAAAGTTTAATCTTTTCATGACCTTAATTGACGGCAAAGTATTCAATACTCTGACCGGAACAAAGTGAATTCACCCTACTTATTTTTTGCGAATTGAGGATTTCAAAACGACAAACGTATTTGATCCAAAACCAAATACTTTGCAGTTTGGAATAAGTCCATTACATTGTTGGATTCAATTTTTTTAGTGTATCCTCCACATCTCCTATCGATATGGTATGCGTGAATGGCAAGTCCGAGGCCAGAAAAATAAAAAAATTGTTGCCAAAAGGAAAAAAATTATACAAGAACGATTTTTAGAAAAATTTCATTTACATGTGAACAAACCAAAAGCCGGGTTTGGTAGTACAAACGATGGTAATACTGCTCGTCGAGCATTTAATGACACTAAAAAATTTTCTGAAATTACCGATATTGATGAAGACCTCATTAAAAAATTTAAAGTCATTTTAATTTGCCTGTCCTGTAACTACCAAATATTCCTGGTACCCAAATTAATGCCTGCAGCCGTGCATAAAGTTCTAGCACACAGTAAACAGATCATTGCAAATACTGTATTGCCAGTAGGATATTTTGGAGAAGAAGAATCTGAAGCTAGAAATAAATTGTACAAACATGACCGACAATTTCACGCTAGGAAAACTAGTAGGCAAAATAGTATCGAAGACATTTTCAACAGAGCTATGGATACATCAGATCCTATCATTTCAAGTATTAGTTTACAAAAACGCATAAACCATCAACGTAGACTGCAACTTCCTTTTGAAGTAATTAATATGTTGCTGGAACCGAAAGCTGAAACTTTACAATCTGAAGAGAGCAGAGAGGTCGATGATGTCGAGGACGATGTCTAGAGAACGTCCTAGAAGATATATTGCCTATTGGCCAATTAGATTTATTAAAATTGGAAAACGATATATAATATACAATTTTTTTGTTACGTAAATCAATAAAACATTGCCAAATAAGCGTTTGTTATTAAAATTTTTACGTTAAATACCCCTTAATTTATATTTTTTTGATATTGACTATCACAGGAAATAGTTACGCCACCTAATTTTTCCATAATATAATTTAATTAATTTTGGACAGATAATTTGGGCTCAGAAACCATAGTGCGTTGTAGCGTACTGACCTACCCGTATTCAGCGCTACATGTTACCTAGCGATATAATAATTTATTGATTATTGATTTTTTATTTTGATTGATTAATAAACAATTTGCAAAAAAGTCAAATTTTTATTATCTGAAAACATCCATAAATGGTGACCCCGACGTGATGTATTTAATTTCTATTACAATTTGACACATCCAGGTATTCGGGCATCTAAGAAACTAGTTTCTATTATTTATTTCTGGCCTAAAATGAATTCAGACTGCACTTTGTGGGCAAAAACTTGTCTGAACTGTCAAACGTCAAAAATTCATAAGTACACTAAAACTCCGCTCTCTTCCTTTGAAGTGCCCAAAGGCCGTTTCGAACATATTCATATCGATCTTGTGGGCCCTTTACCACCTTCGCGCGGATGCTGCTACATGCTCACCGTTGTTGAACGATTTACCCGTTGGCTAGATCCCGTATAACCAAGCGATATAGGTTTCCATGGACTATATAGATTGATATATAATCTATAAAGATTTCTCGATAAAGATTTGAACTATATAGCGTATTTATAGTACAACTAAATATTTCCTGTGTAGATATATCTCTATTTAATCTGTACAGAGAATATAAAGCATTATCTGTATATATTTTCCCTGTATAGAATATATGATTTACATTTATAGCAGATATAAAGTATCATTATATTATCGATAACTCATTAATATAGGTCCTGTAAAGTCCTCCGATAAAAACATTTCTGTTGGGGAAAATGTATTACAACTTTATTAAGTCTATATGTCATCTATAGATATTCTGTACTAAATAGATATCAAGTTTTTACATAATCGATACTAATTTGTTATTTGGATATAATCGAGTATATAACAATCTTTTAACAACTTTAAAGAAGTAAGTACTTCTCTACATATGTTCCTAAAGCAAACAAAGTATTTTTTTTATTATACAACGTGGATCCAAGTTCCTATTATGCAGAGCTCGATGAAGTGCATCAAGGAAGATATTTATAAAACATATCTTTATTGACAATGGATCCGTATATGATTAATTTAAAACAATATTCTACAGACCTATTAGATTTTACTAAGATGTATCCAGATATAACATATCTGTGCACACCAAAAGTGCTTTTACCATGGAAGAAATGAAAGCTTATAAAAGTCTTGCCACTTACAACCAGGCAGCATATGTATAACTGAAAATAATATGTGTAAAACTATTTGCATCATATATTTTAGTTTTAGAAAAAGTAAGTAGTACTGATGAAATTTCAATCATTTATTCATAGTGTTTTCAATTGCAGATGATACACTTCGGCGTCTGCACGAAAAATTATTGTCACCATAGATAAGTGAAAAAGAAGGTGAAACTGTTAGTGCACACTGTGACTGTGTTGCTGAACTTGGAGAAATTTGTACACACATAGGTATTAGAAAAAAGGTGGAGGCAAAAAACTTTTTTCAAATATTTATAATACCTGAGGCACTTGGAGAATATATGTAATTAAAAATCTGCTTGACAATCAAACTTTGAATAACGAAGAAGATGACTGGGAATATTTTAGTGACATTGATGTGTATAAAGACGTAGTAATTGCAGACTAAGAAGTTGCACAAAGTTGTAAAAAGTGTAAATATTTTTGTACAATCGAGTGTTAGTAAATTTGTAATACAAAGTGAAAATGTAGGTATTAAGTTAGCCCGGATCAAGCAAAGTAATATTATATTGCGTTTGTCATAAAGATGATCACATGAGTCATGTGACACCAATAATTGCTTGTGAATTACAAGACTATGGTATCATTTAAAACATGCTTAGCATTTACATATATTTTTCTTACTATTAAAATTGTTTTTTTTTGAGAATTTTTAAATACATTTAGGACCATTTTTTTTTTTTTTTTAGGAAAGTAGAGATTTTATGGAGAAATTGTAGGCTAAACTGCAAAATATATTGCTTAATTGAATTAATATATTCTTAGCATTACTAATTCAGCATATTTATTTTCAGTAAACGTTGATATAAATAGTTAGTAGACCTAAATTTTTACGTAAGCAATGGTGGAACTCCTGTAAATATAATTTTATTTGTAGTTTTTGATTGATGTTAAGGATATTTTACTTGTCGTATAAACTAAAATAGAAAAAATAAATCCGAAAATACATTATTTTATCATTTATTAATAGGTTCACATAATATATAACAAAAATTGTGTGTGGCATAATAAATCATAAATTTCTTTATTAGCATTCTGTCACACAAACTGTAAATTCTTAACTCTGCGATTCTTCAATGTTCATAACATGATTGAAACTTTCTCCATCTGTAATCATAGATTGTTATACCTTATAAAAAAAATTCCCTTTAAACCCTAAAATTAAAAATTAGATTCTCCATGTCGCATACTTTCGTTTCAAAATTCCTGCGCTGCGGACTTCCAAATCTTTGTCTGTCATTTGGTAGGTACCCTTTCAGCTCATCTTTTTCCTCTTCGAAATCTTCCTGGCCATTGAGATTATAAAGAGCTAAATTCAGTTAATGAACACTACTTGAACTAAAATGTTTAAAACACATTCTAGCATGCTTTATTTTCCTTCTGTTAAATCTTCTCTTTTAACGGAATTTATCTATTATGGTCTTCTTTCAAAGAATTCATTATTTTTTATATTTGGGCCATGCATAGAAGGAACTCAATTGAGTTATTGCTTAAATTAATTAATAAAGTATGACATTGACAATTATTTTACCAGAATAATCTAATCCCTTGATCCCTGGCTGCATTACTACAACAATTTACCACTGCACGAAAGATTTATTTTAAGAACTTCTACTTATAACAGCGTGCAATATCACAATTAATGTTTTATTATATCACTTATTATTTAAAGTCAGAAGTTTTATACACTCAAAATTGTTCAATTCGTTTTTGAAAATGTGAGGGTATTATAAATATGTATATACAATAAGCGAAATTTGATCACAAGGCCAGGTAGCGCAGAGAGCAAAGTTCACTGAAATTGTAGATATGCGTCGCAGGTTCGCGTCCCACCAGGATTCCAGGTAAGTGAAATGATGTCTGAATGTTTCTAAATAAGTTTATAAGTACAGTAAAAATTATAAAGTAATATGTGCCACAAATTCCCGAAAAAAATACATACAGAACAATTATTTTTTTTATTTAATTATTATTTTATTTGCATTTTATGTGCTTAAATACACCAAAGGTATATTGACGTATACATGACTAATAATCTACGCGTTGTGATAGCGATTCGATAAATTAAACTTTATCCAATCTAAACCCAAAATATATCGTGACGATATCGAATCGATAAATGCCTACTTTATTCAATCTATACCCAGAATGAATTCAAACCCGTATCGTCGCTGTACCAAAAGAATATAGGCTATCTTTATCGAGTAATGGTTTTCATATAGACCAGATACAGGTTCTATACAGTTTGGTTATACGGGGAGGCTTATCCATTAACTGACATTTCAGCTGAAACTGTTGCCAAGACCTTATTTAATAACTTTGTTTGTCGTTTTGGAGTTCCGTTACATATCACTACCGATCAAGGTGCAATTTGAATCGACTTTGTTTAAAGTATTTTCTAAAATTCTCGGTTTTCATCGGATTCACTCAACCACGTATCATCCGCAAAGCAATGGTATGGTTGAACATTTCCATCGGACTTTTAAAACTGTCTTATTAGCAAGAGCTAATTCAGTCCACTGGTATGATGAATTGCCGATTATTTTATTAGGTTTGCGCGCCATGCCAAAAGATGGCTTACTTTGCTCATCTGCGGAACTTGTTTACGGGCAGACCTTACGTCTGCCTGGCGATTATTTTATTAAATCACATTCTGACCCTCCCATCTCGTCTTTTATTTCTAAATTGCATACTTATTTTGACAACTTAATATTTACTAAGCCTAAACCAAAATTCACTCAAAAAACTTTTGTCAATCCTGACATCAAATCCTCGAAATATGTTTTTATACGCCAAGACAGATTGAAGCCAACTTTTTCTTCTTTATATAAAGATCCTTTTGCTGTTATTTCACGAACCGACAAAATTATTACTGTTCTTAAGAATAACAAACATTTTACTGTCAGTTTGGACCTAGTGAAACCTGCATACTTGTTGGATCATATTGAAAATTTTCCTGTTGAACATGCTTTAAACGTGTTCGTTTCAATATCGATCAGTTGACATTTTGATTTTTTTCTACAGGGGGAGTATATGTAGCGTACTGACCTACCCGTATTCAGCGCTACATGTTACCTAGCGATATAATAATTTATTGATTATTTTTTAAAAATTTTGATTGATTAATAAACAATTTGCAAAAAAGTCAAAATTGTATTATCTGAAAACATCCATATGCGTCATATAGGCATATCGTCTGACTATAGACTCTCTTGGCCTGATAGACTCAACATATTTGGCTTAGGTAGTACTATGAAGAGATTATCTGGAGTTGGCCATAACTTCAAACAAATTCATTGATTTTATTATACCAAACCACAGCAATTTTTTATCAGTAACCAACTCTTCGTCATTTGCTCATTAACAAAATTGTTACTTGTACTTGGTACTTCTCCTACGGCAATAAATACTAAATTTCCAAAGCTATTGCCTGGGGTAGAATCGACATTCCTAAGATTGCAAAAAGCAGTAAAAAAAGACTGCCAATGACAATAGAAGACCTAGATCTGACAGAAGTTAATTAATACATGTGACGAACGTTTTTGGTGCGCAGCGAAAAGATATGTAACTAACTGTAAGGGCAACAACCCCAAGTGCTGGATAATTAAAAATAATTTGGGAAAGTGTGGCTTAAGTCCAATTTTTGGTTTAATGTTCACTAAAGATGACTGTAAATTAGATTTATAAGAATAAAGCTATCTGGATTTCAGATGGACCACAAATACTGTGATGACATTCAGAGGTTTTGCTGTGATTTTAGTAATTTCCACAAAAATATTATATATCTGTTAAGAACCAAGCGGCCATATTTATGGACGTTTTATAGCAAATAGGGAGAACGTTTACTTTACTACTCTCAGTGGAACTTGTTAATATTCTTCTTATGTTATAACTCAAGAAAACCTAAGAAAACGGTCCACGAAGAAAAATATTATGTTGTAAATCGATAGAAGGCCTTTTTGGTAATAACATGATTAACACATTATTTTTAGTAGGTAAAATGGCCAAATTCAAAAATAAATTGATCAGGTGCAAATAAAACCAGAGTAACAAATGAACAATACTATAGTTGGTAGAGGGGGTATCCTCAGTTTCAACCAATTGCCAGAGCCTTTCCAGCAGTCGCATCATTATCTTCATATACGCAGAATAATATTCAGCTTAAAAGTTGAAGGTGACATTGTCGATTTTTTTAAAGAAAAATTTTAGTGGTTTTAAGTGCGACCAGCAAGGTTAGTAAATTATTTGCTATTATTTTCTTTGATTAAATGATCCCAAACCCTTGTTGAAGTCAGCTATTTAATATTTAATATCAGTGTTTTAAAGTAAAGTTTTCTAAGAATTGATTAGCCTGTCTAGAGATAATCGAATATGGTTCATGTCTTATATTTTAATGCATTTTCGATAAAACCAATGGCCTATACTTACACATTTTGAAATCATTCGGGCTACGTGCCAAATAGCACACCAGCGCAACATTCAAATAACACCCTTAAAGATCCTAGTGGTATCGAAGTTGTTGCAAAAATTATCAACCAAAGTATTTATCAGTGCCTGGCAACCATAATATGTATAAAAACTTAGTAATAAGAGATTGTAAATTGGTATTATATATTGTGCAACATTCTTTACGTACCTTCAAATATGGCTACCACGTGAAAAAAGCAAAGTTTTGCAAATATATCCTAATTACAACACATTTCACTAAAAGGCTTATAAGGGAATTTAATATTGCCCGTAATGTGAAGGAAAATCAACTGCGAATGCTTCATTTCTTCATTTATCAGTTGGTACTTATTTGAATTTTAAGTTAAATCAGCTGAATTCCTTCCAAAAAGCTTAGCTCAGCAACAGCAACTCGTTCGCTATCTGCAAAGTGACGTGTCAACATTCCTGGTTCATAATGATTAATACAAACTTTTATGATAAGTCATCTTTTCATGTTGTTACTATGTGTAAAATAAAGAAGTAGTTAAAACATTTTCATTTCTGGAGCATTGTATATTTTATATAGTATACATTGTTGTTGTATATGGCCAATGTTTTATATTGTTTTCAAGCATCTTGGTAACAAATTAATGAAATGTTACAAAAGAACTATTTTTGCTCCAAATGGGGTAAAGAATGAATCACAGTTAAAAGTGTTGATGGGTTAGAAAATAAAAGTATTTACTGGCTTACCACAGGCCATTTCTCTTGAGGTTTATTCGATTTCGAATTGTTTTTTCTGTAGTAATATCCAAATTCAAGATTCTGCTTAGCATTCGTTATGTGTTTTACATTTGCTTACTTTTCTATAGCTGTATGAAAAAATTGTTGAAAATTAAAATATATTCTATGGTTTAAACCTCAAAACCTACTTTTTCTTGTAGAGTAGTATTATTATGAGAAGATGCTTGGGGCGGAGAAAAACGTGCGCGAATATTTTTACCAGTGACAGCATCATCTGGGGTAGAAGGATGTATAATAATTTTCGAGGTCGAGGAGCTGTGTAATGCAGTAGATTAAAACCTCGTCACACTCTGGTGTTTACGATGAAGACATTTTTTTTTTTTACTGAAAATAAGATTATTTCATTCATTTCAATCAGAAACGGCGAACACAACAAGTACACTGCAGCACAGACCCTGTGACTGTGACATTTTTTGCAAGCATTTTCTCATAATAATACTAGTCTACGACAATCGTTTTTCTTCCCAACCTAAGTACCTATTAGGTAACCAAGGGTTCACTAATCTGTTAAAGTTGTCTATGAATAATTCTAACCATTTTATCGAATAATATATATCAGTAATTGCTTGTGTGAAGCTTATATACAAGAATAAACAAAGAACCATTTAACAAATACGTGCGCTTTTAGGGGGGGGGCTAGTTTATCGGGGATTAACTAAAGATAGACGTTCTCAAAAAAAAGAAAATTGGAAAACAGCTATATTTAAAAATTAATTTCGTTCGCCCATGGCAAATTATTCACCAGATTTTTATTTTAAAATATGTAGGAGGAGGGGGGGAGCTTGCATAAAAGTTCATGTAAAGGAGCTATCACAAACGTTACAAAGTGTTACAATAAAGGGGGGGGGGGTCAGAAATACCCCCTTTTTGCGAACGTACTTCGGTACTTAAGTTGTTAATTGGTTCCATAAATTGATTGATAAGCAGGACACTATACTACCAAACAGTTTGTCTCTTCAAATAATGTTATGTTCGAGGCATTGTAGATCCTTCGCAGCCTTTGCTCGTTATTACTTTTATTACCACGGTTTTACTAGCTTGATCTATAACTTTGTACGTAAGAAAATTTTTCAATTCAATATTCACTCACTTCCAGATGTCGTATTGACTTGGTTATTTGCGTGTGTATATGATTCACATGACATTACAATTTGACATGGTTTATAGAAAAATCCTAGATGGCGGACAATTTATTATCATTTAGCATCCGATTCTACTAAAAATTGCTAATCTGGGGATTTTTGAGGTCGCAGAATATAAATATGCGATCGAAACTCATTCAAAATGGGGGCGTCAATATGGCGGATATGTTTTGTAATTTACGGTCTGATACATCTGACAATCGGTATCTGGGCATTTGATCTATGGTACTACTTCTTAATCGAACAAACACACTCATCTAATTGGGATAAAAGTAAAATGAAGAAAATAAATAAAATATTTAAAAATGCGCTATTGAAGATCAACTGAAACTTTTAAGAATGCAGAAGAAAACAATCTAACCATTATACTCTTTGCCGATTTACTGCACTTTTTATATAATTGTTGCACATTCTATAGGATACTCTTAGCAGTTTTTTTTACATTTTACGACATTTTTAGTTTAATTGCAAAACATTAAAAAAAATATTTTTATTTAAAAAACTAGTAACTTTTTTATTTACTGATAGATTTTGTTCAATAAGGTTCTTCCTCTAGCTAACAGTAACTTACTGTTCAAATTTCAATACAATCGGACATTTCGTTCTTAAGTTATCGTGCTTACAAGAAACGTGACGGACGGACAGGCAGACGGACGGGCGGACATTTTGAAAGTTGTTCAGAATTCGATAACCAACAGTGATATGAAAATGTTTTCTCTACGTACATTATTTCCGGTTATAGAAATGTGCCGATCGAATGCAATATACCCTTCCTTTTGTATTTGCGAAGAGTATAATAATGTTAATAACTTAATTAATAGTAATAATTATGTTAATAAACGTAAAAGTATGGGGCTCTCAAAATATTTTGAAAAACATGAAAAAATCGCTGTTTAAGGAATCACTACTTCCACATCCAGATTTCTCATTTAAACCTCTTTAAAGGAAAACATCTTGAGTATATTTTCACTCTAGTATGCGGAAGTTATTGTCCATAGAATTTTAATAATATATTTGAGGCCGATGTCATTAAAAAACTTGAGACGTTGGCTTCTAGCATATACGCCAAAAATAAAGTTTCTGGACCCTTATCAGCTTGCTTTACTTATTTCCCCTATTGACCACACCCCCCCCTCCCCTTCAACGGAATCATCTCAATCAGATGCCTTACAATACATACGTGTATCTTTCAAGTGAATATCTCAATTTTATTTTATCAGCCCTCTTTAATAATGGAGTGGAGGTGGTGGGGGGGTTGAAAAATATTATAAAGAAATCTGAAGCGTTGGATTCTAGTATATACACCAAATCCTAAATTTCTGTACTCTTACCAGATTGCTTTACTTATTTTCCCTTATTTACCCCTATTTAACCCCCAACCCTTCAACGGAATCATCTCTAAATATAATCTAATTTAATATTTTGTTACCATACATACGTGTACCAAAATTTCAAGTGAATATCTCTATTTTAAATATTGTCTAAATGTTATTTGTGGCATTATCTTATTTTTTTTCCTTCTTCAATTCTTTGGGACTTCCTGCCACATGTATGTTTTCTTTTTAAGCGGTGCTCGGGGAATCTACAAAATATCACAATTAACCAGGATGTTACTGGTAAATAACCTCTACGCCTGTGACTTTTACGTCAAAGGATCAGTTAAAGGTTGCTTTTGTTTAAAATAAACAACACAAATAAGAATAAAAACTTGAAATTAAATATTTCGCCGACGTTTCCTTTTTCAGGGCTTTTTTTTGAAAAATCATTTTTGCTGTGTATGATAAATACACAGCTCTAAGAATGTTTGTTATATTCAATATCCATAGATACTTACTATTTACATAGAACTGTTGATATAGTTAACAGTTTTTTTAGTTTTTATACAATGTTAAGTTTGTGAAGTTCTTCTTTTAACATTGGCAACCAAGTTGTACAGACATCTACGTAACAATTCGACACGCTTCTATCCTCATTCAATAATATTATTGCGGATTCTTTAATTTTTCTTTTTTTGATATCTGCCTCTTTTGTTAAAATTTTTGCCGAGTCCCGGTTTATTCTGTGTCCATTTTCCCAAGCGTGTTTGCAGATCTTGGACCTCCGAATTTCATTTTTTCTTATATAATTTTGATGTTCTCCCAATCTTACACTAAAAGGTCTGGATGACTCACCCACGTATTGTTGTTGCATTCACACGGAATTCTATAAATGCAGTTTTTTGAATTTTGCTCGTGTTTCTTCGGTTTCGTCTTTGTCAGAATAGATATTAAAGTGTTGTTTGTTTGAAATACCGTCCTAATGTCAAAACTTTTCGGATAATCCGCATACACAAGGAATTAACGCTGTGTGACGTTTTTCAGGTTTTTGTCGTACCTGATTGTTATTTTCAATATTTATTAAGGTTTTATCGACAAAACCCCCAGGGTATTGATTATTTATAAGAACTTCCTTTATAAATAGCTTCTCATTGTTTAGTATTTCATCATTAGAATAAATGATTTTCGCCCTATCATATAAACATTTTACAACACCCCTCTTAACAGATATTTAAATTTCAACTCAAATCAGTCGATGCACTATATCAACAGTTCTATGTAAATAGTAAGTATCTATGGATATTGAATATAACAAACATTCTTAGAGCTGTGCATTTATCATACACAGCAAAAAGGTTTTTTCAAAAAAAGCCTTGAAAAAGGAAACAGCATAGATTTCCGAAACGTCGGCGAAATATTTAATTTCAAGTTTATATACTTATTTGTGTTGTTTATTTAAAAAAAAAGCAACCTTTAACTGATCCTTTGACGTAAAAGTCACAGGCGTAGAGGTTATTTACCAGTAACATACTGGATAATTGTGATATTTTATAGATTATCCGAGCACCAGTTAAAAAGAAAACATACATGTGGCAGGAAATCCCAAAGAATTGAAGAGGGAAAAAAATCTCTGTTTGATTTTATTAAACCCTTCAATAATTGATAGGGGAGTGACGGGGGTTGATTAAATTTAATTCTCGCATGACATTTTGTATGACATCAGAGCTTATTTTGTGAGTTTATTTGGTTACTTTTTGAATATGTAATATTGTCCGGTCTAATAATATACACTTTTGACTTTAAGTAACCAATAAAAACAATCAAGAGGTGTCAAATCGGGTGACCAAATTGGTCATTCAATAGTTCCACGGTTTTAGGCCCTTACTAGCTTGTTTTATTTATTTACCGCAAATTACACCCCTCCCCCAAGCCTTCAAAAAAATAAGCACAAGATATAATCTGGTTCCAGATGATAAAATACATACATGTACCAAATTTCAAGTGAATGTCTTAATTTTGTTTTCTTAACCCCATTAATAATGGAGTGGGGGTAGAGGTGGAGGTGGCAGAAGTTATGTCATAAAAAAATTAAGACCATGGATTCCAGTATATACACCAAATGTCAAGTTCCTGAACTCTGAACTAGCTTGCTTTATTTACTTATTCCTATTTACCGTCATTGACACCTCATCATTTCAACAGAAGATGCTCAATATATAATCTAGTTTCAGATTTAGTTATAACGCATTCGCGTACCAAATTTGTGAAGTCAATATCTTAAACTTTTTATTTTTCCATATTTACCCCCATTTAATCCCCAACCCAACCGAAATTAGCGCAAAATGTTATCTAGTTCCACATCTCGTAGTGGAACATATGTGTACCAAATTTCAAGTTAATATCTCAAACCTTGTTGAGAAAACGTGCGCATAAGAAAGTTACAGACATACCGACGCGACGGCCAGACAGAAAATTTTTTGTCGCTCGAATTTAAAATCTCGACGTTTTATGACATTCTAAGCCTATCACAATAACAAAAAATTTTGAAAATTTTTTTTACTATTATTATACTTCTTCTCCACTACGTGGACGTGGAAGTAATTATGCTTATCGGGTGCCTCACACCTTTGCATTTATTAACGTAGTTAATTTTATTATTAACATTAATTTCTTCTTGTTCATGCATTTTTAACAGTTTGGTTTTTAAAAACGTATTTATAATTTTTATTAAGTAATTTATTTATTTCAATTTTTATGTTCTGAGGTTTTGAGTATAGTGCCCATGCTAATATCCATGTCCATAATTTCTGCAAAAGACCCGTTGACTTTGATTGTCTTCTTATCCGTTTCAATGAGGACTCCAGAGCTAGATTTTGCTGCTAATTGATTTAGCACTTTACATAATTTTGAAGACCGTGGAAGTCATATGGTTCCCGTATCAATTTTTTATTTACTTATTTTTTGTAAGTGGTATGTTTTGTTCAGTAAAAGTTTATCAGATTTTCTCCGTCAGATATCAAATATTATTTTCCTTCGTTGATAGTTAATTATTTTCTTAAGGAGTTACCTTAATAATTCAACGAGTAGAAGTTGTAGATGAGCTTGACCAACTGCGGATACCTGTTTAATTAACATTTCAATCGAATACGGTTCAATTCGCGATTACATGGTGCTACTGAGATTAAATATACAGCCAATATTTTTTATTTATACTATTTAAATAGGTATTTGCAATTGAATAAGAACAATAATTTAAAGTATGATTAAATATATGAACTAATCTACGTAAAGTTCGCATATATTGAAATATCGATATTTTGTAGCTCCTAATATTTTCTTTTGGGTCACCACATTGTATATTTTTCTTTTCACTAAAAACACATCAGGTTTCCTCTCTTGGCAATTATTCTCATCGCAAATATGAAAACGAAGACTTTCAAAATGGCCGGTCGTCTGTCCGTCCGTCACGTTTCTTTCTCTCTCTAGGGAAAGAACTTTAGTGGTAAGTATGCCAAATGGGGTAGTTAATTAATGTGCAACTGATTTTCTCAATATTCTGCTAAGGTTGGAATAGTCGCAGTCTCCTGATTTTTTTAAATAAATATGTTAATGACATGAAATATGTGTAACAAATTTCAAGTCAAATGAACAATCACAAGTAGAGAAGAAAATAAGACAGTTTAGGAGTAAAACAGCCATTTCAGCCCCTTAAGTATCATGGGAATGAAACTGTGTAAGTGATCTACTCTATAAAGTACACCATTCTGGTTTCATGCACTCAGTGATACTTTTCAATAGCTTATCCTGCTGTGACCTTTCGAACAAGTATATGTAGGTACTCTAACGAGATCCGAAACTAGAACATATTTTAAGCTTATTGTGTTGAAGGGTTGGGGAGAAAATGTAGAGCAAGCTAGTAAGAATCCGGAAATTTGGCATTTGGTGCTTTTAGTAAGACCCAAAACCAATTTTTTTCATGACATCTGCCACCCCACCATCAACCACACTCCATTATAAAAGGGGTTAACAGAATAAAATTAAGATATTGACTTGATATTTAGTACCCGTATGTGTTATAGCGAGACCTGGAACTATAATAAATTTTGAGCTTATTCCGTTGAAGGATTGTGGGTAAATAGGTGTAAATAAAGAGGAAAAGAAAAAAAGAGAAAAGTGAAAGGTTGAGAAAAAAAAGAAAAAATAATTTATAAATTTATTTGAAGTACTTATGCATGTGTATATGCATATGTATCAGAAATTATTTGTTTTATCCATAGACATATAATAATTTTAGTAGTAATAGGTTTATAGTTCAGTATATATATATATATTTAACAGTATTTTTTAGTATTAGGTATTTACCGACCTTATAGACATTCTCTCTTAAATATTGGTGTTGTGCAAATGGCTTTGTAGCCACAGCCATATATTATCAGTATAGATAGACATAGAAGAGTCCAGAAACTTGGGATTTGGTATATCGTTATAGACAGGCATGAAATATAAGACAAAATCTACTTTAACTTTAAGGGTATTATGATGCTGGAAATAGATTCCGGTGGTCAAATACACCGATCTTCCATAAAACAGATTCACTTTTGGTAAGAAAGCGCTGAATACTATACTTCATTAGTTGATTTTCTCTATTCGCACTGCAGTGTTTCCACGTTATTTCACTTTACCTTATAGATAATATGAGTAAAATCTGCATAAGAGAGAAGAAACTTTTTTTTCAAATGGGAGACCCTGTATAGTTTTACTTAAAATGTTTCTGTAATCACTTACCTACACGCTGACATCCACAATTACTAATTTTTTTCCGATATTTCAAAAATCGTCGAAAAATAGTAGTCACTATGAGATAATAGGTAGGTAATTGATTGATAGAGTATTTTAAGTAAAAACATACAGGGTGTTCTATTTGAAAAACGTGGATTATGAGAGTTTACAAATGTAAACATTTGAATAATGGTGGAGGACACCCTGTAGAATTAGGTTCGAACAAATATATATATATATATATATATATATATTTTTTTTTTAATTTATGACTATGAGAATAATAAAATATATTGAATTGAAGAATATTTTCAATTTGTTCCGATTTTTCATCGTTTTTTCAATTTATTAAAAGCAAATATACCGTTAATAACAATTAAAACTGTTTTTGCGGCAATTTCCTGTTTTATCTTGTAAACTACGAATTGGGGATCGAACTTTCTTTTTTATTAATTAGAGAATCATTTAGGGAAGAAAACATTTAAAGGGCCTCCATTTTCTCCACTGCCAATGGCCCTGATGCCTTTAAATATGGCTCTGATTATTTATGATTTCCATGGCCATAATGTTTAACAGATTTTATTCCTGACCGCTTCAAATGCATTTTCTATCGGAAAATTGAAATAACGTGGCAACGCCGCAGTATAAGACCAAAAATAATATATGACTAGATACAGAATTAAAATATAAATATATAACAAATGTTTGGTGTTCCATTTAATTTTAAAATATGGGACTCCTACTCTCCCACAATTTCTATCTCAAATATATTTCAAATTTCAAACAGTTGAGGAGATATTAACTGATCATGTATTAGCGACACATTGAATGTATATAAACGTTACTTCAATTTCTGTAATTAGTTTCTGAAGTTGCCAGTGCGTTACTAAAATTACTATACTTTCATTCCATTACGTGGATGTGGAAGTAAAATTAATTAAAAACAGTATGTGTAGTTTGGTTGTTCTCTTTTTAAAGACGATTTTAAGTGGGAGCACTTTTTCAATACAAGCACTTCTTTAACTCTGTTAACTGTCAGATACAAAAAGGTTTTTGAACGTTTTCTGTTCTCAAAAATTTTTAATTCGTTTTTAAGTGTGCTGATTGGGGTTAAGACTATCAAAAGCGCGGGATAAGTAAAAAAATAACCCTACTATATAATCTTTTCTTTCCATTTTTTCATTAATACACTGGACGAAATTTAGGGTGGCGGTTTCCGTAGATCGCCCTTCCCTGAATCCGTGTTGGTTATGAGCAAAGATTTTGTGTGTCTCTAGGAATTTTGTTATTCTCATGTAGATAGCTTTTTCCATAATTTTTGAAATAATACTTAAAAGGGCAATAGGTCTATAGTTTTGAATCAGCAGGGGATCGTCTTTTTTATATACGGGGATAATAACTGAAATTTTTAGGCGTTTGGGAAATTCCCCAAGTTCAATGGATTTGTTTAAAATAGTGGCTATAATTTTGGATAGTTCACCGCTACATTTTTTTTATTAAAGTTGTGGGCACCTCATCGTGACCTGTTGATTTTTTATTTTTTAAATTAGATATTATTTGGCTAATCTCTTCCGTTGTAAATGGTTCCAACACCAATGTGTCATTCATATGATTTAATGATGTTGTACAGGAGTTCGAAATGTTATTACCAAAGTGTTTTTTTAATTGGTCATTTGTTACTGAGACAAAATATTCTCTAAAAATATCGGAAATTAGTTTGTTATTGTGATTTATTTTATATTCCGGGAAATTTCTATTTCTATTAAGTTTATTATTCACTATATTCCAAAGGGTTCTAATTTTATTGTCTGAATGATTTATTATGTTTAAGTAGAAATTTTGTTTTGCAATAATTATATTTCGGTTATATTGTGCCTTAAGCTTTTTATATTGTTCGATTAATTCCCTATGATTTGGATCAGTTTTTCGAAGTCTATTTAACTTTTTTAAGTTATCAGACTCTGTTTTTAATTGAGGAGTGTACCAATTGTTAGAACTTGCTTTTTTTCTTCGATTTTGGAAATGATGCTTCAAAAGCCCATGAAAAATGATCCCAGAACAGTTCAAAATAGTTATCAATATTACTACTTGGGGTTGAAGGAAAGGTGAATTTTTTTAAAAGGTGCTCGAATTCATTTATGCTGCTGGCAGAAAATTTTCTAGTAAATATATTAGTCCTTGTTTCACTGTCATTGCTACAAGTATTCGAATCACAAAATTTTTTTATTTGAGCAGTGTGGTCTGAGATTCCTGCGTCTATAATACTGTATTTCACTTCACTTTTTACATTAGTTATTAGGTGATCTATAGCTGTGGCACTAGTATTTTCTCCACGGGTTGCAGTCCGAGTGGGTTGTCGAATTAAAGACTCCATTTCATATGACTCTAGTATGTCACATAATATCTTTTTTTCAGTATTGTTTTTTAAGAGATCGATATTTAAGTCTCCGCATATTATAATTTTTTTGTAGGAATTAGTTGCAATATCTAATATTTTACAGAGCTGAATGAAAAAGGTCTCTACATTCCCTTTAGGGGAGCGATATATATCTATTATACACAGATGTTTATTTATCAGGATAGCACAGCATTCAATGTCTACTTCAATTGATAAGATATTAATTTCTTTAATTTCCTTACAAATATTTGAGTATTTGGCATTCGCGAATATTGCTACCCCACCATGGATGGTGTTTTTCCTAGTGAATTCTGATATTGCTTGGTAGCCACTAATTTTTAAAGATCTTAAATTATCACCTAGCAACTAATGCTCAGTTACAAGAAAGAAATCGACTTTATACTCTTTTAAAAGAACATCTATAAAATTCAATTTGTTGGAGATGCATTGTATATTAATATGTAGAATAGTTTTATTATTAGAGTTATATGTAGTGCCACCAACCTGATTTACTTCGGCGTATTTGGTGGTTCCGAGGCTTGGAGTGGAAAATTTTTCCCTTTAAAAATAAATCTGTTCACTAGCGCACCGTCCGGCCAGATGTCGGGGTTGTAAACTTCATGAACATGGTTTATTGGGAAGGTTACCATCATGGAACAGGTTTTTTCATTATTAAATAGTGAATCACACTTAAAAGGAATATGCGACGCTGTTTTCGAGAGAAAGTTACATAATTCTTGAGGTGTAGTAGAGGGGTTTAGTCTGTAGTCATGGAGATATCCTAATTTTTGAACTGCCTTTACAGAGGATACATTTTTGTTAGATCCTATGATGGGTTTTCTGTGGCTTCGAGTATATTTATTTTGTTTATTCCTTATTTCCGTATGTTTTATAGCATTTGACACTTCTTCGACTGTAAAAAGGTGTTGGTTTTTATCGGGATGTTTTTATACGTCTTGGCTCTTGTTTCTTGTTAGTTGCTTATTATTTTTATAAGATACTGTTTGCCAGGAACTCGCCTCATTAGTCTGACTTAAATTTGTTTTATCTGATGTTCTGCTTAATGAACTTGTTTTAGCGGTTTGGAATAATTTTTGCTGACACTTATCTGAGTCAACGATAGCAGTTGGTACTTCAGATACGGTTTTATTTTCTCCAATTCCACCTTTGGAGTTTAGAAGAGTTATTATGTATTCTAGGTTGGTGTAAAAGTTGAATATTATTTTCCATTAGCACTTTTTCATAGTAGAGTTTTTTAGGCTATAAAATGTTTTTACACACTCTATTTTATCACATTTCACATCATCGTGGGGACCACTCTCACTGATGTTATTATTTACAGGGTTATTCGGAGTAACCGTGCGATATTTTTTTAAATATTTAATTAGAATATCATTATTGATACCTTCTGGTAGTCTGTTATTAATTATAATGTCTATTAACTCCGCTTCTTTTAGTTTATCGAGCTCGCGAGGAATAGACGGTAGGGTGGGCCGAAAATGACCTTTTTTAAAAAAATTGAAAAACGAAAATTGCAATACCCATCAAAAGTTGCCTTTCACTGTGGAAAGTCCATGTGTTTTTTTTTTAATTTTAAAAAAAATATCTGCAGCCCTCTACTACCCTTTAATGACAAAAAAAAATAAAAATTAAAATGAAAATCGCAATACCCGTCAAAAGTTGCCTTTCACTGTGTATAGTTACCCTGATTTTTTTTTATTTTTAAAATGATCTCTTCAGCCCTCTACCACCACTAAAATGGTCTTCAAAAAGAAATTAAAATAAAATTCGCAATACCCATCTAATGTTGTGTTTCACTGTGTATAGTCACTGTAATTTTTTTCAAATTTTTTAAATATTTTTTTCACCCTTCTACCACCCTTTTAATCATGCCTTCATTATGTAAAATTTGTACTTTCGTACCGACGTAATAATAATAATAATCAAATTTAATGGACATGTGTCTAAAACAATTGAAATTAATCAAAGCATTTATTAAAGAGCAAACATAAACAAATAATTTTTAATTTAACATAACACAAAAAAGTAAACGCTAGTATTTTTCGTACTTCAACTTAGGTAACTTTAAATTGTCCTTTATTTTCAAAAGTGGGAATAATCTCCTTTGATTTTATTCTTGAACGGATAAGGCCATCTCTGGATTCCGGACCTATAACTAAAGTAGATGACTCCGTAACCAATTTCACACATCTCTCTACGGTTTGAGTATGACACGGAAATTTGGAAAAGTCAAATTCTGGAATCACGGCATCATTAATCAAACGCTTGAGGTCATCATTTGCTATGTCGGCCATAACTGGCGGTGGTGTTATTTCGCACTCATTCCAGTGGATTAAATCAAAATATTCCGTAGCACTAAAGTTCAATTCCGGTATCACAAAATGTCTTACTGTAGTTGTCTGTTGATAGGCTTGTCTGGCTTTAAGAATTCTTCTTAAAGATAGTTCTCGTACCCACCGACGATTATCTCTTAACATACAGAGAAGGAGATTCTCGGGGTGAATAAAATACGCATTTCTTTGAATTACTTGGTCTATAATACTTCTTAGATCTTCTCTTAAATACCGTGATTGTTCAATGGTCTTAAAAACATGCAAACTACCGTGTGTTGAATTTGAGTTAAGCTTTATGTGGAACCACATTACTGCATAAACTTTAATTATAAATTCGGCAAGATCTTTAAGGTTTGCTGTTGGCTTTTCAGTTCCAGCATAGAGGCGAAATACTCTATTTGCCATTGTGAGCCATCTTGAATGAGCTAACTTGCCAGGGTTACGATTTGCTAAATTTGAATGGAAGTCGCCACTTGATATGGCCTTGCAAATATCGTATAGATACGATTGATCTGAACTTAATTTACTAGACTCTATTGTCAATTCTGGCAATTCACATTCAATTTTGGTAAAGTTTGCAATTGGGAGAAGTTCGCATTTTTCTAATGATTTTCCAATTTCTCCAGAGAATTGACGGGGTCCTGTTGTAGCGCCATCTAGGAATTGGAATAAATGCCTTAAAGGTAACTCGTTTGCGTGTAATTGGCAGATAAACCATTGTAACGGACGCTTAAGTTCAGTTTCGATATATCTGATTACACTATTTTTATGGCCAGTGTTTACAACAGTACCGTCACTGCCAATCGCCACCAAATTCCCTAGATCTATATTATTTATAGCTAAATAATCTATTATTGCTTTTCCAATCGACTGAGCCTTGCCTGTGGCTGGAGTAACGTGACCTATGTACAGAGAATTTCGTTCTTTAATCATAAATGTTCTTCTAGAATAGTTCTCTTATATAATCTGGTACCCTTCTTTTCTTGCATTAAAGTTTTGTCCTTTCTTCCATCGAAGTAAAGACTTTTAATACTTCTATTTGCAGTGTGGAACTCCTTACAAAACGTATTTCTGGTTTTCTGGCGCACTCTTCTCACTTTGTTTTTGTCGATTACTTTGGAGTTATCATTTGCACTGACAATTCCCACATCTTTCAATACTGCAGTAGCAATGGCAGCAGCCGATCTGTCAGAAATGCCATATTTATCGCATACAATACCTAATGTGGGTAACTTCAGCCTCATTTGAATGCATTCTGATGTTGAAGGTAAATTGACGTCTATTAGTTCGTCCTCCGATGACGATTCAAACTTTGAAGATTTGTCTGAGTCTGATAGTAATATGCTTACTTCAGTAGAACTACCGGGTGTCAAATCATAAGATCTGGATCTGTACTTTTCTAGTCTTTCTGTTTCTCTTGATTGTCTATCTTTCTTGGCAGTTAACTTTTTTGTTTCTGCACGATCAATATTTCCTATAGTCATCTTTCTATACGATCTTTGATCCAAAAGAAAATTTTGTTCTTGAATCGGCACTTTTCTTAATTTTTCGCATTTACATGCAGAAAATTCGCATTTACATGCAGCAATGTCGAATAATTTCTCCGAACAGTCTAATTTAAAACTATTTACCTTTGACTCATATTGTGTATTCCGTTTGCTTTTCGGGTATCTTATTAGGGTCAAATACTTGCCATGGTACTTGCGTATCAATTGTACGATGCGGTCCCTTGAAACTGTTGGAATTGATGCCGTTTTCCAAATATTGTCAATTTTAGGCACAAGTTCATTGCAAACTTCTACAAAACTTGGTTCCTTTCCGCACTGTTTGTTAAATTTTATTTCGTACCGAATAAACAAATAGCATCGAAGCATTTGTTCAATTGTCGGCAACACAAGGCTGTTTAAATCGATAGGACTACCAAAAATAGGACATTCCACTTTACTTCTTGTTATGTTTGGTTTCGGTGCATTCATTATTATAATTTATTCACTGCACAAAACAAAATTTTTGTATTAATTTTTAAGAACAAATTAGAGACCAGCCTCAGATGTTCAGTGTTCACTGATTAACTTCTGAGTACGTAATAATATTCAAGCTTAGGTACAGCGTATATAACAGACTCTCCTGTGAACATGTCAAAACTTGCAATAACTGATTCATAATAACCTGTTGCTTGTATTTAATGTTATTTTAAGATAAATACTTTGTTTAATATCAATTTTATAATCATAACTTTTATGATTTACATACATTTGAAAGTACAAACTTGACACAATTATTAGAGGCGGGATTAAAGGGGTGGTAGAGGGCTAAAGATACTATTTAGAAAATTTGAAAAAAATTGGAATGACTATACTGAATCAAATACAACATTTGATGGGTATTGCAATTTTTATTTTTTACTTTTTTTTAAAGGTCATTAAAGGGACGGTAGAGGGCTAAAGACATTTTTTTTTTAAATTGAAAAAAATTACAGTGACTCTACACACTGAATGTCAACTTTTGATAAGTATAGCAAATTATTATTTCAAATTTAATTTTTTCGGCCCACCCTAATAGACGGGTCGACACGGTCGGCCATCTTACTATCATGTATGGGATCTTAAAGTACAAATCTTCCTCTTAAAAATGCCGTAGAGTTTGCTCAAATATCTTTTTTTTTTCGCTGAGATATCGAATTTTTAAAATTTTCTGTTCATATCATATCTTTCCCAATACATTTTATTAGTACGGAAACCTTATGGTCATTATTTAAATTGCAATATCTCGGCGAAAAAAAAAAGTATTTGAGCAAACTCAACGGTATTTTGAAGGTGAAGACTTGTACTTTAAGATCCCACAAATGGTTGCCTAAGAAAAAAAAATCTCAAAGCTACATAACCTCAAATATGTCCAACTTTTAGGTTAGAATATCTCAAAATCCTGACACGATAGAGCAAAAATAAAAACAGATTCGAAAAATACATAGGAAACGTATGGTATGACACCAAATCCAGAAAACGTTTTCCTTTTTGTAAACCTGTGTTATTATTATGATTTTTTCTATGGCTGTTTGCTACGATAACATTTTTAAACGTACAATTTAAAAAGTGCAAAATTCTTGTGTCAGGTTTATATTTATATAAGAAAAAATTAATTATCTAAATTGCTTAAATAAATCATTTTTAAGTGTGCTGATTGGGGTCTACTATGTGTGATTGTGTGGAGTGTTTGTGGTTACTTCCGCTAAAAATTTAGGTTTAATAATATATGATGACAGATTCAAGTATCATGTAAATAAATTATTACGAAGGCCTCGCTCTGCTTTAAAAGTGTTCTATTCAAACCGATTTCTTTCAAATTTTAATTTAAGAAAAACTTTATTCGAATCACTGTTTAATTATCACAGGTTTACAAAAAAAAAGTTGTCTGGATCTGAGGTCAGACCATACGTTTCTTATGTATTTTTCGACGCTGAATTCGAATCTGTTTTTAGTTTTGCTCTATCACGTCAGGATTTTGAGATATTCTAACCTAAAAGTTAGACATATTTGAGGTTATGTAGAGTTGAGATTTGTTTTTCTCAAGTAACCATGTATGGGATCTTAAAGTACAAATCTTCCTCTTTAGAATGCCGTAGTTTGATCAAATATCTTTATTTTCTTCTCTGAGATATCGAATTTTTAAAATTGTCTGTTCATATCATATCTTTCCCAATACATTTAATTAGTACGGAAACCTTGTGGTCATTATTTAAATTGCAATATCTCGGCGAAAAAATAAAAGATATTTTAGCAAACTCAACGGTATTTTGAAGGTGAAGACTTGTACTTTAAGACCCACACATCTTCTTCTTCTTCTTTTAGCGGGGCGCCTGGAGGTCGCCGCACTCAGGCCTTGTGGCCCCTTGTGCTACCGCTAACAAAAGACCCACACATGGTTTCCTGAGAAAAAAATTCGCAAAGCTATATAATCTCAAATATGTCCAAGTTTTAGGTTAGAATATCTCAAAATCCTGACGTGATAGAGGCAAAACTAAAAATAGATTCGAATTCAGAGTCGAAAAATACATAAGAAACGTATGGTCTGACACCAAATCCAGAAAACTTTTTTCTTTTTGTAAACCTGTGTTATTATTATGATTTTTTCTATGGCTGTTTGCTACGATAACATTTTTAAACGTACAATTTAAAAAGTGCAAAATTCTTGTGTCAGGTTTATATTTATATAAGAAAAAGTTAATTAGCCAAATTACTTAAATATGTTAAACAGAGAAATCTTGCACCTTAATCCTTATGTTCATACACTATTAATTCACAGATTTTTTATTTTAATTTAAATTAAGCGGCATCAACATCTGTGGTTATTAGCCGAATTCGCAGAAATGATAATATTGTTGATAAACTTGCACAACAATAGGTTTCTTCCTCCAGCTAACATTAACTTATCCGAATTTCAATACAATCGGACTTTTCGTTCTTAATTTATCGTGCTTACAGACGTGCAGACAAACAGATGGACGGACGGACATTTTGAAAGTTGTTCAGAAATTGAACACTAACACAACAATATGACATGTTTTTTTCTCTACGAGCGATATACTCTTTGTTTTCATATTTGTGAAAAGTGTAATAAGTTCACTATGGCTCATCATTCGAGGACCTTGTTTCAGATAAATTCTACTTAAAATGCTATTTTTTGTTACAACAAAATATCCTGAGATTTAAAACCATAAGCATCACGTCTTCAGAGAACAGGTTAAAGGCAACTTTTTTTCATCAGTAATGAACGTATATAAAAAAACTACATTATATTGGATAAGCTAATATTTTTTTGTACAATGTTTATTGTTATGGATAAATCAGAGGATTAAGTGTAAGAACTTCACCTTCTGATCGCCCGCAAAAGAAAAACCTGTATTTTATAAGCATTACATCAATAATTATATTAATAGAGTTCATGTAATAATATTATTATTAGTTTCTTATGAACGTTCGTTTTTCAGGTTTCACGTGACCAGTAATTTGCCTAAAAGGCCACATCCAGATTCATTCATCTATGTCAAACTCGCCAGTACCAAATTCTTCTGAGGTTGGGCCAGTCTTGAGGGATAGCTCAGAATCACTTTCGCCTAATTCGCTATCACCAATGTCTCCAATACGTCAACCTAATAGCTTTAGAAGGCCAACCGAAACTAACAGGCCCTCACCAGATTCAATAGATTACCCGTGTTTGCATTTTCCTAACCCTCCTATTCAAGGCTCCTTTCAAATGACATTTAGGCCACCGATGGAAAAAGAGTATACCGACACATCATCTGTGCGAGCCTCACCTGACTCACCACTACGGACTACATTTACCCCACCAATAGAAGATGCAGCATCAGTGCAAGCTACCGTTTGCTCGCCAATGTCATATACTGATATACCATCAGTGAAATTATTTGGCTCTCCAATGACAAACAGCGACATATCGTCAGTTAGCGGTTCAATTGACTCACCAATGGCTGACATGTCATCTGTGGAACGTTCACCAGCATATTCCAACGTATCATCAGTGACAGGTTCACCATCATCAGTGAGAGGGTCACCAATCACATATGCTAGTGCATCATGGATGAGAGACGCACCAATGACTGGCATACCATTGGTGAGAAGCTCACCAGCGAGATATGTTAACGCATTATTAGTGAGGCGCTCACTGGGCCTACGACCACGAGGTACATCTAGCTCAATAGTAGAAGAAGCGAATACTGGGTCATCATCCCCCCATGGATCATCAACTAATATATCATCAGTAGGAGGCTCACCAATGTCTGACACATCAATGAGCGAATCAATGACACATCCTGGCGAATCACAAGTGGGAAGCATATTTAGCTCACCAAGGACAAACATATTCTACGACGGAAATTCACTGATGAGATATCCTAGCATTTCAACATTAAGAGAATCACTAACTACAAATGCTTACGCATTATCAGAGAGAGGCTCACTTGACGCATCATCAATAGAAGTAGTGAGAGACATATATGGCGCACCAATGACTGTCGTAACGACAGGGAAAGGTCCACTAAAGAGATATACAAAAGTATTATTAGTGAGAAGCTCTTCAATGACTGATATATCACCAAATATAAATACTAACGCATTGTCAGAAGTAGGCTCACCATCAGCCACTACATCTAGCCCAACATCAGAGAATATGGATACTGAGTCATCATCAACTCATGTATCATCAGTGAGAGACTCACCAATGAATGACATGTCGTCGGTGAGCGGCTCACCAGGAACTGAGATATCAGAGAGAGGTTCAGTTGATTCATCACTACGGGCTACATCTTACTTACCACTAACCGAAATGGATACTGGGTCATCACCGATCTATGAATCACCAGTCTCCAGATTGCACGTAGCCCGAAAATTGATAGAACAGATTCTTAACTCAGAACAGGATGGTCCCCTACCCATGCCTAAACCAATACCATGGGGTCCATCAGAGCCTAACGAAATTTTTCTGGATCCGCTCTATGATGTGATGCGTGAACATGTGGAGCGGTTTAGGCACGATCCGGAGTATATTTCAATTGAAATGATTTGGGAGGCTAATCTGTAAGTCATAAACATAATTTTAGCAAAGGTAATTGGAATGTGGAGTAGAAATACTAGTACGGGAGCGGGCTGAAACATCGGTGTGATGCTGCCTCTGAATTAATTTACGTAGAATTGTATACCAACACCTGGCGCGCTTTTCGCCAACCATTTTGGCAGCATAAGATGATTAAAATTGACTGACTTTGTTTTTCTGTTGGTGGAAATTACCTCAGAGGTAGAAACACCAGAGAATAACCTACATATTTTGATAACTTTAACTTTATTAGAGCTACAAATATTTCGATGAAATTTCTAATCTACATTCATACATTAGTACTTATTAATACTTAAATATTATGCATCGTTATTGTTTAATAATTTAAAGTATTCTTGGTTTCTCTTTCCCTTTTTGAAACAATTTACTAGTAAAATTGTACAATTAGTAGTTTATTTAAGGGTAGTAAAGTAAACATGATAGCTGCCCCCGCATTTTTTTCCACGAAATTTGGGAGATTTTATCGGTTAATTGTTAAAATCTCAGCCGTCTTCATTCTAAGTTTTTTCTTAACTGATTCAATGTATTGTTTTGTCGAAAACATATATTTTAACTTTAATCAACAATCATTTCAGTTATTTGCAACGACGGAATCGCTCGAAAACATGTTTTTTTAATCATGATTTTATCAAATATAGATATTCTGCGAACACAACTACAATTTTTTTCCATATATCATCTTTAAGAGTCTTCTTATAAAAGATTGTTTTACCTAAGTGCAGGACCCTTCCTGGGTCTTATGCCACCTCATGCAAGAAGAAATTTTGCCCTCTATAAATTATGGTTGTTTTTTTTTTTAAATAAATTTTATATGTAAATAGTACTGTATACAGGGTGTAATTAGTTTCAAGTCATTACAAAAACTGGTAATAGAGACTGACTAGACAAACAAAGAACCTATATGACTTTTTTCTCTAGGGGCACTTTGAAAAAACTGACCTAGGTTTAAAATTTTAATGTTAAGGTAGGAAACATTTGAGAACCACTGTTTTTCAGGGTCAATGGATGTTATGGTTTAGAATATTAGAAATAGTAAAAAAAACTGTAATACCCGACTTGTGTTCGCGCTGGAAGAAGTGCGGTACTTTGATGGGATTACTTGTACAGACATTTTTATACCACTAATTACGAAAATGTAAATAATTCCTTCTCTTTCGGCACAACGCAAGCATAGCATGGCCGCAGGGGTTTAAATAGGATTTGTTTACATGTGCTTTTTAATTTGGAACAAAGCTATTGTAGTTTTTATTGCCGTTTATAAGAATTTATAAAATACGCTAACAGAAAATAATTGTGTATTTTAAGTTAGGAAAAAATCTGATTTTTTTTTAAGAATTGAGCGCATAATTTTTCCCAATCAGGTATCGAAAACTAAAAATCGAGTCTTTGGTCTCTATGAAAATCAATGTAAACAATAATAAACAGATCAAAACAAGACAGCGAATAATAATAATAATAATAATAATAATAATAATAATAATAATAATAATAATAATCATACCTTTAATGACCAATAGGTAACACCCAATAACTGAACAATTCTTTTGAATTTTTCACAAAAATTGTTCGAAATGACCTCCATCTACACGTATACACATTTCGGCACGTCGAACTAAGAACATACGCATTCCGTTCAACACATTTGGTAAATTAGGATCATTTTTTATGGTTTCTATGCACATTAAAATACGTTGTTGCAATTGTTCTAAAGTGTCAATTGGATCACGGTAAACCAGAGATTTAAAATGCCCCCAAAAAAAGTCCATCGGATTTAAGTCGGGCGATCTAGCATGCCATGGTACTGGTCAGCCACGTCCAATCCATCGTCAAGGAACTTTCTGTTCAAAAAATTTTCGAACAGCCAGACTAAAATGGACTGACGCGCCATCGTGCAAATACCACATTCTTCTGCGCGTAGCCAATTGTACATCTTCCAGCAAATTTGGCAATGTTTGTTGCAAAAATTTAAGTGTACATCACCATTTAATCTAGCGGGTAATTGTATAGGTCGAATTATTTCATTACCGCAAATTCCTGCCCACAAATTAACGCTGAGCCGTCGTTGAAAATGCGCCCTATTACACGTGGATTTTTGTCTGCCCAATAGTGCATATTTTTAAAATATTCACTCCATTTCTGGTAAAATACGACTCGTCGGAGAAACACAGAACGTTTAAAAATCCTCATTTGCCCCGCGTTTAAAATCCACCTACAAAATTGCATTCGCTCTGCAAAATCTTGTGGTTCTAGTGCTTGGACACGTTGATAGTGATAGGGATGTAAGTTCATGTCTCTCAATGTCCTCCATACCACAAAATGGGATATTCGTTCTCCTCCATGTCCATTGAGACCACCTGTTTCTCAAAGACGCTGGTCAATAGTAACAAATGTACGAGCACAAGGATGACGTCGATTAGGGAACCTTAAACGATAAAGCTTTTCCGCACCAGCTGCATTTCCACCACTTTCTCCATACACCAAGTGCATATCTGCGAGCTCTGGATAAGTGTAATCTCCCATAATGTCCAAAATCTGCGTTTTAAAACACCACACTAAACTGTGAATTAAACTTATCAATAAAGAAAACAAAAAAAGATACTTGGTCCAGAATCCAAAAAGTAACTAAAAAACCCCAACGAGAAGTAGTGTCTTACGGTAAGTCAATAAAATAAATCTTAACATAAGTGGCACAAAATTCAAAAAGAACAAAAGCAACAGACAAAACCAAGGAACGGGTAGGTCGCGTCGTGTGTACGTTGTTTACCAAGTAAGGACACAAACTGAAATTATTACTTGAGAATATTACAATAGAGTATAGCACGCGTAATAAGATAATTTGGGCGCGAAGAAGCAAAAAACATGGCGGTGTACTGTGTCGGTCGCTTTTAACTGCTTTGTCGGCATGCTTTTCGATGACCCCCGTCGCGGCCTAATTATCTCTTAGGCTCACCATACTTATTTGCAGGAATACCAGAGTATCATGTGCGATAAGACGCGAGGCAATAAAACCTACCCCAATATGCCAGCAGTTCTCAAACTATGTTAATAAGTACCTATTTGGGATGTAGGGTCTTTTTTCTTTGTCTTGTAGTTCCCTACCACCAGTTTTTTTAAATGACATGAAACTAATTACACCCTGTATATACAGGATGATTTACGTATGCTGTTCGTTAGAGCTTTTCAACTTGCATTTGAATTACAAACTTGAAGCTTGGTATGCAGATATAATCGATCAAGCACGTTCTACCTAAAATATTTTCAGTCCTCCAGCTATACAAGGTGTGCCAAAAGTCGGTACCAATTTGCTTATGTTAAATAGTTCACCCTGTATGTTCTCGACATTTCGAAATGATCATAAAATTCTGCGTCCAAATATGTAGCACAATCTGTACCTACACCCAGCAGTTTCAGAGATACTTGACATTTTATAAAAAATTTGACAGGTGCAACGGTTTGCAATAACCGTTATTACCTTCTTCGTGTCCGAGATCCTCATTTGCTCTTTGACACGTAGAAAGAACACAAGATGAGTTTCCCCTTTCTTTGGTATAGGTATTGTAGGGGTTAAAGTTACAACTTTTTGAAATATTGGCGATTTTCTGAAATATTCATGTTCTAAATTAAATTAAAGACTGTAAAATGTAAGGACTCGTTCTTTGCGCGTTGGAAAATTATTAAAAAATATGTATATATATATATATATGTTGTTTCTTAGGTTTTCACGGGTATTAAATGAAGTGTTGACGTGCTTCCGGGTGTTTTCCCGTGTAGTTGGTAGGCTCCTGTTGGAACCATGGTTGTCTGAACGACGTTTCGGCGGAATCTCATCTGCCATCTTCAGGTTCTAGCTGAAAGCTGCCTGCTGCTGCTGCTGCTACTGCTGCTTCTCGTTGCTCGAACTGAACTGGTTCGTCGTTCAGACAACCATGGTTCCAACAGGAGCCTACCAACTACACGGGAAAACACCCGAAAGCACGTCAACACTTCATATATATATATATATATATATATATATATATATATATATATATATATATATATATATATATATATATATATATATATATATCATAGTAATAAAATCCAGTTGGTGCGAGCCCCTTCCTCTTTGCGATCTTAAAAATTCGAGATGTTAAGACGCGCTTAATTTCGCCGGTCCGCGCCCGCCTCCGATGCTTCGGGAGGGAATTCTGTAGTGTATAGGCTATACTCGGTTCCGGTATTTTTCCGGGTTTTTTCTTTATTAACGGACGAAAATCGCCTATCTCTCTCGCCTCTTATTTTTGGGAATGAGGAGTCGAGGGGGACGAGAGAAAATAGGGGAAGGCGTTTTGGTATTTCATAAACGTCAAAAATTTACCATTTTCGTTAGCTCCTGCCGGGCCTAATTTTCGAGTTCGACCTCGCAGTTTGCGGCTAGCGATAACTAGAACCTCTCCCCGTTCCGCCGCGGCGCCGTACGGCGCTCAAAAATATGTATTTCGAAAAATACGGACGTTTTAAGATTGCACGTTTTTGCGCTGATTCGAATCCGAAGCGAGACTCATTTTTTCGGTTTTTCGCCTATAACTCGAAAACGGCTGGAGCTAGCTCAAAATAAAAAAATCTCAAAGGACAAGAGCGTTTCTTTCCGCTTCCTCCTGTATCTTCAAAAATTCCGTACGACGCTTCGTTTCGGAGATATCGGCCGGAAGGTGCGGCGGTGCGAAAAGGCGAAAAATTTGACATTTTTACCTTTAAACCTCCATATCTTCTAAACGGGGCCTCCTAGAGCAAAATACTTCGCCCTAACGAAAATGTAGAAAAATGAATTATCTAAAAGTCTTTTTTTTTATTTTTCTACAGCTCCAAAGATTAACGAGCTACGGGCGGTCAAAGTGGAAGAATTTTTCGTAAATACGTGAAATTTTAAATTTAAAAGATCCGAGAAAAGCTACTTTTGTCGCGCTCGCCGCGGGCCTAATTTTCCATTTTTTCGGTCGAACTTGGTATCGCCGGAAAGCTACGTTCTTCTGCTTTCCAGAGAGATGTCGCACGCCGTTTCACTCCCGATATTTATTTACTTATGGATTTTTAAAGTACTTACGGTTTTCGATTTTTACGAAAATATCCATTCTTATTTCGCACAGAACTACACTAAATTTTTTAATTAACCCAGGGCACGTACTGCACGAATAAAATGCGAATCTTCGTGTTTAAATAGAGACCGAGATCGAGCCTCTATGTCCAGTATTAACTAAAATATGAGTGTTTTAAGATTTCATGTTTTACAATTTTCTAGGTTACGTTTTAACACACTCAAATTTGTCACGTTTGTCTCGCCCCTGCGAGGCCGAATTTTCGATTTTCCCTATACAATTTGGTATCACGGGAAAGGGCAAAGCTCCCCCTTTCCATCGAGACACAGAACGAGCTTCTATTCCAAGTAATTGCTTAATTATGAATTTATATGTACGTAGATGTTTTTCACTTTCGCACAAAAACCCAACATTCACACGCCCGTGCCGGGCCGAATTTCCGATTTGGCCCGCACACTCCACTATCACAACAAAATATCATCCTTTCCGATTAATTTGAGACATAGAACGCCTTTCAACTCCACTTATTTCCTGAGAAATGACCGTTTTGAAAGTCCATGTTTTTGCTTCCGCCATTTTAACTAACGCACATAACAATATACTAGGAATTCTGGGTAATTTGTAATTTACAGAGTGAGCAAAATAATGCTGATATAGGGTGAGCCAAATTCATCGAAAAACGCAATTAAATTTATTTGTCGTCCGATTGACCTGAAATTTGGTACTCGGGGATTATCGACCACGCTGATCACGAATATGATGTCAGAATCGGAAAATTCAAGATGGCGGCGCCAAAATGGCGGACGATGTTTGTCGATTTTGGCGTCACACCTCTCAAAATCGGTATGTGGGGGTTTTTGAGGTCGCCAAATACGAATCCGAAATCGAAATTGAAAAATTCAAAATAGCGGCGGAGCTGCTGGACACATTTTGCCATTTACGGTGCCATTCGTCTGAAAATAGGTATGTATATGTTATCGAGGTCACAGATCACGAATATGTTATCGCAACTCAAAAATTCAAAATGGCTGCCTCTCCATAGCCTAATATCCATTATTTACTATAATTTTCTTATTTCCCAACCGATTCGAATGAAACTCGGTATGTTGAAGTTACTGAAGTAGCTGATTGTGAATATGACGTCGAAATTGAAAAATTCAAAATGGCGGCCGAGTTGCAGGACCTATTTTACCATTTACGGTGCCATTCGTCTGAAAATAGGTATGTATATGTTATCGAGGTCACAGATCACGAATATGTTATCGTAACTCAATAATTCAAAATGGCGGCGTCCCCGTAGCATAATATTCATCATTTACTGTAACTTCCTTATTTATCGTCCGATTCAAATGAAACTCGATATGTTGAAGTTACTGAAGTAGTTGATTGTGAATATGACGTCGACATTGAAAATTTCAAAATGGCGGCGTCCCCATAGCCTAATATCCGCTATTTACTGTAACTTTCTTATTTGCCGTCCGATTCAGCTGAAACTCGGAATGTGAAGGTTGCTGAAGTACCTAATCGAATATGAAAGTGAAAAACTGAAACTGAAAAATTGAAAACTGAAAAACTAAAAATCTGAAAATCTGAAAAACTGAAATAATGAAAAACTGATAAACTTGAAGACTTGAAAACTTGAAATCTTGAAAACTTGCAAACTTGAAAAATTGAGAAATTGAAAACTTGAAATCTTGAAAACTTGGAAACTTAAAAACTTGAAGAGTTGAAAACTTGAAATCTTGAAAACTTGCAAACTTGAAATCTTGGAAACTTGAAAACTTGAAATCTTGAAAACTTGAAAAATTGAAAACTAAAAAATCGAAAGGTGAAAAACTAGAAACTGAAAATCTGAAAACTGAACAACCGAAAAACTGAAATAAAAGGCTGACAAATGAAAAACTGAACAATGAAAAACTGAAAAACAAAAAACTGAAACACTGAAAACCTGAAAAACTTAACTTCAAAACTTAAAAACTGCAAATCTTCAAAACCTAAAAACTTAAAAACTTAGAAACTTAAAAACTTAGAAAATTAAAAACTTCAAAACTTCGAAACTTTAAAACTTTAAAACTGAAACTGAAAAACTGGAAAACTGGAAAATTGGGAAACTGAGAAACTGAAACACTGAAAGATTAAAATACTGAAAAACTGAAAAACTGAAATACTGAAAAACTGACAAACTGAAAAATGAAACTAAAAACGGAAAACCACAAAAACTGAAAACTGAAAAATTGAAAAACTAAAAACTGAAAATTGAAAACAAAATTAAAAAATTGAAAAAGTGAAAACTGAAAATTGAAAAATTGAAAAACTAAAAAACTAAAAACTGAAGACTGAAAAACTGAAAAAATTAAAAACTGAAAACTGAAAAACCGAAACACTGAATGATAAAAAACCGAAAAACTAAAAAACTGAAAATTATTAAAAAACTGAAAACTTAAAATTTAAAAAACCCAAAAAAAGAGAAAATTGAAAACTAAAAATCAAGCTTTCTACAATGATTCAAGCGTTACCTAATCGAGTGCGGAGCACTCGCATTGACAGCTTTAGCTGTCACCCCTCCGGAGGAGCTAGAATGGGCGATAGCCCATTCTAGTATATATATATAACGAGTTTTCGCCTGTACCCTTCTTTCCTTAAGTTTCTCGTTCAGGTGTAGGTGGGTTGTAGAGACGTCTCTTTTTGCGTGAAAATGATGCAGTTGGTAGAAAACACTGCGGTGGAAAAATGATTCTTCCTGTGCACAACACGAGTTTAATATCGCGATCGTGCACGTTGATTACTGAATTCGCACTGTGTCTGGCGCGTAGGATAGGCGAACACAAGAATGCTTAAACAAGGTTAAAAAAAAATTAAATACAAAAAAGTTGTACCTTCAACCACCAGAATTTCCCTTTAAAAATACAAAAATATATAAACCAAAATAAAAAGAAATTGCATATAAGCCGTGTCTTAACAATTCAAGAATTTTTAATAAAAATTGCCAACTTAGCTATGATTGGAAACAATCATTAATGTCAGTCATTATCTACTGTCAAAAGTGCCAGCACGTTTAAATTACACCCACGAAGACTTTTTAGAATTGTTTATTATTTATGGGGAATATGATAAGGTAATATCAAGAACATGTAACACATTTGCTAGTCGATACCCACAAGAACAGAAACCATCACCATATACTGTAAAACGCGTATTGGATACTTTTAGAATATTTGGCTCTGTCAAGGTAGGAAAAGGGAATTTAATTTTACATAATTTGATGTAAAAGAGTACAGGGTGTTCCATTTGAAATAAAAAAGTTTTTGAGGTTTAAATTTGTCAAAATGTAACGTGAAAAATAGAACCCTTGATATACTATTATGGAATTTGTTTTTATTGTAGAGACTAGCTCATCTTGTTTTCTTTTTTGCCAAGGAGCAAATGATGATCTCCTACACGTAGAAAGTTATAACGGTTCTTGCAAACTATCTATGCATCTATCAATTTTTTATAAAATACCTCCTAAACTTCTAGGTTTAGGTATAGGATGTTCCACATGTTTGGATTCAGAATTTTATGGTAATTTCGAAAAGTTGAAAATACATAGGGTATTTACTTAAAATAAGCAAGTTGGTACCTACTTTTTTCACACCCTGTATAGATGGAGGACTGAAAATATTTTAGGTAGAACGGGCTTAATCGATTAGGACTGCATACCAAGTTTCAAGTTTGCCATCCAACTGCAAGTTGAAGAACTTGTAACTAACGGCCTACGTGTATACATATTTTTTTTTGTATCATTATTTTTAACCTCAATAAGTGTCAAAGGGTTCCTTTTACTAAAAAAAGATCATGAAAAATTCAGCTCATAAGACCACTCTTGAATGGTGCCAACAAATACGTGGGATGGGATATGCAAAGAAAAACAAAAAATGTCACCCAAGTTCAGGTACATTTTTTGGGCAAAAATAAGCATCTTTTGTCTCTTGGTGTTTTTTCCAAAGTGCTTCTTTCTCCCGGAAAAAATAAGGAGTGGAATTTCAATGCTTTTAATATTTTTTTGCAGGGGAATGAGGCACTTTGGGGAAAAAATCCAAGAGGTTAAATTTGCTTATATTCAAACGAGGAACTCGCGTGAATTATTTGAGATTTTTCTGAAGAAAAAAATATCTAGGGAAATTCTTCGCTGAAATTATTTTTATCTAAAAAATTCTGCAAACCGGCAGGCGTGCTCCTTGCACAAAAATGAGACTCTTTTGGCTCTTAGAGTTTTTCTATAAAACGCTTCTTTCACCCTAAACTAATTAATAAAAGTTTATGAATTCTTTTTTTTGGTATTTTTTCCGGGACAAGAAAGCGCTTTGGAAGAGACACCGAGAGACAAAAGATTTAATTTTGCCCCAAAAATGTGCCTGAATTTTTTCACTATTTTTTTTTTCCTACTTTTAATAGGCCCTTTGTTTTTTGCCTCTTTCGAAGAGAGCGAGGTCACGTGACCTTCCGTTGGGAGCAAATGGTAGCTAGACATGCCTACAACATCTCCACCAAGCGACGAAAACTGTGGTGCACGAAGCTACTTTTGTCGATGAGGTCCCCTACTACTATAACTGATTCATACCGCAACCGACGTACTTACTTAAGAGTCTCGAATAATAATAAAATCGGTCCACGAATTAATTCGATTGGGCTGCCACAGGGTTAAGTCTTGGCCCAATTTTATTCAGTATTTATACTATTGGTATCCACTTTTATATTCAACATTTCTGTAGCATAATACAGTATACGGATGATTTTTGCACAAAGATAGTACAATTTTGTGTTTCTAATTTAAGCCTTGCACTGAGTCACATATAAAGGTGGTTCTTCATCAACCCAATTAAAATTAGGCAACCATATGTATCATATTGAAACATTCTTTATAGGATTTTGCAAACAGCAGAAAAATTAACTATCTATAAAAGAAAAACTTTGTGTAGAAATATTAATGAAATCATTGCTTTCTTTCGATAACCTGAATTCTGGTTATGCTAGCAAGTTAAAATCCTAAAATGAATTTGTCTAATTTCTTATTTGACAATTCTCATTCTAACACTAGCATCCACACAGTCCCCTACGGCCATGCAGATTAAACTAGTATCCACATAACCCCCTACGATTATGAAGATTCAGTTAAAAATGAGAACAAAGACCTAAAATGAATTTATTTATCTACCTTGTCTTAAAAAATTTTTCATTCCAATGGATTACATTTTCATGAAATCTATCATTCTGTTTCCTGGAAATGCTTAGCCTTTGAAACGTTTTTCGCCTTTATTCTGGAGCTCATCAGAAAGACATAAAGCCATTCATAAAGATGTTTCATGCAAAACATTTCTCTCATTTTTAACTGAATCTTCATAATCGTAGGGGGTTATGTGGATACTAGTTTAATCTGCATGGCCGTAGGGGACTGTGTGGATGCTAGTGTTAGAATGAGAATTGTCAAATAAGAAATTAGACAAATTCATTTTAGGATTTTAACTTGCTAGCATAACCAGAATTCAGGTTATCGAAAGAAAGCAATGATTTCATTAATATTTCTACACAAAGTTTTTCTTTTATAGATAGTTAATTTTTCTGCTGTTTGCAAAATCCTATAAAGAATGTTTCAATACAATTATAAGCAAACAAATAATAATTCATTTTTAAACAACCATATGTATCGTTACGAAAATAAAATTACCTATTTAGGAATTACTTGACAAGAAACTCAATTGGGGAAGCTATGAGGATAGAATTGTAACTAAGTGTGACGGGCATAAACTTCCTGAAAATTATTGCTAAAACTTGGTGGGGGGGCCGACCCAAATACGCTATCTACTGGTTTTTTATCAATCATATATACGCTCTATAATCGATCCATTTTATACGGATCAGCCAGTAATTCCATATTAAAAAAAGTCGACACAGTTTAAAACAAAGCATTATATATATGTATAGGAGCAATGAAGTCTACCCCAGTAATTCCTCTTCATGTAGAAAGGCAGAAGCCTCCCTTACAATATCGTAGACAATTCCTTAGCGAAAAATATGTCCTAGAGGCTGAATATAAGCGCTTAGTCATAATTTCGAAAATCTCTAAACTGAATACCGATGACTTAACTAATAAGTACTGGTCAAAGAAAAATTTTCCGCCTTTATGTTCTGCTTTTCATGAATATAGGAATAACTTGTTTTAATCTCCATATTTAGAATATTTAGACCCATTTTATGAACCTCATGTCTTAATCCCGACATATTCGGATGTTCCTATAATTAACCTGAATTTATTAAAAGAACTGGAATCAAGATTCTCAAGTTATCTACAAAATACGAATGCATCGAAAATTTCAGAAAACGCAGGATGTGCTGTCTATATTCCATCCAACAAATTTGAACACAAAATGAATTTGACAGAAAATAAATACATCTTTATTTTATTCCATTCAAAACGCGGGGGAGGGGGGTGCACGGAGTGCACTAAAAGTTGGGGAACACCCATAAAAACGCCAACACGCCTTTTAGAGGGGGTTTCGCGATAATTTCAATAAAAATAAAAAAATTATGAAATCCTCTTTTTTTAATATTAATTTGCAAAGGTGGACGATTTATATCAAATATAGCCAAATTATATGATCAGAGATAATCAAAGAGGGTTAAAACCGGCAAATTGGTAAAAAGAAATGTTCTACTTTTTGCTTCAAATTTGGTTGAATGGGCATTACCGGGCGAAAGTAAATTATTCTCAGTCAGGGGTATTTGATAAATTGGTAAAATATATCTATTTACTATAAGCAAATTTAGATACATGGACTCTCGTATAATATTGTTACCTCTTAAATGGAAGGGTAGGAGGAAGTAGTTTTACCCATTTAAGGGTTGAGAATAATTTACTTTTGCCCGACAATGCCCATATAACCAAATTTTAGGCAAGAATTAGAAAAAACATATTTTATACCAATTTACAAAATAGGGGTAGTTTTAACGCTCGGTATAAATCAAATACCCTTGCAAATTGGTATTAAAGAAGGGGATTTCATAGAATCCTTCCCTTGATTTTTATTGAAATTATCGCGAAAAACCCTCTAAAGGGGGTATTCTTGGCATATTTAGGGGTGTTCTGCACCTTTTACGATTGCGAGACCCCGATTTTCGTAGTCAACAACGCAGAAATCGTATGGTCAAAGTAGTTTTACACCGTTGTTCTTTCGTACACCCTTTCGCGCGTTTTAAATGGAGTATTTTTGAAGAAGCCAAAGAGCCCTAAAATATATTAAAAGAAGTCAAGTCAGGCAAGTAATATAATATACAGACTCTTTAAGTGTTCTTATTAAAAGCGGGACATTTAATTACATCCACAAAAATACATACATTCTCCATTTAAATCTCCTTCTATGTGAGTTAAACAAGAATAATTCCTTGTTAATTTTGTTTTGGTAAAGCCCATGTAGGAATCCCTCATAATGAATATGTGGGCAAACTTGCTAAAGAAAATGCCTTATGCAACGTAAATTCCAATTTTAAAATATGCCTATGAGATGCAATAAATTCATCTAGACACAAAGCATTCAATAATTGGTCAACATCTTATGAAAATTATCAATTAGATAACCCTACGAGCCAGTACACACAAGTTGTTAGCGATATTCCCAAATCACCATGGTTTAAGGGCATTAACGCTCCTGAAAACTTTATCACTACAATTTGACGCTTGCTTTACTAAACACCTTAATAAAATTGGTGTACTTGATTTAGATATCCGTAGTACATGTGGCAAGTACCTCCTACTACGGGAGATCTGAATCATATTTTCTTTAGTTATCCGAATCACCAAATGGCTATCGATACAAAATTAAATAACTTAATTGACATCAAAGGTCACCTACCAACTAATGCTACTCATCTATTATCCCTTAAAAATATGCAAGTCTACAACATATTGGTTAATTTCATAAACACTATTAAATTGTTGCTTTAATTTCGTTTTTCTATAATATTGGATTAGCTGTAAGCTTCGTATTCCTTATTTGTCTCTCGTATTTTGATATAGGTATACCCCCTTTCCGTGGTCTACCTGTGTAATTTTACATCAAGAAATGTCCTGACAGACTCCTGACGAGAAGAGAGTGTCCTTATGAATTATCATCGCGTGTATGTTATATTGTTCGGTGTTGTGCGAATGGCTTTGCAGCCACAGCCATATATTACAAGTATAGATATCGACAGATAGATATTGTTGCGTGTTTTCCACCTTTTAGGAAACACCCTGTATGAATCCGTGGGTTCTAAAATAATTTCAACAAGAGATAAACACTAACACTTTATTTAACTCACTTTTTCGCTACTAATTTCACTTTAATAAACTTCTCTGCGCTGGTAATCGCACCTTATATACTCCGAAATTCCCTCTAGATTGATCCAGAATCTTCTCACCATACTCTAGAAAAAGTCCATTTCCTTCTACATACTTCCAGTCACTCACTATTAGGGCATAGGCGTATCGATTTCCAGTTCCAAGGGGGTGTAATTCATAACAATGCCCCCTCCTTAAGCCTGATCGTCCCGATCGGGCAACTCAGAATCATCGGTGTATTTCGCCAGTCTGTCCAAATGCACGATCTTCATCTTGGACTTTTTGCTTCGTTGAATCCGATAGACGACGTCATTAATTCGGGTAATAACAGTATACGGTCCATCCCAAGGTTGAAGTTTCGGTGACCTTCCTTTCTTCCGCTGTGGGTTGTACAGCCAAACCAGATCTCCTGCCTTGAACCCTTCTGAACTACCCTTACGGTCATATCGAGCCTTCATTCTGTCACTGGTTAGTGATGGCTCCGCTATATCATTAGCCAACCTCTTGAAAGAAGCTCCGGCGTTGAGCTGCTTCTTTACAACCTTACTTTCAGTCTGTGGTCCCTTACTGGCTGCACAAATCTTGCATTTGCGACACCAAGCCTCCACATCCTGACGACTTCTTATCCAATAAAATCGTTCTCGTATTTTCTTCGGGGTCTTGTTAACAGCGAAGTGTCCATCGGATGTTCCATTGTGCACTTCCTGAAGCACCTTCGCTACTCGACACCTGGGAATCACTAGACGCATAACCACCTGCTTTCCATCCGGGCTTTCCCATGCTCTCCGCAACAGCCCATTCATAACCTTCAGTGAGTCCCATTGCGCCCACAGTGCCTTCAGTCCCACTCTTTTGCCTGAAGCATCCTTCCATTTTGGACGAGTTCCCCTTTCTTTGGCTCTCAATATAGGCCCAATTTCCTCATCGTTCAGTTGCTCTTGTCTGAGCGCTTTGTCTATCCTGTCATCCGGTACCTCCACCTTGACAATGTTGACTGCTTCCGTGACCTGCAGTTTCTCCTGGTGGTAGTACTTGCAATCTTCCTTGCACCTTCTTCCGGATGAAATATCTGCAATTTTCTGGGGTTTCATTTTATCTTCACATCCTGGTAGTAGTGGACTTCTCGGAATGCTTCGAAGCTGGGAAATCTTTACTTCTCTCGGGGTACCATGTTCCCTATCTGTCACCGTCTCTCGGGTACCAGCTTCCTCTGATTTTCCCCTCAGCTTCACGGCTTCTCCGGCCTTCACTCTCCCCAATCTCCTCCGTGGACATTCAAGCTGGATATGTCCTAGTTCTCCGCACCTGTAACATTTCATACGTCGTCCACTTGACTTTCCACTAATCTGTTTATTCAATCTTTCTAGCATTCACTTTCCTCGAGTTCCGATATCGACAGTCTCGTTTGATATGTCCTGCTCTGCCGCAGTTGTAACATTTAATACCTCCGCTTGGCTTTCCTTGTCTTCCTGCAGTATCCAATTGAGCCAGTAACTGCTTGCACATTTCATACATCTTGATCAACCTAGGGTCCTGGTTCGTCTTTTCTGGTTGCGGTTCTTCGATACTCTTCCTGGCGCTTCCTTTCCTGATCCATCATCATCTTTTGCATTTGGGCCATAAAGTCCTGCATTTGTTTTTCGGACGCCATGCTTCTGGTTGTTACTGGCATATAATTATGATAAAATCAACAAAATTTATTAATCACGTGAATATCGGTAATGGAATTGTCCAGAGAAATCACAAAACAGCACGAGAAAGTCCTTTATTTAAACTACTGTCCAAATAGAAAAGTTCTAGAAAGTTCACGAAAATGCACTTAATAACTACACGAAAGTCTTGTTCAGAGTCTTTATCTCTTCTTAGTTCAAAGGATTTAATCACTATCACTAATGTCCTAACAAAAATGTTCTACAATGTCTAAAAACGCACTTAACACTATTTTCCTGTTCGAAAATAATCCTCGAACAATGTTCAGTAAATTAGTCCTTCCTGTGTTAGCACTAACTCCGAGAATACTGTCCCAGTCTTCTCAACGCTTCCGAAAAATCCTCTTGTTAAAATTCCGCGTCTGACACCAGTGTTGCGTGTTTTCCACCTGTTAGGAAACACTCTGTACGAATCCGTGGGTTCTAAAATAATTTCAACAAGAAATAAACACTAACCCTTTATTTAATAATTTACTGACTATACAATACTTCAAAATAACATTTACACTTTGTTTCCTTGATATTTAACCTCACTTTTTCGCTACTAATTTCACTTTAATAAACTTCTTCTGCGCTGGTAATCGCGCCTTATATACTCCGAAATTCCCTCTAGATTGATCCAGAGTCCATACCATACCATACCATACCCTAGAAAAAGTCCATTTCTTTCTGCATACTTCCAGTCACTCACTATTAGGGCATAGGCGTATCAATTTCCAGTTCCAAGGGGGTGTAATTCATAACAATATTATATTGTTGGGTTGTTGTATTAGGTTAGTTTAGGGAATGAATTAATGAATTAGACAATAAATACATAATATGCAATTAGCTAATGGAGAAAACCAATGCCAGAAAACAAAATAATTCCAACACTAGCAAAACAAGTAGGAAAAACAATGACTTTTAAAAATAAATGGATGTATTTCAGAGAATATGACTTAGTTAAAAACAAAATTTGTTTTAAAAATAAATAAATAACTATAAGTAATAAAAAAAAAAATGATCTGTCTTCGGTAACAAATATTCGAGGTGTGAAGTGTTCTATTTACCTCGATACATTTTGCGAGCCGTTTAGTAAACATTTTTTTTTGAGTAGCAGCTCTAAAGAAAGTCACATGTGAAAAAATTTGACCAATGAACTAATGTAAGCTAGTATGTACATCTACTGGATGCAATAACTCGCTGTAGACTGCCAACCAACTATTATACCGGGTGAGTCACGAATTGCGCTCGCCCCGATATTTCCTAAAATATTTGGAATAGAAAATTGAAATTTGGAGGCCTTATTACACGACTAAAATGTCATCTTTTCAATAAAAAATCAAGTTTGGTGCACATCCGGTTTGACCGGAAATGCCCACAACTTTCGATTTTTAAATGGAACACCCTATATATTTTTACATTTTTGGAATCTAGAGGAAATTTTGAATACAATACATCCATTTTGGTCACTTTTTGATAAACATTGAAAATTTTATTAAAAAATCTATTTCTGAATCCAGAGTGCTGTGGTGCCCAAAATATATTTTAGTTTGTGTGCTACGTTAATATAAAAATAAAAAGAGCAATATGATTGCATTACTTAATTCTCTAGAGGCGTTTAAAATTTTTAAATGTGATTTTTACCCACAAATTCGGTTTTTTTAAATGGGAATTTAATCGTTCAGCAACATTTTTAAATACCTCATTTTCATACGAATCTAATGATACCAAAATTTTGAAAATCCGCTCAGAAATATTTGAGATTTCAGCCAAAATACAATGCACCAAGCTTTTAGAAACATGCGGCTAATAGATAATAGATTAGTGGGCTTTGGAAACTAAAATGGCACATTTCTGTGTAAATCTGGTAACCTAATAACATTGGAAAAATCATGGTAGCCATTGAATGTAATAAAACAATATCAGCTGTCAGACAGACTCGTGTAGTTATAGGCAATCTTGAGCTATCAAACATTTAATAATTGTGAGCGCAAAGAACGTTAGAATTATATTTAGCATAGGTATGTGGAGGTAAACACAATTACATCCACAAGGACATTTGCAATAGAATGCGACATCAGTTCGGTTTTCATAGTTTTATTTAAATGAACATAAATATCGGGCCTATAAATAAATAAAAATCAATTCCGTTTGAACAATTAAACTTAAACTAGGTAACAGTAGGTATCTTTAAAATAATTAATATAATTAAACCATAAATTGACATTTATAGATATTGTTCAAAATGTCCACCATTTTTTTATATACACAATTCGGCTCTGCGTACAGTTGCTTGAATGGCTCTACGCAATTCAGCCGGTGTTATTTCATTAAAAGCCCGTACAACTTTATTTTGCAGCTCTTCACGGGTATTTGAAGAAGTTTTATAAACTTTATTTTTGAGAGTGCCCCATACATAATAGTCGAGGGGTGTTAAGTCAGGTGACCTAGGAGGCCACCTGATATGACCTTGATTTGCGATAAGGCGTTCACCATGCAAGTTGTTTAAATATTCCATCATTCTTCTGGAATTATGTGGGGCAGCACCATCTTGTTGGAAAAACAGATTTTGTAAATAGGCAAGAGGAAGTAAGTCAAGAAATTCTGCTGTCTGGTCTTGTAAAAAGAATAAATATCGTTCGCCAGTAAGTGTTCCATCAAAAAATATGGGTCCAATTATTCGATCTCCAAGTACTCCAAGCCAACAGTTAAACCCAAATATTTCCTGAATAGGTATTCCCCCGCCCTACCAACCTCGGATTTTCTTGAGCCCAGTACCTAGTATTATTTCTGTTAAACATACCTTGGTTCGTAAATCTACTTTCATCTGAATATAAAATATGAAAAGGAAAACCTGGGTTTTGTTGTACTGCATTTAAGAACCAGTTGCAATATACTAGCCTCCTGTCGTTATCATCTCCATAAAGATGTTGGTGTATTTGGTATTTATAAGACCGAAACTTATGTTTCTTTAAAATTCTGCAAACCGAAGACTGACTAATGTCGCATTCCATTGACAATTCCCTTGTTGATGCTGTTGGGTGTACCATCACAAATCCTAATACATCAATTTCTTTGTCCTCACTTACAATAAATATTTGATGGTCATCTTCTTCATTGGGTTCGTTTCTTAATTCTTGTTCCACTCTGGCAAACAAGTGTCTGCTTGGATGACGTCTGTTGGGATATCGTTGCTGATACAGTTCTGCAGCTGCAGTTGAATTTTTGAGGCGCTCTCCATATATCAGTAACATATCGACCTTTTCATTTCGACTAAAATTATTCATTTTCTTTAATTTTTACTCAAAGAGATTTCAGCAACGCTTTATTTAGTATCTGCCTGACAGCTGATATTGTTTTATTACATTCAATGGCTACTATGATTTTTCCAATGTTATTAGATTACCAGATTTACACAGAAATGTGCCATTTTAGTTTCCAAAGCCCACTAATCTATTATCTATTAGCCGCATGGTTCTAAAAGCTTGGTTGCATTGTATTTTGGCTGAAATCTCAAATATTTCTGAGCGGATTTTCAAAATTTTGGTATCATTAGATTCGTATGAAAATGAGGTATTTAAAAATATTGGTGAACGATTAAATTCCCATTTAAAAAAAACGAGTTAGTGGGTAAAAATCACATTTAAAAATTTTAAACGCCTCTAGAGAATTAAGTAATGCAATCATATTGCTCTTTTTATTTTTATAGTAACGTAGCACACAAACTAAAATATATTTTGGGCACCACAGCACTCTGGATTCAGAAATAGATTTTTTAATAAAATTTTTAATGTTTATCAAAAAGTGACCAAAATGGATGTATTGTATTCAAAATTTCCTCTAGATTCCAAAAATGTAAAAATATATAGGGTGTTTCATTTAAAAATCGAAAGTTGTGGGCATTTCCGGTCAAACCGGATGTGCACCAAACTTGATTTTTTATTGAAAAGATGGCATTTTAGTCGTGTAATAAGGCCTCCAAATTTCAATTTTCTATTCCAAATATTTTAGGAAATATCGGGGCGAGCGCAATTCGTGACTCACCCGGTATACATTTTTTAAAAGATGTATAGGTGGGAGAGATTTTTTTTTCTAGTAGCCGAAACTTTTAAGAAAATTTTAAAATGAATGTCGCATCGAAATGTTATTAACTTTTGTCGTCATAGGTTACTTCTCAAAAATATCGATATCTCGGGTTTTACTAGAAATTAGATAATATTTTGGAAGAAGAGACATTTTTAAAAATTTTGCATTTCAGAGCGATTTCAAAATTTACAAAATTTTCAGATTTAGAAAGTAGAAATGAGAACCTATAATTTAAGGAGGTTGAGGCGTTACAGTCCCAACCAAAAGTAAGTCGAATTCTAAATCGGAACTTTTACATAATAAATTATTACAAAAGGTTGTAAGTCGATGATACCAATAATTATTGTCATAAATCAATTTTTATTATTAATTAATTATTTAGGTAGATTTAATTATTTTACTTAATGAACTAACTTTTGGATGTTTTGTCCAGTAAATAATTAAAAAAAATTAGAAGCAGTAAAAATTAAAATTAAATCATTAAATAATTGAAAAATCAGTTAAAAATCATTAACGAAAACAGAGATTTGACAGCTTACAAACGTTTGATATTTTTTTTATTTACTAAAAGTCTCCTAAATAAATTGGAAACAATATTAAAATATGCGTAAGACATCAATACTTTACATAGTTAGTTTTCGGAACTGCTGACATTATTTGGTTATTTGCTATAAATTAAAATGTACTGCTTGCATGCTGGGTTCACATTTTGACTACATGTAAAAGTTTTTTAAAATTTTTAACTTTATGAGTTTCCTAATGACTGGATTTTTTACACAAAATTATGCCATATAAAAATCTATCAAAAAAAACTATTTCAGAATTTTTTTATTATTTTTGTCTAACACCTCAACCTCCTTAAGCCTAATAAGAACGTGGTGCCCGATCGTAAAAGTGATACCAATTTTCCCGATCCTCACTCTTGAGGTTAAATCGCTCAAAATATAATCTAATTCATAATCGGTCCACATCACCTTCTTGAGAATACTTTAAGCTGTAAATGGGTAAGTTTTCACATAAATTGCTTTTTCTCCAGAAAATTATTTAGTCATAGTTTCAAAAAAAGAAGACATCGCGAGGAAAACCTACTTTTCCAAAATTTTCTTGGCTGGAAAAAATAAGAGGAAGAGATTTTGATTCACTGATCTAGGTTCTTATTCAAAATCATAAAAGGACCCTGCACAATCCTTATGGAAATTAGGTTTAGGTAGAATCGTCTGAATTTTTTGTATTTTGTAGCTTTTGTCATCCTGAACAAAAGTCCTCCACCGCCACGCCACGATGCTCCATATTTGGTATTTTGGCTCCTATGGAGCACGAAAGCTCCATAGCTTTATCAGAGGTTACTACTTTCAATAATTTTATATTTTTATAACGCATATTTTAATTATTGAAATACCTAACTTTATATATTTGAGGTTCAAATATGATGTCAGCTATATTGTATATTGACAATTGGGAGCTGTCAACTAGCTGTCAAATAGCAAGCAATAATTGAAAAGGTTAAAATCAATGTATAGCTTTATGTTTTTGAGGTTGCTGAATTCAAATCTGATGTCAAATAGACGATATTGGCAGTCGCGCCAATATTCTTGACTAAAGATGACGGTCTCGGATGGTTAGGGGTCGAGCTTGAGCTCTTTGCCCCAATCATCGCTGTAGACCTGGACCGGCCTCGTAAGGGATGGGCCTGCTTTTTCGCCTATGCGGACGGTATTGGCGATGTTAGCAAACCTCCCCTGGTCCTGGCTGTTGGACCCTGCCAGCTGGGTCGTTTCTTCTGGCGCTCTTCTGTCTTGGTCTTCTTTCTCCGCTGGCATGATACTGGCAGTCAACTACCTGTAAAACAGCAAGGAATATATATGTACAGCTATTGCTACTGCTACTTGACAGCCATGTGACAAAGGAATATACAGCGTGTTCCACTTAAAATTCCCAATGCCGATTACTCAAAAACTAAGGACGGTATTAAATTGTAATTGTAATTGTAAGTGGCAGATAATTCGTGGGGCCCAGTGGTTATAAAGTTACAGTTTACAACACCATTATCCAACCTCATTTCGATTATTGTGCCAGTCTATTGTATTCCTTCGATTTAAATAAAATAACTTCCCTTCAAAAACTACAGAATAGAGGAATGAGAGTGATTTTGAAATGTAACCGATACACCTCAATCCAACATATGCTTTGTTCTCTTCAGTGGCTGTCTGTAAAAGTTAGATTGTTGTACATGGCTATGGTATTCATTTTTAAAATTTTGAATAACTTAATACCCGAGTATTTAAATAAATTTATATTTTTTACCAACCAAATACATCAATGCCATACAAGAAATAACAAATTTTATATACCAAGGCAAAATTTAAGTCAAACTATGAAAATTTTATTATACAAAGGCCTCGATCAATATAACAAGTTACCAAATGATGTAAAGGAATCTATCTCTCTACCAGAATTTAAAAGTAAAATCGTAAAACATATAAAGTCGATTGATTAACACCACTTAGTTGTATATTTCTCTTTTTTATTTATTGTAGTTTTGTATAATTGTGTATATATCAGTTTGATGTGTAAGTGCATGTATTATCTGTTTAGGTATAAATTATTATTATATTATTCTTTGTAAATACTTTAGAAAGTGAATTTGTATATTAGGATTTCCTATTCAATAAACCTTATTATTATTATTATTATTATATTATTAACAGATGCCGACGCCTTTAACGGTTTAGGCGTCGCGACGACCGGAACAGACTTTTCGATGGCAAGAGTTTTGAAAACCAAAGATACTAAGAGTACATTTAATTTTGAGTTCTTTTTATTATTAAGATATTTTTGTATTTCTCCTTCGTTTCGGACTTATTTAACATGGAAAGTGTAAATTCTTTTTATTAAAATTTGTCAATTTAATAAATTTTCTTCTTTCCATAGGCTTTCACTAATCTGTTAACCTAAATTTTAACTGTGTAAGTGAACATATTAAACGACAGCTAATAAATAATTTTTTTACATAAATAGAACATTATCACTGAAATATTTAAACGAAAAATGTAAATGTTTTACATAGTAAATTTTTTAATATAAAGTCCATAGGAACTAGAATATTTTATGTTCAAAGTTGTCTCCACTTGCAACAGTCTTAACTGAAAGTCTGTAGTTCTTAACAGAGTGTTTCTATTTGGAGCAGCACAATATGCAATGATTTATTTTGGAGATCCGCCGTATCCTCAGTGAGCTCTACGTAGACAGCGTCTTTCAAGTGACCCCAAAAGAGAAAATCGAGATGGGCCAAATCCGGTGACCGCGCTGGCCAATGTAGTGTCCCAAATCAACTCTTGGGATACAGAACATTCAAATAATCTGACACAATTTGCGCATGTGAGGTGGGGCCCCATCTTGTTGAAAAATAATGTTCTGACTTCGAAGAAAATTCTAAGATCACTATTTAAAGTGCCATTGAGTATACCACACCATACATTTATTCTAAAAACGCGCTGGTTACCTCTTTCAGTAATCCACCGAGGATTGTTTTGTGTTTAATAACGGCAGTTATGTCTATTTACAACTCCATTTCTGTGAACTCTGCTTTCATCGCTCCAAAGATATTTCCATCGGCTAAATAAATAATCAAATGTTGCAATAAAATTCATGCGCCTGTCGCGGTCTCCTGGCTCTAACTTATGTAAGTTTCGTTTTATAAGGAAAGTAATTATTTTGTTAAAGAATTTTTCTGGTAGAACTTATTGAGATATTAATACTTCTCTTAGTTTCTCTCAAAGACATCCTCAGGTTATCATTAATCTGCTGGAGAACCAATACAACGTTGAAATCATTTGTTACAACTTTTAATTGATCCCATTTTGGCTTTTCAAATGAAGCGGCATTCACTAAATTTTTGCATAAATTCAAAATTGTTTTGTGATCTGGCTTTTTCTATCAGGATAAGCAGTCTTCGCTTCCACGCATTTCGCGTACACTCACCGTAAACCAATACCATGTCTAGCTTTTCTTGACTCGTTTATTGAACCATGACTTCAAACAGTGAATCAGATACTAAAAAATTACTTGAACACAAACACTAAAATCAAAATTTAATAATGTTTAAGTTTTTGACAACTGTTTTGGCAGCTAAAATTTAGGTTAACAGAATAGTCCAGGCCTATTAGATAAAAACAATTTATTAAATTGGCAAATTTTAATAAAAGGTATTTTACAGTTTCAATGTTAAATAACTCCGAAACGAACGAAATAAACAAAAAAATTCTAATTAAAAGTACTCAAAATTAAATGTACTATTAGCATCTTTTGTTTTCAGAACTCCTGCCATCGAAAATTATGTTCCGGTCGTCGCGACGCCTAAGTCATTCAAGGCGTCGGTATCTATTATAAGTCGAAATATAGCACTTGACCCCACTACCATTTACAGAAATTTAATATCTCTCTTAGTTTGCGAGTAATCGGCGTTGGGAGTTTTAAGTGGAACACCCTGTATATATACAGCTACTGCTACTGCTATTTAACAGCAAGTTGACAGCTGCCAACTATCAAAATCATCTATTTGACGTGAGATCTGAATTCAGTTAGATATTTTAATGATCAAAATATGGGTTATAAAAATGTTATAAAACTACTCAAAGTAGTAATGATATGGAGCTTTGGTGCTCCACAGGAGCCAAAATACTGAATATGGAGCATCGCGGCCACCAAACGATTCTACCAAATTCCAGTTTTCATAAGTCTTTCATGGTCTTTTTTCGTCCCTGACGTTTGGTCTAATTATGTTAATACTGCTTTTCAGGATAATATGTGCTAATAAGGACGTGCACATGGGGCCACTATATCCATACAGCGTAGAACTTGTTCGTCGTGAACCTGGGGAATCACCAGATGATTGTGTCATTATAGAAGAGATGTCAACCCCAGCGCCTTGTCTGGATCCTCCATTGGAGCCCGATTATTCCAACACAAGCACTGAAAAAACCAGTTTCCAAAAATACAAAAATCGAAATCGACATGTTGTCATGATCAAAAGGTTTGTGAGGGAAAGACGAATTGGTCTGACGGAGATGTACCAGTCTTTTGTAGAGACCGGAACCCTTGAGATAATACAACTTCGTGGTAGAAGGATATCCTTGAAAGAAGAGGTGACGGCCACAGTTTGCTTCCACGGGGAACCCGTGGAACCCAACATCAGAAGCCTAATGCGGATATTTATTCAGTTTCTGCATGGATTGGACCGCAAGTAATAAATTTTCAAGTTCAAAGTTATTTTGGTATGGGGCGTTTGTACGGTATTTAAATAAATACATGTAGTCAATGAATGTGTTGACTTCGGAACCCAGAACAATAGGCAGAACCAATTTAGATGAAACTTTTTTTTAAATGTTTGTTATATTACGTTATTTGAAATCAGAACCATTCCGCCTGACGGACTCAAGAATTCGTAGTTTTTAAACAGTTACAAAAAATTTTTTTTTAGTATTGAAAATACGTATACAGGTCCTTCGCATAAAACTCCACGGGCAGTTTCCGTGGTAACGAAATGAGATATTCAAATTCTGTAAAAATCAGTCGTTAGATATTCTTAGTAACTTCATTTTGTCTATCAATTATCGCCAATGACACTGGTGTCTGCGGCGTCACGACGACGGAAAGGAATTTTTCTGACAAGATTCGAAATAAATAAGCAAAGAAAAATTCCCAGTCGAATAGTTGGTAACTATCAAAGAAATTGAAATTCGCTAAAAGGTTATCACTAGATACAATTGGCAAAGTGGCTGTACAAGGATGGCGCTGAAGTGCCGAATTATTTTTCGATATCTGTAACATTGAAACATAGCATATGCAATGGGGTACCAAATGGTATGTAATTTTTTTGTAAACCATTAATTTTCAAATTATCTGATATTTCTGTCTTTAAATTTGTCAAAGTATAATTTGAATTAACCCCTGTATCTGAAAGACAAACTAAGTCACCAAGAATATCTAACGACTGGCTTTTACAGAATTTGAATATCTCTTTACCACGAAAACTACCTGAGGAATTTTATGTGAATTACCTCTTATATGGGGATAGTGGATTTTAAGATAAGAATTGTGTTGACTTCCGTGGAACAGAGAGGTAAAGATGTATTGATTGCATTATTACATAGTTCTTGGTTTGCTTATAATACACCCCCTAAATTCGTCTAGTGATATCGGTGTCCAAACAACCCCCAGGGAAATAAAACAAACAAAAATAGAAAATTTGATTTTTCTCTAATCTTTCTAGTAATCTTCAAATGTTTTCAATATTATGTATTAAGTCGGGTACAATTTAAACTGACTTGTGTCAATTAAGATTTTATTTGATCCATAAGAAATGCCAGTAGTTGTGAAACAGTTCTCCGCAATGATGTCGCTAAATAATTTTAAAAAAATAGGAAAGATATTATAAAACGTAAAGATTATTAATTTAGTAACTTCATAATTTTAGTGGAATTCTGATTATACAGTGTCCATAAAGTTGGCTACATATGGCAAAAAATTGTATTTTTGACATTTCTAAAAGACTCTATTGGGGGTTCGTATATGCATGTCCAACAACAAAAAATTACATTTTGACACGTCATGTGATCACCGGTTTGGCAGGACTGTAAAAAATAGTTGACCGTGGTACCGAAAAGTGGGTTAAATTGTTAAGATATCGAAACATTTTATGAAGAAAAAGTGCATATAGAATACAACAAGGACCCCATGTGTCAATTTTGAAGATATGAGGGAAATAAAAATGTGCAAATTTTACCCCTACCATTAATTATCATAAACTCTTGTGTCTATTTCACAAATATTTGATTAGTTTCGACAAAAACTTTATGTATTTTAGTTGACTAAAGGTATTAGGCATACAAAAAAAGAAACGAACTCCCAATATAGTATTTTTTAGAAATCTCAATAATACAATTTTTTCCCATATGTAGCCAACTTTACGATGGACACTGTAGGTATATAGGTTCGGGTACAAATGAAACTAATAACAAAAAATGAATTGCCCAATTCAGTCAATAACAATGAGTGATCAAAAAAAGAAATCAAAGACTAATATTGCTACAGTCCAGCAAGAGACACGGGAAGGTTTGGGCATTTCTTGCCAGGAAAGGATAGATCGTAGTATTAGTAGGGGAAACGATGTCAGTAAAAATAAAATATTTCAATAACAAAAAAAATCTGAAATTATGAGAATAACGAAAATAAATTGTTTTTCTTTTAGCGGTAATAAATACAAATTCTGGTTGACAAAATAAATATTAAAAAAATTAACAATAATTTTAAAATAAATAAATTAAAACAATTCTGAAAGAACGACGCATTGACACGTTTTCATGAACACTAAAACGCTACACTTGAACAATTTATCTACTCGACGCACGTTTAACCATTCGTGTATTAATATATAACGTAAGAAAGTAGATTTTATTAGAGAAAAACACGCGCTAGTAGTAATAAAAGACACATTTTTGGGGAAAATAAAGTTTTAACAATACTCGCGGCGCAATTTAATAAAATAAAAATTTTAGAACGAAAATTATTAATAATTAATCGAATTAAAAAAAAGTGGAAGTGCTTGGGGATCGATCTCGCAACAATCCCATTTATATTTATGGGTGTTCGAACATCTTACGGATTGAGCTACGCGATAGTGTATATTCTACTCTAAAACGTGTAATATCTATGTACTAGAAAATTGTAAGTCTTAGTGGTTTGACATTGTTCGTTTGAAGGATGAATATCCACTATTTATCATTAAAAATAACTTAAATATTTCATATAAAGACGTTTTTCATATTTAGAGTGGTGTTAATTCACGGAAATAAATAATATTCGTCGTTAAATCACGCAGTTTGAGAATCACTGAGCTTATGACTATGTTTCACACGCTTCAGTGTACATTTCATATTTCCGTCTCAAAAGAAGTGGGAAAGAATCTTGGTAGACATACATTGACAATGTCTTTAGGCTATGGCGTTAAGTTTGTGTGCAAGAGATAGTGAAAACGTATGTGCAATATTATTTCATACATCAGTCTTTTTAAACTTGACCCGACTCTAATAACAAAGTTATAGCAATTTATATGTGAAGACATTGTAAAACCGCTGCCTAAGGAATGACTTCCTCCATATACAGATTTCCCATCCAAGATATTTGCACTCCAGTATTTAAAAATAATTACACATAGACATTTTTAAAATATTGTCTACGTAACCGCCGTTACAACCTGTGAAAACCTGGAGCTACGAGCAGGACGCGCAATTAGCATAACGGCCCAGCAATTAGCGAATGTTGTTCGAGATACACTCGCATAGATGTCCATTGAAATATTACATTTACCTTGCATTTTGGGTAGGACAAGAGTTTTTTGTCAGTGTGAGTATATAACTCGGTTTTCCGGGTTGAAAGTTCCCCCATTTGGTCGTCATCTTGAAAAAGTTGGTGTAAGCAGTCCCTCCGCGATATCTTGAGAACCGTAAGTCTCAAAATGTTTTAAGACTAATTCTCTACAATGTTGGTCTAAATATCTTACCGTAAAATAGAAACTGAAAAAGTTATAATTAAAAACAGGTTAAACTTTTCAAGAAAAATATCATTTAAGGGTTATAACTTTTTTTCTATTGATTTTATTGAAAATGCACATCAGATGTTTCTTGTACATCATTTTATTGCAAAAAAATTTCTCTACTAATTTTTTAGACTTCCTTTCTATGGAGAGGTGTTAGGACGCTGTAAATGGATCAAGTGCATCAGAAAGGGCATTGTACAATTCTGAAAAAAAAATTAGAACATTCCTGGAATGATTCCAAACTGTTTTTTTCCTCCTGCAATTTTTGTCCAAATGTCTACTTTTTCGAGTAAAAAAATTGCAAAGTTCTAAAATTTTGGTTTTTCCTCGCCGGATAAATGTTTCAAATAATCAGAATAATCGAATAATCAGACAAACCCAATTTGCAATACAAAATAGGGGTTCCCGTTTAAAAAAGCGAATTTGACCTTTACTTTTCCACCCAAAGTCAAAGTGACATATACCGCAGAAACTACCCCAATACAATTCTACAACTTTGTTTCAAACATTTTTTTCGTAGAGTGCTTATTACTCGAGATATTTGAAAGTTTCATCGGGGTGATTTCTTTAACCTGAAACTTTCAAATATCTCGAGTACCTAATAAGCACTCTATATGAAAAAATGTATCAAACAAAAGTTGGATTGGGCCAGTTCGGCGGTATATGTCACTTTGACTTTGGGTGGAAGGGTTAAGGTCATTCTAGATTAAATTCACTTTTTTAAATGGGAACCCCTATTTTTTATTGTAAATTTTCATTTTCTGAGTAAAAATAGACTAGTTTTGTTCGAAACATTTTTTCTGAAATTGTCTGGTTTTTTTCAGTTATTCGGCGAGGAAAAATCAAAATTTTTAGAAATTTGCGATTTTTTTAGTCGAAAACGAAGACGTGCCCTTTTTGATGCACTTGATCCATTTACAGCGTCCTAACACCTCTCCAAACAAAAGAAATTTAAAAAATAAGTAGAGAAAATTGTTCGCAATAAAATGATGTACAAGAAACATCTGATGTGTATTTTTAATAAAATCAATAGAATATTATTTGTGAGACTTTCGGTTCTCAAGATATCACGGAGACGCTGTTTGCACCCCCTTTTACAATTTGGCGGCCAAATAGGGGGACTTTCAACCCCGAAAACCGAGTTTTATACTCACACTGACCCCCCCCCCCCCCAAACACAAAAAAAATCTCGTCCTACCAGAAATGGAGAGTTCGATGGGTTAATTAGAATAAATTGGCATACTTAAATGGAAAAGTAAAAATTAAATTAGAATAAATATTGTCGTTTGAAATGTCACTTATGTGGTATCATTGAATTCAGAAAAGTATGCAGAATTCAAGAGTGCAATAATATATACGGTGTTGAAAACCAAAAGTTAGTATCATCTTCACTGAAACCGAAGGTGGGAAAAAAATGAATATATGTCAGAAAGGGACATTTATTAAGTAAGTATATAGGATGTTCCAAATTTCAGTAATTTTCCTTTGAAACTGAAGGAAAAAAACGGGCGTGTACCATGATCGTGTTACACCACAGTAAAAATAGTGATTTTTTTAAGATCCTGACGTATCACGATTTTCTTCCTACATCCCTACTACTCTCTTAATTCATTGAATAATGCCGAAAATATTAATTATTTGAGGAAATAGAAAAATTGTCGATTTATTGGTTCCTAATTTTCATCCTACGTATTTATTTTAAAAATAACAATAATAATAATAATAATAATCTGTATTTCCCAATCACAAATACAGTCATTAATAACCAACCATACAAGTAATTTAGGAATGCGTCAAAATCGAAGCTAATATGCACAAACATAATACATTTTGAAATATAAAATAAAATACACGTACAATTGTATAAAACAAAACACTAACAAACAACAAAAAAATAGAGATAAATATATAAACACGCAATAAATAAATAAATATATAAATGGCCAGACTGGGTAAAATTCATTGACATCATACAAATTTAAATACCATGCAAACACATCCCATTTAGTACCTATTGTTTTATTAAATTTCTTATTCTTGATAAAGTGGGTAGGGTAATGCGCCAAAAAGAGTTTAAAGCAACAATATTTTTAAATTGGTATGTATTCGCGAATCTCTTAGGTATTATCTATATTTTAGGGGCTACTCAACCAATACGTTCGTAAAAATGAACTATCTTTATATACGCCACACCCTCTTTGTAACACCAACATCTGTATGTAAATTGTTGAATAAGTATTTCTTAATCAATTTTTGTTCTGAGAATGTTCACTTTTTATGAACCTTTTCCCTCCACCGTCACATTTTCGACACAGATCCCCCTCCACCCTAAAGGCAAGGGAACGGGGACGTATTTGTTGAATAGCCCCTTAGAAGATAGATAAATAAAATTACATTAAGTGGAATCACAATTGAGAGTTTTTTAAAGTTTGCTTTTGATCTATCCCCACCATTATTGTTTTAATAATGATTGCAATCCAAATATCCAGACTTTCAAATAATATTCCTCCATTGCGTAGCATGTCACGCCAAAAATAGTATTTGTGCTATTTGTAAGAATTATTTTAGCAGGGACATTCTTTAAATGAAGAATAGAGACCAAGTAGTACTTTGACTATATCTGTAAAACTCGAAGAAAATAGGATGCGCTGTTCTCATAGAGAATCAGGAGTGCGTGAATATACGCTAACGTAGTGGAAGTCTTACTTAGCGTGCAAGTTGCATTAAGTACCCAGCAAACATTTAAGTCTGGCCCTTTAGAATTCTGACGCATTGCAGCCGGCAATTGTGGTACTTGCCTAGCACCGCAATAACAACTTAAAATATAATTGGCTGGTGAGCAGTATTTTTGCCTCAGCAATGGGGTCAGCAACTGTCAATCAGAAGTCAATAAGTCATTACTGCACCAATATCCGACCCATGTATGTACAGTGTACAGGGTTGGGCAATAGTCCCGGAACGGCTCGATTACAGCCGAACGGGACCTCGTATCAAGTTCGGGTTTTCGACACTGTATTCAGCGAAATTTTTAGAACTTCTTGACATGTATTTCAGGACCGTGACGTCATTACTTTCGGAGGTGTGACATAAGTGTCAATTTATTTAAATGAAACATCCGGTATATTTTTCCATATTTGTATACTTTAAGGAGTCCCAAATTCAACGTTGTAACGTTTGTATGGATTCTGTTATGTAATGTGGTCTCAATAAGGGAAAATTAGAAATTACAATCGTAGTTAACAGAGATTAGTTTTATTTTATTAAATGTTCAAATTGGAATCCTTCCACTGCCTGACAATGTGCTAGCCTGTCCACAAAGTCCCGCTGAACATTTTGGAGGGACTGAGGTGTAATATTATCAGCAACCGCTAGAACTCTTTCTTGAAGCTCTTGTACCGTGGCAGGTCTTGTGCGATACACCACAGACTTCAAATGGCCCCAGAAAAAAAAAATAAAGAGGGGTTAGGTCAGGTGACCTAGCTGGCCATTCGATATGACCCCTTCTACCTATCCATCTCTGGGGAAAGACAGTGTCCAAAAAATCTCTTACAATTCTGGCATAGTGTGACGGAGCTCCGTCTTGCTGGAAGTACACGTCATTTGCGATCACCTGAGGATTTTCGCGGTTGGGAAATATCTGAATTACAGCGGGTATAACTCTTTCGCGTAATAAAGTTAAATAGGTATCAGCAGTTAAATTACCATTTAGAAAAAACGGTCCTATTACATGTGTTCCAATTATACCCGCCCAGACATTTACTTTTCGTGGATGTTGTGTGTGCATTTCTTCCATCCAATGTGGATTCTCAGCAGACCAATAGCGACAATTGTGACGATTGACAAATCCATTTAAACAAAATGTAGCCTCATCGGAAAACAAAATGCGATCTACAAACTGTGGTGTCTCGTCTAAGAAATTCATAATTTGTTGGCAAAACTGCATTCGACGATCAGGGTCATCTTCCGCAAGTTCCTGAAGTAAGCTGACTTTGTAGGGATGTATTTTATTTCTCCTGAGTATTCTTCGAATGGATCTTTCACTGTTACCAGTTTCTAATGAAAGTTTCGGAATTGACGTTTTAGGCTCCTCCTGAATCGCTAACAGTACATCTAAAGCTCTGTCGTCGTTTGTCGCTGTTTTTGGGCGGCCAGTTTTTGGTAAATTCTTGACATTTCCCGTATGTTCAAAATTGTGCAAAATTCGACATGCTGTCGACTTGGAAATCGGGTTTCGCTCAGGAAAGGTATCGTTGAAGAGGTCACCTGCTTCCTGAAGGGATCGACGCCTCTCTCCGAATCCAATCATCATGAGTAAAGTTATCCGTTCAGTGTCGTTCAGTTGAGCCATTTTAAAAACACGTCTTTAGAATCATAAATTAGTAGTACAAAAGAAATGTCACAGTGACGTTTATACCACGACTTACTTAGATAAACTAGTAAAATAATGAGAACAATTTAACTATGACCTGTGTTTTTATTAAACGACTACAAAAAAACTTGTTTACGTGGGTCTTAGTTTTCTAAAAAAAAATGGTAAAAAAGAGTGTCTTTTTTGGATACAGCTGTTTGGATATCCACTGTTCTCTGTTAATTACGATTGTAATTTCTAATTTTCCCTTATTGAGACCACATTACATAACAGAATCCATACAAACGTTACATCATTGAATTCGGGACTCCTTAAAGTATACAAATATGGAAAAATATACCGGGTGTTTCATTTAAAAAAATTGACACTTATATCACACCTCCGAATGTAATGACGTCACGGTCCTGAAATACATGTCAAGAAGTTCTAAAAGTTTCGCTGAATACAGTGTCGAAAACCCGAAGTTGATACGAGGTCCCGTTCGGCTGTAATCGAGCCGTTCCGGGACTATTGCCCAACCCTGTATTTATTATGTTAAATACTACTACATATAACGTACTTTACCGGCATTATGTTGCCGTTCCCGGTACTCAGCCAGCCCTGTAGGCCTCATTCATTTCTGACTAAAGGTGTGTACCTAGTACTAGCCTACACGTTAGCAGTACTTACAATGTTTGCTGGGTATTCCCCCTATTCGTAACTGCCCGAGACTATCGGCAGAACACCATGATACATCAACAGTGCACATAATGAATAAGTAGTTTGCTTTTCATATTATAGTTAGGTATTGAGTGTATGAAAGTTGTCTGCAATCAGTGTAGGATTTACTTGTGTCTTGTAGGCAAAGTAGACTCCAGCCTAGGGCGCCAGATATTGAGGGGCGGAAACTTTTGGCATCTTCCGGAAAAAATATAAGAAAATTACCGATATTATAAACAAGCCGCTGCCTAAGGAATCACTACTTCCACACCCAGATTTCCCATCCAAATTTCTTTAAGGAAAACCTCTTCACTATATTTGCACTGTAGTATGTAGAAATAATTGGTGATAGAATTCTAATAATATACATGTATGTATGAAGTATCTAGACTCTTATTAGCTTACTTTAGTTATCTCTTTCTATTTATCCCACCCCTTCAACGGAATCATATCAATCACATGTTATTACAATACATACGTGTACTAAATTTGAAGTGAATATCTCAATTTTATTTTATCAACCCCTTTAATAATGGTGGAAGTGATGGGTTGAAAAATATCATAACAAAATTTGAAGCCTTGGCTTCTAGAATATACACTAAGTCCCAAGTTTCTGTACTCTTACCAGCTTGCTTTACTTATTTTTCCCTGTTTACCCCTACTTACCCCTTACTTAATATAATCTAGTTCCAAATATCATAATACAACCGTGTACCAAATTTCAAATGAATGTCTCAATTTTATTTTATCAGCCCTTTCAATGATGGAGTCGGGGAGGTGGAAGGATTGAAAAACGTTATAAAAAATCCTGAGGCCTTGGCTTCCTTATTTACCCCTATTTAACTTCCGTTCCGTTCCTGAGAAAGCGTGCATACAAAAAAAATATACAGACCGGCAGACAGACAGACCGATAGACCAAAAATGTTTTTCGCACAAAGGACCACACAGCAATCTTATGCAAAAGCGTCCCTACCGAGTGTTTGATTTCTTTTCACTATTTCGGGTATACTGTTGTTACACCTTAAGGTGGCCACTCCCTAGAAAGAGACATCCGATAGGGAAATATTTATTATTTTTGGTCATAACTTTTTTTTCTTAGTACGTATATTTTAAAAAACTATAAGAGTACCTAAGTAGAACCATAACAAGACTATTACTATGAATTTCCATTCAATAATTTCAGCGGGTTGCAAAATAGCTAGATTTAAATTTAAAAATTATGTTAATCTTCCTATTTCGTAGTTTTAAATCGAGTTATTTTGCAAACCACTGAAATTATTGAGTGAAAATTCACAGTAATAGTCTTGTTATGGCTCTACTTAGGTACTCTTATAGTTTTTTTAATATACGTACTAAGAAAAAAAAGTTATGGGCAAAAATAATAAATAGTTCCCTATCTGATGTCTCTTTCTAGGGAATGGCCACCTTAATATTACATCTTTAAGGAACTTTTAAGTAGAATTCAAACGCTGGAACCATTTTCATTAAGAGCTCGTATAATACAATAATCTAATCTTCGGGTGAATGTAGTCACGAAACTGGCCATAGCAGATGTTTGTGCCCATTGAGACATTTAATCAGCGTCACGTGAACTACAACATACCAAAATTTCAACCAATTCGATAAGGACCGCTTTTCCATAAGATTGGTGCGTTATGACATTTTAAGCATATTTCAATAAAAAAAAGGATTTTTTTTAGGATTAGGTACTATACTTCCACTCCACACGTGGAGGTGGAAGTAATAATTTATAAAGTACTATCTATGAATTTATTACATCAATACACGATTTTTTAATTGCGTTTCCATAAAAAATTGACACTTTCAGATCCGTGCCAAATACTATACAAGGTGTCCTACCGCGAACTGAATCGAACAATATCGGAACATATGTAACAAAAAAAATTGAAAATTTTGGAAGTTACGAAAGTCAGTATGGATAATCCAGTCAAAATAATTACAAGCATGTGGCACTTCTGGTTATACCGGAAGTCGGTACCAACATGCTTATTTTAAACGGAGCACCCTATATATTTTCCACTTTTTGAAATGACCATAAAATTAAGAGTCAAAAACAAGTACATAAACCCAGCAGTTTCGGAAATATTTAACATTTTATAAATAATTTGACGGGTGCAACGGTTTGCAAGAACCCTTATGACTTTCTTCCTGTAGGAGATTCTCATTTGCTCTTGGGCCCGTAGAAAGAACATAAGATGAGCTACGCTCTACAATGAAAACAAATCCCATAATAGTATACCAAGTGTTCCATTTTTCAAGCCGACATTTTGTCAAATTCAAACACCCTGTATTTTCTTACATCACGTTATGTAAAATAAAATTTTCTTCTTTCTAGTATAAGCAATGTAGGGGTTTAAGTATTAAAGTGACAACTTTTTGAAATATTCGCGATTTTCTTAAATGTTCAAGTAAAAATTACCATCAACTTAGACATGATTAAAAACAATCGTCAATGTCAGTCATTCTCTTATGTCAAAAAATGCCAGCACGATTAAATTACACCCACAAATTTGTTTACTATTTATGGAGAATGTGATAAGGTAATGTCAAGTACATGTAACACTCGATACCCACAAAAACAGAAATCATCACCAAACACTGGAAAAAGCATGTTGAATAATTTTAGAATATTTGGCTGTCAAGGTAGAAATTCAAAGAAGAAGCCTATTATTGATGACGAAAACAGCAATGGCAATTCTGGATATTTTCGGGCATTTATAATGATATCATTATGGCAAGCAGCTCTGGAATCAGGATTATCCAGAATCTTGCCAGAACATAACTCGTTCCATATGGTTCAACAATTAAAAGAAATTGATTTCCTAACGAGAGAAAATATGTTTGTGAATTTATTTTAATTAGGCATGAAGGTGACAATTTTATTTTGGGATATGGACAGATGAGGCTAAATTTACCAAAAATGGACTTTATAATCGACACAATTCCCATTACTAGAAGTGATTCGAATCCTCATGTGTTCAGGGAGCAAAATATTCGTGGGCAGTTTAATGTTTGCTGTGCCATGAGAAACGAAAGAGTGGTGATATTTCAATTTTTTGAGGAAAATTTAAATAGTAAGTTGAAAAGATTTCTTCTTCAGCTAATATGTCTAAGCAAGCTTTCTCATTTGAATTCCTGCCTTGATAGAGCCAAATATTCTAAAATTACCCAATATGTGTTTTGCAGTCTTTTGTGATGGTTTCTGTTTTTGATGGTTACATGTTCTTGACAAACTATTCCTTCGGATCTCTTTTCTCATAACGCGCAAAAAAAGAATTGTTACCGCGAGATAGGGCCCTTCCCAGCAACTCCACCGTAGATGGATATTTACTTGTGGAGCGGTTAATAAATAAAAAAAAGAAAGGGAAAAAGGGTGAAAAAATACAAAAATAAAACAAAAAATAAAAGCTGCCAGATTCAGTGACACAAGTAGCAGAAAACTTAGAAGAAAAATAAGGAGATGACGATAGATGGAAACTTAAAAGAAGCATGGAAACTGAAAAGAAGCATCTCGCAAACAACTGCACCACACCCCAGCCGATGATGACAAATGGAAACTTAATAGAAGCATGGAAACTTAAAAGAAGCATCTCTCAAACACCTACACTTCCCATCCTATATTCCGACCCCATGTGTCATGCTGCCCTCGCTGCTGACAACAAGCATGTCCAATGTCCAACCCGGCGTATGCAGCTGGTCCAGCGGTATATAAAATATCCGAGATTTGGTTCCGGCACGCGGTTTGGCCGTCGCGTCCGTTGGGCGTGTTCGACGGACGACCAAGCTGCGTGTTGGAACGAACCTCCATGGATGCCCGGAATTGGCAGCAATGCCCACCATACGCTGGCAAATAAATCAATCAATCATTTAAAAAGTCTTCATGGGTATAATTTAAGCGTGCTGGCAATTTTTGACATAAGAGAATGGCTAACATTGATAACTATAAAGAGTATGTTTCAATACAATTAACAGCAAACAAATAATAGTTCACTTTTAAACATGCATAGAGTATATAGGCACCAATACTATAGTTAGCTAATAGATAGGTGAAGACCTGTTGTTTTTATCAGTCAATGTCAAATATAATTATTTCATACTCATTCATAGAAGTTGTCTTTTTTTGCATGAAACATCTTTATGAGTGGCTTCGTGCCTTTCTGATGAGCTCCAGAATGAGGGCGAAAGACGTTTCAAAGGCTAAGCATTTCAAAAATAGAATGATAGATTTCATGAAAATATAATCCATTAGAATGAACATTTTTTAAGACAAAGTAGGTAAATAAATTCATTTTAGGCATTTTTTCTCATTTTTAACTGAATTTTCATGACCGTAGAGGGTTATGTAGATACTAGTTTAGTCTGCATGGCCGTAGGGGACTGTGGATGCTAGTTGTTGAATGAGAATTTTCAAATAAAAAATTATACAAATTCATTTTAGGATTTTAATTTGCTGGCATAACCAGCATTCAGGTTATCGAAGAAATGCAAAGATTTCATTAACATTTTTACACATACTTTTTCTTTTAGTTCTCATATTTAGTTATTTTTTTCTGCTGTTTGCAAAATCCCATAAGGAATATGTTTCAATAACATTGATGATTGTTTCTAATCATCGCTAAGTTGATGGCAATTTTTACTAATAATTCTTGAACATTCAAGAAAATTGCAAATATTGAAGTTGTAACTTTAACCCCTACAATGTCTATACTAGAAAAGGGGCAACTTAATTTTAAACAACTTGATGCAAAAAAATACAGGGTGTTCCCTTTGAACTAAAATAATTTTTTGAGGTTTGAATTTGACAAAGTGTAGCCTGAAAATGGAACACTTGGTATACTATTATGGAATTTGTTGTCATTTTACAGCGTAGGTCATCTTGTGTTCTTTCTGCGTGCGAAAGAGCAAATGAGGATCTCCTACACGAAGAAAGTTATAAAACAGTTCTTACAAACCATTGCACATTCAAATTTCTATAAAGCGTCAAATATCTCCGAAACTGCTAAGTTTAGATATCGGCTATGTTTCAATATGTTTTCGACTCATGTCGAAAAATTGAAAATATATAGGTTGTTCCATTTAAGATAAGCAAGTTGGTATCGATTTCCAGTATAACTGGAGGCACCACGTGCTTTTAATTATTTTTGTTGGATTAGCCACACTGACTTAGTAACTCCCAAAATTATCAAAATACTTTGTAACATACTTTTCCCTATATCGATTAATTCAGTTCCCGGTGAGACACCCTGTATGCATATGCTATAATCTAACAAATTAGATTAGGTTTGCGCCTACGGGCGCAATAACTGTAAATAAGTCACTATCTACAATAGGTACCTAAATAATATTTTTTCAATGAATTGAATGCAGAAAAATATTGCAGGTAAATATCAGGATAATAGTCCGCACTAATTAATAGTGTAGCTTTTCAAAGAAACACTTTTCAGGCAAATTCAGTATACGAGCATGTATATTGAATATACTGTCTTTTCGCCTTTTCTGAATTTATACTGGACGACATTTTTTGTTTCGCTTGAAAAGCACTTAACAACAGAAAAGCTCCGTGATCCACTGTTAAGTAGCGAGATATCTCCTAAAGCCATGAGGTAATTGAAAATGTTCTTTAGTACAAATTCTGAAAATTCAAGATAAGATTTTCAATTCGCATACAACCTTGAAATTAGTGACGTAGGTAACATATACTGTTCTGGTAAGAGTTTCGAGCAGTTACAAATTAATATACTCCGTACTAATAAATGAACTTGTTTTTAACAGCCATATAGGTTCGAAGTTCTGGATTAAGGATCCTCCAAAGCGCATATCAATAAAAACGGAATGTTAAGCCAGCCTGGCTATCTGGGAATCTACTAGCGCAGCCCATTGGAAATGAAGGAATGGTCTATAATAGCAACTTTCCTAGAATAACGCCATGAATACAATACTTATTTTCCTAATACAACTGTAAGACTTATAATGGTTAAGGTGCCCGTTGGGAAAAATTTTACTGATACATACTCTCTTCAAACTTCGTGTATGGCTTCATTGGACCTAGTCTGACAGCATTTCCCTCTATAATTTTTTTTGTTTTTGAGGCGTTTTCCCGCTAGATTTTCTGAAACATGTCATTTTGACGGCATATAAAAAATGTATAGACACTGTTATTTCTCCAAGTAGAATAGCTTAAAAACGTGAATTGAAACGTGAAAAATTAATTGTCTGACAATAAATGTGGGTCATTGGGCGTGTCCGCTATCTCGAACATGTCGGAAAAACGACTATAAGAAAATTTATTAATACCCAGCTGATTTTCGCTCTATTAATTTATTAAAACATACAAAAACAAGTTTTCATATTGTCCGACGAAAATTATTTTCCGATTTCCCAGTCTGACGCGTCAAAGTTGTCGGTTTCATGACAGCAAAAAATGTATTCATAACCTTCAGACATTGGAAAATTATATGCAGAAAATAGGTATTTAATTTGTGGTATAAGTGTCTGACAAATACAGTGGGGCATAACGAGAGTCTGACAAAAAAACATAATTTTCCAATAGCGGCCGTCGAACTTAGGGCTATAAAAAATGAAATTTCGTTTAGTCGAGAAGACGGTTAAAAAAGATAAGTTATTTCAACTTACTTATTTTATAATCTTTATTTTGAATTTTTTGAACTGTTTTAAACTATCTGAATTCGACTTACCCAAGTATTAAGTTCGATAATATTGAAAAATACGTAAAACTTTTTGTAGAAAAAAGTAGCGAAAAATTGTCTTTTAGTACGTTTAAAATCGCTATATCTCTGGTACTAGTAGTCCGAAAATTTTCATCCAGGGCCCAAATTAAAGGTCTAAGATAACACTTTACAATATTAGTTATAACAAAGTACCTTTTACTAATGAAAAAACAATTGATCCATTTTCGGTAAATAGAATTCAATTTAAGTGTGCAATTTTGCATCAAAATATATGAAGTATGCAGCGAATAAAAAAAAAACATTATGCACCAAAAAAATGTTTAGGACGATGCTAAACATTATCCTATTACATGAAAAAATAATTTCGGCAGCAGAAAAACGACATATTTCCAAAATTGAAAAAATAATTTTCCTGGCATTTGAAGGAAATTACAACATTAAAAAATTGTGTTTTCCAGGCGTCAGACTGAAAAACTGGAAAACACTTTTTGTCAGACAGTTAAAAAATTGGATTTGATTTATTTTTATTAAGCTATATTGAAAAAATCAGCTTGTTATTTATAATTACATAGCCTCATTATACACATATGAATGTAACATCCAAGCGTAGCTTGGCAACCACATAGAAAAACCTTATCTTTAACATTTCCAGCTAAAAGGCTTTATTTCACCGTCAGACAATTTTTTAATCGTATTACAAATTTTATTTAAAAATCAAAAAAATTTGTAAAAAAATGTTATGAATAAATTTTTTGCTGTTATGAAACCGACAACTTTGACGCGTCAGACTGGGAAATCGAAAAATAATTTTCGTCAGACAATATGAAAACTTGTTTTTGTATGTTTTAATAAATGAATACAGCGAAAATCAGCTGGTTATTAATAAATTTTCTTATAGTCGTTTTTCCGACATGTTCGAGATAGCGGACACGCCCAATGATCCACATTTATTGTCAGACAATTATTTTTTCGCGTTTCAATTCACGTTTTTAAGCTATCCTACTTCGAAAAATAACAGTATTTATATATTTTTTATATGCCGTCAAAATGACGTTTCGGAAAATCTAGCGGGAAAACGCCCCAAAAACAAAAAAAATGATAAAGGAAAATGCTGTCAGACTAGGTCCAATGAAGCCATACACGAAGTTTAGAGAGAGTATGTATCAGCAAAATTTTTCCCGACAGGCACTTTAACCAAATATTTATATTCTATTTCAATGTAATGTTTAATCAAGCCTATGTTTAATATTATAATGCTCAGAAGTCGTATAACCTAGTTACTTTACAGAAAAATATGTCAAACTTGGAGAGTAATAATTGTTTCAAGTTCCCAGTTATTTATAAGTTATATGTTACCACTATTTAACTAATGTATGCAAAGTGTGTTTAATAAAAGTTATTTTAAACGTCAAACTGTCTACTTACTTGTATCTCATTTTGTATATATCGATATCTTTCAAGTCAGGCTTGTGATGAGGAGGGAGCCAGTGGTTGCCCGGCACCCTCTGGGACCACTTGAGAACTCCTTCTAAGGAAATTCCAACATTACATATGTTGAATTATTTTGCATATTTTCCTAAATGTGAAATACGATAAGCATTATATATTTTTTTCTTCTTCATTTATTGACATGTTCCATTTCATTATATTATGATCGAAAGGATAAATAAAGAAAAAATACATATGGAATTCATCATGACACAGAAAGACAGTAAAATGACATGGGACACTCTTAGATCTTCAAAAATACTGAATACCAATAATAAACATGATACACCAAATAATTTATTAGATTTAGATTTTATCAATAAGTATGATCATTTCATAAATCCGATTTTAATTAATAGAACGCCTAGACATATGGAAATTTGACAAAAATGTAACAATATGGGTAATCTGCCTACAAATTAGAATCTTTAAATTTTCTTATGTTGAAAAAAAGAAATTCTTAGGTAAATGTTTCAATTTTTTTAAAGTAATTCGGTAGGTTCAGATCTAATTTCCCTGAAAATGTTTAGGTTGGTAAGTGTTCAGATAGATCATCTCACCTTTATTTTAAATTATGCCCTTGCCACTTCAATATTTCAAATAGGCTAATGTTGTACAACTTTTGTCAAAATATCTAAGTTATTTGCCAAGATATTTGTCAAAGAGTTACACAATAACAAAACATCAGAGTTTCAACATAATTATTTAGGTGTAGGTATCACAGGAATCCACACTCGGACCTTTGCTGTTTTCGATACACAGTGTGACCCATTTGTTTTGGAGTCACTCTGTAAAATCTTTATTTAGTGTACGATTTTTACCGTTTTTTTTAAATTGTAGAGCTTGTTGAACTGCGTCTTTGGAGGAAAAGACGCCAGATTCCTATAAAATCCATGTCCTATACTACGTCAGTTTTTAGGAGTAAAATTTTAATAATTCATTAGCTATTTAAAAAAAAAATTATGCACGCTACTGGATTCACCATCCCTCAAAACGTGCCTGTACGAATTTTTTTTGAATATTTTTAAATAATAAAAATTAGAGAATTCCGTAACAAAAACTATTAAAAAATTTTCTACAAAATTTCGTACAGTCTCGTTTTGAGGGATGGTGAATCCAGTGACGTGCAATTTTTTTTTCTAAAAAAAAAAGCTAATATGAATTATTAAAATTTTACTCCTAAAAACTGACGTAGTATGCCATGGATTTTATAGGAATCTGGCGCCTTTTGCTCCAAAGGCGCAAGTTCAACAAGCTCTACAATTTAAAAAAAACGGCAAGTGTCATGTCACGTGTAGCTCTCAATGATGCAGCAGTGTGTGACTGTTTTCTCTTCATAAAATAAATTATAGAAAAAAAGCTTCAAAATTATTCTGTCAGTTAACAATTCTATACTAATTAAATAGATACGTAATATATGAAAGTAGAAATACTTGAGGCTTCATGTGATGTATGCTACGGAAAGCAACCTCTGTTTCTTTAGTAATCTTGGGTTTTTACCATCAGCTGAGTTCGGTCTTTTATTAGGACAGTATTGTCGATTTTTTACAATTGACCTCTCTATCTAATTTTACATTTTCCGTCTGATTGACACATTGTGGCAACTGGCCCATTTTATCTCCAATATAAATGTCGAGGTCAATGACGCCATTGCTAAAAGAGCAAAAGTTTTCGCCGACTGTCTTATCTTGTTAATTATCTAATCTTCCTATTTCGTAATTTTAAATCTAACTATTTTGGAAACAGCTGGAATTATTGAGCCAAAATTCATAGTGATACTCTTGTTATGGCTCTACTTAGGTAGGTATATAGTCTTATAGTTTTTTTAAATATACGTACCTACTAAGAAAAAAAGTTATGACCAAAAATAATGAATATTTCCCGATCGGATGTCTCTTTCTAGGAAATGGCCACCTTAGATATCTTGGGTAATGGCTTGAGAACGTTCCATTGTCTCGGAATGTCTATTTACACGATGCCGTTACTGGACTGGCTTAGCTAATGACCCGCGTAAATGGGCCATAATCCATAGCAGACCACAAATTATTATTTAGTCTGTAGTCTGTGTCTAGACAATAAATAATTCATCATGGTCACAATACAAAATGTAAGACTCGAAGCGCAATTCCTAACTAATTAGTGGTCTAGCTCTAGCTCGGACAAATAAAGATCTTTGTCTGAATAGCCTACTGAGAAACGTAGGTCCAAAAAGTTCTATAACTAAAGGAGAAAATGTAATGTAATATAATCAACAGCTTGTCTCCTCATCTAGTTGTAGAACTCTTTGCACCAGAGCCAGTAGACAATACAATCCAGTGCGCGAGTGATGGGGGAGCTATACTGTCGACCCGAAAAGTTACTGTCTTGGGTAATGGCTTGAGGACATTCTATTGTTTCGGAATGCTATTTATATGGTGTCCATAATACTGAATTGTCTCATTCGATTAGCTCACCTACTGGCCTCACGTAAATGGGCCGTTAAGGGCCGGTTTCTCAATGCGAGTGTAAGTTAACCTATGGCTTAATAATAGTTTAATTAAGTAGGGTCACTGCCACGCGTCGATAGCAGGTGTAGAGTAGTATTATTAAGTATGAGAAGATGCTTGGGGCGGAGCCAACGTGCGCGAATATTTTTACCAGTGACAGCATCAGCTGTGTAATGCAGTAGATTAAAACCTCGTCACACTCTGGTGTTTACGATGAAGGCATTTTTTACTGAAAATAATGTTATTTCATTTAATTTAATCAGAAACGGCGAACACAGCAAGTATACCTACTGCAGCACAGACCCTGTGATTGCAGGTTGACGGTGCCACTGGATTCGAGGTCAAATATGACGCAAATCGCTCTCATTGGCTTAGATCAATGAATGCACACAAACTTGTTTCTGCGCATCATTTTTTGCAAGCATCTCATAATAATACTACTCTAAGGCTACGACGTGTGGACTACATTAAGTAGGGGAAGTGACCCTACTGTATTTATAAGCTGTGCCTTAACTATAGGATAACTTGTTATCCTCGAATTGATAAACCGGCGCGTTAAGTGGAATGTTTTGGACGGGTAATACGGCTTGGAGGACGTTCCATTGTCTCGGAATGTCTATTTACACTGTGCCCACTGTGCCGATACCGAATTGTCTTACTCGTCTGGCTCATCCACTGGCCTAGTATAAATGTTCCATAAAAACATAAACATGGGTACATGAATTAGGGCCGGTTTGCATATACGCATTCTTTACTATCCTACGAATATGGCAGTATTTGCGAGTATTTCATTGGCTGTTTCAAGGCTACTGCTTGACGTCTACGTAAAATGTTTTATATTTAAAGACTGATTTGACTCGTGTAACTTCTATATAATAATAAGATTTTTAATAAATACAATAATAAGTTGCATGTGACATAACCAGGTTGATTTCTTTATTATAATGTTTCTAAATTATACAAATATATATTTGGGGGAACGTTTTGTTTGGAAAATCAAAACAAGAATCTGTGAAACAAAAATATTATATTCTTTATAAAACATTATAAGAAAGGAGGGGGGAACTGCCCCGTCTGCGACGCTAATACTGTATCTGCGGCGCTGATAATTTGTTAAGAATTAGATAGCAAAATAAAAATAAAATCAACCTAACTAGCCTAACCACCTACCATCACATGAAAGAGTGAAATCATTATAGGAAAAAGAAGGAAAACATTATTTCTGCCGTCAAATCAAACCTAAATTTGTCAAAAAAATACATTAATCGTTACAAATTAAAAAAAAATGGCGTGTACAGGAGTTGAACCGGGGACCTCTCGCACCCCAAGCGAGAAACTTTTATCATAGATAAAGAATTATATATATGATAAACCTTATGCATGAGCCAACCATCCAGGTAGAATAAGACTAATTATTTTAGCACGGAATACATAGATAGTAAACGCATGGATTTTTAAAGTTCTTGAAACGGTCAATGAAATACTCGCACATACTGCCATATCCGTAGAACAGTAAAGAATGCTTATATGCGGCCGGTTTATCAATGCGACAATGCGAGGATAAGTGCTATCCTAAGTTCATTCACAGTTTAATAGTACAGTAGGGTCACTTACCCTACTGAATGTAGTCCACGCATCTATAGCCTTACTCATCTGCGCGCACACTTAGTAGGGGAAGTGACAAGTGACCGTCAAGGTCTAGAACTCTTTGGTGACCATACTGTACCTATAACCTGTGCTTTAACTTAACTACAGGTTAACTTATTATTCTCGCGTTATGCTCGCATTGATAAACCGGCCCTTACTTTCCAGAGGATTTATTAAAGGCTTAGTTTGTATATTCTAATTTAATTCATAGATTAAAGAGTTATATGATTTAATTCAATGTTTATTAATAACGCTAAGTTTAGTGTTTGTAATATCCAGCAATAGTATAATCTCATCTCGTATACCTGGTAATAAAATATGTCGAACATGGAGAGTACCTACTAATTGTTTAAGTTTTTAGTTAATTTATGAAGTTACTATTATTTAACTATAATATGAGTATGCAAAATGTGTTCAATAAAAGGTATTTTAAATGTCAAACTGTCTACTTACTTATATCTTGCTATATTACCTACCTATATATGTATATGCTACAATATCTTTCAAGTATCTGTACTCTATGTATCATACTAGTGCATAAACATTAAATGGTTTCGTTGCTGATGAAATATTATTGTTAATAGATGTAATTATATAAAACAATATTCGTTTGCGCAGTACGTCCACATTGAAAAATAGTCAATCAATTTCCAAAATAAAGGTAGGTAGGTGAAACGAAATTAAACATAACCTAGAATTTCAACAATTTAGAATATTCTAGTTTATGTTTGTCAAAATTTGCGATTATCACATTTTAAAATAATGCTAATTGCATATACACGCATAATTGATCTTGTAATATATAAAAATTGAAATTAGTTGTTATTGAAATTTTAAATATACCGCCTTGTTTGAGATCGGTAATTGGTGTTGATAATTTTGGTTTATACCGTCATATTGGTCATAAACCTGCATGACCTCAAACTGTTTTTAAATTTTCTAAGCAGGTCTATTTAAGCCAGGAATTTTTAATATAGTCATATTGTCTCTGTACTTTATATTTTAGTTTGAATCACTGCCCGCTTTTTGTATTTTGTATTTCTATCATTTCTGGAATTAACCGTAAATACAACCAATGTCGCGTTGTTGAGTTTTGACATTCTTTCATCCACCAAAACATATTATGCATTCTACAGTGTGTTGTTTGTAGTGCAGCTAGTGATACTTTATTAAATTTACCATGTTTAGTTATAATTAAAGTTTATTAGACTTTCTCATTTTAATAATTGTTTGATTATAAATATTTGGCATGGATATTTACACTAAAACATAGAGTCAAACACGTTCTTTAAGTGTGTAAGCCCATTGTAGAATTGCTGCACATCTACTAGAGGCACTACGAAAAAATGAGCGAAAATACAGTCAACAGTACTCGGAGGGCCAATTTTTCCAATCTTCCACAAAATGGGTTAAACCGGAACTTAAATCTTCTAAACATTAAACCAACAACGGCTAAGAAACTGGTCATAAAGAACCTCAGAAGTAAGTGTTTGCCTAATTTACCATAGTAATTTTTTCATAAATTTGAATTTCTAGGTGAACCTAAGCTTCCGGATGATTACCGAGAGCAAACGTGGGAAAAATTACGTAGTGCCGTACTGGCAATACAGCAGTCGAAACCTAATCAGTATTCATTAGAAGAACTCTACCAGGCTGTGGAAAATATGTGCAATCACAAAATGGCCCCAACTTTATATACCAAACTATATAACTTGACAGAAAATCATGTTTCACATAATATAGAACAATTTCTAGCTGAATCTATGGATCGTTTTTTATTCTTGAAGAAAATGAATGAAACTTGGTTAGCTCACTGTAATCAGATGATCATGATAAGGAGTATATTCCTGTATCTAGACCGAACCTATGTACTACAAAATCCTAATATTTCTTCAATTTGGGACATGGGTTTGGAGTTATTTAGCAAATACATACTCCTTAATACTTTGGTTCAAACACGAGTTGTGGAAGGTCTTCTAATGCTTATTGAAAAAGAACGACAAGGTGATAAAGTTGACCGTACTCTATTGAAATCACTACTACGGATGTTGACAGATCTGCAGATTTATGATAAAGCCTTCGAGCAAAAATTTTTACAGTCTACCGAACGACTTTATGCTGCAGAAGGTCAAAGGTTAATGCAAGAACTAGAAGTTCCTGACTACCTAGCTCATGTAGATAAGAGAATTAATGAAGAAAATGAACGTGTTCTGCATTATCTCGATTCTGGCACAAAATACCAACTTGTTCATACAGTTGAGAAACAGTTATTGAGTGAACACGTTTCTAATATTCTTCAGAAGGGTCTTGATCAATTGCTAAGTGAAAACAGAATTAACGACCTGAGTTTATTGTATCAGTTATTAAGTCGTGTTAAAAATGGACTTACTGAGCTATGTACAGCCTTTAATGGTTTTATTAAAAAACGAGGCAGGACTATTGTTATTGATCCTGAGAAGGATAAAACCATGGTTCAGGAATTGTTGGATTTTAAAGATACCATGGATAATATTGTTGTGACTTGCTTTAACAAAAATGAGAAATTTAGTAACTCGCTTAAAGAAGCTTTTGAACATTTCATCAATCAAAGAACTAATAAACCGGCTGAACTTATTGGTAAGCATTTCCTCTTGATTTTTGTTTTGATGTTTTGTATAAATATAGATACCATTTTTTGTAAATTCAAAATATATGAACTGCCTTAAATGTGGGTAGGTACGTCAACACCTAATAAGGATATTTTAAGATTCAAATAATATTAAATCATTCTACTTGCATTTAATTTTAAAATTTCTTGGTTTGGTGCTGACATCTTAAATTGAAAAAAAATTTGAAAAATATCTCTTTCCCACTGATTTGAGATATTTGACAATAATTTTGCACATGTTTGCCAACAACAATAATAATCAACGTTTGTGTATTGAAATGAGGTTTCCCTCCATTATTATTAATTCTTTAAACTTTTCCATTAATGCTTTATGATGCATTGTAAAGAAATCATTCATTTATTTATTTAATACAACTATGCAAACAGAAAACAAAATCACTACATGAAATAAAATGATATGATCCTACGATGCTTGCAAGAGGTTTATGGTTTTTGACATAGGTATTAGTTATATTCAAAACTAATAACAAGCTAGTAATAGTTGTATGAAGTGTGCCACAAATGCTTAACAAACTGACTTAGAGGTTTTTTTTTATTTATAGAGACCATAATTTCAGTCTCCATAGACAGAGACTTAAATGACTTAAATTTATACAGATTTTTAGTTGCTAAAATTTGCTTATTAAAAACATTTTTCTTCATTTGGCATACTGCTGTACACTCTATATTGATCTTGTTGCTTTGCCTAGTCTTAACATGCGACAGGGCCGTTCCTGGGTCTTTTGCCACCCCGCGCAAAAAGAAATTTTGCCGCCCGATAAATTGTGGAATATATTTTTTCAAAATAAATTTTTGTGTAAATAGTATGGTATATTTCAAATATTGTCTAAATGTTAATTGTTGCATTTGCTTAATTCGTCTACATTTCCCTTTGGGACTTCCTGCTACATGGATTTTTACTTCTAACTGACGTCCGAGGAATCTACAAAATAATACAATTAATTAGTATATTACTGGGAAAATTACTAAATTGAGTGTAAATATCATGTGTATCAAAACAACGTATTTTCAGTTGGAAAATGATTTCTATCAGCAAGATTTCGGTATGGCAATGGGCTCTCCATTGTCGCTAATTTTAAGCTGTTTATGGAGGATTTTGAGACTAGGCATGTTGAAAATTGTACATACAAACCGGTTATCCGGTGGAGATATGTAGACGATGTCTTTCAATTTGGCCCCACGGTATTGAGTTGATAATTTTTTAGAAAATTTAAATAATAAAGAACCTTCTGTTAAATTTACTTTAAAAAAGGAAACTAGAAATTAATTACCATTTCTAGATGTTTTAATTAAAAGTGTAAACATTGAAACAAGTGTAAGAAACGGTTTATCAAAGTCGTCCTTTTAAACAATCAATACCCAAAGCCTTTGTTGATAAAACCGTCATAAATATTGAAAATAACAATCAGATACAACAAAAATCCTGAACAACGTTACGCAGCATTAATTCCTTATGTACACGGATTATCCAAAAGGTGATAGATTTGATATTAGGATGGTATTTCAAACAAGCAACACTTTAAGATCTATTCTAACAAAGACAAAACCGAAAAACCACGAGCAAAATTTAAAAAGCTGCATTCGGTGTGAGTGTCACAAACATTATGTGGGTGAGTCATCCTGACCGTGCAGTCTAAGATTGGATGAACACAAGAATTGTATCACGAAAAATGAAATTCAGAGGTCGAAGATTTGCGAACACCATTGGGAGAACGGACATAGAATAAACTATGACGCGGCAAAAATTTTAACCAAAGAGACGGATAGCAAAAAAAGAAAAATTAAAGAATCAGCGATAATATTATTGAAGGATAGATGCCTGTCGAATTAGTCCGTAGATGTTTATATGACCTGGTGGCCAATGTTAAAAAAGTACTTCACAAACTTAACATTGTATAAAATAAAAAAACTGCTAACTATATCAACAGTTCTATTTAAGCAGTAAGTAGGTATCTATGGATATTGAATATAACAAACATATTTTTAGAGCTGTGTATTTATCATACAGAGCACAAAAGATTGTTCAAAAAAAGCCTTGAAAAAGGAAACAGATTAGGTTTCCGAAACGTTATGTAGAAAAAAATGCCATTTTATCTCTGCTTCTTTAAATTAGCCGATATGTGTATATTAGATCCCCTATTAGATTAAATAGATCACATCGTTTTTTTCGTTCCAAGCCCATGAAAGTGCATAAGGCCGCAACTTTTTCAATTCAATTGATTTCGTTATTATCTGTTAACTAATTATTTATTGTTATTCTATGTGCATAAGTTACATTACTTCATCCCCCTTTTAAAATAAAAAGACAATTGGTGGAAATTATAAGGCTACTAAACTCTATTTATTTTTCAGCAAAGTTTGTGGACTCAAAGCTGCGTGCTGGCAACAAAGAAGCTACAGAGGAAGAGTTGGAAAGACTCTTAGATAAGATTATGGTGTTGTTCCGTTTCATTCATGGCAAAGATGTATTTGAGGCTTTCTATAAGAAGGATTTGGCTAAAAGACTGTTGGTTGGTAAGTCTGCTAGTGTTGATGCAGAAAAGAGCATGTTGAGCAAATTAAAGCAGGAATGTGGAGGTGGATTTACTTCAAAACTGGAAGGGATGTTTAAAGATATGGAACTTAGCAAAGATATTAATGTTGCTTTCAAGCAGCACTTGAATGTTAATACTCGAAACCTTGCTTCTATTGATATGACAGTTAATATTTTAACTATGGGATATTGGCCTACTTACCAAGCTATGGATGTAACTTTACCAGATCAGATGGTTAAATTTCAAGATATATTTAAAGACTTTTATTTGAGTAAACATAGTGGACGAAAGTTGCAATGGCAGCCAACTCTAGGTTATTGTGTTTTGAAGGCTACATTTAAGACTGGGCCCAAAGAACTTGTCGTCTCTTTGTTTCAGACGCTAGTAATATTACTTTTTAACAAATATGATGAAGTTACTTTTGAGTACATCAAAGCAGCTACCAGTATAGAAGATGGAGAACTAAGGAGGACGTTGCAATCGTTGGCTTGTGGCAAAGCAAGGGTTTTAAACAAAATACCTAAGGGACGTGAAATTGAAGATAACGACAAGTTCAGATTCAATAACGAATTTACTAATAAGTTGTTCAGAATTAAAATTAACCAAATTCAGATGAAAGAGACTGTAAGTTTACAAGCAAAATATGTCCGCGTTTTGTTTAATATTTGTCGTTACAGACTGAGGAGCAGAAGGCAACTGAGGAACGAGTTTTCCAAGACCGACAATACCAAATCGATGCTGCTATTGTGAGAATTATGAAAATGCGCAAGACTCTTAGCCATAACTTGCTTATCAGCGAACTGTACCTACAATTGAAGTTTCCTGTCAAGGTATGTATTTTACTTTTTATTGATGTGCACAATGGTCATCAAATTATACATTGTTAAATAGCTCACACCGTATTATTGTGATGGCATGATGATAACACAAAAGTTGAATTATGCAGTATTTCTGTGAAAAATTATAAAACACGTCAATTTTATTGTTCCATTGACTACAGACTTTCAGTGGTAATGTTCCTAATTTATCTTCGTCAGAAGGAGTATAACCACCCTTAACTTTTTTTTAAATATATACATGGTGAGTTCGGAGGAAAGTGCCAAACTCCGATACTACAAGTGTGTTACTAAAAAACTAATAGTTGTAATCCGATTTTTATTTGTTCAAATTACAGCGTATTAAATAATTAAAAAAAAAAAAATCAGAAAAGTTAAAATAAATTTTCAAATATGTATCCAGACATTTTATGGTTCGTTTGAATAGAGAGCATGTTGCTCACCCAGGTTTATCTTGATGTTCTTTTATCTTAGCTGCAGCATTCAAAATATAGAGAATTAATACATCGCAATTGTCCACTTTTGATTCATACTTTTTCAAACAGAAGTCTAACTGTGTGAGGTCTGGAGACCTTGCCGACTAACTAATAGGATCACTGCAACCAATCCATTGTTCTGGAAAAGCTCTATTTAAATGCTGCATGATCAGATGAGCAGAATGTAGAGGAGTTCTATTGTACCAATAATGCATAGCATTTCTAATGTTTAAAGGATCAAGATCTAATAATGCATGTAAATCATTTGGCCATAATATCAAGTAATTTCCTCTTAATAGACGATTCTCAAACATGAAAGTGCCAATAAAATAATTATCAATGATACGACACCACTAACCGAAAAACGATGCTGAAAAGTTGTTTCCACTATTGCATGTGGGTTTTTGTCAGACCATCGATGAGAGTTATGGGTATTGTTGATGCCATCACGAGTGAATGCAGCTTCATCGGTAAAAGTATACAAGGAACCAAATAACGATTAGCATTTATTCACTTTCATGCATCTGGCATGGTCTCCCGGTTGCAGAGGCTACACCTGCTGGCAGCGGTGTGGATATAAGCCTTGTTTATATAATGTGTGGATCACACTCGTTCGAGAAATTTCAAGTTATGCAACAATTCTTCATGAGTACCAGGGCTCTCGCCCAATAAATCAAGAACGTTTTATACTTCATCTACATCTTGTCTACAGGCATGCTTAAATGTTATGTGAGCACTGGGAGGTTTACCACTATTACACAATGTCTTGAAAATTTGACAAAAACATTTCTTCTTGGAAATCTATGGTGTGGAAATCGATGTATTCTTCAATCGCAGCACGAGGATTTCTATTGCAAAAACATAAACACAATATACGCAAGTATGTATGAGGCATCTTTTATCACTTTTATAAAATGATAAACAATCAGTCAGAAATGACAAATTAATGACAATTCAAAACTGCTAACCTACTTGATTAAGCATATAAAGAGCGATATAAGCTTTTTGTAAGCAATTATTTGTAAAAAAAGGTTTATGGCGCCATAATTTGAAAATACATAAAATTCAGATTACAACTTTCTGCAAAATTTATGCGATTATTGTGTGTATTTGGGTTTAAATGGCTTTGGCATAACCAATTAGCCAGTCTGTTTTTGGAGTATGCAATTATTACCGCTCTATTGGATTCTTCATTTTGAATATGAATATGAATGTAGTTTCAAGATGGTGGGAAATGAAAATGCATGTGTTGAGCAGCAGTGTGCTTTTTGCAAAAAAACAGTAATTTTAAAAAAAATCAAATGTGCTAATTGCAAAACTTATTTTCATAAGAGTTGTTCAGTAAAAAAAAGTAAAAAGTGTTGTGAAAATCCGAACTTGGAAGAATTTAACCTAGAAGAGAATGATGAAGGTGAATTATCTGATGGCCTGTTAACAGAAAAGTCCATTCAAATGGAAAATAAAATTTTAAAGGAAAAGAACAAAGACTTGATGGAAATTAATGAATTGCTTAGAAAAAAAATTGAGAATCTAGAAAGAAATATAAACCTAAAGATTAATGAAAACGAAAATGGAAGTACGACAGAAAAAAAATCATTACACCACACAAAGTGAAATAATTATTGCAGTCACTGAAGCATTTAAATCAAATTTAAAAAATAGCATAGAACCCTTAATTAGTGAAATAAATAATTTAAAATTAAAAATTAATATGTTAAATGATATAAATAATGCATCAACAAGAAGTGAGGTAAAAAGTGGTATTGAACAAAAAAATTATAATAAAAAAAAGCCTCAAATAACAACAACACAGAAGGAACCAGAAGCTGTCAAACAATCTATTTTAAACTTAAAAACTAATAAACCAGATACCCCAAACATAGTGAAGGATTTGGAAGATATTCAACGAAAAATCATGGATAATGTAATACATCTAAATCAAACAGATTCTATACAGGAAGACCCAAAAAATGCTACAAATATGAGCAACAATGATGAAGAGGGCTGGAGCTCTGTAAATGAGAGAAAGAGAACATTCACGAGAAATATTGGGGAATCTGAAGAAAATACTAATCAAAAGTTTAGAGGCGTTAAACGTAAAGTTTGGATGTACTTGTATAAAGTAACACAGGACGTAACAGAAGAGGATATAAAAATGTTTATAACAAATAAAATCGGAAGTAATGCATCTGAAGAAATAATAGTGAATGAACTGAAGAGAACACTAATCGTTCTAAATGTTTCATGGTAGCAGCTGATTTTCAATACAAAGACAACTTCTATGATCCTAAATTTTGGCCAAAAGGAGTATGCTACAGGAGATTCAACTTTCAGCTACACCATGAAAAGAAAAGACAGAATATCGCGGAATTGGGACCAAATTCCTTTTTACCTGCATAGCAAACCTCCAATTTAAAAAATAAACTTGCAGTGTGCAATTGTTCATTAAATAATTTAAAATCTTCCTGTGACATAGTATATACAAATATTCAAAGCTTTCTTCCTCATAAAGATGAGTTAGTTTGTGATGTAATTTGCAAAAACCCCAAAATATTGTTACTAAGCGAAACTAGAGTCACCTCAGATATATTAGATGCTGAAATTTCAATAAAAAATTATAACGTAATAAGTTGTGACTCACAAAATAGGCACACTGGTGGAGTACTGATGTATATTAAATGTAATATTAATTATTTGTTAATCGGGACGCACATATCAGAGGGTAATTACTGGTGTCAGTTCGTCAAAGTAAATCTCTGTAAAGTCAATTATATACTAGGAGTGCTTTACCATTCACCCAGTGCAAATCATTCATTGTTTCTTGATGATCTAGAGGCCATATGTGAAAACTTTATCATTAACGGAAATAAATTGTTACTTATTGGTGACTTTAATATAAATTTCTTAAACACAGAATATTACTATTGTAAAAAATTAAACAACATGCTTAAAATATTAGGTTTAAAACAAATAATAACATGTCCAACTAGACGTACTGATTTAAGTAGCACTTTGATTGACTTAGCTTTAACAAATTTCAATATATATTGTGAAGTATGTGAGACCCCTAAAATTACAGACCATTCATTGATAACACTAAAACTTCATGATAACATCACCATAAATACTTCAATAAAAAAACAATTTCGTAACCTAAATAGTATTAATCTTGAAAAAATTAATTTGGAATTAATTACAACTGGTTGATCTCTAGCATTAGATTCAACTGATGTTAATAATATAGTTAGTGAAATAATTAACAAATGTGGTAACATAATAAATAAATTTTCACCTATAAAATATTACATTGTTAAGGGAAGTGATTTACCTTGGTATGATTTTGAGGTTAAACAAAAAGCTGAAGAACGTGATGCTGCATATAAAAATTTTACTAGTAGTTATGATGAAAATGATAGAAATTTAAATTGGTGCATTTATAAAAAACTCAGGAATGATGTGGTCAGTTTATTAAAATCAAAAAAGAAAATTTATTACTATAACAAAATTGATGCAAATAGATCTAATGGAAAATTAATGTGGAAAACCTTAAAAAGTTTAACAAACCAGAAGAACACCAACTGTTATGCTAATAAAATAGAGTTTAAAATTAATGATAATGCATTTTTTTCTGAAAACGACAAAGATTTGGCTGAAAATTTCAATTACTTTTTTGTATCGAGCATTAATGATATTAGAAAATCAATTCCAGATACTGAACCTTGGTCTACCCAACATCTACCTGTAGTTTCATCAGAGTTCTCTAATTTTAAATTGATCACTTTTGGCGAATTAAAAACTATTGTGAATTCTTTGGACAATAAATTTAACATTACAGACATCTTAAATGCAAAAATTCTAAAAAACATATTTCCAGTGATAGGACATCTATTATTAAAATTCATCAACACGTCACTCGAAAAGGGTAAGTTTCCTAATGAACTTAAAACTAGTAGTATTATTCCTGTACCTAAAGTTAAGAATAATTATGAGGCACGAAATCATCGTCCGATCAGTACACTACCAGCATTAGAAAAAATTCTTGAAATAGCAGTGTACAGTCAACTATATGAATATTTCAGTGTAAACAATTTACTATTTATTAATCAATCTGGATATAGAAAAAATCACTCATGTGAGTCTGCACTTCAGCTTACTATATCAACATGGAACAAACTCATCGATGAAGGTCATTATGCAATTGCAGTTTTTCCAGACTTCCAACGTGCATTCGAAACTATTGATCGGGCAATACTACTAGATAAACTTAAATATTATGGAGTTTCAGGCATAGTTTTAAATTGGATAGCTGACTATTTAACTGACCGAAAACAATGTGTAAAAGTAAACTCTATTGAGTCATCAGAAATTATTAATAATTTTGGAGTTCCTCAAGGGAGTGTTCTAGGCCCCCTTCTTTTTATCATATATATTAATGATATGAATTACCACATCGATTCTGAATTCCTCAATTTATTTGCTGATGATTCTCTTATTTCTACTAGTAACACAAATTTACCTGCTGCTATTGAAAAAATGAATATTGAATTAAAAAATATTGAAAAGTACCTTAATATCGGAAAACTCAAACTCAATGTTACTAAGACCAAATTAATGATTTTATCAACTAGACAGAAATATGCACATATTAATATAGATGAGATTAACATAAATATATATGATACTAAAATTGAGATGGTACCTGAAATAAAATACCTTGGATTTATTATCGATAACAAGTTAACATTTAAAAGCCATTTTAATTATACTAAAAAAAAAAATATCAAAGAAAATGTTCTTTTTTTCAAGGGTGGCCACTAATTTGTCAATGAATACCAGAATCACAGTGTATCAAACTATAATACAACCACATTTTGACTATTGCGCTTCTTTATTGTACTTATTGGACAAAAATAGTAAAGCCGTTCTCCAAAAGCTGCAATATAGGGGAATGAGAATAATACTTAATTGCAACCGATATACTCCCATTAATATGATGCTAAAATGCCTTGAATGGTTCTCAGTAGAGTTAAGAGCTAAATACTTAACTATGGTCTTTGTGTATAAAATTTTAAATAAACTCCTACCATCATACCTATATGTAAACATTACCTTTAATAATGAAGTTCATGACTACCTCACCAGAAGTAGGGATAATATGCATATCAGTAGAACCTATACTAAGAAATCAATGAATTGTCTGTTCTTTAAAGGATTAAATGAATATAACAGTCTTCCAACTGAAGTTAAAAGCTCAAAGTCCCTAAAATCTTTTAAAAGTGATTTAAAAAATCTTACTTTAACATTTTTTAAATATATATAAATTGTATTTGTTTCTTTTTTCTGTATGCACATTAGATATTTTATTTATACATGTATTGTCTTTATGTACGTTTTTAATTATTATTAGCTACTTTCTATATAATTACAAGTGCATTATTAATGTAAGTAAATGTAATATGAATTAGGTTGTACCTATTTAAAAAAAAAAAATAAAAAAAAAATCATTAAGTACAAATTAGGTTCATATAAAAATATCAAATGTTTCAAATTCAAAGTTCATGTTTTTATTTAGTATTTTATTATAATAGTGATTTGACATACCAAATCTGTTATGAAGATCTTTTTAATATGTAATTGTTATATGTACATTAGGCTTGCCTACTTTCAATAAAGTTATTATTATTATATTTAACTCTTGACATCAGATTCAGTATCAACTACTCCGAAAATATCTAACTGCTAATTTAAACACATTTTAATAATTATCGGCCAATTACTTTACTTCCTGTATTAGACAAACTTCTTGAGAAGCTCCTTAAAAATAAAATATATGCTTTAATGACTGACAAAATTCCGAGGCATCAGTTTGGTTTTAAACAAAACTGCTCCACGTTACACCCACTCACGATTTTAACTTCAAATATGCAGTCAGCTAAACTAAATAATTATAAAACAACTGCTTTGTTCCTAGATTTCAAAAAGGTGTTTGATAGTGTACGGCACAAAGGTTTATTATGGAAACTGAAAAGACTCAACTTACCAGTGAAAATAAACAATACCATGTCTCAAGAGTTTACAGCTGAACAGGGAGTCCCACAGGGTTCCCCACTATCTCCACTATTGTATAACATTTATTGTTACAACATATTTACTAATGAACAATCTCAACAACTGTTGTACATTTTACAATATGTTGATGATAGCAGTCTTAATCTCACACGAACATTCAATTACAAAGGCAAGGGACAAACTTCAAACATTGCTGAACAATACTCTAGCATGGACAAACAAATGGAGACTGCAAACCAATCTGCTGAAATCGCAATTTATTTTGTTCAATCACACATCCAATAATTCTCCAAATTCATCCAGTAACCAGTGTCAAATATTTGGAGGTTTATTTAACAAAAAATTAAACTTCAACATACATTCTAAAATGCAAGGAAAAAATGCATATCCAGAGCGAAACATTTTAGAGTATTAGCGTTCAAAAACAAGCTGACCATTATACTCTTCTCCGATTAGCTGCACTTTTTATATAATTGTTGCACTTTCTATAGGATACTCTTCTTTTGTAAAATGATGTAGTTTTAGACATTTTTTGTTTAATTACAGAACATTAAAAAAATTATTTTTTTTTATTTAAAAAATTAATAACTTTTATTTATTGATCGATTTTGTTCAAAAGCAAAAGGGTTCTTCCTCTAGCTAACACTTACTTTCTTAATTTCAATACAATTGGACTTTTCGTTCTTAACCTTTTCTTTATCAAGCCTAATCGGCATTGCAATACCATCATTCCCAGGCTTTTTTATTTGCCATGAGCGCCAGTGACATATATATACGGTATATCTTAAAAATAATAAAAGAAATTCTAAAAAATATTTTTTATTGAATAAGATAACACAATATTTATATATCAGTATATTTCCTTTGTATGAAAAGTACCAAAGCAAGGATGTATACAGAGACCTATTTTACATTCCGAGCACATGTATCTTGACTCGTGTCTTTTCTTCTCTCCAGTCTTGGTTTTCGAGCAAACACTGCATCTTCGAACTTTATTATCAGGAACAATGGCAGGAAAATGCCGGCCCACGGGACGTTCAGGATTTCGCAATGTCGGTTTTACATGCGGAACATTTGGTAAATTGTATCTGAAATAAAATCTCAATATTAGAAAGATATATACAAAACTAAGACGGTTTACCTCTCAAGTAACCGATGAATGAGGTTCAATTGAAAAGTTGCCAGTGGTAATTTTTCCGGATTCTGCGTTAGGTATAGTTCATGGCTCTTTAGAAGGCACAGATCGACAATGTGAAAGAATAGTTTTTTATACCATTTCACTGTCTTTCTGACACATTCTGTGGAACTTAGCATCATATCAGTTCTGTCTACTGCCCCCATGTTTCGATTGTAATCTACTACGCACGCAGGTTTTTTTATAAATTCGTTAGTTTTTCTGTTTTTTTCCCAATTGTGTCATTTTATCTTCATGTATAGTGGTCAGCATTGTTACTTCCCTACGGTCTTTCCATTCCACGACCAACATATTTTCACTGGACATTGACGAAGTTTGACCTTGCTGCATTTTTCCTAATAAATCTGGCATGTGTTTTCTATTTGTCTTGACTGTACCACAGGAGTTTGTTTTATGCTGAAATAGGTAAGTAGATAGACTAGGAGACGTATACCAATTATCAGTCAACAGGGAATGAACTTTTTCCAAGTATGGCCGCATAAGTGTTGTTACAACAGATCCTGATATTCCAAGGTCTTGATAATGGTCTATTTCGGTTTTACCATTATAGACAATAAAGTCTAGCACGTATCCAGTCTCGCAGTCGCATAATAAAAATAGCTTTATACCAATACGATGACGTTTTGTCTTTATAAACTGCTTGAATAGTAGCCGCCCTTTGAAAAGAACTAAACTTTCATCTATCACAACATTTTGAAAGGGTGTGAAAATATTTGCAAATGCAGCTTTTATATTTTGGAAAACCCCTCGTACTTTATAGTAAGAATCACCTTCAATTTGTTCAGCATTGTCTGAAAAGTGAAGCATGCGCAGTATAATTTGAAAACGATTTCGTGACATGACTTTTGCAAATATAGGTGTATAAAGCAATTCATCGGTTGACCAATTTTCGGTTAGTTTATTTTTTCTATGGTGCGCTGCAAGTAACAATACAGCGAGAAATTTGTAAAAATCTTCCTTAGTAATTGGAGTCCCCTTAATTTTTTCATTTGAACGAACTTGTTCTGACGCAAACTTATTAGTTTCTGTTATAATAAGATTTACTATTTGTCGATTCATGAAGAGAAGAAAATATTCAATTTCTTTGGAAGGGTTTTCTATATTTTCTAAACGAGCACCAGAATTTGTGTCATCAAATTCGTGCATTACTGGTATGAATTCCTGTTTATTCCATCTTACAAAAAAGTCTTCTTCCAAAGCCTTCTTTACTTCTTTCGCTGTGCCTTCAGCCTTCAGCTTCATCTCGATTATCGCTTTCATTATCACTAAAGACTTCGTTTCCTCCACAAATAATTTCACGAACAACTTCGTCCTCACTACTTGCCTGAAGATCATCCGAATCTGGTTGGTACTCACTGCCACTATCAACGAAAGGCTCTTCGTCTGAATCTAAACATGCGAGAATATTATCATATTCTTCCCTTGTAAGACCACACATATTATCATCTTCCTTACTGCGTTTTTTTTTTCTCGAAGGTCCTGGATTAGACGCCATTTTGGTTCAATTTACACTACCGATGCTCACTAGTCGCACTGATATAATACTGTCATCTGTTATTTAGCATTAGCAGATCAAAAGACACGGTTGACTGCACCTAACAACCGATCTGTGGCAAAAATTGCCGATAAGCCATATCAATGCGGTGGTGGTTCCGTTTACACGTTTCATCAAACGTATTAAGAAGGCAGTGGGCTCTAAGGCATGATCGAAGTGTCGTATACATGCGGCCGTGGTGCGGGCAAAGGTGCAAAAATAAATTAATTGCCTCATATATTGCCTCAGTTGGTTTTAGACAATTTCAATGTTGAACATCTATATACGGCGGTGGGAATGAGAGACACTTTATGTCATGTCGTATATGTATGGCATTGGGAGCGAAAGGGTTAAGGTATCATGCTTACAAAAAAACGTGACGGATTGACAGACAGACAGACGGACGGATTGACGGACATTTTGAAAGTTGTTCAGAATTCGAGCACCAACACAGTGACATGAAAATTTTTTTTCTCTACGAGCAATATGATCCGTTTTAGAAATGCTCCGATCGATTGCAATATACTCTTCATTATGTAGTTTCGAAGAGTATAATAAGGGAATGAAAACCGCAGCAGCTGCCAAAATATACAAAACTATTTGTAGACCTATTCTAGAATTATGAACAGAACAGAATTATACATGAACAGCAGAAATCTAGTTAAAAAAAATTAAAGACTGCTAAAACAACTGCACTACATTGCAAAAATTTGGCACCTCCACAATCCTTTACACAACTCTCCTAATGCACTTTTATGTGATTTGGTGCAAATACTTCCTATTGAGGATAGAATACAACTTCTCAACGAGAAATTTGCACAAAAGAAACACAATATGCAACCTCTCATAATTGCTCGAGACAACAATACACCCAGAATCACATATCCGGAAAGGCCAATTTTTGACCAGATGCTATCGATGTCTCAGGAGTACTAAAGCACTACGCCTCACATTAGTTTTTTTTTTACAATTTATATAATCAACCTTTTGTTTTCTGTATAAAATGCTAAATATAATATTATTACCTCCTTAACTGAAGGACCTAGGCCGATGGCCTATTGATTGTATTGTATTACATTGAACTGAGTCAATGGTCTTTAGTTTAAGAAATGTAGCCGAGTTAGGTAACAAAGACAGTATCAAGTTTCTTGGGGTACACTTGGACAAAAAATTGTCATGGGAACAACATATACATTTTGCCTGCAAGAAAATGTCAGTTAATATATACCTTTTACGAAATCTTGTAAATGACGTTTCTCAAAAAACATTAATTACAGCTTATCATGGCCTTATCCATTCGTCATTATCATATGCCATTTTAATTTGGGGACATTCTACTCATAGTACTAATGTTTTTGCGTTACAGAGAAAGGCCATACGGATCCTATCCGGTCTAAACTATAGAGACGATTGTAAACAAGCTTTTAAACACTTAAAAATATTAACTTTGCCCAGCGTATATATCCTGCAATGCCTAATGTATATTAAAGAACACGAATCAGACTTTACATCACATAATGAAGTGCATAGATATGATACGAGAAATAACAACAATATTTATTCTAACTTCTTAAGACTTTCCAAATCTCGTAATGGAATAAACTACCACGCTATAAGGTTTTTTAATCACCTGCCTAAAAAAATTAAAGAACTTGATTTCAAGTTATTTAAGAACACTGTTAGAGCTCTTTTAATGACCAATGCTTTTTACAGCTTCGAGGAATATTTCTCTTTAAACTTTAATAATATCGAAATTTCACCCTTTTCAGTTTTAGTAAATGTCTCCTAATATCTCATTATGTATTCTCAAATTTTAATGTTTTTTATATAATAGTATTTCACTTTACGCTTGTTATATATGAATGTATGTATGTTTTGTACGTTTCTATTTTTATATTATGTGGGGCGCTTGCCCTCTGACTTGTGTAAATACTTCTGTATCTGTGGCACCAATAAATTATTATTATTATTATTATTATTGTATACATTGTGTAAAGAAATTTTATTAATATTAAACACATTTTATTCTCAGTGCCCTCGGCAATGCATCTATATTTAATTTATTGAACATAGTGAGAAGATATATAACTACTTGACAAGTGGTATTCATATATTCATCATTCATATTTACAAACAAATTTTTATTTTGTTGTTTTCAGCCTGCCGATTTGAAGAAGCGTATAGAATCCTTGATTGATAGAGACTACATGGAGAGGGATAAAGATAACCCGAACCAATACAACTACGTTGCTTAAGTTTCACTTGTTCAGATCCTGTTTTTTGTCTATGTACTTTTATTATTAGTTAATATTACAATAAATTACAATAAAAAATTCTAGTCCAGTCATAAATCTGGCCCTTTTCTGCATTGTAAATATAATTGCAGATTTATCGAAAAATTGTACCAAGTACATTTTTTTCAATCGCATAATATACAGGGTCTCGTTTATTGTCTCTTTGTCACTTAATTTAAAAACAAATTGTATAAAATATTTTGTCTAGTTTTTACATTTTTTTTTAAATACAGATACACGGTAGAACAAACATGTTGGTTAATATAACACAAGACATTTCGTTGTTAATTCCATATTTAAACATAAGGTAAGACATTGTCTATAATTATTTCTTTATGGTGTGCTTTTGTTGGGTATTCTGCAACTTTTACAAAACATTTACAAATTTAATAATTAAACCAAAAACTGTTGTCATTTTGGAAAATAATCTATCCATTGTCAAAATTTTTTAAGCCGTCAAACATGATAGTTTGTTGTATTTATTTCCGTGGTCACATGAGACAATAAACTATATTCCTTATTTTTACTTCGAGCTTAAGGATGGGCAACCAACTTGTATAAAATTTAATGAAGTAATTTGAGATACACTTTTCCTTAAATTTTCTTTTAGTTCTGTTGATTTATTTTCCCAGTTTATGCTGAGTACCATTGTAACAATCGTCACAGTATTCAGTGGAATTCTGCGAAAACTTAAGCAAGTCAAGGAAGTAAAAAAATCTTTTGGCGCCATTTCATTGTTTAAATAAAAAAATTAAATTGTTGAGGGTTCAATTTTTTTTTTCTTTCTTTAAATGAGAAATTGAGAGAAAAAAGTTACTCTAGGGATTAACTACATTTTTTTTTGTTCCCTATCTGCACTAGCAAAAGGTAGTGCAAATAGGGAGAATAAAAATTCATCACATACCTGGTGAAATAAAAAAAATATTTTGTAATGAATGTGTAAGTAATAAACTTAACAAAATAATAAATAATAAAAATTAACAATTTAACTAGAACATAAGAAATCAGTCAAACTTATCTAATCAATCAATCAATCAAAATATACTTTATTGTCGTAAAGAAAAATCTTGTTGACAAAGCTTGAAGAAATATATAAAACTACAAGTACATACCAACTATAGTACAATATAAAATAAAATAAATTGAATTATTTTGAATCACAGTCTATTTTTAAAGTGACCACCGCCAAATTCAATGCATTTTCTTGATCGATTTGTCATTTCATTTTCGCTTTTTCTAACAATCTCTAAATTGTTTTTACTTTCATTGCAAAAATGCTCAATTCTTGTAATCAGCTGCTCTCTGGTATTTATTTCTTTATATACTTCAGTTTTTAAATAGCCCCACAAAAAATAGTCAAGGGGTGTGAGATCTGGTGATCTCGGAGGCCATGCAACGGGACCACATCGACCAATCCGCGTATTTGGATATTGTTCATTCAGATAGTATCTGACTCGTACCGAAAAATGCGGCGTAGCCCCATCATGTTGAAACCGCGTTCCTCTTGTGTTTACATTATTTAATAAATTTGGCAGGGTATGTTGTAAAAAATCTAAATAATTGTCACCATTTAAGCGACCTTCAAAAATATGAGGACCTATGAGATTATTATTGAACATCCCACACCACACATTTACAGAAAATCTGTGTTGGGAATTCTTTTGGATTATTGCACGGGGATTCTTGTGACTCCAAATATGAAAATTTCGAGTATTATTTATACCATCACGGGTAAATTAAGATTCATCGGTAAACAATACTCTTCACATAGTTCGTCTATGGGATAAAACCCAGCGGCAAAAAGTTAACCGAAATACTTCATCACCTGGCACCAATCGTTGAACAATTTGTATATGATAAGGACATTTGTTCGCCTTTAATAGTTCTCCAAACTCTGGTTTGAGAAATATTTAATTGTTGTAGAATTCTTGTTGTGCTGATTTTTGGGTTCTGGTCAACCATATTTAAAATCAAATCTTTTTCTTGCCCTGCCTGCCTAACAGGACGTTCTATTTTTATGATTGAGGGAACGGTTCCACTTTCAGAAAGATGTCTAAACCGGCGTCTGTATTCCCTTTCAGCAGCTTTTGCATTGCCATTGCAATATTCATAGACAAAAACCATATTTGAGTATTCTCTACTCGTGTATGTAAACGGCACGATTTTGAATTATTACAAGACAATATTGTAACCAGTAAAAGCAACAGTGGTGACGTGACTTCTTAATTACAATATGACTGACTTTTGACAGGTACCTACTTGATTATTAAAAAGTACGTAGCCATAACTTTTAAAACAAATATAATGGCAAGACTAGATGATTGTAACAATTAATTACTCTTGCAATGAATTAAATATTGCTGAAACCAGAGTTTGGAGAACTACCTTTTGGTAGTGCAGATAAGGAACAAAAAAAAAATATATAGTTAATCCCTAGAGTGACTTTTTTTTCTCAACTTCTCATTTAAAGAAAAAAAAATTTGAACCTTCAACAATTTAATTTTTATTTTTAAACGATGAAATGGTGCCAAAAGATTTTTTTATGGGATGTTGTATCTTTCTAGGTGTAAATTAATATTTTATTGTCAAATATTTTATAAACAGTATACAGAGTGTTATTTCTCAATATTTTCTATCTTTTGGTAAAGTACAACCCTCACCTCACGAATCACCCTGTATAAAATACACAAAATATACAAGTTAAAATATTTTAAATCATAATTTAAAATTGAAAAATTCTTGAATAGAGGAAGGTTCAGTATCACTATAGAACTGAAAGATTCAGATGAAAATGTAGGAAGTGTAAAAAAAAATTTATTGCTGCGTAATAGGATCCCCTCTCAGTCCGTTAGTCAATTGCTTGGAAAATGTATATTTTTTTTTACTTCTGGTTTCATAATAATGACTCTAATTAGTCTAATTTATCCTAGTTTAAAATGCAGTACGTGTAAAAATAGGGAACGCTGATTGGTACATTTGCAAGCCGAGTTTACGCAGGGGAAATTCTTGTAAGGCGCAAAAAAAATTGAGCTATTAGGTTGTTGCATGTAGGATAAATGTATATTTCATTGCGAGTTATGTACATATTTTGTAGTTTCAATATAGAAGACGCTCAAGAACACAAGGTTCTGGTGATGAGCTGTTAGTAATAAACATCCCTTGAATTTGTAACATTTCTGATAACGTAATTTTTTTTTAAAGGATTGTAGACAGGTATACATTGTTCTAGTTTATATATTTTTAGATGTGAGACATTTTGAAACAATCAAGTATTCAAGAACCAACCTCAATCTAATCCGTTTGTCACAAAGGTTTTTTCATTAAAATTTTTAAATATTTTTAAGTGACAAAATACCCAACAAAAAGTAAGGAAAAATGTATTCTCCTTCCGGACACCTGAGGCTTTGGATTTGGGGGTTGTCTACTATATGATGTGTTTATGTATTGTTTTTTATTACCTGCCACAGAGCCGCCATGGTGTTATCTGCTTTTTCTATATAGATATCATGTCCCTGTTTGTTGGCTTTAGTTCATTTTACTCAATATTTGTTATATTTCTTTATGTAATCATTAGTAACGAGGAGTCGGTCATTTTTATTCAGGTCAGTAAATAGGTTTAAGTTGTTTCACATATTTTAAAGATAATCATTGTACCATCTAAATCCCAGCAAATCATAATTCGTTATATTTAACCACGCTCCCTCTCTATCCTCCCCTTCAATAAGCATTGCAAACGAGCATGTAAAGCCAACTCTCACGGCCAAATATTTGGGAATTACCATGGATCAAAAACTTAATTTTAATCAACACACATCAATTATTAAATCCAGAATAAAAAGCCGAGTAAAACACTTCAAAGCACTCACATATAAAAATGAAGGAATATCAACAAAAACAGCTACAAAAATTTACACATCAATATGCCGACCCATATTTGAATATGGACACAATCTATATATCAACTGCCAAAAGCTGGCCCTAAACAACTTAAAAGTTGCTGAAACCGCTTTGCTGCGCACTATAACTAAAATTCGGCACCCAAACAACAACCTCCATAACCCGCCAAATAATCTACTATATGAAAAAACCAGAATAACACCAATCCTGACCAGAATCCAAATGTTAACAGTTAAATTTGCCAATCGACCACACAACATACAATTGATGCGACCTCTCTGCCGGACAAGAAGCCCCAACACATCAAAATTCTAGCACCCAGAGATGACACTGATGGAAAAAATATCTTCGCTAACTCTAAACTAATCGAAACTTGTTTGTTTGTGTTTTTTTTTTACCACAAAATAAATTGTATTCATCTTAAATCAATACAAAGAATATTGTAATATCAATAAAAAAGCAGGAAATACAGGCTGAAGGACCCGGTCGATAGCCGTTTGAATATGTAATTTTTCTCGTATATATTCAATAAAGAACTTTTATTATTATTATATTCATTGTACCAGTTTGTTTTGACAATTGAGATAGATTATCTTCCGAAACGTTAACAGTTTTTAGTATTCAATTTTCATTTTTTATGTTTACTTCAAGTATTTTAAGGTATGACATTTTGTAATAGAAGTATTCAAACTCAACTTCTGTCTAATCCATTTGATGCAGCGGTCATTTTCATTATAGCTTTATATTATTGTAGAAGTGACAAAATAGTTAGAAAATAAGGTAGGACATTCTTGCTTGTAGACATAAATGTACTTTCAGTCCCATAGAGTGTAATTATTAGACAAAAAAACTGTGATCGATAGAATTTTGTATAAATATATATTTAATAATTGCATGAGTTAGAACAAAGACAATGAGACAACCTGTATAACATATGGAAACTTAGGTTCTGTAAATATCCAGTCAGATTTTTTTTGTAAATAATAAATTTTAAGAAATTTTCCTTAAATATGTTGCAGATTTTTCCAGTTATGTTTAGCTTTTTATTTTTATTTGGGTAAAACCATTTATTTTGTAGTGGTTGAATATAACCGATTCAGATGCATAACAATTAATTAAGTAAATGTTTTCTTATTTGCGTGTCGGTGGTGTTGAATTGTCCAATAATCACATGTAAATTAATGATTGTTATGTAGATATACCTGGATTGATAACTGTATTCCTAAATGTTATAATTCTTGGTTAGATTAAAAGTTCCGTCGTTTGTTTTAATTAATTAGTAGTTTTTGTATTTTAAAATTTAAATAAAATTTTGGTTTTGAAATGGCCAATATGTTATTTGTTTTCATTAATTTTTTTTTTTTTCTTTATTGAGACAAACATACTAAATTATGTTTTGGGTAGACTTTGGAATGCCAACCATTTCTTACACATACCGAGCAGTACACAGTTCTCTCACTGCGGTACACGTCTGAAATTCACTAAATGTCAAGAAATGCCCATTTTTTTTTTATTCGTGAGGACTCGAAGAGAGCAATTTATGACGAGCCGAAAACGCCAATTTCGTTCTGTCACGTATTCAGAAAGATCCGGTTTATTAAAAAAAAATTGTATTTTCAGCTCTTCTTCGCCTCATCATCTTAAATTTTAAATTGTTTAGAAGTGGTTCCATCTACTAAAACAGCATTCTACTAAAATGATTAACAATAGCTGTTTTTGGCAAATTCGGTGTTTTCACAAATTTTAAAATCACTTTGACTGTTTTACTTAATTATGGTTTAAAAAAATTGAATTTTCCCAAGCAATTGATTTATTCCTTACAATAAGCCCTTTTAAATTTGAATTTAAATTTTACCACGAATAACCATACGTCATCGTATCCCGCACTGATGCCGTCAGAGGTTACATTGTTGGTAAACAAACATGGGTTGTGTAATATAAAAACACGTTATTTTGCAAAACTGTAAAGTTTTATGATGGAAAATAAGTGATGTTTTGTACCAGGATGCAAAAATACATCCATGAACGCACCTGAAAAGGTTTTCGTGACAGTACCAAAACAAAAACAACGCAAAATAAAGTGACTTAAATCTGCTAGACGTGATGCACCTACAACAGCATCAGTATTTTTCTGCTGTGAGGATCCTTTCAAAGTAAGTTTAGTAAGTAAAGTAAATTTAAAACTTCATTATCATGCCTAAGTATTAGATTAAAATAATGAATAACTAGTTACCTAACCCTGTTTAAATTACAAGTTTATGAGCAACATTTATAGGTTATGTTTACATAATATCAACCTTGTATGTATATTGAGCAACGATATACAATAATCATATAGGAATCAATAGACTATGTTAAAGTAATAATAGATAAATACAACGAGAATAAACAAGTTTAGTACTTATGTTGCAGCTTTAGAGCCCCTCACTTCTGCTATGTTGAAATGTTCATCTCTCTTCATAAATTCAGTGATCATGAACACATCCACTGCCGGTACATTTCCTAAATGAGCTCTGACGAATCATGTATTAGCCATTTAGAATTAAATCACAAGTAAAAACGTACAAAAAGTCTTTAAAATGCTATGTCTATATACTACATATTATATGCAATATTACTGTTTGATGTAATTGATGACGTCACCAGTATCACCACCAATAATGGCATGTTTCTTGTAGCTGTTCAAATTTTATGTTATTTATTGGTTGAAATATTAATTTAATAGACGGCGGATTGCTTTTTAAATACAGGGAAATGCCTTAATACATATTAAGTACTTCATGTTAATAATATCGAAAAAACTAATTTGCATATAGTGAAAACACCTAATTGGTCATAGATCTTATTTAATTGAAAATAGATGTAAGTTGTTAGTGGAGTAAAATCGCTCCTCCTACTTGCCTGTACCATCTTGTAAAGGACATTTATATTTGGCACACGTATACTTGAAACCTGACTGCTTCTAATGGTCAATTGGAAATTTCAATAATGTTTTTCCAAAAATATTTAATAAATGTACAATCACCAATTATACGCATCAAAAACTTCACTATTCGGTGATCAATGTGAATTATTGAAAATTTCTTTGTACATATATCGAGTTAAATGTAGTCAGGATATAGAAAACTTTTTGAAGAAAAATTAAGTCGATAGCTGCAATATTTATTGAAATATGAATTTACTTCAACGAGCGAGCGGACGAGCGCTTACATTGAAGTGTGGCTGCCAGACAGAAATAACAAAAACATACATAGGCACAATATTTTCGTATATTAGGTATCTATAAATCACTACTAAGCTAAAAAGAAACAATGAACCGACTCATTATTTTCATTTGGTAATGTCTAGTTATCGCGAGTTAACACGAAAATATTGTGCCTATGTATGTTCTTGTGATTTCTGTCTGGCAGCCACATTTCAACGTAAGCGCTCGTCCGCTCGCTCGTTGAAGTAAATTAGTATTTCAATAAATATTTCAGCTATCGACTTAATTTCTTTTTCAAAAACTTTTCAATATCCTGACTACATTTGACTCGATACATATACAAAGAAATTTTCAATAATTCACAGCGATCACCGAATAGAGATTCGGCCAACATGTGCATTCCACACAGTTTAAAATCCGAGTTTAATTTTCATTTAAGTTTATTGGCTGAAAACCACATCTCAGCATTCAAGTGCATATTTGCGCAATCTTCTCTTAATTCGTCTAGATCGGGATGTAAGGTCAATAAGTGTCGTCTGCATACAAGAGACAGTTGTTACTGTTAATGGCAGATTTTATTATTTTTTTATATTTTTTATGTAATAGTCTTATTTATATTTACGTCTTGGTGGAGTTTTAGCTATAGCTATTCCACCACTCAACCAGGACACATAGACATCAACACAACCATTCCCTGCAATATTGCCATCTACCATAGCTAAGACTTGGAACTTATGAGAGATAACAGCGACTAGTCATGTTGTATCACTCAACAGCAGTCTAGCCCATTGCTATGATCTTAGTAACATTAAAAGCCCCACTAAACATTCATACCCTGGCCAAGATTCGAATCCTGGACTCCATAGTCACAAGTCTAACATGTAAGGATTGCGCCACTGAGCTGATAATTATATCATTTATATAGATCAGGAACAACACAGGGCCTAAAATAGATCCCTGTGGCAGTTCATTATTAATTGACGGTTGGTGCAATGCTAACGTATTGTGCCTGTGACCACGAGATGGTAGCCAGTGAGCTAGACCGCTGTTGAGTGGCGCACTGTCCATTTTTATTTTATTCTGCACTTTATATAGTCGACTGGTGGGACATTATTTATACTATGTAAATATTAGGGTGCAATTCACAAAAACCTCAGCAAATCTACTACAGACAGTCAGAACATCTATGTTTCTGTTTCTAGTACATAGTCTCCACTACCTACCCACTTGACTGTTGCATAAGTAACCTTCACCCGTTAAGTTAAGTATATTTTATTCAATTTATACCTAATGTTTTTTTAGATATATTTTGTTAATGCAGGGGTTTACTTAGACTCCCTTACTCTGCCTCTTTCTCACATGTACATAATTTTAAAAAAAACTGAGATGAATTTTGGATTTCATTAGAGAATCACGCGTTAGATTTGTTTGAACTTAGATATCCAACACAAAATGAAACTAACTATAAATCACCACCTCTACATACATTTTTCATGGATTTATCTCGAACCCTCTGTAAATAAAATATGGAACTGGAATAGTGAGCTAATATTGTACTTTATATGGGAGATTACTTCGACAAAGTTTCATTCCCATGTGACTGATCAAGGGATTGAAGTGGCTGTTTTTCTCTTAAACTGTTTTATTTTTTTTCTTCACTATTAATTGATCAATTGGCTTGAATTAGGAACACACATTCTATTTTGACAAGTGACTTATTGAAATAATCAGGAGCACTCTGCGACTATTTCAACCCTAACAGAGACAAAAAATAATTTGCGCCCTCTTAACAGTAAATATCTCTACCGGCACATGCACCATATTCTAATAAAATATGCGTTGGATGAAAATGAAATCTGTGATATCTGACACGACATATGTAATAAGACTATTAGAATTCTAGTGTTGTGTAAAATTAACATTTAATTAATTGAGATTCATATCAGATTTTGACATACTATGTATGTAGACTTATTAAAAAACTATTAGCTTATAATTTACATAATCTATATGAAATATTTTGTTAGTCTTCATCGATAGTTGAGCAGTTTATTTATTTACTTAAGAAATAGGTCATTCAACAGAGTGCAAAGACTTCAATAACAGAATGACACAAATTATAAAATAGTGTACATATTAGTGAGTATATGTGCTGGTTTTATGGTTTTACAATCTGCGATTTGAATTCAGCATTGCATGAATCATTACAGCTGCAATGCGAGAGCCTGCCTCCTATTCTGGTTCCATTCGAATAGGTGAAATAATGTCTCGTGATATTAGTGATGCCGTTGCAGTTAAAGGCTTGCAGTTGATGAATATATGGTAGGTATTTCTTTATGCCTAAACTTGGTGCGTATCCGCAAAATGTCTGGTGCAGTTATTGTGTATTCTATATTGCTTGATCCATCTGAGTCGAGAAGTAACATACCGACTGCAATAATTAGTGTGTATCACCAAAAATAATTGCTTTTCTATCATCTCTAGAAAATCCAACAAACTGTTGGACAACAAAATTAAAATACATACATTTCCTTCGCGACCACCTGATGTCTTGTCTGTTGCCTAAATTTTTAAATGTTCAACTATTTCTTCTTTAACGTTGACATCTCGCTGCCTAGTGAGGTCAAAAAAAGCGAAGTGGAAGCAATGCTTTTGTAGTAGGCTATAAAGCTATAACTATTATTATGCCCAATTCGAGCTGTTGAATTCAGATCGGAGGTCAGAAAGGGAAAGGAAAAAGTACATGTAGCCAAAACGTGCCAAAATTGTGTTTTGACTCAATTATTTGTGGCTATATAGCGCTGGAAACTCTAATTGGGCTCAATTCAAAGCATATACTCAAAATCAAAGAAAGAAAAGGAAAGAAATGTACAGATTTTAAAATAGTTTAATCCACTGAAAGTTTGTTGAGGTATATTTTTCATTCATGAAAATGGGCAATTCTGACAGAAGTGCACCCTTAATGTTTTGGACCGGAGTTGTCCAGCCACGTGGTCGGTACCTTTTTCAGGTATATAAAAAAATATCTTTCCCCAAAATTTCAATTGTTATAAACCATTTTGAACAAATCGGTCACCAGCTCTCCGTTTAGCCATACCACCACTCAACAAGGATACGTTTACATAGACGTCAATAAAACAATTACTGCTATCTGCCGCAGCCGGGACTAGAATGCAGGAAAGGCAACAGCAACTGGACATGAGTGCCGCTCAACAGCTGCATAACTGTTACCATCTTGATAACATATTAAAAACTTCACTAAAGTCATCATTGTGCTCAATTCGAGGCATAGAATAAAATCAAAAACAAAGTTGAACATTATATTAAGATATCGCCTTCTTCATAATTATGTGCTGTCCATAACTAAGCATTACTGCTATTAAATATATTAGGATTACAGAAATGTGAGGAGGTATTTATTTAATTACCAACAGGACCAATATTTCCTCTTTACACCTTTATATTCTCAATGTACCTACATACCCTACATTTCTTAATTTTTCAACATCTACCAGGAGTATTAGGATCACTGAAATGGGAGGAGGTATTTATATAAAATAAATCATGTTTTCATTTGTGTTTACACAATAGAAGAATTCAGCTTTAGAGCTCCTCTTACATTCTATTAATTACCAGGAGCAGCTATTTAAAATTTTATCCATTCCGTACACAAAACACTACCTCCTTTTATATTAAACATCTGTCACAGAAATGCGAGGAGGTATTTACTTAATTACGGAGCAACCAAAAACAGTGCATTAAAACTTTATCCATTCCGTTCACAAAGCGCTACCCTTCTGGATTTTAAATGCCCGTCACAGAAATGCGAGGAGATATTTATTTAATTTTGGAGCAGCTAAAATACAGCTTTTTAGAACTGTATACTTTGTACACAACAAGATACTTCTTTTTATTATAGATAACGCTACATGTCCACCGGTGGTTATTTCTGTTATCACATGCTTATTGGTGGTCACTTCATGTCCATCATATTGGGACAAGTGACCACCCCTGGATAAAACTGCGTTTTATATTTCAGGTCCGTGAGTACACCATGAGAATGTTTTATGAGTTTTGCATAGACAATACCGATGTTTGGAACTAGGTAAATGTGCTTCACTTGGACTTAGCAGTTTAACATTGCCACTGGTGAGCAAGCGGGTCTGAAATGCAAAACGCAGTGTGTCCACGGGTGGGCACGGTGTCCCAACATGACGGACATGAAGCAGTTAAATAAATTATTTAACTACGAAGTTGCCAAAAGACAGTTCTTTAAAATTTTATCTAGTTTGTACATAAAGCACTACCTTTCTTGATTCTAACCGTCTGTCACAGATATTAGGTTATTCAGTAAGTTTGAAAATCATGAAAAAATACCGAGAAAAGAATAGTTAATATAACGAGCGATGCCATGAAGCCGCATAACATATCTGGTTAACTGTATTTGTATACGTGTATCGTTTGTAATATTCAAGCACCACGCTCTCAGTGTTATGCTATCACAAACAGGCATTGTAATGATTTATCCTGGTAACAACGCTTTAGACTGAATTTCTAAATTAAGAATAGAATTACTATACTAGGAAGTATTTATTTAATTATGGAGCTGAAAAAATACAGTTCTTTAAAATTTTATTCATTCCGTACACAAAACGATACATTTTTTATTTTAAACGTTCATCACAGAAATGCGAGGAGGTATTTATTTAATTGCCAGGACCATGGATATTATTCTCCTTGGCAATTTAGCTCTCCAAATATAGAGCGCTACAATCCCTCAGGACTATTAGGAAAACTGAAATGAGAAGAGGTATTATTTAATTACCAGGAGCACCCAAAATACCTTTTCACGATTTTATGAATTCATGTTATATACTATTTCTTGATTTTAAAACCCGCCATGAGTATTAGGACAACAGAAATGTGAGAAAGTATTTTTTTCTCCTACGGTTATTATATTGATGTTTGGCAGTAAAGAGTGAAGCAGATTCACTGAGATTCCCAATTTCTGGTTATAAAATAAGTGAGGGTAAAACAGCTTTCAGTTGCAATTCACAAGACGTAATGAAAGTTTCGAACTTTATTCAAGAAAAATAACAATACAAGAAATAATAATTTATAAAAGTTACACTAGTTTTTTCACAGAACAAACTGAAGAAAAAATAAATAACAATTGGTAACAAAGCATTTGGATTGGTACGCAATACTTTTATAACACATATTAAACATCGGGTAGTTGTCCACAAGATTCTGTTACATCTTCATATACACGAACCCAAAAAAGAGGTAGGTATCATTTAAGTAATGATTAAAATAAGCAGACCTTTGGACGTTAAATTTAATTATTAGGGAGATTTTAGGCCACTTAAATTTGCTAATACGTTAAACCTAAAACGTTATACTGCACATGCGCATTAGCTCGAAAATAAGGGATTCCGGTATTAACGTTTTGGCATGTTTTGAGTTTTTGAGACTGTTTTTCTCGACGTTAAGTGACGTACCTAAACAATGTAAACAAATATAACCTCACTTTTTGCTCACTTTGAAAGATTTGGTATTTGTTAATGCATTTGAAGTTTATGTTATTGTGGCAGGACTGGACAACTACGAATATTTCTTTTCAAGCATATACATATAATAATAAACAAATATCAAAAAGTCAGGTTATGTATACACCCTGTGACAAAAATAACAATGTTGCCAAGAATTGATTTACATGCAATCATTTTATTACATATTATGAAAATTTTAAAAAATGTACAAAAAGTACTAAATAGAGCCGGGAGATATATTTTAAATGTAAGTATTAAGATTCATACATTAGATGTATAAATTGATGTGATTGTTCTCTACCCGACAACTCTGTAAAACATTAAACGTTATTACGCATACCTTATCATAACGTAAATAAGGCAAAACTTTATCGGTTAATAACGTTTTCGTTTATTTTTTAACAACTGTGCATGAGCAGTATAGCGGATAACGTATAACGTTGATAATTTAAGTGGCCTAAAATCTCCCTATTATGACAAATAAATACAGAATGTTTTTGTCCCTCCAGGAAACTGCCTAAGATTGAGTTTTGCCATTTGTTTAATATTAAATCGACCATACATGAAATCTAGGCAAACAAATACCATTTTTGATAAACATTGATAACATGCATAGTTAAAAATGTTTTTTTTTTTACTTTTTAAAGTTTTTGTAAAGATGTCTTATTTTCTTAAGTTTTCTTATTGATAGAGATCAGGGTGCAGCGATAAATTCCAGAGGCAATCACTTTTTCGTACAAATAACCATAGTCACAAATAATAAAAAAATGATGAAATATTTCTATGTATGTATAACTCGGAAAGAAAAATTGTTTAAAATGATTTTATCAGGTAATTCGACGGCATGCAGCTATAAAAACAATTTCTTTCGGTCGACAAGTAGATATTTCACTGTACAACCATTTGATAAAGATATTTTTATTCAATGAAGATAGATAAAGATGCTATACAGTATGTCTCACTTTTTATGACTCCCATATCACAACGCCCTTATTCATGCGATTTTAAAGAAATTCGGGTGGAAGATACTTACTCATGAGGAGATTGTTTTACAGTAAAATATTTTAAAATCCACCAGTGGCGCTCGTCCTTTTGAAGCAAAGTTTTAACTGTGAAACAATCTCAATCTTATTCGTTGTTATCAAGAACTCACTAATACCGAATTTCAACAAGATTGTACTTGGTGTTCATGTAATAAAAAAATTAAATTTCCCTTTTTATAGTACCAATTATTACAATTTAAACTTCATTTTCGGATGTAATGAAGAGTTAGTTAAGCTGGAGGAAGACTGGCTTTCCATTTATAATTAATCACGTGACTTGAGTCAGTTTACTTAACAATCTAAATCAACTTGGAAACAAAAAAAGTTCAATTTTACAATTTTAAACAGATTTAATTCACTAGCAATTCAATAAATAGTAACACTTACATACATACACTTGTTTTGAACTTCTGCTCGAGATTTCCAAAAAGAAATATTTTGTTTTGCAAACGTTATCATTATTCTCTAATGTAAGATATTATTGGAAATAAAGACAATTATTATTATTATCATTTTTAAATCTCAGTTTGCTCAATAATTGCCATGACCAACTAATGTTATCTACAAAGGTAGATGTTATAAAAATTTAATCCCATTGAAAATGTGCTTTGCTTGTTTTTATTTCCAAGTCAACTATTTTTTATTTAGACTGTTAAGTAAATTGACTGACGTCACGTGATTAATTTTAAATGGAAATCCTCACTTCCTCTTCCTCCAGCTTAATTAACTCTTCATTACGTCCGAAAATAAAGTTAATTCTAATAATTGGTATTTAAAAACGGAAAATTTTATTTTCTTATTACGTGAACACCAAGTTCACTATCTTATTGAAATTTGGTATTAGTGAGTTCTTGATAACAACGAATTGGATTATGAGATTGTTTCACAGTTAAAACTTTGCCTAACATATAATTTTTTTGGAAAATTAGGTTCTTATTCTTCATAAGGTTGAATGCTACTGGTGGATTTTTAAATATTTTACTGTGACACAACCTCCTGATGTATAAGTACCTTATACCCAAATTTTAAAAAAAATCGCATTGTTAATAAGGGCACTGTGATATGGAAGTCATGAAAAGTGAGACATACTGTATATACTAGTCATCATCGCCGGATCTTTATAGCACCTACGCTGGACCTATAATCAAAGATTTATCAATGGCAGCCTGGGTGACTACCGGTAAAATTGCTAACACTTCAGAAAATCGGTCAGGAATCAGAACCACCACTAGTACTAATAGGAGTACCATCTACTCCATCTACTTTAAATGAAAACTTTATTTTTTCAAAATTTAATTTTAAAATATCTAACTCCATTCTATTAAAGAATATATTTAAATAATTTTCAATATCCTTGTGAACATAGCGTCCATTGTTTAATTGAGCAACATTCACTCTTCACACCATAAGTATTGTACAGAAATTTGTTATTGAAACTACAGTTAAGATTATATAGATATTTCGCTTAAGGTGGCCATTCCCTAGAAAGAGACATCTGATAGGGACATAACTTATTTTCTTAGTACGTATATTAAAAAAAAACTATATGACTACCTAAGTAGAACCATAATAAGACTATTATACTATGAATTTTCCTCAATGATTTCAGTGGTTTGCACAATAGTTTAATTTAAAACTACGAAATAGGAAGATTAGCATAATTTTTTTAATTTAAATCTAACTATTTTGCATACCACTGAAGTTATTGAGTGATAATTCATAGTAATAGTCTTGTTAATGTTCTACTTAGGTAGTCTTATAGATTTTTTAAATATATGTACTAAGTGAAACAAATTATGGCCAAAAATAGTAAATATTTCTCTATCGGATGTCTCTTTCTAGGGAATAGCCACCTTAACCGAATACTCGATTGCAAATCAAGAGTAACATTTGCATGAAGGGCAATAGCCAGAGGAAGAATAATGGAATGTGAACTGTAACGTCCACGGTTCGAAACTAATAGCTGAATTTCAAAAAGATAAGTGTTTAAAATGGTGTAAATATAATATACAATATTTGCATGTATATCAAACCATTCCTTCAACACTTGTGTAACGGATGTGGAAAATAAATAATAACCTCAATCAAAAAAAGAATTTTTTTTTAGTAAAGGTATAAACTATATAGCACAAAGTTGTTTATCGTATCTATATTTTAGCGTTGTTTCATTATTACAGCATATGTGTAGGGTCTTTACATTCTGAATATAAACAACTATGTTTAATTCATACCTCTACTTATTCAATACCTGCAGAGCAAAAGTAAGTCAGTATAGGTTAAAGATTTAGATGCAGATGATAAGGTTCTATATGGATATTTACTAAATTGTTTACAAATTTCTTTATGTGGATAAGACATACGCGGATCTAGATTGTGGCTATCATGTTTCTGCCCACTGCATGTTGAAAATGAATACATATTTATAAAACATTTACGTGAATAGTATGGGGGTATGTATGTAAACAGTGAGATATGAATGATAATGGAGATCAAAGTGTTTCAATTTCTCGCTCGAATTCTTTACAGGATTAAGTGAACATGTGGATTTCCTGGAATTACAATTTAACGGCACAGTAATATATTGTACAAGCGGTGATATTATTGATTTAATTTTGATTTAGTGGAAATGGTGGGTGGGTTAAAACACTGGACAAAACTAGATAATTCCATAGGCAATTTTTGCAAACGTGTATATAGCAATTCAGATGCCATCAGACATGACACTAAGAAAAAAAATTTTGTCACAGAGATGTGACAGTATTTAACAAATTGAACAACAAATACATATGAACTCAATCCTCAATAATACATTGCTAAGAACATCAAACAAAAATTTACAATTGGAGAGGAATTAGATTGAAGGTAAGACTAAAAAGTAATTGTCAGGCATTAGGTTCAATGTTTAAAAAAAACTGTCACAAATTTCTTATGGAAGTAGACTTTTCTACACAAGACACATATGTCGTGTCTCTGACAATGGTCAGATATTTCAAGTATGCACTAATTACATTTGTCAATTTTTAATGGTATTTTTCACAATACAGATGGATTTTTAATAAGAGACAACAGAGATTAATTTCGGTGCAGAGCGTTTTTCCTTCTGTGATCGCTAGTTAAAAATACATGTGTGTATTATGGATTTACAAACTACTTCATGTTTTAGGATAAGGTTAATATATCAGTTCTCGTTATCTTATCCACTTGTATGTTTGTAGCTTGTTTGTTATTCCATACAATAAATCATTTATAATTATTATTATTAGTGTTACAGTTACCAATACTTTTTGCCCTCTTCCTATTAACATTGGATATTACTGAACTCGCGAAAAGAACCACAAGGTAAGATATTGTGTCATATATGCTTGGACATATTGACATGGTGTCACATTACCTAGAGCCTGGTTTGACGTCATTTATCGCTATATCCTGATCTCTGCCTATAGCGCAAAATGATGGAGGCTATATTGTTCTATTGAAACTAAAGGCGTCCTCAGAGTACATGTACCATATGCTGTATTCTGTATCTACCAAACTTATATTTTCCACGCTATGAATTCACCATTCTATAATTAAGTAGCACAGCATATGATACGTGTATTCTGAGGGTGTCTTAAGAATTAAACAATATGCTTAAATAATACTGTTCAAATTATATTATAATTTCCTCATTTCGAACATAGTTTACCAAAATACCAATATAATTCTATAATCCTCGGTCTTTTTAGAGAAAAGTTCATTTAGACAACAGATATGTTTCATATGAAAAACGGGGGTTGCTACAAGTACGCCGCAGAAGGCAAATATTATGTCTTAGCTGCCCGTTGCTCATGCGCAATTTGGGAATTTGCAATCGACAAATAATCTCATTAGCTGTCTATCACGGCGGGCAGTTTATACTCAGTAGGTGCGTTTTTATTCTCTTTTACATGAAAAATGTCCTCTTTTTTGCTGTATTAATTAAAACATTAATTTTCTAGTTAAATCTGCGATTTTATTTTCTATTAAAATGTGAGCTAATGTCTTAACCCAGTGACGGATTACTGCACACAATTATTAACTGAAAACAATGATCTTAATATATTTTGATAATTTTTTTTGTATAGGTACCTGTTTGTAGACATAATTCTAATGTAAAGAATAAGCTACTTTAGATTGAAGGTCGTGGGAAGCTGGAGAAAGATAGTGGGAAAAAGGGGTAAGAAGGTGGAGAAAAATGCCCCTGCTAATATTTACATGAAGTGATCTGTTTCTGGGTTAAGATATTAGCTGTTATATATAAAACAAAATAAAATTACAAAAATGTAGGAATTAAAAAGTTTTCAATAGTTTAGAAAATATACATTTCATTTCATTTAGCACAAAAGCAAATTTAAAACATGTAAAAGAGATAAAATAAAGTACTTGATGAGGCGGATGTCTAAAAATATTCAAGCTGCCCGCCACAATGGACCGCTAATAAAATTACTTGTCTGCCATGAATTTGGGAAGTAAAAGTGCTGTAGAGGGCAGCTTATAATAGTTGCCCATAGCAGTATCCTTGTAGCAACTTCCATGAAAAATTGTACTCATTAATTAAGGTTATGTTGAATTTGATTTGAGGTTAGGATTCATGACGAAAAGCATGATGCCCAATTTAACTAATATAGTTAAACCTGGCATCTAGTTAATAAACGAGAAAAATGTAGATGCCAAACTGTTAAGAGTATTCTTTAAATAATTGTAAATAAGGGAAAAGCGAGTTGATTTGAATTTAAAGTTGAGCTGACACCTAGAAAGAAACATTAAACAAAATCTAATAAATGATATGTAGTGTACTTCTTTCAATAATGAATTTTAAATACGTGTAAATGACAGTTAAATATGTATTTCATAGCCTCTGGATTGGCCGAGGTATACAGTGGCCACCAAGGTGACCAGGCTTTACCCACCTGAATTATTGCTTTTGGGGATGACTAAATTTTTTTGAAGCTTTTATGAGTAAATCACCACTCACGATCCACAAAAGAGCTGACAAATGTATTGAGGTTGGAGGTGGTATTTCCGGGACATTGGAAAATATTGTTTGTCTGGATAACAAGTTTTTGTCAATTACTCTTATTCGTTTATAGGAAACCTTTCTCTCAGTTTAAGAGTGAGCAAGGTGATAAGATCAGTCCTACATTTTGGATATGTATGGCGCAAGCTGTTTAGATTATCTTTTATATGACTACTTTGTCATCGATACTTTCTTTGCACTGTGATACATGCCAGAAAGGTCAAAATATGCATGTATGCACATGTTATGCGGATATTTATTTATTTAACAATACACTATCCAATAGAGCATTCCAATTATAGAGCAGGAGATGATAAAGTATTTACAAATATATCACGTATAAGCCGAATACCAAAAGAATGTAAAATAAACAGATAAAACAAAATTTTAAATTAACCAGTTAATCTTTATATTGCAGACACATTGCAGAGGAAGATATGAAACAAAATTACTATAGTTCTCACACATTTTGCATAGTAGTAAGATGTCTGGACGTTAGTTCTGGCAAACAGATAATGAGTTTTGCGTAGAACCTGGTCTAGGTGTCCGAAAATTTTGTAATATATCCCCAAAAATTGTTATTATATTATTTTAAAAAGAAAAATTTGCTGTGAAATAGTTCTACGAGTCTCCAGGCTCAAAAATAAAAATGTATTCAACAGTAGTCTGATGAAAACTAATATCAGGATAGACATATCATCTTCCCTATGACTCAAAGTCTTAAAAAACACCTCTGAATTCTCTCTATATTTAGTACATGAATGTTATAATGGGGCAGCCAAATAATTGACAAATATTCCAATTTGGATTGAAGAAAAGATTGACATGGTAGTGTTTCCGTGTGTTAATGTCGTTAAAATCACATGAACACCGTATTATAAATTCCAGTGTTCTAAAATGTTCATTAATGATGGTGTTTGTATGGCAATTAAAGGATAGTTTGGTGTTAAATGTAACACCGAGGTCACGGAATGTTGATGGATGTGTAAGCCCTGAATCTTCCACACAATAATTAAATTCCACATATTGGTGTTTATCGGTAAAAGTTAAACCATTACACTTCCTTACGTTCGACTGTAATTTGTTTAAGTTTCACCATTCACTAATTTTATCAAGGGCAATTTGTAACGCCACACAACACATAATTTACTTTATTGTATAATTTTATATCATCTGCATATAAAAGACTAGTTAAAGAGCTTTATACTAAAATGGAGGTTAGTAAAAATCTGTTATTGTCAAATTGAAAGAAATAAATTCAGCTAAAATTTACTTATTAGGAAGACATCTCTTCATTTGTTGCAGTGGTTCCCACTCCCCACTGATCTAATTGCCTTGCTTACCCTTAACACCTTAAACACCAAAAAATATTGGGATTTACTTCAGGATATCATCCTGCATATAGAAACTTTTGGAATGTCAAGCATCTTAGCTGCTTACTATCCCTCATTAATATCAGTAAAGCAAAAAAAAAAAAAATGTTCCATTGTATAGTCTATGGAAATAACAAATAAAGTGGCAAACAAATCAATCATTCCAACATGTAACTAACCTCCTAAAAAATATGTGTAAATTTTATGCAAAAATATAAACAACAAACTTACACATTTCGAAAATTATCATTATGTACAATAAAAATTCGTGAAGCCTTAGCCTCTAGTCATATCAGTATTCATTCTTCATAATAAACATCTCGTTATTATACACAACTGCACTTTTGTTGGCAATGCTAAATATATACATTTACATAAACCATTTTTAGAACACAATATACATTAATTTAAACATTTTCATGCCATTTTCATAAAGTAAATATCTATAAATAAATAAAAAGTACAAACATAAATTACATGTGGGTTGTATAAACACCAATATTTGCATATATGTACATGAAAGGAAGCACTTTGAGATTGTTTGAGAAATTGCAAATGAACAAATAACGAACGCAAACCTTAAGAACTATATTACAAAAAAACTATGGTCTCTTATTGATTACAAGATCAACTTGACTTTGATGATAATCTATTTCGTTGATAAGTGAATTAGCTAAAACATCCGGCTTAGGTTCTACTTGTAAAAAGCTCTCTATTAAATCTTTAGGATTTTTGCCACCGCCGTGGGCTAGGCACTCGCGGCGATATTTCTCACCTTTCTCCCGACTGAAAGGATCGCTTTCAAAATATGTTTGCCAAATGGAATAAGCCAGAGCTCGTGACACTAAATATGAATAATACTTGGCTCCATAACCTACCAAATGACTAAATCTTAACTGCCACGCGGTATTTGTAACATAAGGTAGACCATAATAGGACTTCTGCGTTTCTGCTAAGACATCCGTTGTAGAACCTTTCAAGGGGTGCTTACCATGATATACTTGATCTATTGCTGCGTAAAATATTTGTAACTGTGTTTCACTAGCTGTGAACAAATGCTTAGATGCGCACAGCCTTTGCAGCATATCATCCGACATCGGCTGTTGAGTTTGGAAATGTTTTGCAAATTTTCGTAATACTCGATGGTCTGATGCAAAATACTCCATAAGAACAGATGGTACCTCAGCAAAATCAGTACTACATCTTGTACCAGTAACGTGTTGGTATTGCGTTCGGGCCAACATAGAATGCATGGCGTGACCCATTTCGTGAAATAGATTATCAACCATACTAGGAGTAAGTAAAGATGGACTAGACCATCTAGGAACTGGTAAATTTAACATAAGAACCACAATAGGTATTTGGTATGAACCGTCTGGAAGGGTTCGGCCACCCCTTATTGTAAAATGACAATCTTGATTTGGTTTTCCAGATCGTTCATAAAAATCACAGTAAATATAACCTAATAAACCTTCATGTTCATGCATCACAGATAATTTATACACATCAGAATACCAACACTCTCCAGCTGTAACATCTGTGTTGATTAACTGAATTCCATATAGTGACTGAAAGAGCATGTTCAGTCCATCCATACAAGCGCCTAATGAAAAATATGGCGAGTATTCTTTGGATGACACACGAAACCAATCTCTTTTGGCTTTTTGGGTAAAATAAGGAACGTCCCACGTAGCCACAGGACCATTTATGGCATTCTCTAGTTTCTTCATCTGATTCATACAATCAAAATCCGCTTTGGCTTTATCCCAAATATCTTGAGAAAGTTTGTGCAAAAATGTTATTACTTTGTTTGGATCGTCAACTGTTGCACCTCGTAATGCTCGATCTGCATACGTAGAAAATCCGCAAATTTTAGCTAACTCGTCTCTTGATCTAAGCAGATCATTTAGTAATATGTCTTGACTAGGATCAGGATGAAGAAATATTCTATACGCCACTTCGCGTGCTATAGGATTAGATGAATCTGTGAATAATCCAGAAACCAATATTTCGTCTCCATCACTGGCAAATCTAGAAAAAAGACAATTAATTTAGGTGCAAAAAACTTTAAAAATAAAATTATATAAAATTCTTTCCAATAGTGTAAAAATCATAGCAGGCTTTGAAAAATTAGACACTGGCTGCGATCAGCCAGAAAAGTAACGGAAGTCCTTAAAAAATAATATAGAATAATTTTGGTATTATTAAATAATGTCAATTTCAGTTGAGTTTTGTTTATATTTGAGTCATCAAAAAAATATATACACAATTATTTATCAGATACTATATTTCTAATGATACCACAAGAATATTTTCAAGTCAGTAGAGACATTAAGTATGTAAGTATTTATATTCTATAACGACCTGGCAGTATAAAATGAATCAATTACAAAGAGGATAGTGTATACATAAATTGTAAATACAAATTAATTAGTCAAAGAAGAAAAATATATAACACATATATATAGTATAAATTTACACAATACACTATTAAAAATCAAACAAAGTATATAATGGTTAGGTTAGGTTAGGTTAATATGTGAGTGGGCTCTTGTCAGACCCTCCCTCCAGTGCGACCATCAGGTCTATTGTGGCTCGCGCATATAATAGTCCAATCAACCAAGGAAAAATAGGGGAAATGATTCGTGTAGTTGCCAATTTCTGTCTAGTTGTTGGTGGGAGCGCCCAGAACTACATACTAAAACTCCTGACCAGTGGATGGTCTTCGGGGGTAGTTTAAAGGTCCTCTTTTCAGGCTCTTCTTGAATGATTCGAAAACCATGCCCCCTAGCGAAAAAATATTTATATACAATATTAAAATAAATGAAATTTCAAATAAAAAAGTTCCCATTCATTTTTTTTTCTAGGATCTATATTTTACGGGATACCGAGGGTGGAAAAATCGCATACCAAAGGGAAGTATTTTATCAGAGACAAAATCACCCTCCGAGATTTTTCGGATTTTCATGTTTCAGGTCATGTAGATTACGAAAATATAGGATTTTCAATTTTGTCAGTCTGTCTGTCTGTCAGTCTGTCTGTTGGTGCAATAACTAAAAAAGCTACTTGACGGAGAACAGTCAAATTTTGTAGATAGCTGACGCTACTGCCACCGAAGAACTGGTTAGGCTTTCACTGGAAAATATACAGGGTGGACTGTCTAAAGAGAATAGATAATGAAAAGAAATGTTTCCACTCTCTTTAAAATTTTCACATTTCGTGATATTCTAAACCTTAAAAAAAATAACACATGTTTTTTTAAATTTTTTAACCACTGCCATTGAATAGATGATGGAAAAAAAAATCGGAAAAAGTATTCATCCTAGAAAAAAAGTAATAGGAACTTATTTGTAGGAAATTTCATGTAGTTTAATATTGTATATAGACACTTTTTCGCTAGAGGGCTTTCAAGTTATTCAAGAAAAATGTTAAAAGGGGAGGTTAAAGTACATGGAGCATAAAACAACAGAGCATAAAACAACAGAAACTGCAGGATCAAAGAATTGAGGACCCTCTGTTGCCTTTGTTTTATCGACATTAATTTCCAACCCTATTCCCTGTGCTTTTTCTTTCAGTTGTTCATATTTCTCCCTAGTTGCTCACTTTGATCTTCCCACTATAGCGATGTCATCTGCATACGCTATTATCTGTTGCTTCTTGTTTAGATTGGTCCCATTTCAAAATAATACTCGGACACTATTTTTGATGAAGTCGAGAAGTTTTCTAAATTCTTTATTTCCATAGGACATTGACGCGCTAAACACAATGTCGTTACCCGTCTTGCTCCATAAGGTCAGCATTTTGAAAAAACATAACTTCAAACTAGATAAAGCAATATTTTTTATATTATTATAAAAATATTATTTTATCCATTTTGAGGTTATGTTTTCTCAAAATCCTAACCTCATAAACCAAAACGGGTAACGGCATTGTGTTCAGCCCGTCAAGATCCTATGGAATTAGCTATTTAGGTCCGATTTACTTGTATATATACTCACCACAAAAATTCTAGTATTTCTTGCTAAACTGAGAAATAAAATAGTGTTTGCGCCATTTATAGTTGGGTTTTTTTATTGTTACTATTGGTTTTTGAATATTTTGGAGAGCTGAATAAGACGGTCTCATCCGTTTTACCCTACCTCGTGCCGATGTCCAGTTATTAGGACATGCACTCCTTCCCATGCCTCTAAAGAGGTGAATTTTTTTATAATTCTTAATATTCGGAGTTTCCTCTATATATTTCGCAAAATATCACATAAAGCAAAAAAATGCATATAAGATAAATTATTCCATACCTAATTGTCTTTAAAAATGGTCTAATGCAATTTTATTGTAGGATGTTCAGATTCACGAGAAATTGCATAGACGTGCATTTCCAAACGTTACGTTTAGGTAACTACAATTGTTCTTAAAAATATATATTTTCAATTGTTTTATTTAGCACATAAATACACCTTAGCTAAAGTTTAGGACTTAAAATGTTCTACAAAAAACAATTTTGTATTAATAGGTAAATTTTATAAAATGTAAAAAAACTTTTAAGAAACCATGAAATGTGCTATATACTGATATCTACATTATCTGCTCTGAATCTAAAAGGTCTGGTAAATTACCCTACAATTAGTTGTTGCACAAGACTCCCAAGATTTTAACAAAGCTTGTGATTTTCCTGAGAGCTAATTTTTCTGTCTTCAGATGTTCTCAGATGTCTTCAGATCCGCATCTCCGTACTTTAGCATAATATTGAGTAATATGTGGATTAACATATTGATAATTTTAGTAAATTCAAACGTACTTTATCTAAGCACTTAATAGACAGTGGAAGATTTCCTAAACCAAGTTTTAGTTCTCAATATCCATAATATACAAATTTATTGTTTTCTCTTCTGATAATAATGTATGTATGTATTACTATGTAATTGCCATGTTATTCTTATTTGTATTTCTTATTACTGTCATTTATATTATTATTATATTATATCACATTTTATATTGAAACGGACCGGACCCACCTATATTAATCGAAAATTTATTTCCGCTTCAATTAGTTCAAATTTACATATTTCCGAAAATTGTACATAATTCGGTACGAAATCAAATATCACCCAGTATTCACATAAAAATATTTACGTGTAGTCTTGCAGTGAAGATGTAAAGTTTCAAATCATTCGAACGCATACCGTTTTAAAAATCTCTAAAAACGTACATCTCGGGCGAAGTTAGGGTACTTTGCAGTGATTAGACACTTCAGATTATGTGGTCAACATAAACATTCGACGATAACATAAACACAGGTGTACGTTTTCTCGTGGGAGCTCAGCCCAAAGCAGAGATGTGGGGATGTAACGTCACATATTTTCGGGCATTTCTCAAGTATAAAAACGCGAGGTAATTTTCAAACGGGATCAATCTTATTATCATTTTTGATTGAATAAGAACTACGTTGCTCGGCTTCGTTCTTGAGCTCAGTTCATTAATTGACCAGTCTGTTGTTTCATCAAATTCATACTAAGTCGCTGACTAGAATTCGCGCACAGAATTAATTAAATTAATTCTAATTGTCTACCAAAGTTGCTCGGCGGCGTTCTTGGAGCTCTGGTAGTAAAATATCACAACTTTACTAAAAGGGAGAAATCTTTTCGATATACCTAAGTCCAGTAAAATTAACAACAATAAGTCAAAAGACTGTGGTCAGCTTGTATCGGTTGTACCATTTAAGTTACAACATGCTAAACATCCCAGATGATGAAACGACTGGTGATGACCCGGGTCATCTCGCGATTTACACTCAAGGTATCAAATAATTAAAAGTCGTGGGGGAAACTACAATGAATTTAGCTTGTAGGGAAATATTGAACTTTAATAAAACCATGCTGGGAAAACTATAATCAAATAAAACAAACGTAGGTTTTGTATTTCGGACATTTAAACTCACTACACCGCGGTTTTGACAGGATGGCACTATAAATGATTAAATTTTATTCAGTACTTTGCTACCATTATTTTGTCACTTTGTTTAAATAATATTCTCAATATTTTTAGCTTGATAATATGTTCTAGATTTTGGACACATTTTAAAATATTTTACTTTTCAAACATCGACAGATTTTGTTGGTAAACAATTTCTGTTACGGTTTGCTTTGTCGTGTGGTCAATGAACTTCTACAATATTTGATGGTTCGAAGGGCTTTACAGCTGTTCGGACCTGCCGGTTTATTTATGTCCTACTTGTAGGGATGCGGTCACTGTACTTTTGTGGGTCATCCACTGATAAGGCCTGTGATTTGCCCCCTGCTAGTTTAACATAAATATCATTTTAAATATTATTACATGTTAAACTTGGTACTGGGTGTTTTACCTTGTATTCATTCCCGATGACATGTTTATGTCATGGGCGAGTTGAAATTGATACAAATTGCTTGTTCATTCAATTGTTTGAATAATTTACAATCTACGCAACACAAAAACCTATTGGTGGCCAATTGGCTGGGTCTGTATCAAGTTTATTGATCAGATCTCATCATTCTACGCTTCGAAACCAAACTATGTTTGAATAGGCAATTACTTGAGATTTCAACTTGCCGTGCATTCAATTAAATAAACTATTGCGAGATTTCGCCACCCAAGTATGAACTTTACATGTTCCGAATTCAACATTTTTTACTTCAGTTTTGAACGAGGATTCTCGTTATAATCATTATTATTTTTAGTGATTATTGGAGTTGTTTATTTGACCATTCGATAAACTTACACGTGACTGTTGTCCCAACGAAATCTGTTGCTGTAATATAAATTTGTGGTTTAATTACTCACATTTTGATTTATATGTAAGCAACTATTTTCTGGCCATTGCCACATCAATATTTTTATAAATGATACTTTCTGACAATTGTCTGATTATACGTATAAAAACGTTACTTGTTTTTAATGCTTTTACCTTTACCAGAAATTGAAAATAAAGTGCATAATTACCAGGAAAAACTAGCCAAGTAAATATAAGATTTACTTGGGCTTAAATAAAACGAATATTAAAATAAAATAAGTAAACATAAGGTTTATTTGAGCATTACAATAGTGAATAAAAGTGAAATCTAAAATATGATAAAAACTTAAACAAAAGTTAACATAATTCAGTAAATTAAATAAAAAGAATAATTTAGAGTTTGAACTTTATACAGGGTATTATAAAAATACTTAATTATTTTATCGATTAAATAAACCAGTGCCAAAACAATATTCAGTGCTTAATTTGAACAATTAAATAAAGAACTATAATTAGAACTTTGCCAAATAAATTAATAGCAATATTTAGAGTAAAGAACGAATCATTAAATGTCATAATAAATAGTTAATTATCAATTCAATAAATAAATAAGAACCAGTAATATCAAACCTAGAAAAGAACTATGGTAACAATAAACTACAAATCATAAACGTAAATTTGAGTCCTACCACTAAATTAGACGATCACACAGCCAAATTAGTTTAATTGTTTTTAATAATTAGACAATAAGGGGAGAGGGGAGGGTAACTTGTAATTAATCAAGCCAGAATTTAACAAGAAAATAATAGGGTGGGGGGGGGTGCGTTACACTGGTGCCGTAGTGACCAGGATCTTAGAGTTTTCAAATTGATATTACTTGGTTTCGTTAATTTATAATGTTGTCTATTGTTCTTCAAACAACACAGACATTCTTATCGTATGTCCGAAATATAGAGCCGTCCACGTATTGCAAATTTTTTAGATAAAACTGATACTGCTTATGTTTTAAATATAGAATCCCTTGGAGCCAGCAGCCTACCCACCACCGACCCGGAAACTGTCGTACCGCCTCCGCCGCCTCCCACCTTGGAAGAAAAACTTGATCGCCTGCTGCAAACAGTAAAAGAAATGCAAATAAATCAACGTCACCTACATGCACAATTGGGAAAAAGCATAGTAGCCATGCATAGGGAACGACAAGCCGCCACCGCCTATATCCGACGGCAAATCCAAGAAATTGCCGCCTCCAGAGACACAACCACTTCTACTGTCTCGCAATTTCCCTCCAACGATTGCCGTCCCATTTACATAACGCCGAGTCCGCCAATGCCCAAGTTCCAGAGTAAAAACAAACATCCTGTAAAGTACCTACATGAACTGGAAGCCTACTTACAGAAAATGAATGTACCTGAAGAAAACAAATTGAATGTGGTACATGAATCCTTGACCGACGAGGCACAAGACTGGGCGTCCATTTACAAAATTTGCTGGGAAAGTTTCGACGACTTTAAGGCAGACTTCCTCAGTTGTTTCTGGTCTGAGGAAGAACAAAACAAACTTCGCCGCCTCCTATCTACGCACCGATGGTCACGCAAAGATGGGCGAAACATGGAAGCTCATTTTGCTCATTATGTTGGGTTGGCACGCTTGCTAGCCGAACCGCTCCCCGAGTCTACTCTTGTGAACGAGCTGATGAAAAATTTTCCTGCCAATATCCAGTCTCTGTGGCAACTCAAAACCAACAAGTCCATATCAGGTGCTGCCGAATATCTCCGCCACCAGGAGAATATCCTGTCGCCGTCTACCTCCATGGCGACTATACCAACGCAGCTGCCGACGATGCTTCAGAGTCCTAACAAACGATACCGATGGGATAGGGGAGAGAGGAACAATCAAGAAAATTAATTTCCTGTCTGCAGTCAAAAAATATTCTAATTACAATGCCCTATTGTCTTCACTGTATTGCTGACCAGCTAGCTGCAATCCCGTAACTCTACAATGCGACACATCACAATGTCGGCAAATTTAAACATGTAAATAAACTACTCTATGGCGAAATGTCCAGTACTACATTAATGGACACTGGCTGAGAATTTCCATATAATTGGCGAGAAGATACACTTAGGCATAAGTGCACCTGGGCAGCCGTACACATTACCACTACGTGCAATGTTAGTCGAAATGGGTTTGTACTAAAGGAAAAGGCGTCACTCAAAACATTAGGCTACAGAATTACAAATCCAACTCGCTGAAGACGACTTCGATGTACATGCAGTTATAATGTACCTGGATTTAATTGACCATATACCTGTGTCATGTACTGGCTAGGGCGACCCAACAACAACAACAAAATATGGGCATCACAAATATAAGAGGCGTATGAATATGAGAGCGACATGGGCATCAGAGGTGAGCTGTAATATGGATGTTTATGGATGTCATCATCGAGGCCTACTGGGATACACATCGCAGGGAAGGGCGGCACCGAGGCCTACGAGTGGTTTCCGAAGCAGGGGAGAGCACCGCCGATCCGAAGAGGAGGCTAGATTTTCATCGCAGCGACGGGTACTTAGGGATGTCGACAGGGTATAAAAATTCATTTTTAAATTGCTGATAGGGTTCTTTTCAATTTCTTTTTCACTTTTAAATAATTTTCCAGTTAGGGACGAGTAAGTTGAGGGCAACTTTAATATTGTTTAATTTTTATTTTAAAATTTTTCTTCTGCACCAGAAATATGATTTAACATAGAGACATTTTTGTTGCTTTGCAATAATTTTCTCCAGGGGTATCTTTGACCACAGTGGAACTTTTATTTCATATCATTATTAACTTCGGTTTAAAGTAGCTTTCTCCTGGATAGAACTCTGTGACTGGCTTGGTTACGGATTTTTGTCCTAAGGCTGTTTACGGGCTATCATATGTATTCCGCAACGAGGGAAAGCTGGAACGGGATTCCGTGCAGCATGGAATATGGGGATAAATACGGGGAACTGAGGGTCACAGCTTTTATTCTGGAGATATTTTTTTTGTTATCGACTTAGATTTTTTTTCTTGGATATTTTTGGGGAAAGTAAATTTTTGTTTTGCCAACTTATCTATTTATGGTGCAGAGAACTCTTCAAGTTCAAACAAATAGAATTGTACAACCAGCTAGCTTTTATTATTATTTTTTATTATTCTCATATAGCCTAGGGAAACTCTTAATTTTTTTTTCTTAAGGTTTTATTAGGTATTTCTAATTTAATTTCTTACAGGATTAGATTAGGTACTATTTTTTTTTTATCAGTCAAAGTTAGGGAAAACTTGTAAATCATAAGTGCCACCTTGATCAAATTCGCGCAGTTTGTAGCTTATAAAATAACTAGCTTCGCTATCATTCTATAATCAACAAAAGGGGAGAGTGAAACGGACCGGACCCACCTATATTAATCGAAAATTTATTTCCGCTTCAATTAGTTCAAATTTACATATTTCCGAAAATTGTACATAATTCGGTACGAAATCAAATATCACCCAGTATTCACATAAAAATATTTACGTGTAGTCTTGCAGTGAAGATGTAAAGTTTCAAATCATTCGAACGCATACCGTTTTAAAAATCTCTAAAAACGTACATCTCGGGCGAAGTTAGGGTACTTTGCAGTGATTAGACACTTCAGATTATGTGGTCAACATAAACATTCGACGATAACATAAACACAGGTGTACGTTTTCTCGTGGGAGCTCAGCCCAAAGCAGAGATGTGGGGATGTAACGTCACATATTTTCGGGCATTTCTCAAGTATAAAAACGCGAGGTAATTTTCAAACGGGATCAATCTTATTATCATTTTTGATTGAATAAGAACAACGTTGCTCGGCTTCGTTCTTGAGCTCAGTTCATTAATTGACCAGTCTGTTGTTTCATCAAATTCATACTAAGTCGCTGACTAGAATTCGCGCACAGTTAATTAAATTAATTCTAATTGTCTACCAAAGTTGCTCGGCGGCGTTCTTGGAGCTCTGGTAGTAAAATATCACAACTTTACTAAAAGGGAGAAATCTTTTCGATATACCTAAGTCCAGTAAAATTAACAACAATAAGTCAAAAGACTGTGGTCAGCTTGTATCGGTTGTACCATTTAAGTTACAACATGCTAAACATCCCAGATGATGAAACGACTGGTGATGACCCGGGTCATCTCGCGATTTACACTCAAGGTATCAAATAATTAAAAGTCACGGGGGAAACTACAATGAATTTAGCTTGTAGGGAAATATTGAACTTTAATAAAACCATGCTGGGAAAACTATAATCAAATAAAACAAACGTAGGTTTTGTATTTCGGACATTTAAACTCACTACACCGCGGTTTTGACAGGATGGCACTATAAATGATTAAATTTTATTCAGTACTTTGCTACCATTATTTTGTCACTTTGTTTAAATAATATTCTCAATATTTTTAGCTTGATAATATGTTCTAGATTTTGGACACATTTTAAAATATTTTACTTTTCAAACATCGACAGATTTTGTTGGTAAACAATTTCTGTTACGGTTTGCTTTGTCGTGTGGTCAATGAACTTCTACAATATTTGATGGTTCGAAGGGCTTTACAGCTGTTCGGACCTGCCGGTTTATTTATGTCCTACTTGTAGGGATGCGGTCACTGTACTTTTGTGGGTCATCCACTGATAAGGCCTGTGATTTGCCCCCTGCTAGTTTAACATAAATATCATTTTAAATATTATTACATGTTAAACTTGGTACTGGGTGTTTTACCTTGTATTCATTCCCGATGACATGTTTATGTCATGGGCGAGTTGAAATTGATACAAATTGCTTGTTCATTCAATTGTTTGAACAATTTACAATCTACGCAACACAAAAACCTATTGGTGGCCAATTGGCTGGGTCTGTATCAAGTTTATTGATCAGATCTCATCATTCTACGCTTCGAAACCAAACTATGTTTGAATAGGCAATTACTTGAGATTTCAACTTGCCGTGCATTCAATTAAATAAACTATTGCGAGATTTCGCCACCCAAGTATGAACTTTACATGTTCCGAATTCAACATTTTTTACTTCAGTTTTGAACGAGGATTCTCGTTATAATCATTATTATTTTTAGTGATTATTGGAGTTGTTTATTTGACCATTCGATAAACTTACACGTGACTGTTGTCCCAACGAAATCTGTTTCTGTAATATAAATTTGTGGTTTAATTACTCACATTTTGATTTATATGTAAGCAACTATTTTCTGGCCATTGCCACATCAATATTTTTATAAATGATACTTTCTGACAATTGTCTGATTATACGTATAAAAACGTTACTTGTTTTTAATTCTTTTACCTTTACCAGAAATTGAAAATAAAGTGCATAATTACCAGGAAAAACTAGCCAAGTAAATATAAGATTTACTTGGGCTTAAATAAAACGAATATTAAAATAAAATAAGTAAACATAAGGTTTACTTGAGCATTACAATAGTGAATAAAAGTGAAATCTAAAATATGATAAAAACTTAAACAAAAGTTAACATAATTCAGTAAATTAAATAAAAAGAATAATTTAGAGTTTGAACTTTATACAGGGTATTATAAAAATACTTAATTATTTTATCGATTAAATAAACCAGTGCCAAAACAATATTCAGTGCTTAATTTGAACAATTAAATAAAGAACTATAATTAGAACTTTGCCAAATAAATTAATAGCAATATTTAGAGTAAAGAACGAATCATTAAATGTCATAATAAATAGTTAATTATCAATTCAATAAATAAATAAGAACCAGTAATATCAAACCTAGAAAAGAACTATGGTAACAATAAACTACAAATCATAAACGTAAATTTGAGTCCTACCACTAAATTAGACGATCACACAGCCAAATTAGTTTAATTGTTTTAAATAATTAGACAATAAGGGGAGAGGGGAGGGTAACTTGTAATTAATCAAGCCAGAATTTAACAAGAAAATAATAGGGTGGGGGGGGGGGGGGGTGCGTTACAATATTCTACGTGCATCTGGTGTAGTAATCTACTGAATGAGTCGATGAATGAAATTTGATAGTATGCTTAAATGTATGGAAGAAGTATTAATGTTATCACTTTGACTAGTCTGATAAATTGTACAAGGTAGCAATTGTAATATTCTTAAGGATGAATAAATTTTATCATATCTTATCTGCATTTATCAATTTCTGTCTTGCCCATTTGTCATTGGCCTTAATACCAACTTTTGGATTTCTAGAAGTCTTGTAGTAATCTTTGTCGAATAAGTTTGAATGAACATTTTCACATGTCTGTAGCCTGAAGTATGATAAATGATTTGCAAGTTCCATAACAAACCCTTAATCAACAATATTAAATAACTAACTTGTAAAATTAAAAGAAGATGGCACTGCTACACAAATTTATAGCAAATGTAGTTGTTTAGATAAATTCTAATTGTTTAAACAATTTGAAAAACATTAAAATATCCACAGAAACTGGAATGTGACTAATTAAAGATAATTTCTGTAAAAATTAGTAATAAACACAAAAACTTTAAATATACTTTAAAATAAATTAAGTATACATTTACCGATTATCTTACTGTTTCTCCGAAACTTCGCAACAGTGAATAATCATGCAATTTGCCGCTGTGGCAAAAGATTATATGTAGAACCTGTATCTCAGCGAGTGCGTGCGAGTGAAGGTTGCACTTTTACCACTGTATGTTCCACCATACAAAAAATTACTTGAACGTAGATAAAGTTCAACAGTCAGTCAGTTAGCGGTAGAGATGGGAAAAGCGGTTCATCAAGTGTTACAAGCACGACAGTTCCAGAAAAGTACCACAACAACGTTACTTTGGAACAATTGAATTACCTAGCTGGCTTTGAATTCAATGTCTGAAGGCCATGTGTAGAATGAGTAGAAAAGCTCACATCTAATGTTCTCGAAAAACCCGCAAGTGTGACCAACCTCCTGTTGTTCATCGTTCGTTACGAGTAACCAGTTATTTCTCTAGTTAGCAGCATGTTGAAAACAGAGCGATTATTCACTGTTGTAAAGCTTCGGTTATGTTTATTAAAGTAAAAATATTCTCACAAATGTGTGAGTTCGCCCCTGATAAATTGTGAAATGGCACTCTATCATACGGGCTCTAGTTGTTGGTCCCACTAATTAAAAAGTTGAACAAACTACTAATTACTTTAAAAAACTTACACATCTTGAATGTTCCTTGGCAATAAGTTTTTCTTAACCATTCTTGGACTTGCAGTTCCTGCTACAAACTGCTGTCCAAGATTAAGTATACCATCATTTAAAGCAACTACCCTATTTCTTTCCACTTCTGATAAATGTATACCACACTGTTCAAAATCAAAAAGGAATAGTTGTCCTACGTGTTTGTCAACTATTGTATTTGGCATTATATCACCTTTTGTAATTGCATCTTTAAGTGCTTTGTACAAATTAACGTTCGTATTTAATCTGAAACAAAATTAAAAAATATCTATTGGTTAAACTTCTTCACGTCAATCTTACTTTTCAACAATTCCACTAACTGCACAACAGGCAGCCTCAGCCGAGTGACTGTATTTAGTTTCGGGATGCGCTAATCTAATAAATTCTGAGAGATCAGCAACTTGACAAAGCGAGTCTGACATTTCATCAAATATTTCAACCATTTTTCTCTGACGTGACTTACTTAAAGCTTCATTTATAAGACGATCCGTTTTCGCAATACACTGGTCTTTCAGTTCATAAAATCCTTCAGACGTTATCAATTCGGGAACTCCAAATAAACCCTTAAATAAATTTAAATGTATAAGTATGGATTCATACAGTTGTCTTTTTAAACACCTACCACATCTTGTCTTCTAAAATTAAATTTCTGCATCGGCCTAGCATTGAAAGCCTCAGCTAAGGGAGACCAAATTGAAACATTTGACTTTAAGACTGTATTTAAGGTACTCATTTTCTTTAATACTACTTGTTTTCTATACATTTCAACTATGTACAGTAACTGCAAAAATCATAGAAAAAGAGTCTTGAATTACCTAATTACCTCATTAAATTTAATGCAACACATAAATATTATTATATACCAAAAATTAGAATCAAAACATAACCCCACTTTGCATAAATAGTATTGCAAACATTATACAAAACCCAACATGCACAAAACTTGGAATGTACATTATTCGGAATAGTCCAGACAGGAACCTAATGATTGGAATTTTGCATATTTCTTTACGCCTACGAGACATGGACTATTAGGGAGGCAGACAGACGGCTTCTTAATACCTACTTTAGAAATGTAGGTTTGCAGACTCTTGCGAGTTCACTGGACAGCCCATGGCACCAACACACCAACAGCTCAATTTTCAAAGAAATAATATACCCCCCAAAACGATTCTACAGCACCGTATTTTCTTGAATCCTATAATTCTTTGCCACATCAACCACAGAGAGGGCAATACAGAACGGTTGATTTTCTAGGAAAAACCAGATGACAAGATGTGAAGAGGACGATCACCAAAACGTTGAGCTGATATGTCACCATAGAACTAACGGGAAAAAGCTGTGGTGAGGCCGTGCACCTAACACATTTGATTTATAGCGTGCAGCTGTAGGACATTCCATACAGCTAAGGGAGGCCCACTACAAGTAGAACGTTACATGAATCACAAAACTGTCAAATGATGCGAATAAGGAGAGACGAGACAAATATTTAAAAAAAACTAAAGAACTTTAAAAATAATTTATTTCACATTTAGAACAATAGTGAAAAAAATTGATACTTGAATATCTACTGAATTTTAAAACTGTTTGAAGGTCGTTTGCTCTTTTTTTTTTTTAGGGGAAATGAAAATTAGGTTGCGAGGTTGGCAATAAAATAAACAATGGCGTTTACAGTATAGTATTAGTAATGGTTCTACGGTCAAATTTTATTTTTGTTATGGTTTTCTGGAAGTCCTCATTCATTAAAATTCAAAATATGATGAGGATCAATACAGACAATAAATTAGTATCAAAATGACGTTTCACATATCAACAATTTAGTGTATATAAGGCCCTTTAAACAATGTAAAAAATGGCTTCTAATTCATATAGGTATTCAATCAATATTTAATCGACACGCCCCATAGTAAATACAATATTATTTTAGGGTAGAATGGGTAGAAATAATAGAACCCAAGACTCAGGAGCATATGTATGCCAATTTGGCTACAGGAGAATGTGTATGGGACCCTCCAGAAGGTGTACCTGTCAAACGTACAGATTCCAACCAGTGGTGGGAGCTTTTTGATCAAAACACGGCACGTTTTTATTATTACAATGCTACTTCTCAAAGGACGGTGTGGCATAAACCAACCAATTGCGATATTATTCCTCTCGCCAAGCTACAAACGCTAAAACATAATACGGACTGTAGTCCAGCTGCAACCAGCCATCAGTCTACACAAACCGGACACCATGCGGAACGTGGACAGATTCTCAGTTTATCTGCAAGCACTCCTCAATTACGTCGCAAACCTAGTGACTTGTGTAGAAGTAGCAGTTTTAGCCAGCAGGGTGCTGAGGCTCCATTATACTCAAATTGGCATGATTCTCATTTGCTGCCCCTGGAACATTTTCTGCTTAATAATAGTCGTGATTCCGATAGTGACCATTCAGATAGTGGCAGTGAATCATTAACTGGACATGAGCCAGATAATGAAGATTCTGATCAGTCCGAAGGCAGCTACTTACCTCATCGTTTGTCTCATAGACCTGTAGAATATCTGAATCTCCCGACTGCAGCTAGTACAGAACCTAGAGATATGGATAGAGATATAAAAGAACGCCCTCCTGTACCTTTGCTTAAACCCTTGGCAGAACCACCATTGCAGCCAGAGCGGGAAGCCGATATGGAAAAATTTGCTGCAGACAATTTAAATCTTGGTGGTAGAGGGTTGTTTCGACGTAAAGCTAGTGTTCGCGATCTTCTTAGTTGGTCCGCACGTAGTCTACAAAGACCTTTACTGGCATCAAGCAAGCCCGTAACTAGACAGGCTTTAGAAATGTTCAGACAAGTACAAATGTATATGGGTGACAGGAAAGCTAGACCTGGAGTATCCCTTAATTCTCTGCTGATGGAAATATTAGGAACTGCTCATGTCCAAGCATTACTTAGGGATGAACTGTTTGTTCAGTTATGTAGACAAACGACGGAGAATCCTAGAAGAGAATCCCTCCTAAGAGGATGGGAATTGCTTACGATTGCATTAGCGTTTGTTCCTCCTAGTCCAGTATTTCAACCTGCTCTGTTAGGCTATCTTAATCGGCACAGAGATCCTACATTTTCAAGGGTATTTCCAGATGTCAACCGGTGGCCTATCCATGTCCAAGTAAGTTGAATTATTATGTTGGACTCCTAAATGTTGCATGAGTATGTTCAAACTCATGTTTGCATGTACCTTACATAAACTTACCATTCTTAATTAATCAGTATTTTTTGAAACTTTGTTGTTTGTTGTTTTTATAAAGAATTACTTTTCCTATGAGGAACTTACAAATAAAAAAGTTTTTCCTCTTCCGAACTCAATCAGAAGGTGGCTTATAATATCAAGTTTAAATTCCAGACTTGTTCTAAACAGTATAAAAATGATCTTCGGGAGTGTGAATTTAAGTTAAAAGAAGCAAAAATTCCGTACAAAAATAGTTCAAATATTTTATCTTGTATGTCCCATGCCATGCAGTTACCAAAGAAAGGAATTCTGTACATGTTTGTATTGAAATATTAGGCATTGTTCCAAAGTTTATTGTTCTTTGTTGATTTTAGAGTAACAGATTTTGGTTATGTCAAAGATTACGAACTCGGTTGCTGACTTTATATTTGTGGTAAATTATTTCGATCTGAATCGATACCGCCTGTGTCTAAACAAATTTTCTAATGTGAATTTGTACCTTGATGTCAATAAATGCATTTTCTGAAACAAGTGGTAGATTTTGTAAAATATACTAAAATAGAAGTATGAGTATAAATTATCGCATTAAACCTAATTTATTTTATAAATATTTTTATTTTGACTTGAAAAACTGAAAATACAGTTGATCCAAAACTAGGAGTAGATATTTCATTGGAAATTTATGACCAGTAAATATCAGCTTTCTCTGACCCAAATAACCATGATGTGCATCAGTAGAGAATTATAATAGTCAGTTTAATTTGAAATGATACCATTATCCTGTGACACCAATAGTTGTAATTAAAATAATCACAATAGATTAGTTTTTAATGCAATAAAACATGTCTTTAAAAGATTAAATAATGAAATTTTGTATAGAGAGAATAAATTAGGCTTAGGGCTGTTTTTAAGATCACAGCACTACATGCAGCTAAATCACGTTTTTAATTCAATATTTAAGCAATCCTTGGATTGATTAATTTTTTCATTTTAGTAAATGACAACTTAAATAGTTCGACAATAAAATAAATATTATATATGCAGTTGAAGTAATTTTTCAATTTTGCGTATTTACTAGAGCGATTCCTACTTTTCAATATTGAAATTTGTTCGGCCATACCACCTAAAGTGGTTCCAATTTTAAAAAAAATTAGATGCACTAAATATCAGTGTGATTGGATATGTTAACTCGTACCTTGAAACCATTCAATTTTACCGCCGAATTCAAGCATAGTCAGTACAAAATTTTGGTTTCTAAAACTGCATTTCTTTGCATTTTCCTCGCATGTCTAATAATTTTCGGGATAATGGAGCCTTGGTCGGCATAAACAAATACTAAAACATTCATCTTCTCATCAGTGGCGGCTCGTCAAGGGAGGCAGGGGAATCTGAGTCCTCAGTTCTTTATAGCGCATGTGCAGTTCAGAAGTTCAGGTGATTCACAAGAAAACGAACTGTCAGTGGTAATTGGCCGGTTAAGATCAACTTGACATAAAAATACATAAAACATTTGATAGGTGGGCTAGAAATGAGTGCTTTAGGTGAAAATACTGAAAATATTCCCAACAACATCTTGTTGTCCAGACGTGATAGATTATTTGTTATTAAATGGATTTACTACTCTTACTTACGACGAAAAGGTAAGAATTAAAAGAAATGCCAGGCCTGCACCAGCAATGCCTTCGTTAGTTTTTACAAGTGGTAAACAAAACAAGGTTTTGTGATAACAATTATAAAAAAATCGAGTGGTTAACGGCATCAACAGTTAGAAACAAATTATATTGTTGGAGATGTTTATTATTTACTAATGATCAATTCTCAGTTTGGGGCAGGGCCAGGTTTAATAATTTGCAAGATTCATGAGAATGATTTTTTTGTCTCTATATTTTCTACTTCCTTTTCTTTCTATTCTTTTATTAGTTCTATTCTCTCTGGTCATGAATCGGTATCCTGGCGAACCCACGACAAAAAAATGTAACGTGCCGGTGTACTACCTCAGGGGTGGTGGGGAAATGTACAAATCGTAATCATATTGCAAGTTAATTGTCTTTCAAAATATCAAGCCTCCTCTGCAGACAATATCACGAGCCGCCACTGGTTCTCATTCACAACATGACAGATTTTTGGATCCTATTATTCTAGTCGACTTTTATTTTTGTATGGGACGTCCCACAGCATCACGACATCTATCGCAGTTGTCCGCTAGGCATACGCCCTCACCAAATTTTTTGCATTGATAGCGTCATTCTATTGGTATAGCAGTTTCCCATTATTTATTTCTCATGATAAAGTATAACATGCCAATAGCGCCAGAAAAAAAATTTTGTTCTGGTTGAATGATGAAATAGCAATAATTAACTCCGCCAGGACGTTAATATTAATAAGATCATTAAAAAAATGTGTCTTCTGATCTGAAATTTGCAACACGTAACACATATGTTTGATATCGATTTGAAGATATGGAAGTAGAGATTGGAAAAAAGCTGGAAAGACAGCTTCTTGTAATGAATTGTGTATTGTATTTTATGTAAGTTAGGCAACCGTCTTTACCTGATATCGGCCATACGGTGTTATTTATCACTTGTACTGCATTTTTGTATCCACATATAGGTAGATCTAGTCATAATTATGCATTAATTGCCCATTACATGTTAATATTGGGAGGGAAAATATTTTTCAAAATTTCATAGCTTTCTTGAAACGTAGGGCTTAAAATTAGAGACGCAGCACTGCTAGAGGTGAAGGACTTCTTTCTCATGCCCAGGAACACCAACATGAACATGATTGAATAATAAAATGGCTCTAAAAAATTTCCTGATGTTGGGAACCTGTCGTTCCTATATTATGAATACTACTTTTAAGCATTGTCCTCAGTTCAAAACATTTTTTGAAATTCCAACAGTGATTTTAATATTTTTAGAAAAAATGTCATCATTATTAATTTGCAGTATTATGTCTAAATCGAGAGTTTCCACATGCCCCTCACTCGAGGTACCTACATTTAATGAGTGCCAAAGCTCCCAACAATTTTATTGTGCTTGGGTAGTAAATCAGCTAACAGTTGTTCATGTTTTCTAAAACTTAAGTCTGTGTAATAAGTCTGCCTGTAGCAATTTTCTTGGCAATTGTGTTAGCTACATTGCAAAAATTATTTTCATCGCATTTTTTTTGTTTGTGCCAACCCTGTAAATTTTTCTCTAAAAGATTTAATTTCTTCAGTAACAATGACATCAACTACCTACCAGGTGTTAATTTCTTTATTAAATAATTTTATACATATAGCACCAACAGACAGACAGTAGACCGACAGGCAGTAGAAGCCCTAGTTAAATTTCCTTCTAAAATTATAATAACTTGTAGTGCATATAATAAAACCTGACTTTTTATTTACACGCCTCTGATGATCTCCCTGTGCAACATATAGCATAATCTCAGTATGGAGTATTCTACCATACTATTTTACATATGTTTCAAATTTGAAATGAAAATATTAAGTGTAACAGAAGTTATCATATTAATAGGTATTCACATTCGGTAACGCTGGACTGCAATTGTCATTCATTTCGTAATCTTATTAATAACACTTCAATAAAATTTTAAAGCGAAATTGATGTTTTTTAATCGGCATAAAGTTCTTTCAAATCTGAGAGGCACACTGTATATTATACAGTTTTTATATCTTGTACATCTTCGTATTTTTGTATTGTTCATCAAAAACTTTGGTAACATTTTGCTCTAAAATTACAATATAACACAGTTTATATAATACATAATAGTTTACATACATCTGGTAATCCCCTTAATGGCAGATATGACTGAATTTTAATAGAGTTCTACCGTTCTATTTTACATGTGTGCAAAATTCGAAAAAAAATCAGTTTAAAATAAATAACTGTTATATATAGGGTGCAGCAGAAGGGACGGGTGGTATACGCGAACGGAAAGGAGTAGAGCATTGTGGATAAAGTCGTTCAACTTGGGGAGATAAGTCATTTGTTAGTCACAATGGTTATCTGAACGAGAGAACATTGAGCATTCACAGTCGAGGATTGTGGTCGTAGTCGACATAAGACAAGAGGTCCTTCACAGCCCAGAGCGCTCTGCCTGAAAACAAGCTGCAGCGCTCAGAGTTTCATCACTGAAGTCGTTCTGAAATTCTGAACCCATCTGACGATCGTGTCACGTTTTGGGCCCGGATCATGGTGATGGATATTAAAATGTCGGCGAAAACGTCATTGCACAACAAACACAGATTCGCCTGATTTCAAATACTCCTCGATTGCGAACGCAAAATGTTCTCTCGTCCAGATAACCATTGTGACTAACAAATAGCGTATCTCCCCGAGTTCAATGACTTTGTCCACAATGTTCTACTCCCCTCCATTTGTGTATACCATCCGTCCTTTCTGCCGCACCCTTTATGTGTAAGTCACTGTTTGTGTCTCTTATCCTTTTGTATTTTTCATTTCATAGAATAATGTGGCATTATTATGTCTTGACTAAGACATTATAGTGTAGTCTAGTATGATACTGCTTTGCAAGAATCGGGGTAAAGACAAATTGTAAACACTGGCAGTAAAAATAAGTTCGGATCCGTTTTCCATAGTGTGATTGCACAAATCTGCCTGGATGCCATAGTTGTGTGAGCTTCAATTTTACGTATAAGTAGGTATGGACATTGTTGTTTCACCTACTACGCACATATATAGAAGCAGCAGTGAAATTTAATACAATTTCTGAATACAAATATATGTGATGATAAACATAGGATATAAGGAATAAATGCAAAAAATAGTCTGTACGAAATGCAGCGGTGCAGCGACAGGTTATGACATAGCCATGCAAGACTTGTGTGTTGTTCACGAGAGTGTATATTACTTAGCTGCAGTCATATAAAAATATAAATGGGAAAGTTTATCATCAACTAAAGTTCTTTAAGTAATTAAAAAATTTTGTCCGGAATGGAATAATTGTAGGAAAAAGTCGTCGGTTCAGAATAATAAACTAACTAAATATTTCGCCAATTCACTAGGCATGAACTTCTTCAAGGCACAGAAGTGGAAGGGTTTTATCTTTTATTTTCATTAATAAAACTGGGCTTATTAATAGGAACCTAGGTGTTAATAGATAAATAATGCCAAAGTTAATTTATATATTTACTAATACCCATGTTTATATTTATTAAAGACAATTGAAGATGCTACCTTCCTACTTTTTCTGAGTCATCAATAAGTTTAAGCTTAGTAAATAAAATGTTGGCGAAAGGATAAAGTTGCATATTCTGCAGTGCTTAGCGAAAACTCAGTATCTACAAAAAATTTCAACAATGAAGTTCTAGCATATATTGGCTTAGAATTCAGTTTTCTATCTGTAGAACTTAACAAAAATGCTGCATGTACCACCAAAACCATAGATATAAAGACCCTTATTGTGCCGTATTAAACGATAATGTAGTTTTATGCTTAGTAAAAATCTATCATCAATCACATGCTGCTTACAAAAAATGCAGTATCTGGATGTTAGATGCGGCATTTATCCAAAGCATGCATGAGTTACTAGATTCGTACTAAGTATGCATCAGATGTTTTGTGCCAAAACCGTGTAAGTTGCTTTGGTTGCAAATAGAAAGAAAAAGCTGTTTTTCTCCATTGTTACTTTTTTGTAGATGCTGCGTTTTTGCTAATCACGGCAGTATTGCCTTTAATCGATAATTTTTTCTCACCATTCTACGAGTAGATCTTAGATATGTATATTTTTCAAGTCAGTATTTTTCATTTCTGAAAGTGAAAAGTTTTATGACAAATTTATGAATATAAACATAAAATCTGCAGCATTTTCGTGTGAAGATTTAAAAGGCTGCAATGACTGAACTTGATTTGACTCAAATATGCCCACTTTTAAAGTTTACTTTGTACAAATTATAGATATACAAGTTTGATATAATTTCAGGTAAATCATTATGCCACAGTAGCTTGCCAACGTCTCGAGAGAATAGGAGCTGGTGGAAAACGCACTGTGCGTCGCCCACAAATGGATGACATAGAATCTGCGAGGAAACAAATTTTTCAAGCTAGTCTTTTTGGTAACACATTACGTGAAGTCATGCAACTTCAGGCTAGTCGATGGCCCAACAGAAGACTGCCATGGCCACAAGTGGAGCTATCTCAGCAGGTGCTAAAACTACAAGGTTTGACGACTGAAGGGATATTTCGTGTTTCTGCCGATGTTGATGAAGTTAATAGACTCAAAGCCCAGATGGATCGGTGGGAAATAAGTGAACCCAGTGACGCTCACGTACCAGCAAACTTGCTAAAACTTTGGCTGCGTGAACTTTATGAACCTCTTATACCTGACTCTCTTTATCCTGAATGTGTTGCAGAACCCATGACCCCTCGTCGTGCATGTGATTTAGTACTACGTTTACCTACTCTGCATAGACTTGTACTATGCTATTTAATCCGGTTTCTACAGACCTTTAATAAACCAGAGGTTATACAACAAACTAAAATGGATGCTTCCAATTTAGCTATGGTTTTTGCACCAAACTGCTTACGTTGCATGGCTAGTGATCCTCGTACTATGTTTGATAATGCACGTAAGGAGATGGCCTTCATGCGATGCCTCATACAAGAATTAGATACTGATTGTGTTCGAGATATGATCTGACCTCAACTTTCGAATGTCTATAATATTTATACAAGCATACCATTTATTGTAACATTTTTATTACAAATCATAGATATTTTATTGTGTCTTCTGTTTTATTATTACCTTTACATTACAAATTGTGATTTAAATTATACTATAGAATAAAATTGTTTTCTTATGAATATATATGCAATTTTATTAAAATACAGCTATTTATTTGGGCTAAAAGATTGAATGATATCTTTGTATAGTGTGGCTCAACAGTAGATATCAAAAATAAATAACTAAATAAAGGGCATCAATACCTAGCAGAATAATCCCCTCATGTACGTTATACGATAATTTATTTTATTCCAATTAAGTGGATATTTTGCTTTTTTCTCTCTATTATACCATGTGAAGTTTTTTGTATACCAGGCAGACTTGGTAAAGTGTTCCTTAAAAAAAATTGTCGAAATTTGACAGGGATTTTCTTGATTTGTTACAGATTATTTCAGCTTTAATTTTCACTTTTACTAAATCATGGTTAGATTTTTACTAATAACTAATGACACGTATCAATAATAGTCGAGGAAATGAAGCAGTCCTAAGCCCCAACGTGAGACTCCACCCCACCCTTCTCGAGATATAGGCAGTAAAAAAACATATATTTAAGCTTTTTTCTTCAAAAAACCAATATTTACGTTTATGGGCGTTTATTATAAATTAAAACATGTGATCTCTATATTTTGGAGTCTTGACATTTTTTATCTAACCTAACCTTACCCTTCTCGAGATATAGGTAAGCGTTAAAAATCTTGTATCTCGCTAAGGGTGAGGTTAGGTAACAAACGTCAAGAGTAAAAAAATGCTTAGAATTGTCCAAAATATAAAATCCAATGGTTCTTTTTCATCTTAAAAAATATTATATATATTTGGGAACATTTTGCACAATCTCACATAAAAATCAGGTGGGGCGGAGTCTCATGTTGGGGTCAAATGCTTCATTTCCTCGACTGTAAATATTACTAAGATAAAAGAAACTATAACAGTAAAAATGATAATAGTCAAAAACATAGGGGTCGGTGTAATTAAAAAAAAAAATGAAAAACATGAATATACCAAAAATGATAAATAATTGAACATTGATGTCCTGTATTTATAAAAACAATTTTTTGTTTAAAGAATTGAACTAAATTTTAGAAAATTTGACCATCTTTTGGCTAATCAAATCTTATTACCTAATACTGATCTTGAAGTCGATTAAAAATATGTTAAACCTTAAGCTGGCTTCAGAGTGCATTAAGGTACACTCAGAGTGCATTAGCATTAAGCCATAAGATGTAAGCATAAGACGTATGATTTAATTTTAGAAAAGTGCATTCATAGTGGTAAACGTAAGATCGGTGCATGCGCAGTACACTACACATCTACATGACAGAAGTAGTTACATTTTGTTGATTTATTCTATTTTGGTATTATTTTCATCCAATAAAATCCTAAGCGATTATCACCAATCATTATTCTATATTCAAAATTAATATATTCTATCCTAAAATGTCAGATTTGTAGCGAAACTGTTTTGCGAATGTACCCGAAAGCGTACACTTTTACCCGATTGTGTAAGACTTAAGCATAAGACATAAGGAAATAAAAATAAATTTCTTACACCATCCGTCTTATGTTACGTACACTATGAATGCTCATATGGATTTGGGTATGTTTATTTCTATTATGGCATATGCTTACACCATACACCTTATGCTTAATGCACTCTGAAGCCAGCTTTAAGCATAAGGTGTATGGTGTAAGCGTGTGCCATAACAGAAATAAACATATCCAAATCCATATTAGCATTTATAGTGTACATAACAACACGTACATAAGTGGTGTAAGAAATTGTTTATTTTTATTTCTTTATGTTACGTACACTATGAATGCTCATAGTGATTTGGGTATGTTTATTTCTATTATGGCATATGCTTACACCATACACCTTATGCTTAATGCACTCTGAAGCCAGCTTTAAGCATAAGGTGTATGGTGTAAGCGTGTGCCATAACAGAAATAAACATATCCAAATCCATATGAACATTTATAGTGTACATAACATGTACATAAGTGGTGTAAGAAATTGTTTATTTTTATTTCTTTATGTCTTATGCTTAAGTCTTACACAATCGGGTAATAGCGTATGCTTTTGGGTACATTCACAAAACAGTTTCACCACAAATTTGACATTTTAATAATAATAATACTGTCTATTGTACAAAAAAATACATATTTTACACAAAAGTATGAGGTTAGCAAAGCTTTCTTCCACCTCTCCTAAAAGATTTTAGGATGGAATATATTAATTTTGAATATAGAAAAATTATTGGCGATAATCGCTTAGGCTTTTATTGGATGAAAATAATACTAAGATAGAATAAATCAACAAAATGTAACTACTTCTGCCATGTAGATGTGTAGCGTACTGCACATGCGCCGATCTTACGTTTACCACACTATGAATGCAGTTTTCTAAAATGAAGTCATATGTCTTATGCTTACATCTTATGGCTTAACGCTAATGCACTCTGAGTGTACCTTTATTATCGATATTATGCAATAAGGTTCAATTAACCAAACGACGATAAAATTTTATTTCATAATTCTTAGTGATCGTTTTTTAAAGAAAATTTAATATACAAAAAAATAGCCCTTTTCAACGGCCAAAGTCCACGTAAATCTGCAAAAGTTAACATTTAACATCAGATTCAGTATCGGCTATTCCAACAATCAAATTTAACGCAATTTTATCCAGAGAGTACCTATTAACCATATTCTCAAATAGAAAAACACTATCTCGTTTTTTGCTTACCTTATACTAAACATAGTTTGATGAAACTAATAGGGAGCCGCTGCACAGCCGAGATTCCCAGAGAGACTGCTTAATCAGTTTCAAGGAAATGATTGAACATAAATAAAACATACATAGGTTCAAATTGAGAACCACCTTTTATATATTTTGAATCTGTTAAAAATTAATAATAATTATTATAGTACCTACATGCTCCAATATATGGATTATTTTTTTTTTTATCAAAAGGCTTTGCCCCAGATGTGCTTATATACACTGTGCCCATGAGTGGGGTTGCCTTTACACCCCCAAAAATGTACTTTAATGTCAGTTTGTATGTAAAGGACGATGATCACTATCAAATAAAATGAGGTTAGCTTTTCCTCCCCTCAGAGTTTTGTCAAAAGAATACCATGCTGTTTATTATACACACCATATACTTATTAACTTAAGTATATGATACACACTGGTTATTAATTGACAAATTGAACTAATCTACCCCTAAACCAAACAAGCTAGGAAGAAAAATCAAAATGGGTTTTAAAGGGGATATAAAATACTTTCTTGTGCTGCCATTTTTGATGGCTATTGATATTTATTAGTATATAAAAATAACAATATAATACAGTTATCTCTTGATTTTTTTGTGCATCTGACTATTCACAAGCCCATAAAAAATAACTGACTTTAATATAAGTTATAAGTGCATTTTCTTTTAATTCAAGGTAGTGCTTCAATGCAGAAAAAGTTAGGAATCAAAATATTCACATTTAAAAATTTACCAGCATGTTGAAGTTAGCCAAAAAAAAATCCAAAAAAGGCTGCACGTTCAATCTTTTGATGATATTCTTTTTATGCAATTTTCTAATTATTAAATGATTTGAAACAATAGTTATATGATATATAAACTGAAAAAAAAATTTTTGAGCTGAATTTTCAAGATGGGTTTTTATTTTATTTTTAGGAAACAATAAAAAAAATTGGTTAAAATTTGGCTAACCTCAACATGCTGGTAAATTTGTAAATGTGAATATTTTGATTAGTAACATTTTCTGTAGTGAAGTACTACTTTGAACTAAAAGATAATGCATTTACAAGTTATATTAAAGTCAGTTATTTTTTATGGGCCTGTGAATAGCTAAAGCGCAAGAAATCAAGCGGTAACTATATTATATTGTTATTTTTATATACTTATAAATACCAATAGCCATCAAAAATGGAAACATAAGAGAGTATTTCATATCCCCTTTAAAACCCATTTTGATTTTTATTCCTAGCTTATTTAGTTTTCGAGCAATTCAACTTTTTCTATAGGCCGCATGCAAAAAATTTCAACGAACATTCGTATGCATTAAAAATACAAATTTTGCAATTTTTTTCAATATCGATTTTCTCGAAAATCATGGCATATACAAAAAAATTATAAGAGGACTTTTTTTAGCAAATTAATCCAGCTTTCTTTTTTATGATGAGCGATTTTTTTATATCTTCAAAGGTTAACAAGTTATCAGTAAAATAAGGCTTTTTTTCACCGAAGGGGTGGTTTTTTGGGGGGTTGCGCGGCATCCCCAGAACTGATTTTTGTGGTTTTCTGATGTATAGTCCCTCCACTAACAGTTACTGAAGGAAAATCTCAGATAAAATTTTTTGTTATGGCAATCTTTTATAATTATTGGACTATACAGTAAGTTAAAAATGTCTCAAACAGAGCATATTTGTTAGTTTTCTAAAATTTTCGACGTTTTTTCGAGCTTTCAATGATAATTCATTACAAAGCGTATTATGAACCACAACAAATTTTTTTCTTATAGTAGTAGTTTATAAGCTTTTTTCTAAGCGTGAATTCATTGTGGTTCAGTGAGCGCCAACAACAGACATTTATAATGCAACTTACTATATTTTATCAATTTTAAATTCTAAACATAATGTTGAACACTTGAACCAAAAATAAATTTAATATCAAAAATGGCTCAAATTAAAACTTTTTATTTTCATGATTTTGATAGACGAAAAAAGGCCGATTTTTACCCACCACCTTTGCAATAAATCTGTCAGTTGCGCTATATATGAATACACTTTGCATCTGCAGGAGGTAATTCTTAACAGATCCACTTGCATTTTTTTAACCGCTTCGTCTATCAAAATAAAACCCTATGGAATTTCATAATAATCTGACGAGTACTTTAATTACTATAAATAATAACTATTAATACCGTTCTCGCCAGCCATAACTCTCGGCTCCTATTTAATAAATAATTTAAAATGAGTCAACTGTTTTTTTGTTTAACTAAAAAATTTGCAGTAAATATAGCAACTGGTAAACTTCTTTTTACCTGTTAAAATACATGGCAAGTATTCTAAGAAGAAATAAAGATAAAGGCAACTTTTTTATTTGAAACTTTTTGAAAATCGCATGTAAAAGAAATTGACCATGAACTAATGTTATACACATAGCAATTACTAGATAAAACAATTTGTAATGTATGCGCTTGTGGTTTTACCAACAATTTTTGTTTCTATTTGTATTTGATTTCTTGTACTAAGTGTTTTTAATTAGTTACTAACTACATTGGCTGAGTTTTAAACAAACTTTAGGTTTTATATTTATTCGCCTTCTTTTGTTAAGTGGTGTTAATGAACAATAATATAGTTGCATCATGCCTACAACAGACGTCACTATACATGTTCTGTGAGCAGTTAGGGCAATGTGACGTCACAACTCAACCATTTAAAAAAAAATTTAATTGCCTTATTTAACGTCCTGGCAAAGTTTAGCTAATGTTACTCCACCACACAACAGGACGGCGAGATGAGATATGGTCACCCATCTAAGTGACGGACTGACCCGACATGCCTTAACCTCGCCGCTCGAGATTTCGCCAGTGAAACCGGTACCGTACCTCAACTCACTCTGACTATCCCGGCATTTTTTTTAAATCGCCGATTTTAATAATTTTTCTATACATGAAGGAGCAGTCGGAAAATTTTAATTTATGGCATAGTTACTATACTCGTTAAGCTCTATCAGAATATGTAATAAAAGAAAAGTTACATGGATCGATTGATGCTTAGGTATAAAAATTTGCCATTATTTTCTTAAACGAGACTAAATGTTTATCAAATTATTCCACAGATTTTTGTACTAGTTGGTTGCTGTTCTCTGAGATGAAGTAAGTACAGATAAAATAAATATAATTTAATGTCTCACGTGACTATGGCAACACAGGAACCAACTGTCATGTTTGATGCAAAGTTTCGTTCACTCAATTACCAAATGACTTCATTGAAATTATTTAAGATATTTTTTTTGTTACACTCAAAGTATAATATTTGCACATTGTGGGGATTCTTTCAGAATTTTCATTAAGGAATGCATTAATTTCTACTAAGTACAAAACTGAGTATGGAAAATTACATAATGAAAGGAATTCAAGAGACAATAAAGCAAAAATGAAAAAAAAAAAACAACCAGCGTAAATAAACACTGCTGAAAATAAAAAGTTACCTAAGAACATCTAAGATACTAAATAAAGACGTATTCTAATACTTAAACAAGCAAGTTACTTTTACGTGGTCTTATATAGCACTAAAAACCCGAATTCATTATCTTGGTATTCTACCACTCAAAACTGATTATTTTCACAATTCTTTTCGTTTTACATAATGTTATCTTTCAAACTATTACTTTCATGAAGAATTTTTTTTTTTTAATAATTAAAAATCTATAGAGCCATGAAGGCAAAATTCCCCTACGTTTTCAGGTTATCCATGATATAACTAATAAGTTACTAGAAAATTTTAATATTTTAGTAAGTACAATTACTAAGTTTCAATATTTCTTTGAAAATGAGCAGATTAATTGTATCAATCTGTCAAACTTTAATTCATTAATACTGTAAATGAAATGTTATTAACATACCCCGGCTCCGAGGTAGTTATGATGTAAAAACCAGAATCGGCTTTAAAATTCCTTACGTTATAGTGGCTTATATTATGTGCACAGAGAAAAATAATATTTTTAATTAAGAATTGTTTACTATAGTTGGGAAGAAACAGATACGAGATGTTTACATTTCCTTAATTGACACAAAAAGTTGAAGTGGCATATGCCGGTCAACTGCTGCGTTTTTGGTTTTCAGAGGAACGATCTGACCAACACTGCAAGTATAATGTGTGGCCGAAGTCTGGTATTCTTTATCCACCAGTTTCAGTAAACATCTTTTACATCTGCTGGCCCAACTATACCAAATAAATAATTTCTCCTCCAAGTTTCCAATAATAAATTATTTATTTATTGCTTTAGTTTTAATTGAACTTAATCTGCGGTAGGTTCTTGATGAAACATTTTAAATAAAATAAGTATTGAAAGCACTTGGTATTACTGTTTCACAATTTTTATTCAGATTTCTCCGACATGTTTCGGCCTTTCAACTATTATCAAAGAGTTAAAACAACTAACCTAAAAGTGACCATTACAAAATATTTATAGGATTTGAGAGGTATAACTAATCTAATTAACATTTTATTACTTATTTCTGATATAGCTACTACTAGGAACTTAATTTAATTTTAATTGCTATTTCTGGGTATGTATAATTTTAGTAAGGCGTCTATTATGGAGGTATTTTGAAATTTAGTTTGTGCATCAGTACGTTTTTCTGCTTATTTAAGGCCTTCTTAATTTCCAGAATTTCAAGCATGTCTAACCTATTTTCTTTATTGGAAATCAAGAAGGCCTTAAATAAGCAGAAAAACGTACTAATACACAAACTAAATTTCAAAATACACCCATAATAGACGCCGTACTAAAATTAAACATACCCAGAAACAGTAATTAAAATTAAATTAATTAAAATGTTAATTAGGTTACCTTTTTTTTCTTAAATTCTGGCCCAAGAAAAAAAAATTAGCGGATATAACAAAGTACACATGTATACGCAAATACATACCAACGAACCCGTTACCGAGACCGAATTATGCATTATAACATTAATATAAATAGTAAATACTTACTTAAAATAACAGTCCTAGCAAATTTTGTAATCAAACAAGGAGGACTCACTTTTCCCCCAGGGGCCTTTCGGGGTATTTAATAAGATGAACATAGGTGGGCCACGGTTGGAAGGATTTAATAAACAAAGGGAATAAAACAATTGTTTTGGGTAAGATACCTAAATGTCAATGTTGGCATCAAAGAAGAAAGAGGCAAGTATTTTCATTATATCAGGATTTTTTATACTTAAAAAAATATGGTACCATATAACCCATATGTGTGAAATAAAACCGTTATCGTACAGAAAATTAAGATGTTTTGATTTAGGTTCTATTAATGGACAATTAAATATAATATGATTCGCTTAACTTTAACGCAATTAGCATAAAACTGATCAATTCTTATCTAGAAAATCGCAAGCAATCAGTCCGGGTGGAGGGTGAGAACTCGAGCGAGTTGTTTGTCAAGGCAGGCGTCCCCAAGGGTTCGATTCTGGGCCCGGTGCTATTCCTGTTGTATATTAACGACCTGTCAAATGCTCTTGGAAACATTGCTTGTTTGTTCTACGCTGATGATACAACTCTTTTGATGTCTCATCACAACCTAGAGCATTTAGAAAATCAATGTAAAGAGGCACAGTCAATTGCAAAAACTTGGTTCGCCGCAAATGAGCTCTCATTAAATGAAACCAAAACCGTAAAGATGATTTCGTCCACGTGTGAGATCAATGTAGTCAACAATCCTGCTTGCACCAAATTTTTGGGTGTATTTCTTGACCCGGCTCTAAAATGGGATGCTCATGTTAACTACATATATCAGATATTCTGACAAAAAATATCTATGCCCTACGGCAACTTTCTAATTCCGTATCGATAGAAGTACTTAGATCGGCCTACTTTGCCATTCTAGACTGTCATATGCCATTCTTGCATGGGCGCATTCTACAGGAAAACGAAGACTTTTGGTTTGTAGAGAGAGGCGGTTCGAATTGTGGGTGGGGCTGGGTACCGCGAAGACACTAAAGTTTCGTATACGCGCCTAAAAATTTTAACTTTCCCTAGTATCTATGCACTACAATGTGCACTATATGTTCATAACCATCTAAATAATTTCCGTACACATGCTGATTGCCATGATTACAAAGCACGAAATAGAAACAATCTATACTCGAATTACACTCGATTATCTCGAGGCCAAACTGGCACTTCCTATCATGATGTTAAACTTTACAATGAAATTCCGAACAAATTTCAAAAACAAAATAAAAGAGTTTCTCCTAAAGACTGCCTATTTCTCAGTGGATGAAATAAATAGAGATTTAAAAAATATGTAGGCCTTTTGGCATTTTAGAATTCAGGTTTACCTACGCAGTTGAAAATCTTTATTTGTGTGTGAGTTACTCAACTACTATATGTATACATATATCGATGTACAATGTGTGTCCTTTTAAATCCAGGATTTAATATATTCTACCTGTTTGTGATCTATTTTTATAAATTGTCTGACTTGGGAATGTATTTTATACTTTTAGCATTAATAAATTTCTATTCTATTCTATTCTTCACCGATTGCGCCACAGGGGCAGTATGGATCTTCACGTACTCCAATTTTATATAGATGAGCGGAGAATTTGACATGATTAAGTTTAATGCTACTAATGATAGATATGGTCTTTCTACTAAGGTTACAATTATGATACCATTGTGACGCAGGAATATTTGGATGAATTTTATAATAATAAGTATTAGTTTGTACACCATATGCTTGCCAATACTGATTCCATTTATGCCAGAGGTATTTTTTGACAACAGGGTAAAAATCAGCGGTGACTGTAGTAAAGTCCATTTCAGCAGTACCGATATTAGTTTTCCTTGCGATCGTGTCAACTTTATTATTTTTTGGTATATTAGCATGAGCTTTTACCCAAATAAAATGGAAGTTTTTTATTCCCTAGGGAAGCAGTAGGTAATTGTTCCATGATTTTTACTATAAACTAGTTGGGGCAAAAACAGTTAAGACAAGGAAAATTACATAATTTTTTTTTTAAACTGATTGCGAATCTGAGCATATAACAACTTGGATGAACTGTTTAGAAATTGCACATTCTACAGCATGTAAAATGGCTGCGGTCTCTGCCGAAAAAAATGCTAAGTATAGGATTTAAATTAAAAGAGTACTCATATTGTTTGGATGGCACATAAAATCCTATAAATATTTTATAATGGTCACTTCTAAGTTAGTTGGTATAACTGTTTGATAATGGTCGAAAGGCCGAGACATATGTCAGAGAAATCTGAATAAAAATTGTGAAACAGTAATGCTAAGTGTCTTTAACACTTATTCTTTTTACGAGTTTTATGTCATATTTTTTATTTCTTACCACAACAGTATTTGTTTCCTATAAAGAATGTACTTATTTGCTTAGATGAATGAATCATAAGATTCTCGGTTCAAAATATTATATTTATCTGTGTGTGAAAACCGTCTCTGGCATAACTACTTTTGAGTCGGGGTTTGGTTATTAACAAGTAATGTGTTTTGCCATGGACAGATCCAGCTATAAATGCAATAACTGGACACGACTATTACCATTAAATATTTATAGTGTTGCACCCTGTAATAGACAATAACTCGTATATGAAATTTTAACTGGAATTTTTAATTGAAAATTCCAGACACAGTGAAAATCTTATAACAATTTTCAAAATTCCCTGACATCCCCCTGACTTAATAGACATTTTAAAATTCCTGACTTTTACTAGTATAACCTGAATAAAAAGTTATCAAACTAATATGCATAGTTTGATATACTAAATGTAACATAAATTGTTAGAACAAATTTCATATTGCAAGTCAATAAATGCCTTGGTAAGTTAGTTTATTGCAGCATAAAAATACACCAGTGATTATTAAAAATTATGGGAAACTGTGTGAAACTCGTAATGGCATCTTATTTACTTAAGTACAAATTATTTCTGACACTTTGTAATCACTGCTCTGGCAGTAGCAACGTCAATATGCAGATTAATCTACTTCTCCAATTTTTTACTACAAGATTTATTCTCCCTTGAATCAAATTAATACTAGTTTGATGGCAAATTCTAATCTAATACGCTATTTAGAAGAATCTTTTCACTTTACTCGACCAATTTTATTTACACAGATTTTTTAATTTTTTTAAAAAATGAATTGACTCCAACTATCCAAAGAGACAATCGGTCATATAAAGAAAGTAATTCAAAAGCTACAAAAGTTTGTCATGCAAAAATGAAAAAAATAAACAACCATTGTGTAAAGAAACACTTTACTGAAAATAAAAAATAAACTAAAAACATGTAACATACAAAATAGAGACGTACTCTAAATACTCGAACAAATAAAAAAACTGTAATGAGATCAGAAGAAACTAAAAAATGTAAAAGAATATCTTACTGTCCAAAAAAGAAAATGCCCACTTGAATTTCCATGCTGCCTACTGTAATGTATAATTTAATCACGAAGATATTTTCCCCGAGTCATGTATGTATTCTTTACTAGTGAATTTAAAATCTAAGGGGCATAAACGACTAGGTCAAACATATTACTGCCGAATGAAACACTAAGTAACTCATTATTGGTAAGTACATTCTGACTAAAAATGTATCAAATTAACATTCTCGGTTTGTCATACCAAATTCACAGAAAGTGCAAAAACTAGAAAACTCTCCATCACGTCAATAAATGCTTAAGTTGCTGTTTTCTGCAGCATGGAAATAAACAAATGGAAATTCCCTGTTAGAAAGGATGGAACTATGTGAAACTTGTGATGTTAATTCTGGAGATTGCAATTAAAACGAAATTAACTGAAAAAGAAATTCGCTCTTGTTTATTCAATTACAAATTGCTTCTGAAACTTTGTAATCACTTATAATTCGACATCAAGCAAGCAAAGAAAGTTATGGAGTATGGCATACATGTCTAACAAACAAGTCTTATCTCCACAAGTTTCTTGTAACTACTAAAGGGTGGTATACCCTTGCACATAGGTCTTGACTTCCGTACCTCAAAATGTCACCATACCTAACTACAACTGTTCTAAAATTGGATTATTAGGGTTATGCTTTTAAGTGCAGAGGCATGAGATTACTAAGCTCATTTCCGAAAGGATAAAACTATTTACGATTGTATTTAGAGTAATAATCATTGCCTTGCAAACAGCTGATCTAACACAAAATAATTAATTACTCTTACTATACTCATCAAATGATAACAAAAATGGAAATTAAAGCTTAAAACCTTCTCTAATGGAATAAAATGGGTTACGGCCTCTTAAACTAATTGCAATATCCAGCAATGTACTTTTTGCACCACTAAGTTGCATATACTATAGGCATCTTAACACCGTTCTTCTTTAAATCAATTCAAATTTCAATTTTTTAAAAACATGAAATTTTGACCATGGAGTAGTTACTTTTAAATGGATTTTAAATAAAAATAACTGATTACAGTGACACTGCAAGATATTGCGATAAGTTTAAGAGGTGGCCACCAATTTTAGTTGAGTAGAGGTTTTAGGTTTTAATATCTTTTTTTCTGCTTTCATTCGATAAATATAGTAAGTGGTTAAAATATGTAGATATATTAGAAATGGGTTGCCAACGAATTCAATAAAAATTGAACTAGGCAACCTAATATATTTTAATACAACTCACAGAGCTTTACAATTTGGTGTTAATTTTCAGGCCATAAGCTAAGTACTCAAGAATTGTACCATAAGTAGCGATTCCTTGGTTGTCTAATCAGGTAATTGCAAGCAACCCTAGTACTTTTACTTTGTGACTAAATATTATAATTACTAATAACTTCGTCCGTTCAGAAATAAGCTCAGTAAATGTAGTTGCCTTTTGTACTACTACATTTAAATTTATTTCACTATTCAAGTCACAATACATATTGATAATGTATTACTAAAACATCCAAAGTATTGCAATTTCTTCAATAAAATCTATTCACTACTCGATATTTTGCTCTCGTTCAATTAGGAACAAATTCCTACCATTAGATCTTTTACACTGTAGGTAAATAAATGGTTTTGCTGTTTTTTTATTTTAAGATTAGATTAAAAAAAACAGTAAAATTTCATACTTATATTGTCGTATCCACCTATTATGCTTCTATTCAGACTGTATACTGAACACTTATTAAAAAATAGTATTTTCTATTATTTCCTTAATAGTAAGTTACTTTTCCATACTTAATGAAACAAATTAATAAAAAGAACACAAACATAACCCTAATAACCTAATTTTAGAAGTCGTAGTCGGGTTTATTCTGTCATACTCATTTTAAGGCACGAATATCTGCATTTAGCCGCATCTCTTCGAGATGCTGAGTATTTTTCACAATTATCTTTATTTTCTACAGCTAATACTCGAGAAGTAGAAAGTGTACCCATACCTTTCTCATTTTGCTAGTGGTCTACAAATGACCAATCATTAATTCAGTTACGGATTACTTTAAAATTAATGAATTGCTTTTCAGTAGTTCCTTTCTCAGTTTTGTTATTTTTCAAGTTATGAAATAAAAGTTGAACATTGAAGTGTGCTCGCCATAAGTACTGAATATAAACAAACAAACACGCAAAATAATATATTGTACAAGTTTCAAAATGAAAGCACAGGATATATAATATAGAATTTTATTGTTATCATTTCAATTATGATTACTCATAAAATGTACAATAAATGAATAACAGATGGATAGAAACAAATTAATGAGCAATAGTGAAACCTTTGTCTTAAAAAGGACCAAGCAAGTCCAACACTTAAGATTAAACTAATAGTCTTTATAGTTTATTTATGGCAAATATACAAATCCACAATAGCGTTAAGTATTTAGGCAAACTGAGCTCTTGGGCAGGCATTTTTTACTTGACCTTAACTGCACTTGAATTCGATGTGTAACGCTTAATATACAAAACAATCTCACATTTTCTTATTGCCGGATCTCATTATTAATATCAAAAATAAAACAAAATACTCTGATACACACACTTAGCACCATATATGCTATTTGGGATTAAAGTACGGAGGCTGCTGCATATGCGGAGGACCTGGTCCCGGTCCCATGGTTTGTCCACCCATTTGATTACGGGTACTCGTGGCATATAGTTGCTGCTGGAAGTTGTGGAACTGTTGTGCGTAGTTTGGGTCAGCCGTGGTGGGTCCCACAAACGGAGAATTTTTAAAGCTATTGTTCTGTCCCATTGAAGGTGGAAGGGGTTGGCTGGCATCGGGAGCACCCATACCCATTGGGCTACCCTTCGGTCCACTGACGAATATCTGTGCCGAAGGACTGCCCATATTGGGCCCAGGTGAGAACATGGAATCGGGAACTACAGGTCCTCCTGGAGGTCCGTTAAACACCATCTGAGGCATTCGCATACCCATAGGCGTTCTCATCGGTCCTCTAATCATAGGCATCATTCCTCCTGGCATTCCCATATTACCACCCATGGGGCCCATAGGGCCAGCACCGTTGCCCATATGAGACCCCATGCCCATGGGACCCATACCACCGTCTTGTGGCATGGAGTCTATGTGGGCTAGGTGAGGCGGTACTGACCCTCCTTGCATAGGTCCATTATTTGGGCCACAATTAGAAAAATATTGCAAATTTTGTGATTGTATTTTCGAGTCCATCATATTCATAGGTGCAGCAAGGCGGGTTAAGAAATCTAGACTAGGTGGCCCCCGCGGTCCGGGAGCCTGTCCCACTTGAGACTTAGCCGGTAAGTACTGTATTGTGTTCGGAGCGTTAGGCTTAACTTGAACATTGGCTCCGTTATACGGATTTGGTCCGGGCGGACGTCCCATCATCCTTGGCATAGGCATGTGATTGGAAAAGGCACCTGGCAGTTTAGGCGAAAGAGAGCGTATCGGTCCCATCGGCGAGTTAGGATGAAATCCATGGGGCGGACCTTGCATCGGCATTCCCATCAGATTTCCAGATCCTTGGTCGATATCTCCCATTCCATGACAACCACCCATATCCATCATATGCATCGAAGGGGAACTGAAGTTCATCATGGGTGGACCTTGGTTGCCCTGACCATTTAAAGTACTTGCCACACTATTCGTAAGTTGCTGGCTCATTTGTGCTAACGAAGAGATCGGATCAAAATGTGAGACCTTTGGGTTACCTGACATAGCACTTGTACAATTCGGATTCAATGGAACATTGTCTCCTCTGGCACATCCATAATTTGTAATATCCAAAGGCTTCCCTTGTGGAGATACACTGAGAAATCCCCCACCCACTTTAGCACCCGGAGAGGCATTCGGTCCAGTGAAGCGCGGAACATCCATCATGTGAGGGCTGGGCGTTGGAAAGAGATCGTTCTTTAGTGGATCTGAATTTGGACCAGGCACTGTTTGTGGGCTTAGGACAGGGGCTCCTGCCGGTCCAGGGTGTCGCTGAGGAGGTTTGTCAGCTGTAAAATTACCATATCATGATATATATTACATACAAAAAATACGTTTTGATCAAACTTTCAGGTCTATTCTGTAACCTTTTAGTTAATTTTTAATGTCAAGATATACCTATATTTCAAATCACTTAAAAGTACGTATGATATAATGTAGGTGTACACTAGAACCAGCTTCAATTTATCAATATATGCCATCTGTGACTGATTAGGTTATGTTTTTGGTTTTGACATTTTATTCTTCAAGCATGTAAGGGAATTTGACAGAAGATTAAAACAGAACTAACTCGTCTTCTTTAGTTCAAATAACACATTCGTGGGACTTTCTTCATAACTTGAAAGATATGACCAGTTGTTGAAAACTATAACTATAACAGGTCCGTTAAATTGTCACATATAGAAGAGCAAAATATAGTTAGTGCACCGTTAAAATTAAAATTTGAATAGGGCGTTTATTTTTAACTAAAAGGTTACAGAACAAACCTGTATAACAAACTGTCATATACATAATTACTACATGTGTTTTGAATTTATGAATTTTAATGTAGACATAATAAGATTACCAAAATTTTTGGTATTAGTATTCCGCAGAGTTTAAAAAAAAAGTTAAAACTATCAAACTCAATATCAAACTGCAACGCTAACTCGAATAAAAAAAACGTTACGGTTAAGTGCATTTCTTGTGAATGTGACCGCTTAATTTCACCATTTATTTTTCATGGTGTTTTATAAAATTAATAACCAATTGTACTTTCAGATGGAAAATAATAAACACGTGTTATTATTATTATTATTAGTAGACATAACGGGGTTAAAGTAGCTCGAAGATTGTAGGGAACTTGCCTTTCTCTATTTTCTACATTAAATAATCAATGGCTCTATCGAATGTCCATCCCTCTTGAATAAAATTAATTTTCATGTCGCCCCCTGTAACACCCGGGACTATTTTTTATCAGATCTCACAGGACTAACTATGGGCAACAAGCTTTTTGCGATAGAATGGCAACCAACTTTAACAATAATTTCGCTTCATAGGATCTGTTTGGCACCAGCTTATATAGTCTTAAAAATGCTGTCAAGAAACACTAAATAAATATGCTTTTTTCCCCTTGCGCCTTTTCATTTATTCATATTATTTATATTGCTGTCTCATGTTCAATCACTATCTGTGTGTGTTAGATATAGTTTTTTTTTTTAATTAGATATAAGTTGCTAATGTACCAATTGGAATTGTACTTAATTCTGTAGTGTACTATGTCAAATAAATAAATAAATTATTGTTACAGAAAGAGATAGAAATTACGGACTGTACCCATCCTTTCTTTCGATTACTAGTCAAAATGATTATATCAGCCTCATTTAAACCTGCACTTTACAACTTTTACCAAGTGGTGAGGCAAGGTCGCCCCCAAGATGTAGCAAGTTATAGGCAGTTGCATCAGGCGGTGAATTCATGAAATCTAAATTTTTTTGAATTTCTATTTTATGGCCAATGACAGCAGGAAAATCCTAAATTTTTTATTAAAAAAAAAAAAAATACAATACACTCATTGTTTTGCACATGACATCGATATTTTTCAAGCTATATGGATGGCAGAAAAATAATATCAAAGCCCTTTAATTTCGATCATATGTATTTTTAACATCATACTGATTGTTTCTGACATATTTGAGATTTAAACATTGTATCTCGAGTGACAAACGTTCATAGTGCAGAAATAAACAAAAATAAAACAGTTGTAATTTCATAATCTTATTTTTTGTACCATACCACTTTTTCAATATATATATAAGAATTAAAAATTGATTTTAAAAATTGAGGGTTTTTTTAAAGATTTTCCAACTGATATTAGATAAAGCATACTCACAATAGAGGATTTTTTCAAAACTGTTGTGCTTATGATATTTAATAAAATTAATGGTGCCCTACTAAAACGATTATTTATTCTATTTATTAAAAAAATTACTTAATTATACAAGCTACATAAAATGCAATTTATTAAAATAACTTTTCTTAGAAGCGATAGGAATTAATAATCTGTGCAAAAAAACAAAATATTTGCAGATAATGATAATGTTGTATTAAGCTTTAGAAATAAATGTTTAATTAATTAGCATAAAATTAAATTTTCCAACATGGCCAATAGTCCTGGAGCTAGTTGACTTTTTTGGAAACTAATCGTTACATGAATTTTAAATTATTTAATTGTAATGAATGTAAATCATGACAAAATAGACTTCTAACAATAGTCATAGTTCACGTTTTTTCTCTTATTTTTAAATATGTGTAGAAATTATTATCCTAACAGAAATTTAGTCTTGAGATTCAGGAAACTTATAACAAATTATTGTTTACAACCATAATTTTCTGGGAAGGTTATTTTGTTGTTAAGGCAGCATATATCTGCATTTAAAAAAAGAGAAAGACCTTGTAAAGATGAGTTTACAGTTCTGTGATAAAATATACAATGGAAATCTAAAGTTCTCCAAAATTTTGAAACATTTTTCTGTGTTCAAAATGTGTAAGTAAATATTCTCAATCCTAAAAAAATCTTGTAGCGATCTCGTGCTATAACTCAATTTTTTTTACAATTTTGACAATGTGTAAAATGTCTGACACTGTCTAAATTGCTCTATCAAGAACTATACAAAATTTATTTTTTCTTCTATCTGAAGAATTAAACATTATTCATATTTACACATATTTAAAAATTATTTAATAGTTGTATTGAAATATTTCTTGATAACAATAAGCAGCAGTTTAAACAAAAAAGTAATTTAGGCTTCAATTTCAAGAAGGCCAACTTCCATGATCTTTATCAGGAGCTAATGTCAACCGATTGGTTATTCCTACAAAATTATGAATGTGTAAATACTGCAGTCTATACTTTGTATGAAAAACTTGATGAAATATTTAGCAAACATGTGCCAAAAAAAATACCAGTCAATAAACATTACCCACCTTGGTTTGATATGGACCTTATCCGAACACTTAGACAAAAGAATAAAGCGTGGAAACAATATCGTAAGTGCTGCACCGATCAAAATTATAATTACTACAGATCCATCAGAACTGATGTAAAAAATAAGACTAAACTGGCTTTTCAACGGTATGTTACTGAAACCGAAGTTAATATTAAATCGAATCCAAAAAAATTTTGGTCATATATATCTGAAAAAAAAGGTCATACATCAATACCACCAGCAATGACTTATAATGATACCAGACTGGATACTCCTCAGCAAATAGTAGACGGATTTGCAGAATTCTTTGCCAATAACTTCCTCAATTCTACAGTATATGATACTGAATATGCGTCTGTTATTAATAATTCTAACGGTACCCTACACATAACCTCAGTAAGTGAGGAAGAAGTCGTACAGGCATTAAAACAAATCAAACCCAAACTGACTGCAGGTCCAGACTTAATCCCGGCATTCCTGTTAAATGATTGTGCCGTTGTACTTTCTAAGCCGTTGCAAATTATATTCAACTTAATTTTTAAGACACAAGTATTTCCAGATGCCTGGAAAATTTCCAGAGTATGTCCCGTATATAAAAAAGATAATAACATGGACATCACAAATTATAGACCAATAACAATAATATGTAATTTCAGTAAGGCACTTGAAATTCTTCTAGCTGGTTACCTCTCATTTCATGTCAGAAGCAATATTATACCCGAGCAGCACGGTTTCATTAAAGGACGATCAACAATTACTAATTTAGTCTGCAAGTCTCAGTTCATTTGTGAAGCCCTTGATGAGAGAAGTCAGGTAGACGTCATCTACACTGACTTCTCCAAGGCATTCGACAGTCTGGATCATGGTTTATTACTTATGAAATTAAATAAGATAGGTCTGAGTTATAATATGTTGATGTTTTTCCAATCATACCTATATCAACGTACCCAGTATGTCCACTGTCTAGGATACAAATCTTCTACTTTCACTCAATCTTCTGGAGTTCCACAAGGGTCTGTATTAGGGCCCCTTTTGTTCATAATCTTTATTAATGATATTGCGGTCGACTTGAACGTAAACTACTTAGTATATGCAGATGATTTAAAACTTTTTTCAAGAATTGAAACCAAAATGGACTGCGTCACACTACAGAACAATTTAAACACATTAAACTCTTGGTGCAAAGAAAACAAACTGCACCTTAATGCAGCTAAATGCAATGTTATGTCATACTGCCGGAAGGACGAACATAATGTAATATCATACGAATATAACATCGATACCACAATCCTTCCACGTCCGAATACCATTAAAGATCTAGGTATAATATTTGACCATAAGTTTACCTTTGTCCCTCATATTAATTCAATAATATCTAAAGCTTATAAGAATCTCGGTTTCATCGTGCGTAATATGAAGGATTTTAACAACATTAATACCCTGAAGTTACTTTTCACTACTTTCGTAAGATCACAGCTAGAATATGGTTCAGTAGTTTGGAATCCCATATATAACACCCACATTATTAATATTGAGCGAGTTCAGCGAAAATTCTTTAAGCTAGCAACGTATCAGTTAGATAATAATCAATATCCCCAAAGAGGCACCCCACAGGAAATTTTCTATGCCAGATTTGAAATGAACAGCTTGTTACAACGCCGCAACATGCATGCCGTTGTTTTCTTGTACAAAATAGTCAACAACATAACTAACTGTGTAGCATTACTAGAGATGTTAGAGTTTCATGTACCCAGAATTAATTCTCGCCAGAAACGACTATTTTGTACAAGAAATCATCATACTAATATATATAAAAGGTCCCCTATATATCACATGTTTGTCAGTTATTCAGAAGTTGAAACAAATTTAGATATTTTATTCTGTAATGCTAGTAGCATCAAACGCCTGTATGAATAATCTAATCCTTGTTAACCTTTCTTGAAATTGTCTAGTCTTGTACAAATCATTGATTTTGCATTTAATAAGTAGTGCTGCATTTTATTGTTCACTTTTCTCTCTTTTCTCATTGTAAATTTTCGTTGTGATTTATTGTAATTTATGCTTAATTGTATTTTAATTGTATTGCTATCAGCATTATTCTTTTTTAATGCTGATCACCTTGTAACCTTATCCTGTAATTGGGTTTATCCCGTTGGATATTGTACCTAAATAAATAAATAAATAAAAAAAAAATAAACACATTAGACTCTGAGTACCTGGAGCTAACTGAGGGTAGAAGATACAATAGTGGATATGAGTCGGTTATTTTTAGAACCTCACCTGACTGATTGGGTGAGGTTTCCTTCAATTGATGTCTTATCAGACAAATATAGGTACAGTCAGTAAAAAACCTCTCTCTTTCTAAAAATATGTCACATTATTTCCCTATACCCAAAGCACTAAATTAAGTTAAGTTAAAAATACGTGTGAATGTAGATCACAGAATAGAACACCTTGTAGAGATGTCATTTGTGAATAAATGAACTGCTGGGATTTGATCACTTGAAAGTACTTAAAAATAGAATATTGCCTTCATGAATCGGTCAATCGAGAATTTTGATCGTCAGTTCTCACACTCGCATAGAGCCATAGAACGACACTAACATTGATTAATAATATAATTTATTTGTTTATTGTCATTTGGACGTTTAATTTTTCCCTATTCACTCTATAACGAAATAAGAAAGATAAAAAAGCAAAATAAAAACAAAATGTAGTCTTTTATAACATGAAAGTGGAGCAATAAGCACATAAATAATAAAATTAATAGGTTTTCATCAGCTTGTGGTTTAGAAATGCTACTTAAAAATGTAACACAAACACACGTAGATGGCGTTACTCGAAAACGTTCCAATCACCATTTTGAAGCTTTGAGTAAAATCAGTGTATAGTTTTGACCCCTTGAGAAATTACCTTTTGTATTTTTTAGAATAATTAGGTTTTTATTTAACTGCCCTCTAAGTATTGAATGTAAATTTTGTAAAACTTTTTCTATTGATAATTTTGGCATTTAATTCCTTTTAATTTAACAAGAAACATGAATGTGGATCTTTAAGACAAATTTCTTAGACTAAACCAATCTTTTGAAATAAACAATTATCGAAACAAGGATTAAAAAATATGTCTTTGTTTGCAAACCATGATAGAATTCATTCCTATGATACCAAGAACAAAAATGACTCATTAAACATTAAAGCAAACTTCACATATGTGCAAAAAAATGTACCCTTTTCAATAATTAAAGTATATAACAAACCTGATACATACAAAAATTTATCATTAAAACACCTGAAGGTAAAGTTGCGAGCCATACTTTTGGAAAGGACATATTACACAATAGATGAGTATTTCAATGATACACTCTACTAAATGTTAAAAAATAAATAAATACGTTTATAACAATTAAACCATGAAACTATTCTAAATTATTTTTAATATAACTTTTAAATTTTCTTTGTTAATGTGTTAACTATCGTCTATCATTATAACTTTTAATCTTATTTTACTATGTCTGTATGTTAGTCCTTTTATTGTAACCTGGGACATGTCCTACACCCTCTGGGTATTGTAAATTTTTACACGAACAAATAAAGATATATCTATCTATTATTGTAAACGAATTTTTATTATGAAACATAGGCTTCTAAACAATAAATATTTCATTATCCACTCAACGTCTTCCTCAATTTTAAAATTGCTATTTTGTTACTTGCCGATAACAGTTCCTTGTACTGTCATCGGTTTAGGTGCGGACACTCGATCGGCGAAGTTAAGCTACGTCGGTCGGGTCCAGCGCATGGATGGGTGAGTTCTCGTTCAGGTACGTCCGTCTATGTCATGAGCTGAATAGCCTTGGCTGGACTGAGACGACTTGGCGAGAAAATAAAAACAAAGGACTGATAACTTTACCAAGGAGCTTCTTATCAACAGACTCGAAGTCTGGATAAGGAGCCCTAAGGTATAAAATGGAGTACTGCAATAGACCTATACTAGTCGCAGTAGGCAAGGCCAATCGCCAACTCCTCCATCTAAAATCTAAAAATCTACTTGCCGATATCCTCAGCCTTTTGCATGCCATGGTGAACATTTTTCTACTTCTGGTACACATTTTTGCTTTAAAAACCACTATACACACAACAGGTTGTTTAAAAATGTTTAAGAAGAACCAAGCGACAAACATGAACCACTGTAAACTATAAGAGGAATCAACTATCGCTTGGGTCAACTATAAATAGGTGTTAAATGGTTTCTATCGCTTGGTCCCTTTTTTCAGTATATAAATATATGTTATATGTCGGTTGGTATAATTTACTCAAAATTTCCATTTTGGTGCTTAGATCATTTTCAAGTAGTTCCATCCATATAAAACTTTTTTATAAAATCATAAATATAAGAACATTCTATGCTTAGCAAGAGTATACTATCGCTCAGCAAAATCACACCTTCATACATTCGCTAAACTGAGATAATCAGTTTGGAAAGAAGCATATAGTTCTGAAATTGTTTCATGAAACTTATAACACATGGTAAGTACGGTTCAACTTCAAAGAAGTTTACCCCTCCTTCATGAAACAATTTTTTTTGAAAATATACGAATTTTACTTTACCCAATGAGATATATAATTCATACCTGATGTGGCAGTGGGAGTGTGTGGACTTGGTATTTGGAACCGACATTGTTCAGAGGGGGTAGGGGGAAATCGTGGACCTACATCCATCGATGTTGGTGTGTTCGGACCTGACACCCTTGAATGTGGAAGATCTGGAGTTGAACCAGAAAAACCACTATCCATTGTGGTTGGCAAAACACTGTAAAAATAAGAACATTAATATAGGCAATTCATTGGAATGCTAAAAAGCCGCTAGTCAATGTATTTCAGCTTGTGGTCTTAAATGTTGAACAATTTTTTTAAAACTATGAATGAAACCTATTTTTAGTACGGTTATAATTTCAAAAATGTATAGAGGGTGCTGGTGACAGCTTAAAAATACAGGGTGGTTCGGATAGGCTGTTCATTACAAGTTTTTCAGCCTACGGTTGAATTAGACGCTTGAAATTCCATATGCAGCCATAATAATCAATCATACCCGTTCTACATAAAATATTTTCAGTCCTCCAGCAATACAGGTTGTGCAAAAAGTTGAAAAACTTCCTACGAATGGCCTACATGAAAGACCCTGTATGCACATTTTTACAATTTCATTGTATTTACTCAATATTTGGCATTTCATTAACTTAGATTTTGCCAAGTAAATTAAACAATTCAACGCCTACAAAATAAATGAAAACACTACTTAATAATTTTACTGAGGTTGAATAATTTATTAGGCTTACTTATTATAACAACCTATTATAATTATTATTAATAACTTTATTTTAGGTTCCATGACAAACTTTGATAAAAAATAATAATAAATATAACAATATGCATATAGCTATCAAATTTGGTAGTGTAATATTTTTTTATTTTGAGCAAATTTTTCTTATAAAATTTTCCAATACCTTGCACAAAAATGGCGGTTTACATGAAGTGAATTTAATTTCTAAGCTGTCACCTGCGCCCACCATGTATTTTTGAAATTCTAACGTACTGAAAATAGGTTTTCGGTCAAGCAACAGCAGAATACAGAAAATTGCGTTATAGTAAAGAAAAAATTGTTATTTACACCTATAATATTGCTTTGTTGTAGACATTATATAAAAACTTCAATAATGTATTACATTTACAGCATGAAAAATAAATATGTGCATAACTATGAAAATTTGCAACTTTTAGCAATTTTATTTTATGTTGCTCTTATTCTATACAGGGTGTAATCAGTTTCATGTCATTAAAAAAAACTGGTAATGGGGACCGACTAGACAAACAAAAAACCTTTATGACTTTTCCCCCTAGGGACACTTTGAAAAAAACTCACCTAGGTCAACTTCTTTAATATTTTTTTAATATTAACGTAGAAAATAATTGAGAACCGCTGCTTTTCTTGGTCAATGAACTTGTAGTTCCCAATTATACAACTTTTAAATTGTTATAAAAAAGTGCAAAGGCCTTGGATCATCGACCGCCCTTGATGGACCGCCTCAACCGAACTGAGACAATTATAAAGAGGTAAATAATTCGTTATCTTTTTCCTGCACAACTGCAAGCAAATAATGGCCGTAGAAGTTTAAACAGAGCATTTCTTTACACATGTCTTTTAATTTGGAACAAAATATTGGATTGTTTATAATTTTGAATATTTAAAAGAGATTTATTAACGTTTGTAACATAAATGAGTGTCCTGGGTTAAAAGCTTACCACCTAAGTAAATTATTCGAATTCTGCATCTGCATCAATACACAGTTCTCTACGTCGAATTAAGGACATACGTACTCTGTTCAACACTAAACAATAAACTATCAACTTAACGTTGTCAATAAAGAAAAATAAAAGAAAAACTTGGTCCAAAATCCAAAACTGAATACAAAAAGAACGAACAAGTAAGTTGTGTCTGTACGTAATCAAGAATTTAACGACTTGAACGGTAAAGTCAATAAAATAAATCTTCACTATAAATACACAGCGACTCGAAATTCAAAAATAACAAAAACAACGAACGGCGCGTTCGACGTGTGTACATAATGAAACACCCACAGAAACTAAAATATTGCACAAGGAAGAGTCAGCGTATAGTTTTCTTCAGATCAGATGTACTAAACACTCAGAAAACGTCGACGTCTTTCATCTTATTTACCGCACCGCTAAAGACCGCCGACATTTTATAGCTATCTACACAAATATTGAGTATCACAGGCAAAGACACGCGCGATGATCCAAACCTACCTCAATATTCTAGCAGTTCTCAAAAGATTTTATTGAAAATTTGCGAAATTTTTGTTTATTTTTTTTCTCCAAAACTATGAGCTTTAGACCCCACATTATATAAGGTTTTTTGTTTGTTTTGTCGTCCCCTACCACCAGTTCTTTTTAATGACATGAACCTAATTACACCCTGTATTTTAAATTTTAATGTTCCTTTGCATAATAAAGCAAAGTCCTGTGAAATAATCATGACTCTTTTTTTCTATTAGGGGTAATATTTGTTGATATTACAGTGTGTTTCACGTTTCACGGTAACACCTTCATAGCTCAATTATTATATACTCTTCGCGAATACAAAACAAGGAGTATTGCATTCGATCGGCACATTTCTAAAAGCGGTACTTAATATTGCTCGAAAAAAAAAAATTTTCATATCACTGTGTTGGTAATGGAATTCTGAATAACTTTCAAAATGTCCGTCTGTCCGTCCGTCACGTTTCTTGTAAGCATGATAACTTAAGAACAAAAAGTCCAATTGTACTAAAATTTGGACAGTAAGTTAGTGTTGGCTAGAGGAAGAACCCTACTTTTTTTTTACAAAATCGATCAATAACTAAAAAAGTTATTAATTTTTGAAATGGGGAAAAAAAATTTGTTCTGTAATTAAACAAAAAATGTTTGAAACTAATACCATTTACAAAAAAAACTACGAAGAGTATCCTATTGAATGTGCAAGAATTATATAACAGGTGTAGTAAATAGGCGAAGAGTATAATGGTTAGCTTGTTATACTCTTCACAAATACAAAACGAAGAGTATATTGCATTTGATCGGCACATTTCTAAAACCTGTAATATTGCTCGTAGAAAAAAAATTTTTCATATTAGTGTGTTGGTGATCGAATTCTGAACAACTTTCAAAATGTCCTTCAGTCTGTCTGTCCGTCTGTCACGTTTCTTGTAAGCATGATAACTTAAGAACGAAAAGTCCGATTGTATTGAAACTTGGACAGTATATTAGTGATAGCCAGAGGGGGAACCCTATTGTTTTTGAACAAAATCGATCAATAAATAAAAAAGTAATTTAATTTTTTAAATTACAAAAAAAATTGTTGTTTTGTAATTAAACAAAAAATGCCTAAAACTCATATTATTTACAAAAAAAAAAAACTGCGAAGAGTATCCTATATGTACAAAAATTATATAAAAAGTGCAGTAAACCGGTGAAGAGTCAAATGATTAGCTTACTAATAAATTGATTTATTTTAAACTTGGGTAAATTATACATTTTTTCAAGATAGCTTCTTAGCTGCTCTTGCACATATGCAATTTATTATATACACGCACAGATTAGGGGGGTGAAAATGGGGCCAATTCTTAGGTAAATTGAATTGGGGATTTTTTATAAAGAAAATATTACCACTATCCTATAAGGCAAACTTAGATTAGATTAGGAAGAAGGAGCTGGCCAATTGGCCTTGACCACCGCGACCCCCATGGATCTATTGTGGTGCTCCTGTTTGTTTTCCTTAGAGCTCCTTATCCAGTTTTGTCCTTTGTATCAGACTCCACAGCCTTGATAGGGGCTCCTTAGTGTAGCTATCAGCTCTTGGTTTTTCATCACCAAGTAGTTGGAATCGCAGTCTAGCAAGGCCTTCACAATGGCACAATACATGGACTGAGGTTTCCTCTGCCTCTTGGCAGAATCTGCACGTTGCGTCCTCTGCCAAACCCATTAGACTGAGATGTCTATTAAGTCGACAGTGACCGGTTAGAAGACCTACTATTATTCTAATGGCCTTTCTATTTTGGCCTAATAGATCCTCTGTAAATTTGGCTGATCGTTCTTTAATGAACTCTTTAGCCTGTCTCTGTCATGGGAAATTTTTCCACCATTCCAGAGATTTAATCTGGACCCATTTGTTAATGGATGCTCGTATGCATGGCTTGGCCACACCGCAAAAGGGTTCGGGTCCTATAAGGGCGTTACTTGCGCCTTCTCTGGCCAGTTCATCGGCCTTTTCATTTTCCTTGTGTCCCTTATGTCCTGGTACCCACGCCACGGTCACTTTGTTTTGACTTCCTAGGTCTGTAAGGGCATTTATGCAGTCCCATACAAGTCTCGATTCGACTTGCATGGAACCGATTGCTTTTAGAACAGCTTGACTGTCGGAAAAAATGGCAATTGACTGATTAACAGTTCCTTGCCTGGTAATTTCCTTTGCGCACCACTGTATTGCAGCCACTTCAGCCTGGAATACTGTGGCGTATTTTCCTAGACTTATTGGGATTTTCGTTTTTGGCCTTATCCCATAAATCCCAGCTCCGACTCCCTGTTCTGTCTTAGAGCCGTCTGTATACCAGATTGTTTGTGCCGGTATTGGAGGACCGTTTGTCCAGTCTTCCCTGTCTGGTATTTTAATTTTGAAATTCTTATTAAAGTTATACTTTGGGACTGTAGTGTCCGTGGGCTTTCCTAGAATGGGATCTGCCTTCAGCTCTAAGTATAACTTCTGGTGCTCTGTTCCGTGTTGCTGCCTTATTGGTGTAGAGCCTTGCATTAGCCTGTGCACCACCGAACGAGCTTCTCCTTGGATAAATATATGTAGTGGTGGCAAGTTCAGAAGGACTTCCAATGCAGCCGTTGGAGCAGTTTTTATGGCTCCCGTGGCACACAGGCAGGCAAGCCTTTGTACGCCACTTAACAGCCTTATTGCTACCAACTGCATTGTCTTAGTCCACCATGCTACTGATCCGTAGGTTATCATGGGTCTTACTGCATTTTACCTCACTGGCAAATGGAATTTCCACACCGTTGAGCACTAGGGGCTTTAGGCCTTCCAAGACTCTTTTTCGCGTAAAAGTGACGACTGTGGTTTTGTGGGGATTTATGGAAAGTCCTTCTTCATTATACCACCTGTCGACAATATATAGGGCTCTTTGAGAACGCTCTGATATCGTGTTCACAAATCGCCCTCTGACAACTATTACTATGTCGTCAGCATATCCTAGGCAATAAAAGCCTTCCGCAGACATTTTTCGGAGGAGGTCATCAACACGGACATCAGGACATTTGAATGGGAGAGGGAGGTAATTATAGTATTGTTACGTATTTCCACCCCTTAGGTAACTGCCCTTTAAAATCTGTGGATTCAAAAATTATAACAAGAGATAAACTTTAGCAAACGCTATTGAATTCTTTTATTAACTAAAATACACGTTTACTCGTACCCCTCCCCCTCCTTGGGGGCAACCTGTACTCATTTTCGCCTCTATGGTAGCCTCGCCTAAAGTGGATACTATTATCCTTTTCTCTAAGCTGGCTTTAATCCACTGGCAGAGCGCCGTTGGGACTCCTCTGCTTAACAATGCATTCGTTAACGAGTGAGTTGTTGCGTTGTTAAACGCTCCTTCTATATCTAGAAAAGTGGCTACTGCAATTTCCTTGTCATCTAATGACTTGACCAGTAGCCTATTTAAATCATCCAGCGCAAGGTCTGTTGACTTTCCCGGCTGGTATGCATACTGACGATCACTAAGAGGATTTTCCCTTAGAACTTCGTCTCTAATATACCTGTCCAGTAATCTTTCCAGTGTTTTAAGTAGGAAAGAGGACAGGCTTATGGGTCTATATGACTTGGGTGTTTGGTCCGAAATCCTACCAATTTTTGGGAGGTAGGTGACCTTCACCTTCCGCCATAAACGTGGTATGTATTTCCAGGCCAAACAAGCTCTGAATATTTTACATAAATATGGTAGTAATACATCCTGTCCTTTCTGGAGTAGGATTGGGTAGATTCCGTCCATCCCAGGAGATTTGAATGGTTGGAACTTGCTAATTGCCCATCTAATTTTATCAGGTTTTATTACCTCATTGGCCAGCCTCCAGTTCACAGGTCTGGGCCGTGCCGGCCTCTGATCTGGTTGTCGACTATCCTCTGAGCCCCTCAAAACCAGTGAGCCCGGAAAATGTGCCTCCATGAGCAATTTAATATTTTCCGTTAGCGTTTCCGTGTAGGTTTCATCATCTCTTTTGAGAAAGCCTACTTCCTTTGCAGTACAACCATCCTTGGCCAGGACCCTATGGATTCTGGAGGCTGCTGGGCCATCCTCGACCTCCTCACAAAACCTCCTCCAAGAGTCTCTTTTGGCCTTGCGGATTTCTGTGTTGTATTGCGTGAGTTTTGTTTTATAGGTATCCCAATCTTGGTTGGATTTGGCCTTGTTGAACAGTTTTCTCACTTCTGTTCTGAGGCCTTCTAGGTGTTTATTCCACCAGATTGTTTTACCTCTATTTTTCCTTAATTTCTCGGCGCAGTTTTCCTGGTAAGCAGCTAGTATTGCCTCGCTTACATGTTCCACTGCCACCTCAAGGCTCTCCACCTCTCTCCCGGACGCTGTTCCCCCCTCCAGGTGCCTTCTGAGGGATTGTGTGTATCCTTCCCAGTTGGTCTCTCGGGGATTTCTGAACTTCGTCTCCGACAAGGCTGGAGTCGTGATATCAAATCTTATGTGCCTGTGGTCGGAGCCTGATGGCTCTTCCGGCACATGCCAATTTTTAATTGTATCGTTTATATTACTTGTACATAAGGTTAAATCTAAAACTTCTTTACGTACCGAAGTAACAAAAGTAGGTTTCTTGCCTATATTAGCTAATAATAACCCTTCACCTAGAATGAATTGTTATAAGTACTCACCCCTTATGTTGATGTTGGTGCTTCCCCATACCACGTGGTGTGCGTTGGCATCACATCCTATTAGCATTGGAAGGTTCCTGTCCCCGCAGTAGGCAACAATGTCGCCTAATAATTGCGGTGGACAGGATCTCTCCTCGCCTGGGAAGTAGGCGGAGCATATGACGAAGCTCTTTACTCCTTCTTCCGTCGACGCTGTTAGGATAGATGTAACAAAATCGTCGTGCAAAGCACCGGGATTAGTACACAACTTATTCTACTACTATGTACAATACACGCTCTAGGTCTGCTTGAGAGTGTATTGTACAGCAACTTACCCTGTACTGGCTTCAAGCCCGCTGGCCTTCCCTTGACAAGCCAGGGTTCCTGCAGGAGGGCAATATCTATGCCTTCTTTTTCGAATCTCCTACATACGGTGGCCGAAGCAGCCTTGGCATGGTGGAGATTCACCTGCAGGACCCTGATATCCTCTCTTATTCGAGTGAAGGTCCCTCCAGTGGCTGGGCCTCCCCAGTAAGCTCTTCCACCTTCATGGACGTCGTCGGCTTCTGGGCTAGATGCCTCTTGACCGCACTTTGGCTGGAGGAGCTCTCTTCATAGGAGGGTTCTTTAAACTCCCCGAGGCCATTTGCTGGCCTTTCGGGGGTTAGATCTGTGGTTTTGGTCTCTGTTCCTTTGGGCGGAATTTAATCCTCACCATTCCAAAATAGGGACACAAATCCAGTTTTTCGAGTTCCTCCACGGACTGCCTATTCATGGAGAAAACCCATAGTTGCCCCTTTTCGGCTGGAGTTCTTCCTAATACCGTCCAGAGGTTTGTATTTAGGTTTCGATTACTCACCCTTAGTCGGGTCAGTATCCTGTCAGCCTCTAATCTTTGGCCATCCTCGTCGGAAACGTATACGGAGCGTGCATGCAGCCCCGGGACCTCGCTCCCCTCCAACGTCTTGAGGCTTGTGCCTTTCCAAGGCTGGAGTGTGGGAACGACCTCCCGCAGCCACACTGCACTTGGTGCATCTGCACACGTTACCAATAGGTAGCCTGGCCTGTGGGTACACTTAGCGAAGCGCACCTGAGGTCCGTCTAATGGAATCCTCTCGTAGGCCTTCATTATGGAGTTTTGGACGGCTTTTAGCCTATCCAGCTCCATCGTTTCCCTCGGAAAGCCGTCTTGTACCACCGTGACCTTCTCGGCAGAAAGGGCTTCTTTGAAGGATAGCTCCTCCAATTTTGCCCTTTTCTTCTGCCGCTGGCCACTGGGAGGTGTAATGGCTTCTTGGCGGGGCCTCTTTTGGGCCTCCTGTCTGCCTTCTTGGCCCGCCTTTTTCCCGTGTTTGGGCCTTTGAGTGGCCTTCTTGGGGTTTTCATCCTGTGATTGGCCTTTTTGGGATTTGACCAGGTTGTCTTTGATTACAGCCTTTTTGGCCTGTATGTAATCTTGACCTGCCTTGGTCAGAATTTGGAGCCTTTTTTGGAGGCTCCTGACAGACACGCAAGATGCACTTCCAGGTCTGTCATTTGGTCAACTTCCTCAACTGAGTTGACCCTAATGTTACCCTTGGAACTTGATGTGCTTGGCACTTCAGCCTTTTTCCTTGGGTTTTGTTGCTTGGGGCCTGCTAGCCTGTGGCGCAACCGTTTGGCGTTTCGACTGTGCTTTTGGCCCTATAGCCTGCACAGCCGTCTGGCTTTCTGGTTGCGCTTGTAGCCTTTCAGCCTGAGCAACCGATTTTTTTGTTTTTTTGTTTTTTGTTCCTTCCATTTGTGTTCCCACGAGAAGCTAGGGAAATATAAGGTCCGCTCGGCCAGAGCCCCGCATAACCGAGTAAGGAGTATATTACAAGGGGGGTGCCGCCTGGTGCCCCCCAGGGAAACGTTCTCGACCGCATATTTCACCCTGCGGCCATTCAGCCCTCGGCACGTTGTCTTCCACCTTGCCTTGGGTCGAGTCGTCCTTGGTTTGGCTGCTCCCCTTTGACCTTACCGGCATGGGTGACCCTACCAGGAGTACAGGACTCCCGCCGGCTTCGCTCGCAGGATCATTGCAGTTACTTAGCCTCTCCACCTCGACAAGGTCCCACGACTCCTTGGAGAGGCAAACTTTAAAACACCTTTGTTAAAATATCTCGACTTAATTGACATTCGATAATAATTAAAAAAACATGTTGTGTTCTCCAATATTGCTGTAAAACACCGGAAATCATTTACTTGGGTTGCCTTCAACCACAACCATTTTACTTTAAACATATTACTTCAATTGTTTGACTCAAACTGACGACCACATAGATGCCGAAAATCTGCACAATGTGAATGCAACATTTTCTTGTCGATAATACACATACGTATTTTACGCATCTGTGGAATACGCATAGTGTGGACCTGGCCTTAGAGTTATAGGTAAATATGACATTTTGTCAAGAATGAGTAATCTACAACTCGTTGATTGAGGTGAAGTTAAAAACAAAGTTATTTCACACCTGTTGCTACAAATCTAAAGTAACAATAAAAAAATATCGCCGTACTTGCCAAAAACGCTAAAAAAATCGCTAAAAAAAATCTAGGGCTCTATTCAGTTGACTTGTTTAAATCTAGTCACCTTTGAAATCGTAAACTTTTTAGTTTAACTTCTTCTATCATTATTTGTTGTTTAAATAATTATTAAGTTCTTTATATAAAATAGGATACTTTTCCGTAGTTAATGAAGTTAAATTAATTCGGGTAGTGGGTGAAAATAGAATTTCCTATTGGAATGCGACCAAGAGTATTCAATGCAAGACATCCAAATCGAAGAAGACTTGTAACAGCAAGAACAATATGTAATATTAATAATATTTTCAATAAGAGAAGTCGTACTAAGAAGCATATATTTTTTTGCGTAAAGGCCTAAGGCCATACAGCCAGCCACAAATTAAATAAAAAAATTAACAATAAAAAGAAAAAGAACGTATATCTAACCTAAACGATAAGCACCATGACATGTATGTCAGCCACAAAAAGGAAAGGATGTACAGGGGTCACAAACTCCTCAACCAGGGGTCTTTCAGGACATTTGTAGAATGTAGAAGACAAGACCGGAGTTAGGAGGCTATATATAACATAAGGGAGTAAAACATAAGGAACAAAGCTAATCTATAACTTTATTTTCATTTCTTCCAACTAAAGAGTGAAAAATATTTTTCGTATTTAAAGATATAAGTATATTGCAAGGTGTCGAGATACCATAAATTATTATTTTACTATATAGTTTATCAGATGCTTATGTGTGCTTTTTATATTCAAGGAATTTATGATCCAGATCACCTGACATTAAAATATTTGCATATATCTGAGTTGTATATTTACAATTTTAAAAAATGTACAGGGTAGCATGCATGACCAAATTTGAAGCAAATAATCATGACATATTTTTTTGACCACATATCTTTTATGCCAAACTTCATACGGCAGTTCAGAGTGAATTATTGAGTATCTTGTTGGTTTAATGAAGGTCGATTCTTTCCACATATAGTTCCAATAACTCCTTAGCTTAGATCTAAGTACATTTGTTGCGTCCGTGAAACTTAATTTATAACTGGGATTAATTCCTTCATCATTTCTGACCTTGGCTAGATACAACATGGTCGTTGTCTTTCAGTCCTATATTATATAGAGGTTGTTATGCTCTCCATTACATGGCAAAACACTGCAGCCCACAGGTTCTATTAACGTTATATTTTGCAAATTTTCATTAACACTTAAAACACAGGATAGTTAATTGGGGAACAAGTGTCCAAGTTGAGAGAGTATTTATACTACAGAAGTATGCTGTAAGAATAATCGCCAGACTAAATTATCGTCAGTCATGCCGTGATGCCTTCAAAAATTTAAAGATTCTGACTGTAGCTGGAACATGCATTTTAGAAGTATGTACATATGTGTATAAAAATATATCACAGTTTTTAACAAATCAGCAGGATCGCGGTCACGATACTAAATCGAGAGGCTTGCTAATTCCCAACCACTTCCGAACTACATTTTTCAAAAAAAGTTTTCACTACACTGGGTGTAAATTTTATAATGTTTTAAATTCAAAAATGAAAAACTCCTCTAGTGTTCGCACGTTTAAATCTAGATTAAAAATATATTTACTAAAAAAAACCGCTATACCATATAGGAATTTTTTTAGAACAAGTCAATTTCTTTTTTTGGACCTTCATTGACATATATTTGTCCCATTAAATTACATTGATATATTTTGTGTTTGTGATTTTCTATTATTGTATACTTTACATATATATGTTTATTTTGTTGTCTATATATACGCAATGTCATACACTTATTTTCTTTTATTGGTGTATTCTGTACATTTAAATTAAAGAAATAAAATACATTATTATTATTTATATTTATTATGTGCCTTTATCCATACAAAATATACATCTTCCTTTATCAAAGACATCTTGGACTAAGTTCTTAACGTTAATAATAAGGGGATTATCATTAATTTTCAAGGTAGTAAGTAGTATTTTTCGAGGTATTTTATAATGCCTTTAGAACCGATAATGAATCAGAAAGGACAATAGTTTTCCAAAATTCAGAGGTATGTATAAACTTGAGGGTTTCATTAATATTAGATATTAGATAGTAGATATACTGATAGTATAGTATTTTCTCAAATGCTCTCATTTTTTGGCCACATTAACTGGAGAGAGGACAACATAGAACGTTTGACTGTCTAGAGGAAACCAGGTGGCAAAAGACGGAGAGGAAGACCACCAAAACGTTGGGCTGATGCCACCAAAGAGTTAATGGGTGAGGTCGTGCGCTTAACAGGCAGCCGAGATAGATGGCGCGAGGCTGTCGGATATGCTATACTGCAGCAACATCAAGCGCGGTTAGTACTAGGATGGGTTAATCAGTCCAGGGAAACACAGCGTTGGCACTCCATCTTCTAACGGCTTGTATATCAACGCATGCTTAGAAGGTATGTAACTTAAGGCGGGGGTTACATAGCGGATATACCATCTTTCGGGGGAAATGTAAAGCACAGTCCTTTGTCTATTAGCCCAGGAACAGACATTCGTGGAAACAGTTATGGGAGGCGTATGTCCAGCAGTGAACGTGCATGAGCTCAGTGGCGGAAATAGGCCGACGTTAAATAAGTGGGGGGAAAAAAGTTTGGCATTATCTAAGAAGAGACGGATTAAAAGCTTTGAAGTCAAAGAGATAGTAATCAGAAAAGAACGGCTTGAATATTGTTTGTGGTTACAAGGGGAATATTTGAACAGCCAGAATTCTATTAAAACTTCATTGACAAGTCACATTTACAAATAATGGGGTTGTGTCATCACAGGACACTTGTTATTAGGCAGCTGAAAACCCACATTGGGTAATAAATTGTAAGGACCAATACGAAGGCAAAGTCAATGTTTGGTGTGGCATATTGCATAATAGAATTTTGGGTCTCATTTTTGTGGAAAATTTAAATGGTGAAACTTTTCTCAACCTTTTAAACAATTATCTTGACGAATTATTAATGGACCTCTACTGCTGCAAATGGTAAATTAAATTTTCCAGTTAGATGGGGTGCCAGCTCATAATTCAATTGTTGTTCGATATTAGCTAAACATTAATATTCCTTACACATGGATTGGAAGGCAGTTCTATGCAGTTCTAAATTATAAAAGGAAAAGAGTGGAAAAGTGTATTAGATTAAATGATGGCTTAGTAGAAATAACAAACGGTTAGTTATGTTAGTGGATAGTTTTTTATTTATTAATGCGCTGCCCTGCTTTGTTGGAATTACCGTAGTCCATTGCATGACCTAAAGGGCATTAATTCTTGACAAAACCGTGATATTGACCTGTTTATAACTCTAAACTACTTGAGATATTTCAGCAAAATATGGCAAAAAGGGGTTTTAAATAAATTAGGTCCTATAAAATGGTGATGATATTTTTATTATAAAAAAATTTCTAATACAATTTACCTAAAAATAGAAGGAAATTCCGTTTCCTTAGCAGCACATCTGTGAAATAAATTAAATAGGTATATGAGATTTAAGTTACCTTGAAGAGGTGTTCAACTTACCTTAAGTTTAAAATAAATCGATTTTTAATAACAAGTTATGAGTTACAAAGGTGTTAGCGTAAAAAGCAAACAAATTTTAACGCAGAAGTAAAAATAGGAATGCAATTAACTTACGGGGGTATGATACTGCCTTCTTTGAGACTGGTATTTGGTTGCTTCTGAATGATCAATTCCTGTCCTTCAAATGTGTTAAGATATTGTATTTGTTGCGGAGATGGAACTGGCATGAGATTTGGCTCTTTTACAACTCCAGCTGGTGGGGTTGTTGAACACGATGTAGTTGATGTGCTGATTTGTTGTTTTTGTTGTGCCATAGACTGAAGTGTATGACCAAACATTCCATCCACTGAAAATAATTAAATTTATTATAAAAACGGCACTCAAACGCATTTCATGTTCAATTATTTTTTAAAGGCATTAAATGTCTGAAAACAACTAAAACAATTGTTACATTTAATGTTATTATTACATATTCTGGCAAAGCTTGACGAGTATAGTAACTGTGCCAGGAATTAAAATTTTATCACTACTCCTTCATTTATAAAAAAAATTATTGAGATCAGCGTTTTCAAAAACGTCAGGATAGTCAATGTCTATCTAGGCATGATGCGACTATTTTATTGTTCATTCCTTAATACCACTTTGTTATTGTAGCAGAATGAAGTAGCTTAATTTATTGTAATAAATATTAAAATTTTTATTGATAAGATTTTGTGCTAACATGAATAGAAAATGCTAGTATTGTGTAATTTCTAGATGCGTGTGTACAAACGAGCTACTGCCAAACAAAATATTTATTAGTTTAGCTGTAGACTATAAAAAATATAATCACATACATACGAGGGCAAAACAGCCTTTATCTGGACTTTCCTTTGTCTAAAAAGATCCACATTTATTTTTATTGTTAAATTAAAAGGAACCAAACGCTAAAATTATTAACAAAAAGAAAGTTTTACAACATTTACTAGAGGGTAATTAAATAAAAATCTGATTATTCTATATCCTTAAGGATCAAAACTTCAAAATGGTGGCTGGATTATTCTTCAGTAATGATATCCATTTATAGAATAGATTTCTGACTGGGAAATAGTTAGGGGCCTAACTAGGACACTAGATAACCTGCAGTTAGGCCCTGCTCACCCACACCAACCCCTTCAGTTATCTTAAATCCATAACAGATCACTATCACGTACTATCAATTTCTCCTTTCTCCCAGCTCTGGTAGACAGCAATGTCGGATGGTCGGATTGATGTTTGTCTACATTTTTTCAATAATGTAATTATCCTCCAGACAGCTTTGACTTTGAAATTGAGGATTGTCTAATTCATGTTTTTTTTTTTCTATTTATTTATATACCTTTTATGCTATATTTATTATCTTTCATAATTAAAGAAAAAATGTAAGATTCAAAACCAACAACAGAAAAATATTGTACGACCTAGTTAATGTTATAAACAAAATGAAGCTTTTAAAAAGTTGCTTTTTTTATCATTTACTGCACTTTTTATATAATTGTTGCACATTCTATAGTAAGTATACTCCCTGCAGTTTCTTTGTAAATAATATTAGTTTTAGAATTCTTTTGTTTAATTACAAAACAAAGTTTTTTCTTAATATTTAAAAAATTAACAAGTTTTTTATTTATTGATCAATTTTGTTCAAAAACAATAAGGTTCTCCCTCTAGCTAACACTAACTTACTGTCCAAATTTCAGTACAATTTAACTTTTCAATTCTTAAGTTTTCATGCTTTCAAGAAACGTGACGGACGCACAGGCAGACAGACAGACGACCATTTTGAAAATTGTTCAGAATTCGAACACCAACACAGTGATATGAACATTTTTTTCTCAACAAACGATATTACCTGTTTTAGAAATGTGCCTATCAAATGCAATATACTTTTAGTTTTGTACTTGCGAAGAATATAGTAAGTTGTATTTCTTAGACACAATGTGGAGTTTGGCTAAGGAAAATTTAATAAAGCATACAATGGCACATAAAAATGTTACTCCAGAGTTAGCACAAAAGGATATACTTATTGTAGTCTATGCAAGGAATAATGTGGTCTTTGACTTTTTCCTCAATAAAAAAGTGGGATAACTAAGACAAAAATGAGTTCACAAATATTTGAAAAAATTTGAAGAACAAGTTTTAAACACCTTGGAAGAACCATCGAGAATAATTTTGAATAATGCTTCTTACCATTTCTACCTTTAAAAAAGTGCCATGTTCCAGTTCCCATAAGGAATAGATTTGCAAATGGCTTCACAAAAAAAACATTGAAAGCAATAATTAATTTCCTAAGATTGACATAAAAAATGGTAGGTATTAGGAACCCAATATGGGCATGAAATATTATGTCTGCTCTCAGACCATTGCCAATTTAATCCCATTAAAATGGTATAAAAAGATATAAATTATTTTTATGTCAAACATTCATGCAAAACAACAGATCAGACATTTTAAATGTATGGTCTATTTGTTCATTATTTCAATAAAGAAACAAATGATTTTCCTTTCTGGTGATTTATTTAGAAACTTATTTTCCTGTAGATAATAAAATTAGCAATAAAGTCAATAGCAGAATAATACAAAAGCTAAAAAATTACTTTAATAACAAATCCGTGTGCTACACAGATTAACACTGAATTATCCTGAACAGTATTATAAATAGGGTGTTTGCATGGTATTTAGATAAATTCGTAGGATGAAAAATAGGGACAAATAAAATTAATCATATAAAAAAAAAAAACATTTTCATTTTTTCTAATAATTTATATTTTCGCCAGTTAAATGAATTAACAAAGTAGAAGGGACAGAGTGGGGGAAATTATGTGTCACAATTTTCAAAATTCACTACTTTTGCATTGCCAATTTACAAATAAAGCAGTGTCCTCGATTAGAAGTGAATACATTAATTTAATTACCGTCAATGCTAGACACTAATTGACAGATGCAATATTAGACTATGAGATACAATAAACCTTTTCATTCCTGAAACAGGATGAATCCGCAAACATTTTGCATTTCCTAGACTAATATTTAATTTACAATTTAATGAATTTATTGAAAGCATGCTCTATTTTTCCATGCGAACACCCCATGTATCATACCGTTTGAGTACCGCTGACCACTGAAACAAATAATATTAATTAAGGCTTTGCATTTTTAAGAAGTTGCATTCTACCAGTGGTCCAACTATAGCAAGTAGATTAGCAGTATGGCAATACATGCTTGCTGAGCAATATTTTTTACGAGACTTGATACTTAACAAACTACATTGTTGCGCCAGCTCCTGCTCGAGAGGTACTAGCAAAATCAGTCACACACTTTGAGGTCAGAAATCAGAGTCTTATAAAACCCATAACAAAAATACACTAAACATGTTAGATAACCCCCAAATCCAAAGCAAAATTTTAGTATCAGTATATTTTGTTAAACCCACATTAGTACGTCTAAAGCATGTAATAATAATAATAATAGTTCTTTATTTAGCACTTTACTATACATGTTCACAATGATAGGAGATACCAAAGAAGATTAATACAATATGTATATTATGTATAACATGTTCAGTATTCATCTAATATTAACAATAAGCAATTCCACTATTAACTAACTACCTAGACTAATAAATAAATATATAAATATTTGTAAATATCCCTAACTATTTTTTTGAAAGAAGCTATTCTACGAGTCTGCTTAGCTTCCCTAGTAAGGATGGTGTATGTATGTAAATCTCTGAAGAAAATTGACATTTGCGCAGCACTTGTGTTTACTCGTTGCAAAACAAAATTAATTCTACGTCTGGTGTTATAAGTACCAGTACATTGAACTCCAGATATTTAACCATATTCATCCGTCCTAACGCTTGTCATTTACTCTAGTATAAATACTACATCTTAGTATAACTCCCACAGACCTGTTCTGCAACTTCTGTAAGCGATCCACTTTGCCTTGGTTTGCAAGCTACAGAACAGTACTGCAAGAGTTAAGGTGTGGTAAGATAATAGTGCTGTATACCAATTCTCTACTTTCTATAGATAAATACCAGCCAACTCTTTTTAGGACACTGATCTTCTTAGCTATCTTTTTACACACATAATTGACATGATTACCGAATTTAAGTTTATCATCTATGATGACTCCTAGATATTCAATTTCTCTGATAACTTCAATTACTTCTCCACAAACTAGAAATTCTAGTTTTTGCTGTTCTAATTGATATCTAAATTTATTTTTTCCTACAGTCATATCTTTTGCTTTAGACACATTCAACTTTAATTTATTGACTTCTAACCATTCACTCACTTCTTTGAGAACTCTATTCATTCCATTCACCAACAACACACCGTTTTCCTATGTTATATAAATAACCGTATTATCTGCAAACAAATGCTAACAGCAGTTGTCAAACACAGCTGCTATGTCATGAATGTATAAAATGAATAATAACGGTCCCAGAATACTGCCTTGCGGTACCCTAACATATATACGTCTTTCAGTCGATACATACGTCATACTTTATTTTTTGCATCCTTTCACTCAAATAACTACTTAACCACGTATGTATAGTAAACGAAATACATGTAGTAACAGGAACTGCAAAAAGAGCGGCGGTGTCCTTTGTTGGTCGCTTTGTGGGCTTCAACTGCTTTATCGGCATGCTTTTCGATGGCCTCACTATATCTCTTATGTCTACTATACAACGCCATCCATGCCATATTCTTTCAATTTTTTAAATAATCCTCTCTATCTACTGTTTCAAATGCACGTTTTAAATCCAAAAAAATTATACCAGTCATTTCACCCAAGTCACAGGCTTCCTTCCATTCTTTGATTACATACTGTAATGCACTTTTACAACTATAACCTTCTCTAAACCCAGACTGAAACTTACATATTAAATTGTTGTATATCACGAATTGTAAGATTTGTACACATACCACTTTTTCTAATATTTTTTCAAATGCTGCAAGCATATTTACTGGACGAAACTCCTCTGCTTTAATAGTTTTGGTAACCTTTCTCGTTACAATAATGGTTGAGACTTTCAGTGCATCAGGAACAATCGCAACTTGCAATGAAGAAAATCGCAATACGATAGGATCATCGATACTGAACACATTTTGTCACCAAAAGATGAAATGGTATCAATAATTATTTTAAATGTTTAAGTGTTTTACGTAATAATTGATAATTTCGTTCAAGAAATGAAAATAGGAAGAATACAATACTATTAATGTTTTTTGTTTTCATTTTCTCTGGAACACTTGGATTATTACTGAATAAGTTAAAATACTCTTCTTCATTTTTAAACATAATTTGGATCAGTATTTCATTCAAGAGTGCATAATTTAATAGACCAATGATTTATGAAATAACACTATAGAAACTTAATCTCTACTTTTTCAAATGCCAAAATAGTTTTAAGAATTTGACAGTCAACACAAATGGAAAAAGCCACTTCTATCTATAATATTACGCAGCTTAAAGTCCATATATTACTAGGGGACAGTTCGGCATCTTTCATTCAATGGCTTTCGGCTGTGGATACTAAATTTTTAAATTTGCTAAAAATATTTAATTGTCTTATTTATTTTAACGTCCTGGCGAAGTTTAGCTAATGCTCCTCTACCACTTAACCAGGACGGCAAAATGGGATACGGTCCCCCATCCAAGTGATGGACTCGACCGGTGTGCCTTAACTTCGCCGATCGAGATCCTGCCACTGAAACTTGCACCGTACCTCACCTCAATATAACACTTGAATATTATTAGAGTGCCCTTTGAAAACATTATTAAAATACAGTAGTTTTAATATATTAACGCTGCACGTCATCTCTATAAAAATTAAGGCATCATAATGTACCAACTCAAAACCGCTACCTAAGCAATCCAGATTTTTAATCCAAGTCTCTTTAAGCGAAAACATCTTGACACTATACTTGCGCTTCAGTATGTGGAAATAATTGATCATAGAATTTTAATAATGTTATATTTGAAATCGTCTACTCCAAGGTGCTAAGGGGAGTGGCTGATGCCAAAAGGTTTTTTGAGAGCTCTTATTCCAGAGGGAATGCCAGATGTAAAAAAAATAGAAACCTTTGTTTCTAGTACATACACCAAATCCCAAGTTTGTGGACTTTACTTATTTACTATTCTATTTAGGCCCAACCCTTCAACAGATTTCGTTTAAAATATAACCTAGTTCCAAATGTTAAGTCAATTTCTTATACCATTTCAGAGTAATAGTGTGCACAAAAAAGTTATAGACAGAAGTTTTTGTCACTCAATTTTAAAATCTATACGTTTCATGACATTCTAAACCTATTTCAACAAAAAAAAATTTTTCTTTAGGATTACTTCTACTACATGGATGTGGAAATAATTAAATAAATGGGCTAATGTGATAGAAGTATGTTGATATTGCACCACATGCTCATACAATTTGTTTTCATGGTAAATTGATACATGCTGCTTAGAATAACTCAGCTTGCATTATTGAGAGTAACAGTGATTTTGAATCGGATGAATGTATTTTTAAATCGAAATAGACTAAGAATAAATGCCTACATTGTTTTTCTCTTCATAAAAATAATTAAGATAAAGTAAATTCTTACAATATCTAATGCTTAAAGTATTTTAAATAATGAATAATGCTAATTTCCTTTATTATCAAAATGAATAAGATGAGAGTTATTTTAATGTCATTTAAAGTATAATTTGCCTTCATATCTCAGAATGTACAATGTTTGATATAAAGGAACCACCATGGCAAAATCTTTCTATTGTCCTTTGCTTGTGAGGTAAGTAGACCAGCTTTCAATCTTCTCATGTGTGCTTACAATTTTCATTGTTTCAACAGAACTAATTGCAACTTCTAATGAAATATTGCAATATCGAGAAAATCCCTTATTTAACAGCATCATATAACAGCATTAGCATTAAAATATGGAAGAAAAGAATATGGCCCAATGACGGATGAACCCAAATCATCCTATCACTACATAAAACGTAATAACAGATATCTGACTACTGCAGATAGGCGTCATTATCATACGACAGAAAATAATGCTATATATTCTTCAATCCAGATTTTACTACCAATTATTTTGGCAAATATTTCCTGAGCAAGCAAGCTCTGTTACAAGATGCGGTAGTAAGAAAGATTTATGGCAACATATCGAGGAGGCAAGGAAATATTGTGTCCCTATGAAACCTTTAAGACTACTTTGAGGAATTTGACACAGAATAGGATGAACTGCACACTGAATTATTGCAAATGGGAAAGTCTCAATATCAGATCTTTATGATTTTAATGCTGTACTATTATTATTTGTATACACATAATGAAACTGATGAATATGTTATAGGCTTCAAAAGTGCAATTGTCTTATTATTTCTACCGATTAGTACTGGCTGAGGATTTTATAGCTTTGTGTGCATGTATGCTCTGCCACAGTTAGACTCGAAATGAAACAGCAATCAGAATTTCTAAACCAACAAACACATGGCAGTTAGAAGTGAAAATGTCCAATTCACTCATTTTCACTACAGAGTGCTGTTCTATCTAACTTTGCGATTTTCTATATCATTTTAATTATGGGTAACTGCTTTGAATTAAGTACAATGTGACAACTTATAAAATTTATAAGTCTCGAAACTATAAAACATACTGTTAGATTCATAACTGATGTCCCAAAATTTCATCACGTAACTCCCTTTTTAAAAGATTTACAAATACTTAAACTTGAGGATTGCCGTTTACTTCACACAGTTCTTGTTAACAATATTATACTTTATAAAACTCCTAAATACCTATTTGCTAAAATAGAAAGAAGAAGTGATGTTCACAAAAGGGAATTAAGACAAACTAACATATCTCTCTTAATTCCTCGACATAACAGTGCTGGATTCCGCAAATTATTTACTTTTCTGGCCTCTTGCTGCTATAATAATCTACCAGACATTAATCTAAATAATAATGTATCAAATAATTTATTAATATCCGAAACTGTGGTTAAGAAATTTAAATTTTGTTAATTCGTCACCTGATGATCAATGGAATGTGTTACACTTTAATGTACAATGTATTACCAACAAAATACCAATGTTAGATAAATTTTTTGATGAATGTAAACCATTAGTATCATGTCTGCGAGACTTGGCTTACGCCTACAAATCTGAATGTATTTAAGTTACATGATGACATTATCTCTTCCTGCCCTAGGAAAACTCACATATACGGAGGTATCGCAATATTTTCTAACAGAAGCGTATCACAAGTTTGTAAACCCATTAATTATCTAAACAATTTATCAGTTGAGTTGTCGTTCGAATGTTCGGCGGTTTGTTTGGGTAAAAATAGCTGTATAATTGTAATATACAAATCTCCAGCCCTAGGTGATTTTGATATCTTTATTGAACAGTTTGCCAAACTATTACATTTTTCTAAAAATTACGGGGATATTTATATATGTGGTGATTTTAATATAGATAAGTTAAAAGAAAGTAAGGAAAACAATATTCTGCACGATCTGCTTCAGAGTTATGGTTTGAACTCGTTAATCGATGAACCAACAAGGGTTTACTGTGGTGTAACAGGTATTTCTTGGACAGCCAGGTATTCACTACTAGATCCAGGAATATCGGATCACTCAGCACAAATTTTACGCTGCCCTTCAAAAATAAGTGATGAAAATACTGTCCAAATTGAGAGATCAATAAACACTTGCACAGGGTTCAACGAAAATTCAATAAAAATTTTCAATTTTACTTTAAAAATGTACCAGACATTTTAACCCAATGGGATAATATAAATGATATTGATAAATATTTTGAATTGTTCTGGACCGAGTTTAGTTACTGTTTTCAACTCTCGTTTCCCAAAAAAAATGTCAAGACCGACCGAAAGTCAAATAAAGAGCGGCAAAATTTTAAATTCTCCTCTGAACTCCAAGCTGAATCACAAAATATAAAAGAATTGAACAGATTAAGAAAAATCATGCATGAGGAAAACCTCAATACTCAGTATAAAATTAAGAAAAACCAAGATAATAAGAACATTATAAAAGAAAGGCAGATACACAGATACGCAGATACAGATTAATTCTCGTATTTAAGAAAGGAGATAAATGTGAGGTAAAAAATTAAAGACCTATTTCCCTGCTCAGTGTATTTGCGAAAATCATCGAAAAAGTTGTGGCAGTTGGACTTACCGATTTCCTAAATAATAAGAATCTCTTTACCTCTTCACATAATGGATTCAGGAATAAATTCTCTATTGAGACAGTTGCAACTGAATTAATTCAAAATATTTAAGGCGAAATTGATAAAAAAAACACGTAATGGGGGTGTTTTTTGATCTCTCTAATGCCTTTGATACTCTGGACATTCCCTTTGTTAGCAAGAAACTGTTCAATCTAGGCATACGCGGCATTCTAAATGAGTGGATAGTGTCTTACTTAACAAACAGAGAGCTTCTTGTGAAAACTGAAAAGGAGTCGTCAGAAAGACATAATGTGAACATTGGAACTCCACAAGGCAGTATACTTGGTCCCCTGCTATTCCTGTTGTTCGTCAATGATCTGCCACAATATTTTGATTTTGTAAAAGTTTATATGTACGCAGATGACACATCATTTATAATATCTGCTAAGGGCTTACCTGAACTATGGGATAAAGTCAATGATGTTTTACGTTTGTTTGACAATTGGTGTTTTAAAAATCGCTTAATTATAAATTACAACAAAACAGTTTAAAACAAAACAAAACAAAACAATTTAGATCACAATTTTAGTCTAAATTTTAACAACCATTCAATAGCATTACAGAAAGATACAGAATTTCTGGGAATATTACTTGATGAGAATATTAGTTGGTCCAAACAGATTGACCACTTGTCCTCAAAGTTGGTACAATCTTGTTTTGCTATCTCTAATTTAAAAAATAATCTAGACCAGAAATCTCTGCTCTCGGTCTACTACGCACTAATTTACTCAGAGTTGTCCTATAATATAACAGTGTGGGGCCAAAATGTAGATATTCAGCGAATATTCATACTACAGAATACGAACAGTACTATCGCTTTGTAGTTCAGTTTTTGGGTGATTTTGGAGGTGATTCTTGATAGTGCAAGAAATTAAAATTGATGGAACTGTTTACTTCAAATGAATTGTGATGTTTGTGAAAGAGTACTCAAGTGGTTACAAGTATAAATTAATAATAAACTGTAGTAAGTGTTTTCAATTTAACACCGATTAAGCAAGGTAAAAGTAACTGTTTTATTATTTGCAAAAGACATAGTGGCAACACTGTAAAACCTGCATCAATGATATGACAAGTGAGCACAATATCCTTGTCTCTTCCATTTTCTGTTTTTAAACGTATTATCTATGTCAAAAACATTGCCTATTTCTAATGAATTTTAAATAAAAAAATGTGTTTAATAAAAATGTAATACACGAACACAAATAATACAAGGTGTAATCAGTTTCATGTCATTAAAAAAAACCGACCGACTAGACAAACAAAAAACTAACAAAATATTGGATTGTTTATAATTTAGAAAATTTAAATGTGGTTTATTAACATTTGTAACATAAATAAGTGTCCTGGGTTAAAAGCTTACTACCTACCTAAATGATTCAAAATCTCTGCATCTGCATCAATACACAGTTCAGTACGTCGAATTAAGGACATACGCACTTCGTTCAACACTAAACACTAAACTATCAACTAACGTTGTCAATAAAGAAAAATAAAATAAAGACTTGGTACAAAAGCCAAAAAGGAATACAAAAAGAACGAACAAGTAAGTTGTGCTTTATTATTCTCTCTTTAAAGCTTGTTGTGGTGTGGCTCACCAGATACGTTGTAAAATCCCTGATGCATATATGTACCTAATGAAAATAATCTATCTATCTATCTAACAATGTTCGAAAAAGATGGAAAGCCTCGCAAAACTTATATTCGTTTCTTGAAGCAATTAAACATGTATCATCCTGACAAATGACAAAATCGCCAATAAGGAATATACACAAACCAAAGCAAACGGAAAATTAAAGTGCAAATACCAGTCAGTCCAATATTTTCTCAAAATGTCAAACAAAAATTTTACAAATATAACTGTGAATCTGAATCTTTTCATGCAAGTTGATTGTTGCATTTCTCTCTCTGTTGTATAAGGTTATAAATCCTAGACATGTGACTCCCTTGCCCTGGATGGCGCTCTGGTCTACGTTGTTTGATATACAATTAATTAGCAAGACTGACTTGAATATTTTATTTTTACTTATACTTACTACATTTTTACAATCAATAAATGAAAATATATTTTGAATTAGTCTCTTTACTGATCCACTTAATCTAAGATTGAAGACCTGCGTGTGATGCTGTGGCGTGAATCGAAAAAACTGTGTTTACAAGTCGACTTTGATCCTATCAAGGTCTCTATCAGTATCCCGATTGCTCACAGAGTCTAACAATAGTTATTAACTCTAAGAAGTATCTCTAAAGTGCTAATTTATAAGATAATCTGAGCAGTGCATATGACAGAAGGCAGATAGTAGTCTTTAAGAATTGATAGAATCCACCTGAGATTGGAGGTAGCCACAAATTGTAGCGAAGACACGTCTGGCGCTTTAATTACAAATTTTTATGATGTCAGCATTTCCGACGGTAACAACGATATTCAGATTTAAAAAATGAACACCAAGGAAATGAGCAAACGCTATTAATAATAATAACATAAAATTATGTTCAATAATGTAATTTAAAACAATTTGAAAATATTCATTGTTTATAAGAAGTTTATATATAGCTTACTTTGCATTTAAGTTACAACACGTCGCATGTAGTATATTAAAAACCATGGTACTTAGTCACGTTTACCCTAATTTGAGGTTAGGATTTGTTGCAACTTTAGTGGTCAAATTGTAGGCAATTAAACACACCACAGATATAAATATTATGTATGTGTCTTCTAGCAAGTTATTTTAAGCTAGAACATCAACGGGCAATTGCTAGCAACATAGCCTACTCCGTCAAATGAAAAAACTTAGTAATGCAGCACGTTGTCAGTTGATGTAAACACATCTATTTTGTGACAAATAATAGAGTTTTCAAACAATTTAATCTACTGGGTGAGCGTTTGTTGACTGCATAATTTCTTTCTACTTTAAGATCTCATACATATGATCTCTTTTATGAATGTTTATATATATATATCAATAAATATTCAGAGTATAACCTAATACTTGAAGCAACCCCGAATTAAAACAAATCTAGCAGACAAGCTATCGTAGAATAGGGGCTAGAGACACTACTACAAGTTTCTGTTCATGTTGTTGATATTCCTGTCATTAATATAACAGTGCATCGATTCCTAGTCAGATACGCTTGGCTCAGAACGTTATTTTATTGTGACTATTTGTGTAAAATTACATAAGTTTAATATATAAAAAAAAAATACAAAGGTTGATAATACTAACCTGATGATTGATGGGTTGATGTCGGTTCAGTGCTGCTGTTGGTTACACTTGGGGAAAGGTGATGTGAAGACAAAGGTGTGCCAGGATTACTGTGATTAAGTCTTGGTGCCGACGGAGAATCTTGGGAAGTGGGACTTTGCCCAGTACTCATATGCCGCGTTAATCCAAAAGGTCGACTAGGGTCAGCTGGTGAATTGAGAGCAGACGAAGCTCTAGGAGAAGGAAGGGATAAATTAGATGTGGGGTTATTGGGAGAAGCAGGACTTGGGCTTTGTAATGCTATAGGAACGCTAGCAGAACGAGGGGTTTGGTGGTAAGGGGGAGGAGGACCTTGTAATCGTGGTCCAGTTCCTCCACTACTTCTGCTGCCAGGGGCCACGTTACTAGTTCCTCCTGAGATATTAGGACCCATAGGCACACTATTACCGCTCATTGCCACGTTACTCCCACTCACAGGACCAACTGGAACTACAGATCCAGGGCCAGATTTTCCCTTTCGGTCATCATAAAACTGATGCTGCAACTTCTGCCATTCCACTTGTGGTGTAACAGGTGGACCAGCCCCAGGTGGTACATTTTGATCTGGAGGACCACTACCTTCTAAACTTTGATTTTCAGGAAACAACATTTGCTGCATTTTGCGTATCGTAGCCAACTGCTCTTCACGGTGCTGCCGTTGTTGGGGAGTAAGATTCTCATCAGGCACTTTAACACCCTGCAACGAGGGCTGAACATTTGACAGGGAGGGACTACAAGCATCCATATCAGGTACCACATCAGATAAACCATTCGACACTGCAGCATCTAAACCCTCTAGATGATGACTATTTTTCTGATCCCAAGGCATATTGCCATCATCTAGGGCTACCATATCATCTAGACCATCGGGACCCAAAAAGTTATCTAACGAAGGTGGAAGTTTTGGGCCAAGTCCAGGACTTCGAGTACAGCCTTTATTTTTTATCATCGCTAGATTATTAAGCCACTGGGCCGGATTTTGACGATTAAATTGTGTAACTTTAAGTGGGTTTTTTTCTAAGTACTTTTTTGTACCAGGTTGAGCACAGTGGTATGCAATGATTGATGGATATCTTCCTTGTAAGACCTCTTCAGCACCTGTATTTGCCAACATAGTGGAAAATACAAAGATTTGACTCTGCTGCTGCATATACTGTACTTCCATAGAATTGGGTTGCTTATTAATAACATTGCTTACTAACGGTTGTACTCCATCCGGTGGAGTTGAATGGGGACCACTACCAGGGGTAGGTAATCCCAATCCGAAGGTATCGCCACCTAGTTCACTATCAATACATTCTTCATCTTTAAGAGGCAGTGAACTACTATCAGCACCCGAATCTTCAGAATGGCCATCGGCCTTACGGTCTGGTGCAGTCTGCATAGATCCTGTGTTTGTTGATCCAACAATTCCTCCGTTCTTAGTAACAGAACCAGTAGACGGTTCCTTTTTAATACCAATATCATCTTCCATTTTAACACGAACTTCTGTGCTGGAAGTCTCCTTATCTGAGCTCCCAGCCTCATCTTTCGTCGTATCCGAGCCCTTTTCGTTCTTTTCCTTGATCATTTCGCACTTTTATAACACACCACTTCTTTTCATGATGCACTATCACTACAACCAGTCACATATCATGTCTCTTATCTGTGTTAGCCTCTAAAACTGAAAATCCATTCCTTTTATTCTAATAACACTAAATTATGTTTCACATCACATATGTTCTAATGTTTTTATTTGCATTCCATAATTTTTTATTTTCATATCAACCACATTTGAAGAGACGCATAGAGACAATTTTGATTCTTCTTGGCATTGCACAGTACCCCTGACCATCAGACTTCAGCTATCTACTCTAAAAATTTCATTATGACATTAACGTTTCTTGCAATTTTATAAGTAAATCATTAAAAAACTTTAACAAAAATTCTCACATCACAAAATGCCAAACTGTCCACACGCGTTGCTACCAACTGATTTTCCACACCACCAAATATAAAACCTCAAAAATCACTACCGCGATATTCAAATTTCAGATTATTGAAAATTGTTACTAACCCTAAATTGCAATAAAATAACAACATTATTACATTTATAGTATTTACATGAAAATAAGAAATATTTATTCTCCTTTATCTTTATTAATTTCCGTTTATTTTGAGTTTATAGGTACACATTCTTTTTCTTCATAAAAGTTTGTATAATTGTGTATGTTTAATTTGTGATTTACTAACTACAATTAACATATTGAGGTATAATTTTATGAAACGTATTAAAAGCTCTAGTTAGTGCTTTGCGATATAGGAAGTAAATAAAAATAATCCTACCCGAACTTACTTCAAGGAACTCAAGGTATGGGGTAGTCTCTCTTCTAGTTTTCTCCACGGGAGAGATTTCAGGATCACATATGACGTAGGAACAATGGGCGCCGCATTACCAATCTCAAATTTAAAAGGCAACACTGAAATCTCACCCTTGCAAAAGCCTCTCTACTCGCCTTTCTCTACGCACCCCTGTCATACGCATCTATTCGAGACAAATCTTTTTAGTTTGGCAGAAATACATACAGATATATCTATTTTTTGTTATATAAACAATGGCCCTAAAATTTTTGAGAAGGATGTAACTGTTTATATGACGTTTCTACAGAATCAAATCACTTAATCACAGATTCTCGATGATATCTGCTTACCTACTACGCTGCTTCTTGTTTAAACTGTATCAGTTCCTTATTATTATTATTTTAACTTCAAATTCAATAATGTATGTATATCTATATAAATAAATATAATAATCTATAAATAACTGATTTTTAAAATATAAGTATAGTGAGAATTATAATAAATATCAAAATTAATATTGTTATATTAACATGTATGGGTATATAAAATACACATATTTTTTTAAATTCTCAAAGTTATTTAATACTTAAATAATAAATGAATAAATGAATAAATGAATAAATGAATAAATGAATAAATGAATAAATGAATAAATGAATAAATGCATGAATAAATGGATAAATGAATAAATGAATAAATGAATAAATGAATAAATGAATAAGTGAATAAATGGATAAATGAATAAATGAATAAATCAATAGATAAATAAATGAATAAATGAATAAATAAATAAATAAACTGTATTAATCTGAGAAACAGTAGTAGGTACCCTGTCAATTACGGAATTTAAATACAGTAGCAATAGGATTAAAATCTAAATAGATACATATAATACACAATAAATAAATAATACTTGATGTAATGAATAATCTACAATATCTACTCGTTTTTATTGTGGAAATACCGGGAACGTTATGCAAACTTTTTCCACACATGCTTTGGTGGAACATATTTGATCGTCTAGTCTACTTAAATGATATAAGTATTCAAAAAATATTATCATTGAAAACAATTTTGAATAAACACACTATATATAGTATTTTACATGCGGTAACATTTATATTGTGTCATACATTTTTTTTATGCTATATGTGAGAATTGCATATGCTAGAACAGTGTATAGCTAGGGGGGCTCTTTTAATAAGGAGGGCAGTGTAGCTCAAGATTGATATGAAGGAGGTTACCCTCTGAGAATGCAATGGTAAGATTTCAGAAAGATGGAAAAACATGTCAGTCGGATGCTCAGATCCACAGGGGGTTAGCCTAAGGCATTAAGAAGAGCAGAACTTTTTATATAAGGCATAATTGATATACTTTCAGCTGCTCTCCTATTGGTTGAAAGCTAAGAAGTAACCTGTTCCTCAGCTGACCTTGGATCGGCTGTCACTGACTAGTGCCCCTATATTTAGTATTTTACTGTTCTTGTTTATATTTTGCTTGGGTCGAGATAGAGACAAAAACTTTGTACTTTCTCTCTGGAAGTTCCTGTCTGTCCCATTCATTACTTATACCAGAGCTTATACTATTTTTATTACACGAGTTGTAAACGCTCTACTGCTCTACTGTCGTCAAATTGTCATTTTACTTAAATATTCAATATATATTATTTTATTTTCTGAATTTAAATACTTAGTAGGTACTTACCTATTTGAATATTTTTTCAATATACTTAACCAAATGTTTAAATAATAAATTAGAAAATGATACGGCACATATAAAAATTGGACAATCAAAGGGAATTTAAGTTTCTATAAATACTTAACAGATTTAATCAGTACCTAATATATATATAGTATGTTATAAAATGAGTATGTAGATAAATTTAATATTTTATTATATCTACTAAGTAAATACAAAAAAATATGAATATAATTTCTACAAATTGAATTCATAAGCTTATAAACTATTACAATAAATAAATTATTATTACTATTCTTACACATTACTGTCATTACAGAAGTGTTTTTACTATGATTGCTTACAAAGAGAAACTATAATATATGTAATGCTTTCCCTAGATATTCTAATCATTCACTCAAATTTTTTTCTGGATTATCTTGTATATCCAAATTTTGTTTATTATCCTCCACCTCAGATCTATTCTCAGTATTCTTAACTTGGCTGGACTCTCTTTGTTGCGTTCCAGTAGCTTCAGCTACAGTTGAAACTGAAGTAATCCCTTGTGCAGCGTTGATGTCCGAAGCAGCAATAGCACATCCCTCTTGATCTGTCTTGATAAAGAAAGTACGACTTATTTTGAATTTGTCCAAAACTCCATAAACCGTCTGCATCACTGGACCAGGAGCGATACGGTCCCTTGTCATTACCCAGACGCTTTCTTAAACACAAAAATATATATTTTAACATTATGCCGGTCTGGAAGTCTTAATTCGTGTATAATGTAATGCTAAAGGAACTAGAAGTCGAATTTTTGTCGCATTTAAGTGCTTTAAGATGACGGCAACAGTTTCAGTTAATCTACTGTCTTTAAACTTACTTCATTCGTTACGTTAACTCATTAATGTACATACAAGTTACTGGATACTACACTATAGAGTAATTGTTTTTGCCATAAATGTATCTTGGTGCAGTTTTAACTATAAATAACTGAACTTTAAAACGTATTCCTAAAACAATATATGTCAGCAATCATTAGAATTTACTTTTCTATTATTACTCTATGCCATAAAATGTAAAACGATTCAATTAAAAAATGATATAAGTATAAGTACCTGAGATATAAAGCACATATAACTATTTTCCTCCTCTTTATTGGGTATTTTTTAATGTTTTTGGAGGAGCGACAAAACACCCAGTAAAGAATAAGAAATGAAGAATATAT